>CM076577.1:906499406-907177536 GCA_034641835.2 Pinus albicaulis
GGGCATTTACCAGATATGCCGCCTCTGAAAAGAGGACGAAATCCGGAGGCTATTTGGCCCTTTTCAGACTCTATCTAAGAGTATGAGATAAACACACCAAGTGGTATAGAACTAGAATGCCCAAAAATATATAAAGATAACAGTGCAGCAAACATACAATAGCATAGAAAGAATGTACGACAAATCATCCAGAAATATAGAGAGAGAATGCTAAGCCATTTTATTAAACTGAGTAATATAATGAAGTACAATAGGTGATCAGAGTGATGGCACCTAAACTTGCTCAAGGCAAGTGAAGAAATACTCTCAGAATACACAGGAAATGGCTGCTCTCTGAACTGTGTCCCAGCTGCTGGAAAACTATCGTGTAGCTGCTACTGCTGAGATGAACTGATGACTAGGGGCTGTTCCCCTTGCCGGAATGAGCTGAAAATCTGGAATCCTCCTCTACTCACCAATCTCAGAAAAACCCAGAAACCATATCAGAAATGGCTGACCCTTGAAAAACACCCCCTTGGGGAATTACGCTGGCCTCCAAGGCTCTGCGCAGAGGCTGAATAGGAATGAATAAAATGCGGCCTCAAACTCCACCAAAATCCTCCCAAAGGCAAAGGCTGATTCTCTGCTCAATCTCTCGACTCGAAACCCTTGCAAAAATCCCAATCCGAAGTTCCTCCTAGATGGACTGCGTCTTCCCTCTCAATGACTGTGCAGTCTCTCTAAATGCTCGGCTCTGCAACAAAACTACACACCAAACCTCCCGCAAAATGCTGAAGAAGATACCTTGCCCGAGTAGGCACTCAAAGTCCCCCTGGGCTAAGGGCGAGATCTCCAACCGGAGACACTCAACGCACTAAACAGTGTTGCAGATAGGTTAAACAGCCAGCGTGCTCAAGAAGTCAAAACGACCAGCTCAATATCATCAACAACGAATGAATGAAATGAGGAGGCTCCTCCCTCTTTTATAACGTTGGCCTTTCTCCAAACCCTAAGGCCTATCTCCTCAACGTAGCCTCCCTCTTGCCACGTGCTCATCCTCATCTGCGCAGTCTCTCCTAGTGCATGTGTGGGCCCCCTCTCTACGTGGTGCTTGGCCCCCCTTGGCTCCCTTTAAGTCAAAACGTTGTGCTACTAGGGAGTGGGTTTTATGCCACTAAGTGAGTTAGACCCTCTCTACTCACCTTTTTATTTATTAATAAACTATAGACGACAAAATTGAGCAAAATCGAATATTCCAATTAGCCACTGCTAATTAGGAATATTACAGTCTCCCCTGGCAAAATGTTGCTTGTCCTCAAGCAACTGAAGTGATGGATGTTGCAAAATCTTCTCACTCTCCCAAGTGGCATCCTCATTTGGAAAATTTTTCCACCTCACCAAGAATTCCGGGATTGTCTTGCTCCATAGCTGCCTCTCCCTGGTATCAATAATAGCCTCTCGCTGCAACACCAAATGTCCCTCATCATCCGTGGGTGGTAGCTCATCTGTCACTGTGACCTGCTGCCCCAGTGCCTTCTTCAGGCATGATACATGAAAAACGTTATGGATCTTGCTGCCTTGGGGCAGCTCCAACTCATATGCAACCTGCTCAATCCTGCGTATCACCTTGTATGGCCCGTAAAAGCGGGGCTTGAGCTTTTCAGCTCCCTTCTGCTTCAGTGACGACTGTCGGTATGGTTGTAATCAGAGGTAGACCAAGTCCCCTACCTCAAACTGTCTCTCTACCCGACCTCTGTCAGCATATAGCTTCTGTTGGTTTTGTGCTGTGGCCATATTATCCTTGAGAGTGCGGAGAATAACCTGACTCTCTTGGATCCAAATCTTGGCTCTCGGAGCCCTGCTAGCACCAAACATCACGTCAGCAAAAGACAAAGAGTGATATCCATATAAAGCGTAGAAGGGAGACATACCAATGGACATGTGATGTGTAGTGTTGTAGCAGTACTCCCCCAAATGTAGCCACTTCAGCCATGCTCGCTGCTGCCCACTGACATAGTTACGCAAGTAGCCCTCCAGCCACTTGTTAACTATCTCCGTCTGTCCATCCGTCTGTGGGTGATAACTAGTACTCGGTGTCAACTCTGCCCCCACCAACCGGAAAAGCTCCTGCCAAAATCCGCCCATGAAGCGGCTATCCCTGTCACTGATGATGGTCTTAGGAAGATCATGTAGCCTGAAAACCTCTTTGAAGAACAACTCGGCCACCTGTGCTGCTGCGTAGTGCGCGGATATGGCGAAAAAATGAGCAAACTTTGTCAGCCGATCAACGACGACAAAGATACAATCCTTGCCCTACACCATGGGCAACCCTGTGATGAAGTCCATCGATATACTCTCCCATTTCCCCTCCGGAATGTGAAGA
Source organism: Pinus albicaulis (assembly GCA_034641835.2). Classification (NCBI taxonomy): domain Eukaryota; kingdom Viridiplantae; phylum Streptophyta; class Pinopsida; order Pinales; family Pinaceae; genus Pinus; species Pinus albicaulis. Next base: position 906,501,769 of record CM076577.1, read on the forward strand.
GGCTGCAATAATCCTGCGGGATGGCTCATCTCCCCCTTGTTCCTCTGGAAAACATCGCACTCCCTGATGTGCTGGAGTACGTCCTCCTTGAGGCCCTTCCATGAGAACCTCTCTGTAATGGCCCTGTAGGTTTTGGTAAACCCATGATGGCCGACCAATGGTGAATCATGTGATGTTGAGTATCTTCTTCTTGGTGCAGACCCTCGGTCAAGAAGATCTTATCTAGTTGTGCATGATCTGCTCCCAGCCACCCGCAACCTCCTTGAGGACTCCCCATCGGAAGGGACCTCAAATGCAAATGTGTGTTTGGGTACTCCACTAGTTCATACCTCAAATGCCTTGTCCAAGGCGATAAGAGATAACGGCCGTTGGATTACGTGAGGGGCATCTGCTACCCATTATTCTTACTGTCAAACATGCCTCATTTCAAAGTCACTGTGCTTGGATCTGTTGATCCACTTCTGCTGCCTCTCCTGTAGCTGCTTCTGCTCCAAAAAGAACCTGAGGTTGTTGTGATCAGTCCTCACCCTAAACCTGTTCCCTACCAAATATTGCCGGAATTTGGCCAATGCATGCATAATGGCCAACATCTCCTTGTCGTATATAGAATACAACCTCTCGTGCGGAAGGAGCTTCCGACTCTCAAAGGCTATAGGGTGTCCTCCCTGCATCAATACTGCGCCAATCCCCTCTCCCGACGCATCACACTCCAAAACAAATCGCTGCGTAAAATCTGGCAATGCAAGCATTGGGCAGCTACTCATCACCTCCTTGAGCCTGTCAAAGGCTCGCTGCGCTGTATCCGACCAACTCAATGCCCCGTTTTTCGTCAAATCTGTAAGGGGTGTAGCAAGCTGTGAGAAACTCTTGACGAACTTCCTGTAATAAGTACATATGCTAATGAATCCTCGAAGTTCCGTCACGTTCCTCGGCTCCGGCCAATCCCTGATGGCCCTGATCTTCTCCTCATGGACTCTCACTCCGTTCACTCCAATAATGTGACTCAAATACAACATTTCCGTCATCCCAAACTCACACTTGGAGAGCTTAGCATAAAACTGTTGCTCTTCCAAGATATGTAGTACTGCCTCTATATGTTGGAGATGCTCCTCCCAAGTCCTGCTATATATGAGTATGTCATTGAAAAAGACCAATACAAACTTCCTCAGATGACTGCGGAAGATATGGTTCATGCAAGATTGAAAAGTAGCTGGGGCATTGGTTAGCCAGAAGGGGATAACCAGAAACTCAAAGTGCCCATAATGACACCTGAAGGCGGTCTTGGGAATGTCCTTTTCCCTCATGCGAATCTGATGGTACCCTGATCTCAAATCAATCTTTGAGAAGAAGTTGGCTCCTCTCAGCTCATCCATCAACTCATCGATCCTGGGTATAGGATACCTGTTCTTCAGGGTCTTCTTGTTCAGGGCCCTGTAGTCAATACACATCCACAAGGTGCCGTCCTTCTTCTTCACCAACACCACGGAAGAAGTAAACGGACTCGTGCTTGGTCTGATGTGCCCAAGAGCCAGCAACTCCTTGATGGCCCGCTCAATCTCATCTTGATAGGATTTGGGATGCCTATAGAGGGTAGTAATCACTGCCTGAATGCCCTGCTCAAGCTCAATGGTGTGCTCGAACCCTCGGTCCGGTGGCCGACCTGGTGGTATATCCCCAAACATTGCATCGTACCTGTCAAGGATGGCCTGTATATCAGGATGAACTGCCTGACCCGTGGTCTCTGCCTCTGATGCCCGCAACTCAACTGCCCACTCTATGTCTCCCTTCCGGAAATCTGCCTCCATCCGGTGTGCCGAAATAGTCTGAGGTGGGTAAGTGTGCACCCCGCGGATCTTCTCGTGCTTCCCGGTCTTCTTATCATCCCACTCCATCTCCAAGGCCTCCCAATCTGTGGTGACCTTCCCCAGAGTAATCAACCACTGAACACCCAATACCACATTGGTATTCGGTATGTTGACCACGAAAAAGTGGTTGGTCATGGTGTAGGTACCCATCGTCACTGCTAACTCTGGAACATATCGAGCACACTGCATCGTCTGAGCTCCTGGGACTAGAACTAAAAATCCATCGAAGCTCTCGGTCGGTATACCTCTCCACTCGACCATTTGTGCATCGATGAAGTTGTGGGTTGCCCCATTGTCAACCAAAACTGATACTCGCTGGCCACGTACTGTCCCTCGTACGCGCAACGTCAAATACTTGGGAACTCCTCGCAATGCTGCAAGGGTCCCTCCTATGGGTGCACAAGCTGCACCTCCTGTTCCTGGAGGTGGGGGTGGCAACTGATCCTGGGCTGTCTGACTATCTCCGCCTCGTCATCCTCCTCATCCTCTCTCCCGCTAACCTCGGATAAGTACTCAATGAAATGTGCTTTGCCAGCAGCACACCTATGTCCTGGGGCCCACGGCTCCTGACAAGTAAGCACAACCCCTTCTTCTTCAGCTCCCTGCTGGCATCATCTGTCTGTGTCCGTCCTGGATTCCCCTTTGGAGGCGGAATCCTCACATCCTTCCCCTTGGGCTGGAAGCCCTGTCTCTGGGGGTAAGGTGTTCGAGTCCTGGGCAATGCATCCTGTAAGTCCCGGGTCCTGCTAATAGCATCCTGGAGTGTAGTTGGTCTAGTAGATCTGACTAGACCCCGAAGTGGCTCTGCTAACCCCTCCACAAACATATAGATCATCTGTGCTACGGATAGATCTGGCAACATCACTGAAACCCTCAAGAAATCTGCAATGTATGTCTCGGGGCTCCTAGTCTGTTTGAGCCTCGTCAGCTCAACAAAGTGCTGTTCTGGATCCCTCCGGTCAAATCACTCCATCAACCTCCTAGTAAACTCAACATATGTCGTCACTGTAGAATGTCCGAGTGTAACCATCCCATGGAACCACCAGTCCTGGGCCTCACCATCTAAATGCAATGTCGCCACCTTGATGGCTTCCGTCTCCGACATCTGGTTAAGCTGGAAAAGATGTCCAGCGTCTCCACCCAAGACTTTTCCGAACTTTTTGATGAACCATCAAACGTAGGCAAATGGAACCTGCTAGATGTGCGGTGGGTATCTCCATCATGATAACGCTGGTGCCCTCTATGATGGTCGCGGGGTCTACTGTGCCGCTAGAGCTAAACAAAATCTCTGAACGAGAGAGCATCCTTGAACTCCTGCCCATAGGCCTGATACTCTGCAAAATAATCGCCCATGTGCCTGGGCTCTGCCTCCTGCTGGGCTCCTGCCCCTGTGTCTGCTCCCAAGAAAATGGGCATGGTAGAGCGTGTAGGTGCATGTGAAGCGATTGGCTGAGTAGTATCATGCTGAGCAGCACCATGCTCCGGCAAATGGTGGGATGTACCTGATCTCTCACCTACCTGGAAGACCCGTTGGGTCTCACGCTGCCTAGCCTCTACAGCGGTGAATCTCTGACCCATCACCTCAATCTGCCTCGCTAAATCCTGCACCGATTTGAGGAGTGCCTCCCCAAACTGTTTGGCCTCAGTGTCATCTGCCATCGGCTCTCTCTGCTCTGAATCTAACACAGGCTCACCGTGTTGAGTGTGCATACGGGCTCCTCCACCGCTCACGTGTCCCACCCCCCGAACAGTCTCCCTCTCCGTGGGTGTTCTCCAACCTACGCTCTTGTTGAACAGGCCTTCCGCCTGTAACAAATATATGGCCTCTTCTGGTGTCATGAACAACTAGCTCCACGGTGAACGAACTATGCTCTGATACCATTCAGCAATATCCGTTTCGGGATATCTATAAAACACGGCAAACTCCAACCGAGAGATGGTGGGAGGGCATTTACCGGATATGCCGCCTGCGAAGATGACGAAATACGGAGGCTACGGCCCTTTCAGACTACTGGCTCTAAGAGTATGAGATAAACACACCAAGTGGTATAGAACTAGAATGCCCGGAAATATATAAAGATAACAGTGCAGCAGAGATACAATAGCATAGAAAGAATATACGACAAATCATCTAGAAATATAGAGAGAGAATGCTAAGCCATTTTATTAAACTGAGTAATATAATGAAGTACAATAGGTGATCAGAGTGATGGCACCTAAACTTGCTCAAGGCAAGTGAAGAAATACTCTTAGAATACACAGGAAATGGTTGCTGGAAAATTGCTGTGTAGCTACTGCTGAGATGAACTGATGATAGGGGCTGTTCCCCTTGCCGGAATGAGTTGAAAATATGGAATCCTCCTCTACTCACCAATCTCGGCAAAACCCAGAGACCATATCAGAAATGGCTGACCCCTGAAAAACACCCCCTTGGGGAATTACGTTGGCCTCCAAGGCTTTGTGCAGAGGCTGAATAGGAATAAATAAAATACGGCCTCAAACTCCACCAAAATCCTCCCAAAGGCAAAGGCTAATCCTCTGCTCAATCTCCCGACTCGAAACCCCTGCAAAAATCCCAATCTGGAGCTCCTCCTAGATGGACTGCGTCCTCCCTCTCAATGATTTTGCAGTCTCTTTGAATGCTCGGCTCCGCAACAAAACTACACACCAAACCTCCTGCAAAATGCTGAAGAAAATACCTTGCCCGAGTAGGCACTCGAAGTCTCCCGGGGCTATAAGGGCGAGATCTCCGACTGGAGACACTCAACGCACTAAACAGTGCTGCAGACAGGCTAAACAGCCAGCGTGCTCAAGAAGTCAAAACGACCAGCTCAATATCATCAACAACGAATGAATGAAATGAGGAGGCTCCTCCCTCTTTTATAACATTGGCCTTCCTCCAAACCCTAAGGCTTATCTCCTCAACGTAGCTTCCCTCTTGCCACGTCCTCATCCTCATCTGCGCAGTCTCTCCTAGTGCATGCGTGGGCCCCCTCTCTATGTGGTGCTTGGCCCCCCCTGGCTCCCTTTAAGTCAGAACGTTGTGCTACTAGGGAGTGGGTTTTATTCCACTAAGTGAGTTAGACCCTCTCTACTCACCTTTTTATTTATTAATAAACTATAGACGGCAAAATTGAGCAAAATCGAATATTCCAATTAGCCACTGCTAATTAGGAATATTACAAAAACACCCTCAAGCCTCCTAGAACAAAGGCACTGAGAACTCTGAATAAATGAAGAAAAACAATACTATCAGAGGCCCACAAGAGTGTGGTGTAGTGGAAAGCAACAAGGTGATCAGGCTTGTATTAATGTGGAGATTCATGTTCAAAACTCTTTGACTGCAGGTGGATGAGGCCAGGTACAAGCCCTGGATGAGTTTGATTGCATAGAAACGTGTCTCATAGCATGACAACTTAGCCAAATAGATTCTATGAGAGGTATTTCTTATCAGAAAAACCACTGATACTGAAGGTGTTAGAGTTTACATATTGTTTTGAAGGTGATTCTCCTTCAACACGGGGCACTTCAACAGATCTGTACAGTTATAGTGATTGTGGAGGATGGGCAACAGTGACGAGAGTGGAGGATGCACAGTGTGAGTAACAAGGTTTACAATAGCACTCTGTTTTGCAGCAACAATAATTTTCTGCAGCAGTTGTTAGATCGCCATGGAACACTCAGCAAAGCAATATTGTCACAACAGTGGCTATATAGTGGTGATGCACTTATGGAGGAGTTAGAGGGCACATGCATGTTGCTGTCCAGAATTGATGGATAAGCTTCAGTTAGATTTAGAAGTTGCTTTTCTATTTTGAGTTGGGTTTTCCAGTTTTAGGAAAATGTTTTAATTAACTGTAGTTGCAGTTTTAGGGGGGGTGCTAATCCGAAAGATAGAAGTGAGGTGCTTTGCATTGTTTGGTATTCCATTGGCAGAAAACAAATTCCTCGGATCCCAGTGCTTGAATGCATGGAAGTGCAGCACTCTATTCTAGGTGCCCAAGGTTTTGGCCTGAACCCATTGATTCTGACTGATTCAAGACCAGTTCATAAGAAAACTACTCAATTGTGGTTTAGGAGGTCAGTTTCGACCAAAAACCTTCCAAATTTGGTTTGATTGGTCGGGTCTAGCAATTCTGGTTTGGTTCCGATAACATTGATTTGGATCAAGAGGCTCGGTGAAAATATCTGCAGCTTGCCATTGAATCCTGTTGTCCCTTCAGGGTAACTACCTTAGAGACACTCTGCTGAGTGTAATGTTGCTACATTTATGAGGTTCCTATTCTAGCTTCTCAGATCCAGGCTTGCTTCTCTCCTACACTAAATCATACACCTGTGCTTCAGTTCACTCTAGAGTCTATAGTGGTATATCAGTACCTACTCCCCAGACACTTTATTTCATATGTGCTAGCATACATTATTCCATGATCATTTCTTCTAGTTATTATGATTCCATGTGTTGTTTCCTAGCTTAGAATGGTGTTGATGATTTTGACTTGCTTGTAAAGTGTGCTGCAACATAGACATGAACCTTTAGTATCTATATCTGAGTAAAAGTTTTACCTTATTTCCTCGTCTAACTATGGGGAAAATAATTATTCTCAGACAAATGTGTCTTGTCCTAGGCAACTAGGTTCTACTAGGTATCAGGGTAGGTAGCATAGTCATACCACCTCCACACTTAATACTTTTCATAGTTCCATTTGCGTTTCCAGTTCGTCCATATACATTTACTGATACACTCAAAGGTCGTTATCATACACGTATATAGAATATTTGGGATATGATAATATCTATCATAGGACAAATAATTTTTATAAAAAAATGTTTTTAGTACAAGGTGATATGGTTGAACACAATGATGGGCCCCGTGTAAATGTTAGACAGGATTTTCCTTTTGTAAGGAGTTATGTCTTTTGAGACATGCCCTTTCATAATTATTAATTATTATTTGTATTATTACATATTCATGTTCATAACATTGCCTTCTCCTCTACAAATGCTTTGTCATCAAAGCATATGGATGAAAAGGCATCTTATCTTTTTCTTTGTCTTGTAATTAATTTGCATCTTTTCAAATTCTTGGAACTGTCATCTTCAATGATACAAGATGATATGAAATTCTAATTGTGGTACAAAATTGTCTGATTGTAGAATGATATAACCATCACAAATCAATCTTCCATGGAACATTGTGCTTACAAGCTTCCAAAGATGAATTGTTATCATAAGACTTAATTGTGTTGACATCAATATTCTTCAGAACGTAAATCAGTTGTTTCTGTCCTAAGTGATATGGATTTGCTTATTTGTTGAGACGTCTTCTCTTATGATTTGGGTGTCGTTAAGGAGATCTTGTGCCCTGATTTTCTTTTAACATAGTTGGTGTGAAAATTTATGAATCTTACTTTATGCAGAAATTCCACTGTTAGATCTGGTTATATTCTCCTACTTAAACAAGTTATTAATGCTGAAATATTCAGATTAGCATCGAAGTAAACACATAATAGACTTTCACCGATTCAGATCTAAAACATAAATACATGTACACAGACAAAGTGACACATAAGATTTTCTGGACAACTGTCTCCTGAAAAACCCAATGCGGGAAAACCAGTCTTCTGGCTGCTGAAGGGTTTATATTATTAAGTAGTTTTTGAATACAACAAATCTGGGCACCTTACTGGTTCACCTGACAGAGAAAAATAATAGATCTGCAGCTAACTTGTTGTTCTGAGACCAAAAGACTTGATTGATCCACACCCTCAAACGAGATTTACAAGACTCAGCCAATTTCTGGGCCTAGAAACCCTAGCGATGCCCCTGAAGCCCCTGTGTTAGCCTTGTGTGCCTCTGCACTGGCTTGGAGAGGGCTGCGTAACCCCAAAATGGGTGACGCAGACCCTATGTTGCCCTAGAAGGGTCTCTGCGTAACCCTGGAGGGTCTCCTGCTGCCCAGCGCTGCCCTTTCTGGGCCTGCGTAGCTGACGCTGCTCTCTGTGCTACGCAACTGCTGCTGCTGCCTTTGCTTCATTGCGCTGTCTCTGGTTGCTGCTCGCTGCCTCTTGCTAATTCTTGGCACTGGGATCAGACCATCCCCTTAGCCAATACTACTTCTCGTTGCAGCTGAAACACTTCTGAAAATTCTTAGCAAACCCTGCCCTAGAATTTCAGCTTAGTCTTAGTGCTCTGCCTCTGTGTGTGTGTTCTCCAACTGACCCCAAGCCTTTCCTTTATACTTTCTCGTTGGGAAACCAACGACCATGATCAGATCTTGAATCGATGGCTCAGATTAAAAGAAAGTTTGATCCATGTGACTTAAGTCAAATCCATCACATGTTTTAATAAATTACCTTTAATATTTTAATTTTTCTAAGTTAGACTTAGGGTCCTTAATTAAAAATATTAATTAATTAATTATCTCCCAAACTGGGATGGAATTTCCCAAATCCTTTTCCGGGTCTTGGAGATCTGATATACTCTAGTCCCTCCACAAAGTTTGGGAGCTAGAGCACATCCAATGCTACCCAAACACTTAAAAATCTCAACACTCCCTCTAAACGAGGAATGTGCTTTAATACAACTCTGCTTCACCTTGAAGCTCTGCACTGATCTCTAGTGTGGGTTTTCGCACTAATGGTGGACTTGTTGCCCTTCATAATTGTGCTGCTGCTGCCATTCTGTACTACTGCCCATGACGCTCCCACCGCCACTGCTATATATGTATTGCAGCTCCCTCTCAATCTGCTGCATCATGCTGCCAACTGCTGCACTGCATCTTCAGTTGCTGAGGAAGCAATTGAAACTCCTGCCCAATCTTTGACAGACAAGTCAGTTGGGTTGCATCCTCATCAGTGAAGCTCCATAGGCTGTTGATCTGTGCTGACATCTGGAGGATGATGCACAAATACAGCTCTACACTGCGTAAGCAGACGCCCTCTGCGCCGCTGAAGTCACATCAGCCCCTGCGCTGAAATCTCTCACGCTGCTGCAACGCTGTGCTATCCTCTTGAAGCCTCTACGCTGCTGCAGCTCTGCTCTGCGCTGCTGAAGTCACATCAGCCCCTACACTGCTATTGCATCTGCACTACGCTACTTCCTTCAGCCTTCAGCTCTGGCTCTGTTTCATTCGTGATTCTTTGCGCCAACTGCTCCACTTGTCCCGCTACTCTCTTAAGGCTCCCGTACCTCGGATGTAATCCAAGAGATGAGCTGCTCAAGGATCCCACCCTCACTCTGTAGCTGCTCTACAGATCCATGTCGCCCGATTTTCGTGGTTCATGAGCGCTCATGGCTATGTCATATTCAGACCCATCGTCTGCCACAACAGCCTTAGAAGTAGAAGCTTCATTGTCCTTCTTCTTTTGAGGACAATTGCTAGCGAAATGTCCTAGTTCGCCGCACTGGAAACACTTGATCTTGAATAGATCACGCTTCTTCTTCCCTTGTTGCCTCTTTGATGCCAAGGCTCATCTTCTTCCTCTTCCTTCTTCACCTTACTTGACCCCGTGCTGTACTGCCTCTTGGTGAATCAGCGGAGTTCTTCTTGACGAAGGATTGCCCACATATTGTCCCAGTCGAGAAGGTCCACTCTGCCCAAGACACTTTGGACAAAGGTTTCCCACTCTTCTGTGACCGCATTGAGTGCAGTCCTTACCATTACATCACCCTCCACCTTTGCTCCCATGGCAGACCACTGATCTCTGATCATCCGTAATCTCAAAAGGAAGGGCTTTATTTCTTCTCCCTTGGTCATCATGAATGACTGTAGTCGATTCTCCAGCAGCGTTTTCCTCTGGATGGACTTCCCCTCATATAGGGCTGTTAAGGCTTTCTACATCTCATTAGCTATTTTCTTTTCAGCTATATGTGGAACTATATGGTCCTTAACCCCATCCATTATGAAACATTTGGCATGTGCCGCACCTTCCTCATGCTACTTCAGGAGATCTGCATAGGTCGGGGTGGCCAGGACCTTTTCTGCATGGTCCGTTAGACCGTATGCCTCCATGACTACCAGGATTCTGGCCTTCCAGACTGTAAAGTTGGACAGGCCATCCAACCTATCTTGATCACATAGTCCGTGAGGTGCCATCTGCTAAGATCTACTCTGTTAGAACAAATCTTCCTCTCCCTGCTTCTCTACTAAAGCTCAAATCTAGGGTCCTTGGCGAAAAAGGCACCCTATGCTCCCATTGACAACTGATTTCCTCTCTTGTAAATCCGCCAAATCAACAACGAAACAACTCTCTTTGATCCTCTGATCGATTTGCAGATTTATTTGGCTAGAAACCCCTCTGAGAAGCTGATCTCCTCCCGCTCTTTATCACCTAGTGCTTAGGCGAACTTTTAAATCTTCAAAAATTTAACCCCACCAGCAACTTCTGAAGTTCTGCAACACATTTCTGGCACTTCTGAATCAACACTGCTTCAGAGCTCCGTCACCCTAGCTAGCCTCTGCGTAAGCAGACAGTCCCAACGCTGTCTCTACACTGCCTCTGCGTAGTAAGTATGTGGGCCTGCATGGAGACTGCGTAGGACTGCGTCACTCTGTCCTCTGCGTGGCTCTGCTTACTCTGTTGCTGTGTTGTCCCTTCAGATCTGGCTTTCTACGGCTGGCGTTGCTCTCTCTGCTGCTTTATGCGGCAAAGATTCTTCAGTCTTCTGCTGGTGACCCTGCTAGATTTGCAATCGCTCTGATACCATGTGAAAATTTCTGAATGTTACTTTATGCAGAAATTCTACTGTTAGATTTGGTTATACTTCTCCTACTTAAACAAGTTATTAATGCTGAAATATTCAGATTAACATCGGAGTAAACACATAACAGACTTTCACCGATTCAGATCTAAAATAGAAATACATGCACACAAGCAAAGTGACACACAAGATTTTCTGGACACATGTTCCCTGAAAAACCGAATGTGGGAAAACCGGTCTTCTGGTTGCTGGAGGGTTTATATTATTAAGTAGTTTATGAATACAACAAATCTGGGCACGTTATTGGTTGACCTGACAGAGAAAAAAATAGATCTGCAGCTAACCTGCTGTTCTGAGACCAAAAGACTTGACTGATTCAGACCCTCAAACGAGATTTACAAGACTCAGCCAATTTATGGCCTTAGGAACACAAATGCTGCCCCGGAAGCCCCTACGTCAACCCTGTTAGCCTCTGCGTGCTTTTGAGCTAGCCTGGAGAGGGCTGCATAACCCCATAATGGGTGACCCAGATCCTACGTTGTTGAGATTTTGTGTATTTGGGGTAGCATCCATTGTGCTCTAGGTCCCAAATTTTGAGGAAGGACTAGAGTTCACTTGATCTATAAGACCCAGAAATGGATTTGGGAAATTTCATCTGGTTTAGGAGATATTAAATTAATTGATTATTTTAATGTATTTCCTAAGTTAAAACTTAGGAAAATAAAATAATTAAAGTGAATTTAATTAAACATGTGATGAAATTGTCTCAAATCACACAGATCAAGTTTTCATTTAATCTTAGCCATTGATTAAAGATTTAATCTTGGCTGTTGATTTGTCAAGGAGAAAAGTATAAAGGAAAGGCTTGGGGTCATTTGTAAGAGACACAGAGGCAAAGCACTGAAGCTAAGCTGAGATTCTAGGGCGGGGTTGCTAAGGTTTCTCAAATGTTTCAGTTGCAGATAAGGGAATTTAGACCAAGGGGATGATCTGATCCTGGGGTCTAGAATACACAAGAAGCAAAGAAGAGATCAGGAAAGATAGCCTAGAGGAAGGCAGCAACAATAGCAGTAGACGACAGCAGCAGCAGCAGCAGACGGCGGCAACAACAGATGACGACAGCAGCAGCAGACGACGGTAGAAGCAGCAACAACAACAAGGACAACGTGATTTTTAGGAAACCATTCAGGGGTTACGCAAAGACCCGTAGGGGCAGCATAGTGACTGCGTCACCCAGTCTGGGGTAACGCAGTTCCTTCCAGTGACAACGCTGAGCATTTGGAGGCCTTCAGAGGCTGACGCAGTGTCTTTCAGGGGCAGATCTGGGGTTAACAGAAATAATTTCTGCATAAAGTATAAGATTCAGAAATTTCTACATATGCTGCCCTAGAAGGGTCTTTGCGTAACCCTGGAGGGTCTCCTGCTGCCCAACACTGCCCTTTCTGAGCCTGTGTAGCACCTGTGTAGCTGAAGCTGCTCTCTGTGCTGCGCAGCTGCTGCTACTGCCTCTGCTTCACTGTGCTGTCTCTGGTTGCTGCTCTCTGCCTCTTGCTGATTCTTGGCACTGGGATTAGACCATCCCCTTAGCCAATACTACCCCTCGCTGCAGCTGAAACACTTCTGAAAATTATTAGCAAACTCTGCCCTAGAATTTCAACTTAGTCTTAGTGCTCTGCCTCCGTGTGTGTGTTCTCCAACTAACCCCAAGCTTTTCCTTTATACTTTCTCGTTGGGAAACCAACGACCATGATCAGATCTTGAATCGATGGCTCATATTAAAAGAAAGCTTGATTCGTGTGACTTAAGTCAATTCCAGCACATGTTTTAATTAATTACCTTTAATATTTTAATTTTCGTAAGTTAGACTTAAGGTCTTTAATTAAAAATATTAATTAATTAATTATCTCTCAAACTAATTAATTATCTCTCAAATTGGATGGAATTTCCCAAATCTTTTTCTGGGTCTTGGAGATCTGATATCCGTCCACAAAGTTTGGGAGCTAGAGCACATATGATGCTACCCAAACACTCAAAAATCTCAATAGTTGGCACACTTTATTTACTTATTTTTGGCATATGATCTTCCTTTCATATTGGTGTTGTTGGTTTGATTACTGGATCTTCTCTTGGAATTTATGTCATTTGAGTTGCAACATACGAGTATGAATTTACTTTAATTGGATTCATATTTGACTGAGTTGTGAGGTTAATATGATCTATATTTGTTCCCTTTTCTTCACCTTGAATTTCCACATTTGAAGATTTTGATACTTCTGTCTCAATAAATTGTTGTACTTTGTTTTCTAGTGAATTCTTGTCCTTCTTAAACTTCTTAATTTACGTAGGTTTTCACTGTGGTCCTTGAGGCAAGAAAATCTTCATTTTTGTTTGTGATAATTTTGTCAACTTCTTTTTGTATATTTTCATTGATTTTTGGTTTTCTTGAAGAATTATTTTTGAGATTTCTGTTATGTTTACTGGTGGGACTAAATCTGGCTCCATTGTAATGTCCTGCAGTGCTATTTTTTTTTCTGCTTGTATGAAAATGTCAAAAACTTCTTCTTTGTATTTAGGATTAAGGACGCTAGTGATTCTATCCAGAGTGGACCCAAAATAATGTCAACTTGATTGCTCCATAGAGATCTGACAAAGAATTGCGATATAAATGTATAATCCCCAATGCTTAATTGTAGTTTGGTTATGCCATATTGTGTTGTGGCCCAATGGTCTAATTTTTCAATTATATTTGACTCAAGAATCACCAATTGGTTAACAAATTTAGGGCTTATATATTTTTTTATTTTTGGTAGGAGCAATAAAAATAGTAATATCTTTTCTTATAAGAGTCCCCTAATTCTAAATAGCATTGAAGCTTTGTTGCAGGAAACGTGGGTCCTACCCTCGTTTCAGCAAAGGAGCGAAACATAAATGCGTTTCACCATACTATACGGCTTGGAAACGCGTTTCTGACTGTACTAGTACGTTTCTCATTGGGGAAACATGCCTTGTACGACCAGAAATGCGTTTCCAAGCCGTACGACCGTATTTTCGTCAATTTAAGTTGTTTATTTTTATTTTTTATTTGGTGTGTGTGTTTTAATATTCTTCTGCTGCTATTTTTGGTGAGGATTCTGATAATGAGTATTAGTCCTTTGACTTTATAGTACTTGCAGCCTCATAGTCTTTATTGTACTTGCAACCTCATATTTATAATAAAGGCTGATTTTGAGATTTTGATATATAATAAAGGCTGGTTTTGGATATTCTGATATTGCTATTTTAATTACGTGTCTATTATCATTCATGAGTAAATGTGATGTAATAGTTTATGGTTTGAATGTATTAAGTTATAATTTATCATGTATGTTTATGATTTCACATAACATTTCTTAAATGTCTTATATATATATATATCGCGTTTCCTCGTTTCCAAAATTTGGGGAGGTTGCGTTTCGTATTGTACCCCATTTCGGAAACTCGTTTCCATTTCCCCGTTTCGTGCAACTTAGCATTAAAGCATACCTACTTGAAGTTTTTGAAAATATTCCTTTCTCCTTAGTTATAGACTCCATTTTTCTTTCTATCAATAATTCAAATGATGCTCTGGTTATGAAGCCAATGTGCTATTTTGTAATGAGTGAATGTACAAAGTGTGGAAGACCCAGTTCTTCAATATGCCTTTTAATTTAAACTTAACATCTCCCCCTTAATGGTGAAATGTTTATTAACGATGGGAGATAATGACAACTAATTAATCCACATTAACCAATTGGATGTGCGATTACTGGTCACAACCTTTAAGTTGATATGCTTTGGGGTTACTGTTTACCAATAGGTTTGATATTTTTGGTGAACAATTACCCTTGAGCTCTCTGCGGACCGATTGGAATATAACCTAAGTTGCATGATACGGGCAAACATGTATGCATTTCTGAAACTAAAACACATTGGAAACTTGACCCCTAAAAATTTGGAAGTGGGTAAACGTGATATATATATATATATATATATATCACATTATATATATATATCACATTATATTGAAACTTGGAATGAGATCGTTATGAATAAATGAGCAAGAACATTTAAATAACAAACATAAATGACAAGCAATGTTCCACCATAACTTATATTGGGATCCTTATCATTAGTATCACCTTTTTCCTCTACCTTAATCCTTTAGCAACATCAATCAACACCACTCAGTTTTCATGAAACTACCTAATCCAAGCTTTAAAATATGCTACAAAAAGCCTAGCATGCCTGATCAATGATTTTGGTTTGAGTGAAGGGTACATTTTTGGTAAGGCCATGATAGAGGAGTCTAACAAAAAATATCACTAGCATCAAGGTACATAAATGGCTTGGAGCCTTGATTAACTACCAGTCTGATACGTTCATACATGATAGAATCTATACGTTCATACATGATAGAATCTAATGAAAATAATCCTTTGTAATTTTCGCACCAATGATGAATCAAACATGAGGTCCTTGTAGGTGCTTAGTTTGTCAGCTCGACTGTGCTTCTTTTGTTAGGTCCCTATATTACTAGTGTAGTCCCTTATTGTTGTTAGTGTAGCGCCTTATTGTTATTGTTGTACCTCTGTAACCCATATATTGCTATTATTGTGCCCTTACATTATTATTGTTAGGTCGGCTAGGATTATATTGTGACCCCATGGACTCCTATATATAGAAAGGAGGTTTTTTCATTTGTATTATCCAAGAATTGTTCATTTATGTAATGTAAAGGAGGTTTCCCTCTCGAAGTGGCTTATTTCTAAGGCGTTGATCTCTCTTTTCTTCTATTTTTGGAGCTGGTTTCGTAACATTTGTGTAAAGACCTTAACTTTCACAATTAACAATCATTAACAGAATTTATACTTCACAATCTAGAGTGGGATTTTTGAAGCAGAATATATATATATATATATATATATATATATATATATATATATATATATATCAATTGACTATTTAATACTTACCTGGAACCGTGTTTGAAGATGTTCCTGATCCGCCATGGCTCCAACTCCCGTTACCAAACCGCCGTTTTCCTCTTAGCGTATCTGAGGTCAACCTCTCTGGTCCTTAGATCCAGAAGACAAGTCTTCTGGCCCTCGTGCCCAAAACTCCAATAACAATCGAGATCACTCCATGACTCTGTTAGAACTCACTGCTCATGTCTTACGTAGTTAGAACTCCTCTGATAACATTCGAGTCAGTTTTCCCACCTCACGGCCCATGTCCATCAATTTTCCCTCCGCCCCTGCCCTCTTCTCCTTTTATACACAAACTCCTTTCAAGATATTTATTAAAATATCATTTTTTTAATAAATATCTTGGATTTCTAAAATATCTTAGTTTTATTAATTTATTATTATTTAATAAATATCTAGGATTTCTAAAATATCTGAGTTCTATTAAAATATTATTATTTAATAAATATCTTGGATTTCTAAAATATCTTAGATTTATTAAAATATTATTATTTAATAAATATCTTGGATTTTTTAAAATATCATCATTTATTTGCATAAGTCAATGCTTTTAATTTTCTTTGAACAAAGTATTAGTTTATATTATGATAGTGGTAGTTATAACTAATACATTCATTATATTCTGGTGAGTTTGGTATTACTCAATACTTCAATAATTCACTCATTACTCTATATTGAGATTTTTTTATAATTGATTAGTGCATGTACTAGTGCAGTACACGTGATACATGCATATGTAGCTATCATATGCAGATCTCATATGCATGCTAATATTTCTATGTTCCCTATAACTTGAGTTGGGTCATTACATACACCCCTCTTTTAGAAAACTTCATCCCGAAGTTAAGTTTTATGTCGTATATCATTAATTATTTAAGTGATTAGTATAATCATATAAGAGTGGTGTACCATAATTAAATTTTCGTTTAATGTGTAAGAACACTTTAACATTTATGTTTTGATCATTTATTGGTTTACAAATTTTAGTAGTCACGTCTTGCCCCAACAGTGTTCCCAAGCTATTCTAGAATCATCCTATCCTCCCTAATCTCTTCTGCTCCCATCCTATCTGTCTTCTACAGGAATATGCCATGGCATCAGTTTTACTGATCCAACCATTCATAGACCTTAAGCGTGTCAGCGTCAATTACGTCAACCTGATTGACCAGTAGACATCCGACATTCATCATCACACGTCTAGGGAAGCGTGACTCGCACAACCCTCCCATGACTCCAGGTTTTGGAGGATAAAAGGTGGGCAACACCTCCACCCCTCCTAGTAGGACTGAGGTTAACACCCTACCATGGAATCTCAGTGCACCTTAATTGTTCTTGGAGTTTTGTCATCACACGGTCGGTTTGGTAACGATATCATCTGCGATGTAAAACACTTGTCCATAAATTATAACATATGTATCATTATGTTCAAAGCAAATTGTTACCCACATAACAATTTCTACACATTCCAAATATGTTGCTATCTACGATATTGATCGTTGAGTTCATATAACATACTTGGTTATGTTTATCCAATAGGTCTGTAAATTCATTTTCACCTTGAATAGTCAAGTGCAATTACTCTTTTATTTATATCTCATCATTTATGTTGATATGTAAAATTATAGATACCATATCCATAACATAATTCATAATTCATATCAGTATCCATGTACCAACAATGTTTAAGCAAAACTTTCTTCATATTGGTATCCATGTACCAGCAATGTTTAAGCAATTAATATATTCTCACATGTTATAGTACAAAATGACAGTCTTAAGTATCCATCCAAAATAAGATAACATTATACAAAATAAGTTTTTAAATGCTTATAAATATAGCCCACAGTTATAAATGTCACATAGAATAATTGAACACGGATATACAAATAAGGGTGTAGCTACTATTTTCTATACTATATTACCTGATTAACCTTATAAAAAGTCACCGGTTGAGACTCTAAATCTAAATGGAGGGATGTTCCAACCATAGTTTTAAAAACCGGCCGGTTTGAACCGGTAACCGGCCAAACCGGCCGGTCAGATGTGCCCGCAGTCGGAACCGGCCAAGCAACCCGGTCGGGGAGGGCATTTCGCCTTTTTTTGCCATAAACCGGACCTAACGGACCGGTTAGGAACATAACTGACCGGTTTATGTATAAACCGGCCGGTTCCGTTCCTAACCGGCCGGTTACTTGCTTGTAGCATTGTTATGTGTGGTAGCTTGTACCTCTAATCGATAGTCTTTCAAACATCTCTGAAATTCGAATTGCAGACCTCAACACAATCCCGTGGAGGCTAAAAACTTGGATATCTTGTAGAGGCTCGGACTGGCAGTGACACATGTGGTAGCTCTTATTGATTGAAACCTCTCTAATAGACATATTTGAGTAATTCTACAGCAACATATGAAACATTTTGGAGAAGC
Organism: Pinus albicaulis; assembly: GCA_034641835.2. Taxonomy (NCBI): domain Eukaryota; kingdom Viridiplantae; phylum Streptophyta; class Pinopsida; order Pinales; family Pinaceae; genus Pinus; species Pinus albicaulis. Next base: position 906,519,762 of record CM076577.1, read on the forward strand.
AGATGATAGCAGTGTTGAATATAACTAAATAATATCTTGGAGCATTATTTGAAGCTTGTTTGAAGCATGTCTTGAAGACACCGTGAAGGATTCATTGAGGTGTTGTGAAGATCTGAAGCAATCAAAGAAGATCTTTGCAGACCTAGAACTATCATTGGAACAAACCTTTCTAAAGAGGAACAATTGTAGTAGTGTTTGAACATTTTCTTGAAGACCACTTTTAAAGAAATTATTAGAGCAGTCCATAACATTATTGAAGGACATTATAAGCTTGATGTGTAGACCTTGAAGCATCCTTGAAGAGATTTTTGTTGGAAAAAAAAGGTTCACCTCTACTTGAAAAAAGCAAGTATACATTCCACCTAGTATGGGATCCATAGTTTAGAAGAACGAAGGTATGATGACAAGAATGTGCAGCATGATGATTTGATTGAAGTATTTTCCATCTTCAAACAAGGAAAAGGAAGCTGCTAAAGGAAGTCTATATGACCATAAGAAAGAGGTATGCATACAATTGATAATTTTTGATAGATAGACAAAGGCATGTGTTCATTTTGTTTCAGAAAAAGATGATTGAAATGCTCTATCTCATGAGCATGTTGGAATAAAAATACTCCCTTATGGATGATACATGAAGGCATAAATCCAATATGCCTTGAACTCTTCTACATAATGACATGATAGAATCAACATTATATAACCTCATGAAGAATATGAGGTGGTGGGCAACAATTGTTCCTATGAAGGAGTTATGTATATAGATTTCAAGGAAGTAGTAGGTGTAAGAAGAGTTCGTAAATATGTATCTATAACTACTTAGATGAGAAACCAACATCTGATATAATAAGGATTGGCTATGACATCTCCATAAAAAATCCATGAAGGCTCTAATAAGTATAATAAAAAAGGAAAACCTTGGTAATAAATTTCTTGGAGATGGATTTGTATAGAAAAAGATGTTGATGTTGCAAAAGCAGATGATTTGAGAAAGGGCCATCATAAAGAGGTAATTTTTGTTTTGATGGGCCATTTGGAGCCTCATTTCTTATGTATTTTTCGATTATATGTATTGCACTCGGTGCCATTTTGATATATTCACCTTTGCATGGTATATAAATGAGCAAACTTTGCATATTTTGTCTCTATTGGCTTGGAATCATGGTTGCAAATCTTAAAAAAAGTTTTTTTATTAAAAAATAAATTATTTAATGTATTTTTTTTTTTAAACTGGTTCATTGAGATCTGACCGCTCCCGGTTAGACCGGTTCCGGTTAGAAACCCGGTTCATTAGGTCCACCAGTCCGGTCACCGGTTCCGGTTCTTAAAACTATGGTTCCAACTTCCAACCTTTATGATTGCATATATAGAAACGAAATGAATTGAAACAAGAGCACAAAACACTTACTGTTTAGTCGAAGCATGATCTAATTTCTTGATACAGGTTGATTAAGAACTCTAAAACACAAAACTACATATGGATCTAGCCAATCTTTTAATTCTTGTTACTTATTTGTCTTTTAAGTCTAATTATCTTTGATCTGTAATCTGGATCCCAAGAGATAATAATAACATTAACTTCTTTATCATGTTATTCAAGCTCATTTTCAGCCTAAAATTCTAGAAGCCAAGGAGTAGGGTTTTGCAGGGCTAATCATTAGGGTTATGCTGGAGATGGAGGAAGAGTTAATTGAATACTCTAAAGATCCTTTAGTGAGAGGTTTATTTTCATAGAAGGAATTTGTCACTGCTTGAAAATGCATTATTCACTTTGCATTATACTTGGTCTACTAAGAGTGTCATGTTTTCAACAAGATGTCAATTGTTGTTAAATAATAATTTCCTCCTCTTTCAATAAGAAATTCACAGTTTACAAGATATGCGTAGTCACAGTATTAGTATGTTACAGTGTTGATATAGTCTCTTTACTTTCAAGTTTCACCCTTTAGAGTCTTAACTCTAGCTAGGATATTACTAGCTTTACCATCATTCCTTAAACCATTGTTTCATTTCTATTATATTGACTCATTTAATCCAAACACTTAACACATCACTGGTATACCCTCTCCTTATTCTTCACATTACTTTTTTTCTCATTAGTCCTTAGGCCTCATGTTATCACCAAATGTATCTTCTTTTCTAACGGTGTATAATTATTATCTTTAATATTTACCTTTAAACATTTTCCCAGTTTATCACTTGCTACTCTTGATGAATATACAAATTCCACTTCAAAATTTCTTTTCAAAAATGCTCAATTCTATTAAGGCCCAGGCTTACTCTTCTTTATGATGGAATTGATCTATTTTTCAGTACTTAGTATGCAATTCCAATTACTTTCCTTTTTATACCTATGGTAATAAAATATTGCATCATATATGCAAACTCCATTCTTTTACCATATTCGTTGAGTCCATAAAGGACCATTGTGATTGTATGTAACAACATAATTAAAATTGCAACCATCAAACAAAAGTCATTCAATTTAATATTGAGCGTATGCTCATCTCAACCCAAACCAAATACGAAAATATCAAATCTATTCACAACCAATACCACTAGTCTTTCAAGTTTTTGTGACCAAATGCAATGTTGACTTGTGGCACAGTTTGCTATGCGCGGTTGTGTATCACGGGCTTGTTCGTGTGATGACCACGCCACGACTTTGTGTACAGTCATACGTCACTGGCCAGCTCCTGTGAGCTCCCACACCACACTCCGTCTGCAATGATGTATTACGCCTGCTTTTTATGAACGCCACACTTCAGCTCTATGTGCGTTATCTATCACAGCTGCTCGAGATATTAATCACATGCCATGCCACCGCATGTGTTAATGCCTGCATCAAGGCTTTCATTAGTTAGCTTCACACTTGCCGCAAGCTGTAATCTCCAATCGTGGTTGTGTGATGTCTCCTTAGCGAAACACATTAATACGTCCACTACCAAATACGCTAATATCTTCTTGCAGGCTCATGATTTCCACAATTTCAAGCTGTGATGGTGCCTAACTGCAGTGTTGACACTCCCCACATTGCAGTGTTGTAGCTAACACACTGTCATTGCGTTCTTACTCCAACATATTTGACCTCCTGCACCCACATGCTCCAACAGACAGCATATATACAAACATATATACAAGTTGCAGACTTAAATAAAAATTGTAATGTCAACCATAATCCGATTAATTTGAAATTACTAACACATGGACTGAACATTTCACTAATTGCCTTTTACATTTGCAATCTACATATTGGCAATCTTGGTGTTTCCTTACTACCATCCTATTATTTATACTTGAGATATGAAACTGCTCCTCTTAGAATAGATTTCTTCTCGAATTTTCTCAACAAATCAATACCTCCCTATTTTTAATTGCTTATCCCTATGTTGGCTCTATATCCACGCAGGGAAAGAAACCAACTACTAATTTTATTCGTAATTTATTTAAACATAAAAACAAACTAACAATCCTCATAAATGAATAACAATAATAATAAAACAAATAAATATGCTACTACTAATGCTTATTTTTCTTTGGATTAGCCACAACATGTGAACAAAACATCACATTGTTGGCTAAGTTCCCGATGCTCCTGCATCAGACTCCCGAGGAAGAAAACTGATCTTGTAATGCTTTGGAATCGATTCCCAACTTCTGTAGCTCTGCTGCAGTCATCCAACTGGCGTCTTCCACTGGCTGTCCTCTCCACTGGACTAAATACTGATAATAGGTTTGGCTCCTGGTTTTCCTTGACACTCTTTTCTCCAAAATGGTTTCAACTTCCCTCTTCCCTACTTTGGGCATCTGCTCTTCCCAATTTATCGTTGGGTCTTCTACTGTGGCGCCCCCTTGTAGTTCTTCTTCTGGTTCTCGGTATAGGTACAAATCTGCAACATTGAAGATTGGCGATATTCCAATTCCTGTTGGCAATTTAACTTCATATGCATTTGAAGAAAATTTCCTTACAATTTTACATGGCCCTATCTTCTTCAGTTTTAATTTGTTATAAGTTTTAACAGGAAATCTTTCTTTTCTTAAATATACCATAACCAAATCACCTACTTGGAATTCTTTTTCTTGCCTCCTCATATCTACTCTTTGTTTGTATTTGCTACTACTTTCATGCAATCTGCGTTTGACATCCTCCTGTAGTTCCTGCATCTGTTCTACAAATTATCCAGCCTTTGCACTCCTTACCTCCTGTTTTCCTAGATCTCTGAGTTCATACACACCTCTTGGATGCATTCCAAAAACAATTTGAAATGGACTCATGTTAGTACTTCGATTTGGAGTATTGTTATAAGAGAACTCAGCCTGAGCAAGGGCTAAATCCCATTGTTTAGGATTTGCATATACTAAACTTCTCAATATGTGTCCTAGACTTCTATTCACTACCTCGGTCTGTCCATTCGTTTGAGGATGATATGCTAAACTGAAACTAAGGTTGGTACCTAGTTTCTTCCACAAAGTCCTCCAAAAATGTCCCAGAAACTTAGTATCCTTGTTAGACACAATGCTTACAGGAAATCCATGTAATCTTACAACCTCTGAAAAAACAGATTAGCAATATGTGTTGCATCACTAGTTTTATTGCATGCAATAAAATGTGCCATTTTAGAAAATATATCTACAACAACATAAATGGAATCATTCTCCCTTTGAGTTTTTGGCAAACCCAAAACAAAATCCATATTGACTGCATCCCACGGTCGGTCGGGTATTGGTAATGGTTGATACAATCCCGTATTCTGCCTTTTCCCTTTAGCATGCTGACAAATCCTGCGCTTTTTCACAAACCGTTTAACATCAGTTTGCATCTTTGGCCAGTAATAAAAAACATTTACCTGAGCAAAGGTTTTGTCTTGTCCAAAATGTCCGGATAGACCTCCACTATGCTTCTCTTTGATTATGTTTTCCCTCATAGAACATTTAGGAATGCATAACTTATTACTTTTGAACAGTAATCCCCCTTGGATAAGATAATCCAACCACTGGCTTCTATTATGGACTGCTGGATTCTCTCCGGCCGCATAAATTTCTTTAAATTCTGTGTCATCTTTATACATGTCAACCATCTCCTCGAACCCTACAACACCAACTTGTAACTCCTGCATAATTAAGTTCACCCTGCTCAAAGCATCAACAACTTTATTCAATTTACCACTCGTATGTTTGATTACAAAAGTGAAACTCTGCAAATATTCTACCCATTTGGCATGTTTTTGATTTAACTTTGGTTGATTGTTTATAAACTGTAATGCATGATTATCAGAATATAACACAAACTCTTTTGGCAATAAATAATGTCTCCATTTTTTTAAGGCTTATACAACAGCATAAAATTCTGTCATAAGATGAAAATTTCTTCTTTGCTTCATTTAGTTTTTGACTGAAGTATACTATTGGTTTCTGATCTTGGCTCAGGACTGCTCCAATCGCAATTCCACTAGCATCAGTTTCAATCTGGAAAAATTTCTCAAAATTTGGTAAAGCCAAGACTGGTTTTTCAGTTATCTTTTTCTTTAGCAATTTAAAGTTTCGATCTACTGCTTCTATCCATTTGAACAGCTGATTAGTTTCTCTGATTATTTCAATAATGGGTGCACAAATCTGACTAAAACTTCGAATAAATTTTCGGTAGAAACTTGTAAGAACATGGAAGCTTCTTACCTCAAATATGCTTCTAGGAGTTGGCCAATTCACAATTGCTTGGATTTTCTCCGGATCCATTTTCAACCCTTCCTTAAAGACTACGAACCCCAAATAAATTGGTTCTTCCTTCATAAAGCTGCATATCTTCAAATTTATCAGTAGTTTTTCTTTTTGCAAAGTCTTTAGAACTAATTTAAGGTGTTCTAGATGCTCCTACCTATTTCGACTGAAAATAAGAATATCATCAAGATAAACAATTACAAATTTACTCACATATTCTTTCAAAACTTCATTCATTAACCTCATGAAAGTACTAGGTGCATTAGTAAGTCCAAAAGGCATTACTAACCATTCATATAACCCACTGTTTGTCTTAAATGTGGTTTTCCACTCATCTCCTTCTCGAATCCTTATCTGATGATATCCACTCTTCAAATCTATCTTATAAAAAAAATTCGACCCACTTAGACAATCCATTAAATCATCCATTCATGGTAAGGGAAAATGATACTTGATGGTGATTTTATTTATGGCTCGAGAATCTATGCACATGCGCCATTCACCTCCTTTATTTGGACTGAGTACTGTTGGTACAACACATGGGCTGAGGCTTTCTCTGATTAATCCTTTATCCATCAATTCTTGCAATTATCTTCCAACTTCGGAATTTTCCTACGGTGTTAACCTGTAGGCTGCTTTATTCAAAAAACTGGATCCAGGGATTAGATCAATGTGGTGACTAATATTCTTAATGGGCGGTAACTCATTTGGAAACTCATCCACAACAATATCAACAAAATAATTCAACAGATTTCGAATTTCTTCAGGTAAATATTCTAAATTTGTAGAAGTTAAAATTACCTTGGGTCTCCCAACAATAGCAAAATGCAACTCCTCGCCCTTCTCGACTTCTTGCAACAGGGTTTTTCCACTCATCAACATAACACTGTTTCTAGGTGCTTCCTTATCAGTTTCATCTTTCAATGGCAGCATTGTATGCTTGTTCCATCTTTCTCAAGAGTATAAGTGTTTTTTCTGCCATCATGTATGGCTTTTCGATCAAACTGCTAGGGCCTTCTTAGCAATATGTGGCATACATCCATTGGCATTACATCACATAAATATCATCCTTATAAGTACCAATCTGGATTTCAACTTTACATTGTTCAGTTACAATAATTTGATGGCCTTTTTGGAGCCACGATACTTTATAAGGAGTGGGGTGTACTGTTATCTCCAACTTCAATTTGTCCACCATTTCTGTAGAAACAATATTATCAGTACTACGACTATCAATTGCCAATTTACAACACTTACCCTTTGACTTACATACAGTTCTTTGCAGATTCTTTCTCTGTGCTGGTTCTTTGGCTTCCTTAGCTTCTTTAAGCAATATCCTTTTTAACAACAAGGATTCTCCGGCTTCAGGTGGTTCCTCTTTAGCTACAGTCTGAGGAATTTCTTCCTTTGTTTCAACAACGTTCACGTTCCGCTTGGTTGCTGATTTATTGTGAGAACAATCCCATTGCACATGTCCCCATTCACCACATGCAAAGCACCGAACATCTCTTCCTTGGTCTCTACCTCTGGACACAAACCTTCCGCGACTAAAATCTCCTCTTTGTGGTGGTGATCTATTACTCGAACTCCCTGCCTCATTCTGTGAGTGTTGAAATCTGGATTTAAACGTTCCCCTTCCTTTTGCCAGATTCTTGCCTCTATATCTCTGATTTTGTTTGCGCAACATCTTTTCTTCCGCCCTCAAAGCTGCTTGATAGGCATCTTCAATTGTCTTCAAATTTAATAAGCTGATCTCATCATGTATTTCATATCTCAAACCATTTATATATCTAGCTACTTTTTCTATGTCATCTTCAATATGACCTGCCCTAATACTCAACTTATAAAATTCTTCAGTATATTCTTTGATAGTCATGCCCTTTTGCTTTAAGTTTTGCAATTGTCTAAAAAGATTTAATTGATAATCTTTCGGCATAAACTTACCTTTTAGTTTACTCACCATCTTATCCCACTGCTTGATTTTGGGTTTCCCTTTTCATTCCCTAAACAACTGCAATTCATCACACCACAAGGCTGCATGACCTTTCAATCTCGTCGCTGCAAACTTCACTTTCTTCTTGTCATTGACTTCTTCATAGTCAAAATATTTGTCTAATGAACTGATCCAGTCCATTAGTACTTCCACACTAAGATTTCTGTCATATAAAGGTACTTCTACCTTTGGTCTGCTATTGGCCTTTGCTAGCATCCTCATGACTTTAGCGGTCTCGCTTTCTTCCTCCATTTCTTCTTCGATGGTCTCTTCTTCATCAACACTGGAAATTCCATCATCTGTCGCTCTCCTCTGAGTAGTTTCCATTGTGGCCATCCGTGTACGCAAGTGCCGGATTTCTTCTAGCAAAACGACATTTGCGATAGGTCTCCCTCGACCTATTCCAGCCCCCCTTCTAGGCGGCATTCTTTGCAATGCTTTAAGAACACTCAACTGCTCTGATACCACAAATGATGAATATACAAATTTCACTTTAAAATTTCTTTTCAAAAATGCTCAATTCTATTAAGGCCCATGCTTACTCTTCTTTATGATGGAATTGATCTATTCTTCAATACTTAGTATGCAATTCCAATTACTTTCCTTTTTATACCTATGGTAATAAAATATTGCATCATATATGCAAACTCCATTTTTTTACCATATTCGTTGAGTCCATAAAGGACCATTGTCATTGTATGTAACAACATAATTAAAATTACAACCATAAAACAAAAGTCATTCAATTTAATATTGAGCCTACGCTCATCTCAACCCAAACCAAATACGAAAATATCAAATCTATTCACACCCAATACCACCGGTCTTTCAAGTTTTTGTGCCAAAATGCAATGTTGACTTGTGGCACAGTTTGATGTGCACGGTTGTGTATCACGGGCTTATTCTTGTGATGACCACGCCATGGCTTTGTGTATAGTCATACGTCACTGGCCAGCTCCTGTGAGCTCCAACACCACACTCTGTCTGTAATGATGTATTATGCCTGCTTTTTATGAACGCCACACTTCGGCTCTGTGTGCATTTTCTGTCACAGCTGCTCGAGATATTAATCACATGTCATGCCACCGCACGTGTTAACGCCTGCATTAAGGCTTTCATCAGTCGGCTTCACATTTTCCGCAAGCTGTAATCTCCAATCGTGGCTGTGTGATGTCTCCTCAGCCAAATGCATTAATACCTCCACTACCAAATACGCTAATAACTTCTTGCAGGCTCACAATTTCCACGATTTCAAGCTGTGATGGTACCTTAATGCAATGTTGACACTCCCCACATCGTAGTGTTGTATCTAACACACTGTCATTGCATTCTTACTCCAACGTATTCGACCTCCTGCACCCACATGCTCCAACAGACAACATATATACAAACATATATACAAGTTGCAAACTTAAATAAAAATTGTAATATCAACCATAATCTGAATAATTTGAAATTACTAACACATGGACTGAACATTTCACTAATTGCCCTTTACATTTGCAATCTACATACTGGCAATCTTGGTGTTTCCTTACTACCATCCTATTATTTATACTTGAGATATGAAAGTGCTCCTCTTAGAATAGGTTTCTTCTCGAATTTTCTCAACAAATCAATACCTCCCTATTTTTAAGTGCTTATCCCTATGTTGGCTCTATATCCACGGAGGGAAAGAAACCAACTACTAATTTTATTCGTAATTTATTTAAACATAAAAACAAACTAACAATCCTCATAAATAAATAACAATAATAATAAAAAAAATAAATATAATACTACTAATGTTTATTTTTCTTTGGATTAGCCACAACATATGAACAAAACATCACATTGCTGGCTAAGTTCCTGATGCTCCTGCAATACATATCCGGTTTCCTTCATTGTACACCAAAGTCAATGCAATTCTCCAAAAGGAGCCTTCTTCCCATTCTTTCCTCCAAAATCAGGGTTCATTAGTGCTGCCATATATGCTAATAAACCCCCTTCACCATCTCCCCCATGAGGAAATCTGAGCTATCAAACAAAAATGTGAAGGTCAAGCTCTCCATCATCGAGGGTTATATGGCATGTCTTGTAACTGTGCAAAGAATCTTCTTTTCAATACATTGCTAGATGGTGGTATGATGAAAATATCCCATATAATGTTTCTCGCTCACCTTATTACAAAGCTATGTGGGACTCTATTATAGCTATAGGAAAGGGCTTCAAAGTCCCTACTATGCATGACTTGAGGGGAGTTGTTTTGCAAAAAGAAATTTGAATAACCGTTAAATTATTCACCGAGATTATCCTGATCACACACTATTTGAGCTTCATGCATAATACATAACCTCTTCTACTATTGATCATCAATTTGCGGAAATTAAACAATCGCATGCGCACATTAAAACCATAAACAATCACACATATAAACACAATATTTATGGGAAAGCTTAAAGCTAAAAACCCCCAACTATCTGTATATTATAATGATAGAGATCATGTAACAATCATAGTACAAACTCCTCACAAGCTCTCAGCACTATCTCCAATTGTTACACACTACACAAGCTCAGATCATACAAGACACTTGCTCCAATCTGCTCCACCTATTAGCCAGCCTCTACTGCGCAATCCAATATGGATAATTATGAGATCAAGGTTCAAATCCCACCAGTATGTACTGCACAATCCTCATTGGCTTCTCAATCAATGTGTGTGCAAATCTCATGCACCAATATAGTCACAATTGATAGTCACACTTGCTCTTTCACCTACCTCTTCACTGGTCTCCACTGAAACTGTCCATGCACCGAAGTTAACTGATGTATTCTTTAGTTGATTTATGAGTTAATAATTAGTGAATTAATTAATAATTAATTCACACCACTCTCACTAATTTTATCAATCAATTAGACTAGATACAACTAGCTCAACTAAGTTAAACTGAACACAACTCCATTAACTGTCTCATCAACTCCACCAAACTCTGTCACATGAGTTCTAACTGAAGTCAACCATGCAATAGCTCCACTAAACCCTATGAATAGCGTAATTCCTTCTGTCAGCTGCAAGTGCCACATCCAGGCATCAAACTGAAGTGCTCCAAGAGGATAAGATAATGTTTAGAGTCCAAATATTATTAAGAGCTAATAATATTCGACATATCTATTTTTAGACTGGCAATCTAAAAATAGATTCCGCCCAGTATGTCTAAAAATAGAAGTCCATATATTTTTCCCGACTTGACCAACCATCCACAAATAGCATCCTTCAACTCATAGAACATGATCCATATGTCTAAAAATAGACATAGTCTAAAAATAGACTTTGCGCCAAAAATAGCCTGCGGGCCCACTTAGTGAAGGCGACTTCTTTCCACTAAGCTCATCATCTTGTTGCAATCTCAACACTCCCTCTCAACAAGATAAGGATTATCTACCACCCCTATCCTGCCCCTGTGGTATTCGAATTTGCTCCTGGTGAGCGCCTTCGTCAAGATATCAGCATCTTGATCCTCCGTGGGAATGTATGAAAGTAACATGATCTTCTGCTGCACACAATCTCTGATATGATGATACCGGATGTAAATGTGTTTAGATCTATCATGAAATACTGGATTAACCGAGAGTTTGATGCAACTCTGATTATCACAATAAATCACAGTAGGCTCTAAGTGTGAACCGAACAACCCAACCAAGATCTTCCTCATCCATATAGCCTCGCATGCAGCCAAACTCACTGCCATATACTCGGCCTCTGCTGAACTGAGTGCCACGGATCTCTGCTTCCTGCTGTACCAAGAAACTGTTGTCGACCTGATACTGAAGATCCCTCCAGATGTGCTCTTTCTGTCCGTTGGGCTCCCTGCCCAATCTGCATCCGTGAAGCCACATAGCTTCACCTCATCCTCCTGTTTGTACCACAAGCCATATCCCGATGTGCCTCTAAGATAATGCAATACATGCTTGCCTGCCTTCCAGAAGAGCTTGGTAGGCTTAACCATAGCTTGTGAAAGCTGGTTAACAGCATAGCATATATTGGGTCGTGTATTGACCAGATACATAAGCGACCCCACCAACTGTCGATAAACAGTGGCATCCACTACCTCCGCTGAAGTAGCATCCTCCTTCCTCCAACCACCAGGAAGAGGAGTATCAACAAGCTTGTAGCCATGCATGTTGAACTTCTCCAGTATCTCCCGGGCATACTTACCCTGAGAAACAAACAGTCCACCACTGCGCTGCCAAATTTCCAATCCCAGGAAATAATGAAGTAGGCCCAAGTCCTTCATCTCAAACTCTTTTGCAAGATCCTCCTTGCATGAGAGTATCAACAGCTCATCACCTGTCAAAATCAAATCATCTACATAAAGTACAATGATCAGCAACTTACCCTCCACCACAATCTGGTATAGGTTAGGATCTGCCTCACTCTTGGAGAATCCAAGTTCGGTGAAATAACTGTCTATCCGTGTGTACCAAGCACGAGGTGCTTGTTTCAACCCATACAACGCTCTCTTGAGCCTGCACACATGCGACTCGCTGCTGAAGATCTCGAAACCTTCGGGTTGCTCTATGTACACCTCCTCCTCAATCACTCCGTTGAGGAACGCAGTCTTCACATCCATCCGATGAATGTGCCACCCCATCTGCGCTGAGAGAGGAAGAATCGTTCGTATGGAAGAATACCTTGCAACAAGTGCAAAGGTTTCCTCATAATCGATCCCCTCAATCTGTGAGAAGCCTCGGGCAACAAATCTTGCCTTGTAATTCTCCACACTCCTGTCAGCTGCCTGCTTCACTTTGTAGATCCATCTCGAACCCACCACTGATTTCCCTTCCGGCCTTGGGACAATCTCCCATGCACTGTTTCTGACAATCGAATCATACTCTTCCACCATGGCATCTACCCATGCGAGGTCCTCCACAGCTTCCTCGAAAGAGGATGGCTCTGTCACAATACACTTGCTCATAAGAGCCATGTATCCAGTATACCGGTCAGGTGACTGTCTCTGTCTATGCTGTGATGTAGGTGCTCCTACAACCTTCTCTGCATCTTGAGCCAGTCGCTCAGCTTCTGTAGTGCGCTTCCACCCTCTGATGGTTGGCGCTGCATGAGTGGTCTCTTCCACTCCATGAACCTCATCTTGTGGCTAATCCACATCCTGAGACTCATCCTTAGGAACTAATATCTCCTCCTCTGCATGCAAGTGTGGATCCCTCTCAAGCAAACACTTAATGGCTTTCTCCTCCTGAAATTTGATATCCCGTCGCACAATAGTCTTGCGACTGTATGGAAAATACACGATGATCAGGCGCACGTTGTACCCCACAAATATCCCCTCGCAACTCCGCTCCGCCCTTCTTCCCGGCATCCTTCGTCACATGAATGTAAACAAGTGAGCCAAAAATCTTCAAATGAGAAATATCAGGCTTCTTACCAGAAAACGCCTCTTCGGGTGTACTCATGCCAAGTACTCTACGAGGACAATGGTTTTGCACATAAACCGCAGTGTTGCAAGCTTCGGCCCACAAGTATATGGGAAGGCCCTGATCATGCAACATCGTCGGTGCAGCACCCACGATCGTTATGTTCTTTCTCTCCGCAACCCCATTTTGCTATGGGTTATGAGGCGCTATGAGCTCTCTTCGAATTCCTTCTGCGCTGCAAAAGTATTTGAATTCGCCAGACCCACCACCATCACGTCTTCCTAAGAGCCTTCACCTGCTTCCCCGATTCTTTCTCAACCAGTGCCTTGAACTCACATAACTTTGAGTATGTCTCGCTCTTCTTCTGCATGAAGAAGATCCAGCACTTACGAGAAAAATCATCAACAAATATCACATAATACCTGTGCTTTGCTGTCGAAGCTACTGAGAAAGGTCCACACACGTCTGTGTGAATTCTCTCAAGGATCGTCATGGCACGACTATCCTTCTCGTGAAAGGTGGCTTTCACAAATTTTCCCAAGGTACACCCCTTGCACTGATCTGACTGCGCAAGAGTGCCTTTAGGAAGCCCAGTAGAAATCTGTTGTAGTATCTTCAAAGCTCCATGGTGAAGGTGGCCCAATCTCCGATGCCACAACTCGCCATCATCCCGGCTCACCACTCCTTCTGCCTTGCATGCCATTGCTGCACAACCATCTACCTGCAATTGATAAAGGTTCTTAACTCGAACCCCTATCCTCCGGGTCTCACCAGTTTCCTTACTGCGCAGGAAATCCTTTCCCTCGCTAAAGACAACATCATATCCCTTTTCTTCTAACATCGCCACAGAGATAAGATTCTTCTTCAATCCTGGAACATGCATCACTTCCTTCAATACGAAGGGTTTACCAGACTCCCTCTCAAAGGAAATGGTACCGATATTGGTCGCACCGTATCTACCATCATCGCCCATCTCGATGTGCACTTCAAGATCTTTCTCATCCAGATCAGAAAACAAATATCGATCTCCTGTCATGTGAAAAGACGCACCACTGCCCGAAAGTAAAACCACACCGATCCCACCATACTAGACCAAGCATGTGATCAATGAAAAATCCAGCTCAAACTGCAAGGCTAAGGCCTCTCCAGCTGTAGTTCCAGCAGCTTGCTTATTTTTCTTCTTCTGCGGACAATTTGTGGCATAATGTCCGTGTTGGTGACAGTGAAAGCACTTCACCTTGGACATGTCCTGCTTCTTGCCTTTCGCACCGAAATGAGAAGCTTTCTTGCTCTTCCCCTTCTTTGCTTTGGCAGCCAAAAATAAATTCTCTTAATCAGAGTTCTTTGATGACGATCCGTCCCTGGTACTCCGCCTTATCTCCTCTTGCACAAGATCCGACCAAAGTCGCTCCCATCCTGGAAATTTCTCCCGACCATTGACAGAGTCCTGATAGGAATGCCAACTCTTCGGAAGCCCAAGGAGAGCCAAGCTCACCAAGTCCTCATCATCTACAATCACCCCCACACTTCCCAGCTCATCCCTGCATTGGGTGAACTTCGTGAGGTACTTGGGCATACTGTCACCTTTCTCCATCTTTATGTTTCTGAGTTTATCCTTGAGCGCCAACTTCCTCTGGTCGCTCTTGCTTTGGAATAAATCTGTCAAGGCTTTCCACATCAAAAATGGAGAAGCCTTAACATGCAGGCGGGACACTATGTGATCCTTCACGCCCTCCAACATAATCCTTCGACACTTTGCTGTCTTCTTTTGCCAAGCCTCAATTATGGCAGCATCGCTAGAAGTAGGCTTTGGGACTTCAACATCTATGAACTCCTTCAACCCATTGTCATCTAACACCGCCTCCATCCTGTCCTTCCATGCAATATAATTCGAGCTGCCCTCAAGGGCATACTCCAATCGCAATCCGTTGAAAGACATCTCAACTTCGACACCAAGAAAACATTGTTGCAAATTCGAATTCCACCAGCACAAAACTCAACCGCTTCAATGTTTTGCAATTGCTCCAATGATCAATATCGCTCTGATACCATGTATAAATTTGAATAACTGTTAAATTATTCACCGATATTATCCTGATCACACACTATTTGAGCTTCATGCATAATACATAACCTCTTCTACTATTGATCATCAATTTGCGGAAATTAAACAATCACATGCGCACATTAAAACCATAAACAATCACACATATAAACACAGTATTTATGGGAAGGCTTAAAGCTGAAAACCCCCAACTATCTATATATTATAATGATAGAGATCATGTAACAATCATTGTACAAACTCCTCACAAGCTCTCAGTACAATCTCCAATTGTTACACACTACACAAGCTCAAATCATACAAAACACATGCTCCAATCTGCTCCACCTGTTAGCCAGCCTCTACTGCGCAATCCAATATGGATAATTACCAGATCCAGGTTCAAATCCCACTGGTATGTACTGCGCAATCCTCATTGGCTTCTCAATCAATGTGTGTGCAATTCTCATGCACCAGTATAGTCACAACTGATAGTCACACTTGCTCTTTCACCTACCTCTTCACTGGTCTCCACTGAAACTGTCCATGCACTGCAGTTAACCGATGTATTCTTTAGTTGATTTATGAGTTAATAATTAGTGAATTAATTAATAATTAATTCACACCACTCTCACTAATTTTATTAATCAGTTAGACTAGATACAACTAGCTCAACTAAGTTAAATTGAACACAACTCCATTAATTGTCTCATCAACTCCACCAAACTCTGTCACATGAGTTCTAACTGAAGTCAACCATGCAATAGCTCCACTAAACCCTAGGAATAGCGTAATTCCTTCTGTCAGCTGCATGTGCCACATCTGGGCATCAAACTGAAGTGCTCCAAGAGGATAAGATAATGTTTAGAGTCCAAATATTATTAAGAGCTAATAATATTCGACATATCTATTTTTAGACTGGCAATCTAAAAATAGATTCCGCCGAGTATGTCTAAAAATAGAAGTCCATCTATTTTTTCCGACTTGACCAACCATCCACAAATAGCATCCTGCAACTCATAGAACATGATCCATATGTCTAAAAATAGACATAGTCTAAAAATAGACATTGCGCCAAAAATAGCCTGCGGGCCCACTTAGTGAAGGCGACTCCTTTCCACTAAGCTCATCATCTTGTTGCAATCTCAATGAAGAAAGAGATTTACTACTTTGATTATTAATCAAATATAAAACCAATAATATTGTTTTATTTAAAGTTTAATTTGATATAATCATGTAAATTATGTATTAAATGAAATAAATATATTCATTGGTACAATTCTCATAAAAATTGACAAAACTAAACACATTTATCCTTTATTACACAATAAACCATACTTAAATATTTTGAATTACATATTTATAACCATTAATAAAGGTTTATATATTATTAAATAAATTAAATAAATTTCATACTTAAACAATTAAAAAAAGTTCATAATACCATTAATTAAAAAATTAACCAAGGTTCATATCAAACAATTAATAAAATTTCATACACCATTAAAAAACTAATTAAGGTTCATAACTAAATTAACAAAGGTTCATACAATACTGCCCGATGGGGTGAGGTTTGAGCAACATGTGGAAGGCATATCGCATGAGTAAATATAAGTGGAGCGAGGGTGAGGGACGGTACTCCTTGTCCCTTCACCATAACACATGCATCAGGATAGTTACTAGCTTCACGTTGGCAATTCGTGTGAAAAATAACTACACATTGGAGTTCGGAGGTGGTGAAAGGATAAGGTGAGGGAAGATGAGGGAGCCCAACATAAGACTCATAAATATGCTTTGGTGTTGGTCCTAATGGTGGCCTTTGAAGAGGTGCGTAAACTTCACAGGAAGGTTTACAGAGGGAGTGGCTTATGTGTGCTTGTCGTGGGCATTTCCTGGTGCGGTGTGTTCAGCTGGTCCCTGCTCCTCTGTTTCTTATCCATTGACTGTGTCTGGGTTAAGGATAGGAAGTTGAAGGGAAGTGAGCTCACTAGTTTCCATTTTTCTTGGCTTTCAGTGAGCCTGTTTTTTCATGATAAGAGAGGAAGTTAGAATTTTCAGTCCATGAAACCTCGAGGGTGGTGGCGGAAAACTAGTTTCTTTTCCAAATTTTGTGCCCTCCAGCGTGGGTGTGACGATGTTTGGTGGATCGGTGTGTGGTATCTATGTGGAGAATTTGGAGGTTGGTCACTACCTTGGGGGATGTTACGCTCAGGCATCGGCTATTTTTTCATCGTTTATTGTTCAATTTCCTACGTTGGTTTGGTGGGTGATGGTATTTGGTTTTTCTGGTGGTGGAAGTCTTTATCTGGCAGTGGGAGGTGTCTCCGTGCTTCCCTGTGGTCGTGGGCGACGATGTTTGGCTCCTTCTTTGGTGGTGTTTGTTTTATATAGTGGGGGGTCTAGTCTCTGGACTCTGTACATGGCTGGCTTCCTTGACCTTGGCGAATTATGAAGCCCCCGGTGTGGTGCGGGTGTTCTCCCTCACTTGTCGTCCATGGCCCTCTGGGGGTGACAGACTCAGGAATAATCATGGCGGCTCCACAATAGGGTGGAAATACTACGAGGCATGCGCGACTCGCTAGTGTGGGTGCGCATGGGGGCTATGGAGGAGTAAGCAAGGGGATAGAAGAGGTGGGGATTTGAGGGTTCAAAATCAAAGTTGTTGGGGCGAAGGAGGTCGTGGTGGTAAGGGAAATCGTGGGTTTGATTGATTTGAGGTAAATGGGGGGCAGGTTATCCAACATTTCTTCCTAGAGAACTGTCGTGCACTTATCAACAACCTTATTGAAAGAGTGGACACAATTAAGAAATTATTTCGTGAGGAGCATGCAGAGAAGATGGCAACATTGGACCGAATGCACTTTTTACAATGCCAAGTCCGGGAGAGACTGGTAGTGGTTTGGCGAGGCCAAAATCAACTCACTAAGAAAGTAGAAAAGCTGGAGACCTGGTTGGCACACTTTGAAGGGCACGGTCAGTGTGACTTCTGTCCTCCACTGCATCTAGGAACAACCCCAGACAACCCTGCATTCATCACGTTGGACGAATAGTATGCTATTTGGTGTTCTTTAATTATGTTTTATATGTGTTTTGGTGCCTTTGGGCCAACCGTTTATGGCAAATGTCCCTAGTCCCTCTTTTGTATTTTTTTCATCTAGTGGAAATTTTTGTCAACAAACCCAGTCGAGGTGACACCACCTGTTTTGTAACTGGCTATATGTACTCCCTTTTTCCTACATGAATATAACATTGACTTACAAAAAAATAAAGATTCATACATCATTAAAAAATTAATTAAGTTTCATACTTAAATTAATAAATTTCCATACCTATTTACTAAATAGGTCTATAAATAAATATTTTAGGTTTATCTATTTAGTAATTATCAAATGTAAATATGATGATTTAATACTAGATTTAAATGAACTCACATGTTTAACATAAGAAATGTTATATTTATCTATTTATTAAACGTAAATATGAATATTTAACCTTAGATTTAAAACAGCTCTCACTTTTAACATAAATCAATGAAGTTTAAAAATTAAACTTTATGGCCAAATATTAAATATAAATATAAATATTAATTTGGCTATCTAATTAATATAATTATAACCTTTACTAAAATTATAATGAAGTCATTAGTGCAAATTTGATAGATGATACATGCAATTATGTTAATTGTAGATGAATCCATTTGCACTATTAAACTTTAGAGAAAAAAGGGTATTCATAATTTTAACACTGTAAATTCAGAGACCCCTTTGTCTTTAAATTTTAACACTGCAAATGGATTCAGAGATACCTATAGTGAAATGTAACACTTTGATACGAAAATTGCAATTTTCCATATATGGAGTGACACAATTAAAAATTACCAACATAAATGACTAATTCATATACTTGTTGTACTTGTTATTTGGCCACATTTTTATTCTTGGACTATAATATTCATTTACATTAATCATTATTAATTTTTTCACTTATTATCTAGTCATATATTTCAATCCTAGACTAAATTGGTAATTTAAGTTAGTCGCTTTTACTTTAGTCACTTTATTATCTAGTCATATATTTTATCCCTACACTAAATTAGTCATTTAAGTTAGTCGCTTTTAGTTTAGTCACTTATTATCTAGTCGTATATTTTATTCCAAGACTAAATTAGTCGTTTAAGTTAGTCGCTTTTAGTTTAGTCACTTATTATCTAGTCGTATATTTTATTCCAAGACTAAATTAGTCATTTAAGTTAGTCATTTTTAGTTCAGTGACATAAAGTTTCTCAAATTTAGTAGTAATTCACTTGAAATAATTGCGGTGACTAACATTTTTAGTCACCTAGTCATTAATTTCATCATTTTTTACTAGTGAAAAATACTAACGCATGGTTTCTAAGGAAGTGTTTGAAAATGGAATTCATCAAAACTTGAAATGTAGAAGGTGCAGTGGTAAGGCCAAAAGGAATGAACAAAAATTCATAATGATCCTCATGAGTTCTAAATTTCATTTTCAGAATATTTCAATATTCATCATAATTTGATGATATCCTGAAAGAAGATCCAACTTGGTGAAGTAGATTGCTCCATGTAATTCATCCAATAATTCATCAATAATAGGAATGGCAAATTTATCTTTAATAGTGAGCTTGTTGAGCTCCCTATAATCCAAATGCATGCACCATGATTCATCCTTCTTATGAACCAATACTACTGGAGCCGAAAAAGAACTTTGACTATGTTGAATTATACCGGCCTCTAGCATTTCTATAACCATACATTAAATTTCACTCTTTTGGGCATAGGGATATCTGTAAGGCCCAATGTTTGGAGGAACACTTCCTAGAATCAAATGAATAGCATGATCATGATCACGAATAGGTGGGAAGCCTTTGAGAGTCTCAAATACCTTGGATTTTTTTTCCAAGACTTTTTGGAGATCTGGAGAAATAAATGATTTTGTTGTTTGGACCTATAATGAGAATAATTATGAAATTATGACCTATTTTTATTTATTTAGAATTTTTTTCATTCTATTATAACTTATTATATTTCCTCTTTTCCCTATGATATCCCTTAATTTAACTTCCTTTCCTTCCCAAAAACAATTCAAGAAAATTTCTTGAAAATTAAAAGTTATCGTACCTAAAGATTGTAACCATTGGAATCCTAGTACAACATCAACACCACCCATTGGAATGGGGAGTGTTGGAATATTTTATGAGCACCATCATTAGGTAAACTCTAAGGGGTTAATTGTCACCTTTTTAGCTTAATTATTCTCTCTCTCACACATTTAATTGCATTTTTTAATGTTTTGCTTAGTGAGAATGGTGTATTAAGGGTTGTCATGCTTCGAGGCCTAATGTGGTTTAAATGCAGGAAAATCACATGAATAATGTCATTTTTTAGGAAGATTGCACAATCAGGGATCAGAGTAGACAACAAGGAGTGATTTTAGGAGGGTTTACCACCTCCTTAACTCCTGAAGGCAGCCAATCTCTCCTCAAGATTCTCCTCCAACAACTCAAAATCATAGGTATCCAAGCAAGCGAAATATCAAAGGGAGCCAAGGTCCACTTCTCTTGAGTTCCAAGGGAAAAAATACCTACTTTTTATGGATTTTTTGGTAGCTACCCTTGAGAATAAATAGTCCAGAGAAAGACCTCACTAGGATTCAATTTTTATAGGTAGCTAGAGCACTCTTGGCTCTTATATTAGACATTTCTGACTTTCATACATTATGTACAAGACTAGTTATGAAATAAAATGAGAATTTGGTTTCTTCTACATTGAGTTAGTTTCAGTGAGCTGAGCTTGTGGGTTAGGGACCAATCCATTGGCCTTAGTCTCTCTTATGTACTTATGTTTCCTCTTATGTTGCAGTAGTTAACCTCTTTAATTTTATGTTGAGTAGCATATAAAACCTCAAGACTGTGTGCTAAGCCTCACTCTCTCACCTCTTCCATTAGAGCTTGAGGAGGAAGGTCTTCCACCACAAACCAAAAATTATTTTAGTTTATGATTTCTTGGAAAAGTTAGATATTTTACGTTGCTTATCATGAACATGTTGTAGATGCAGAGGTAGAATTATGTTTCAGCTCATCCTTTCCACCATTTTTATGATAATTTTTTTAATGATGAATGCATGAACATGTAGTTTATTGAAGTTTTGAATAGAGAATCAGAGAAGGACCCCTTCAATACCATTAACTACAATCTCCACCCTTCATCAACCACCTTCCATCAAAGTCACCTACAACCTTGTTTTTGGAAATCACCACCACATCACTGAGAGTCACCTTGAAGGTGGAAGACTGGCTTTGTGAAGACTTCTCATCTTGTCCAAGGGGTTGGCTAACCTTAATCTAACTATATCCACCTTCACCCCACCTCTCCTAACATTTTTATCACCATTTCTATCCTCAAACTCCACACGGCCTATTTCCTATAGCTTTTCGGGACATCCTGGAGCACTGCAGGAAATATTGTAGAAACTTCCTATAGCAGTGCCAAACACTCTCTCCTTTAGCCAAAAATCACTCTTTCACCTCATCTAAACCTAGCCAAGCCACCAATATACCTTCATATCTGAACCTTTGGTTTGGGATCCCTCTTAGACCACCTCAATGCCTCCTTCTTTTGCTACAAAACAGAGTCATTTAACAGTGTGATTAGCGCATTTATAGATGCATCATTAAACATGGTAGTTAATCATAATATAGATAAGACTCAATTATTCATTTGATTCAGTATGTGTGCTCTAGATTAGTTTCCTTTTCTGCAATTCAATTCAACAATCTAGCTTCTAAATGCCACTTAGTGTAATTTCCTTTCTTGCATTAACATAAGTGTGAATTTCTCTTTCTTACAAATAGATGGATGAATCAGTGTGATCTAGAGTAGTTTCTTTCACTGTTGATAGAGTAGTGGCCATGATTTATTTCCAATATTAGATTACATTTAGAAGTATGAGATAATTCATTTCCTAGAAGTAACCCTAGCAGTAGCACCTCATTGTAGAACTTATATGAGGATGGCATCAGTTGAAATCGTCTATTGTGCATATAGCATTGTCACCTCCAAGTTTGTAAGAACCCTGAGTTGATAAAGTAAATTTGAGTAGCCTCTCAGAGTTGCAGCACTCTTGGTGCAATACCAAGGCTCACCACTTTTTGGCGCCTTTTTGGGGGGAGGTTTCTACGTAGATGTTTGTTTCTTATTTAGAATTATTTTCTTCTTTTTCTTTTACATTCAGTTCCAAAATATTGAAAAAATACAAACAAAAGAAAACAAAACAAAATTGACTTTCGTGGCTTGTAGGAGTAGGGATAACCAAGGAAAATTCTTATCGAAAACCCCCACAATCCCACACAGTCACCCTTCACTCTTCTTCAATGACTGTGAGGTTGAACAGACCATAGGTGAACCACTTGAAAATTTTGAAGAACTTATTGGAGAAGAAGAGGAACTTGCTTCACCTAAGGAACCTACTTCAGCAATTCAAGACATGGATGAAACTAGGGCCCATGGCCATTAGAGAAATAGATGGATAAACTAGAATGAATAACATCAGTCCCTCAACCCTTCCACATTTCCATGGCCTTACTTTTGAGGATCCTAACAACCTTCATGTTCGAGTTTGTTTTTTTCTGCGGGACTTATGGCTATGCCTCAGATGACCAAAAGTTAAAATTGTTCCCATCCACCCTCAAAGATGCAACGTTAGTATAAATACCTGAGCACAAATGAAAGATTACTTCAACAAAAAATATAGAGACTAATACAGGTCCAAAGAGACCAAAGAGGAGATATTTAGGATGACTCTTAGACTTAATGAATCCCTGGAGTATTATGAAGAAATATTCCAGTTGAACTATAAAAGATCCAACTGCACCCTTGATCCTGGATCACTCAAATTGGTACTTCTCTGAGGGATCGGATAAGAGGTTATAAAAACCCTTAATATGCTATATGGGGGAGACATCTACCAACTACCTTATGAGGACATCAAAATTGTCTTTAGGAACCACTCTATGGTAGCTAGGAAGAAAGGTAGAGCTAGCGAAAGCATGACCAATACCCCCTCCTCTTCCACCTCCATGAAGCATGAGATTGGGAATATGTTGGAGGACTTCAAAAGTGAGATGTTGCACACATTTTCTTTTCAAATGGACACAATTTAGATCAAGAGGAAGCAAGAGGAAGTAGAGAGGGCCTTGTTTATATTTTTCCCTAGATGTACTAGAAAACACTCTCAAAATGAATGTCCACTAAATGTTATAGAGGTTTTCTTAGTCTGTGAAGATAATCATGCCATAGATAAGTGTCCCTCCTTACCTAGTCTCAAAGTTGTATATCAAGGTGGGGAATGAGGACAAGAGAAACTATGTTTCATAAATCAGACAAGGACTATAGGGCCTTGGTCATATTAGTAAGGCATGCAAGGTGCACCTTACTCCTACTACCATACAAACTAGAATGCACCTATGTAGTATTGGTACACATCCACTCCTCCATCATGGAATATACCTACTACTTGGCCTTACACCCCTCCATATCACCCTCAACCTGTAAACCAACCCTTCGATCAGTATGTTCCTCAACCACCTCAGTGGAGCAACCCATCACAAGGGTGGAGGCCTCAACACAACCAATCACCTGCTTTATTTCTACCACCCCAACCTCAACCTCATCTCACTCACTCTGATCCACCTAAGTTTCCTTAGATACCTGCCCATCCCAATTCAAACATGTACAACAAGAAGGCACAACATGTCTACAATGGGGAAACATCCTATCCAACTTATGTTGTGGAGATACATGACCTCAGATATGGAAGAGTACTTCCAGAAAATCATCCCTTATCTCCACTTGCATATGCTGAGGAAAAGAAAGAAATAAACCCTCAAACCAATCAACCTCCTTTTTCTAAGTGCCTGATCCACCCTAAACAGTACACCCCAGAAGAGACTGAACTTTTAGGAGAATTGAAAAACTTGTGTTTGAAAATACCTCTTCTCTGAGCAATTAAGGATGTAAATATTTACAATAGGCTTATTAAAGAAAAATTCTTGAAAATTCCTTCGAGAAAGGAGAAAGACACCCCCACCATCAATGTTGTGGGACATTTATCAGACTTAATGTTGGGAAGGGTGATCTTCCTGAAGTACTTGGACCCTGGAAGTCCAGTAGTAGATGTACACATCGATGGTGTCATATTCCCCCACACTCTGATTGATCTTGGGGTTGCCATCAATGTGATGACCAAGGAAACTATGCTTAAACTCAACCTCCAAGGAGCCTTGATAAAGACCACCACTATTCTACAACTTGCAAATAGATCCACAGTAGATCTGGAAGGAATTTTTGAGGATGTGATGGTCTCGATTGACTCTTGGGAGTACGACACACATTTCCTAGTCCTCTAGAAAAAAACAATGTTTAATGGATATCCTCTCATTTTAGGAAGACCTTGATTGGACATTGTCGATGCTTATATCAGTTGTAGGAATGGAAACATGACTATAAATAATGGGCCCTTGTCCAAATAGTTGGTATTATATCCTCCTTCCCAGGCTTCCATTGATCATGACCTACCCTTGTGGTTGGAAGATGAACAAGAAGAGGATGAGGTGTACAATACGACACCCAACCCCATTTTTACCATAGATATTTTTATTATAGGGGGCAACCCGATGAGGATGATCTCATTGACCACATCATTCAAATCTAGCCCCCCATTTCCATTCTACTCGATGACCTAGTGATAGAATATGAAAGCCACCCTTGGATTGAGCTGCACTCAATTGAATCAAACTCTGAAACCCCCAAGGTTGTGGAATTTGGCCCATATAAATCCGTCAAGATTTGCTCATCCCTCCCAGCCAAAGAAGAAGAGAAATTGTGCCAGATCCCGAAGGAAAAATTGGATGCTTTTTCTTGGGAATAAAAGGACATGAAAGGGGTGAATCCATTGGTGTGCACACATCATATTTATATTAAAGATGGATGTAAGCCTATGCGCTAGCCCCAAAGGAGGATGAACCTAGCCTTAAGAGACATAGTGAAGGATGAACTGCAAAAGTTGTTGGATGCAGTCTTCATCTACCCCATATCATACATTGAGTGGGTGTCTCCTCTTTTTTAAGTCCCAAAGATAAATGGGAGGTGGAAAATATGTTTTGACTACTGAGAACTAAAAAAGTCCACTAAAAAGGACCATTCCCCTTTTCCCTTCATTGATCAAGTCCTAGATGGTCTTGCAGGAAAGAAATTTTTCTCTTTTCTGGATGGATTCAATGGGTATAACCAGATTCAAATCAACCCGGAGGACTAGGAAAATACCATTTTCACATGTCCTTGGGGCACTTTCGCTTACAGAGTCCCTCCCTTTGGCTTGTTCAATTTCCCTGCTACTTTCCAGAGAGAAGTCCTGACCATTTTTTCTGAACTAGTCCATGGTTATGTAGAGATATACATGGAAAATTTCACACCTTATGGGTATGATTTCAAGGAATCTCTCTCCATTATAGGAAGGTGTTTAGGAATTTTATTGAAATGCATCTATCCCTTAGTCCCAAAAAGTTTGAATTTCTAAAAATGGCAAGGATAGTCCTAGGCCATTCAATATCACAAGCAGGAATATAGGTAGACCCAAACAAAATCACCATCATCAAAAGGGCGCATATTCCCCAAAATCAGAGATATTTCAGAAGTTTCCTAGGTTGGGTTGGCTACTATAGGAGGTTCATTAAGAACTTCAGTAAAATGTCTTCACCATTATTTGGAATTTTGGCCAAATATTATGATTTTTTCTGGTCTATTATTTGTCAGGAAGCTTTTGATCTCATCAAGGAAAAGCTAACCACTACCCCTATTCTTCGAGTTCCCAATTGGGATCTACCCTTCCACATTCATAAGGATTCATCGGATAAATTCGTGGGGGCAGCTTTGGGGAAATTGGAAGAAAATTTTCCTTATGCCATCTATTTCATTAGTAATAATCTATCTGTTACACAGTAATTTGTCACCGTCCCTGCAATCCCCGTCCGCACATTGGAGGGCTCATTTTGTGACCTGTGAGAAGTGACATGGCTTGAAACCACTTTCATGACATCCCTCTAAACAAGAGCTTTCATTGCCCTGAAGACATCTCCTTGTGAAAAACCCTAAAAATGGCCCTTTTAGCATTGGCGCGAGCAGGCAGTTCAGTACCCGCGCCAATGGGGAAAATACTTCAAAGAGGCCACGCAAGTTGGCGCTCTGTCCCAGAGTCGCACTCGCGCCAGCCAATTTAAGAGGTGTTTTTTAAAAATAAATGGCGGAAGTTTCGTCCTAACTGATCCAGGAACTGATATCTATCTTGAGTTGGGAGGTCTGGCTACGGATTTCCATAGAGAGGAAGTGGTTTGCCACCTATCATGGAAGCTTCCTTGATGATAGGGCCAATCCCATGATTATAGGGATCCCAACTCTCCTTCCTCCATCTATAAAAGCTTACCCATCTCCATTGCAAGCTAGTCTTCAAGTTCCCAAATTTCCAAGAGCCTTATGCTGCAAGAGCCTCCATAATTCTCTTAAGGCCAATTTCAAGCAAGGAGACAATCGTCAAGGTCCAAAGAGAGAATTTTGTCCCATCCTTGACAGGATTTTCGAGACGTGTTCTGCTGGCGACCCCCCGAAGGAGAATTCAGCGTCAGAACTATGGTTGTAATTTTCCTTTGATTGATTATTAATGAACGACTATTGGTTATGGTTCCACTCTTGTTGTTATTTACAATGATGAGTTATGTCCTTTCTGACTGACATATAGTTGCATCTACTGGATTTTACGCTTGCGTTTGTTTTGTTTCTCGCATGTGCAGGTGTCCCATCACGGAGATCGTGGGGATCGTGATCTGCCAGAGCTGAGGAACGGGAGCGCCACCTCTTCTACAACGACTGCATTGGATTCCAGGTAAACCTTCGTCGCTAGTTGGTTTATTTGCAATTAGGAACCTGCACTATAGCGTGATTGATTATTGCTAGACCCGGTATGGGCTAGTAGGGATCACCTCTGTCCGCAGAGGGGATTTACCTCCACAAAAAATTGGCGACTCCACTGAGGAAGAGTTAGCTTGTTGTCGTTCGTTTTATAAGCTATAGACGGAGCCTGAAGTTGGCCAGATAGCCTTCGAAACGCTTTTGCTCTGCAATTGCGAAGTAGATCAAAGCCACTTCAGTCAATCTCTGGTTTAGTTTGTAAACTGAACCCTTGGAGCATTGTCTTGCCTTTTTGGTTGATTCTTGATTCTCCTTGCTTGATCCACTCTTTTGGGCTGGTTCTTTTTGTGGATTTGGGTCTTTGATAGCTTTATCATTCACTGGTCTACTTGTTGGATTTCTTATTTTTTATTTCTGACTGGGAAACTCGACTGGCACGCTTTTCAGCTTGACAGTCGCGCCCATTGGCGCATGTTGCTTTTGTATTACCCCCGCCAATTCGTCTCTGGCGCTAGTTTCAGACTCACAGCCGCGCCAATCCTGTGAGCTACTAGGGTTTGTTCAGTTCTGAGCTTCCTGAGCCTGATCTGTGTGTTTGGTCTTGATTTTTCCACTATTTGAACGTTTTGGAGCCTGGATTGACTGGTTGTTACCTTCATCCTTTGGTTGTTTGCCTAGTTCCATCGATTTTTCATTTTAGCCCTAGGTCATCTAGGTGTTGTTGTGTGTCAAGCCTTCCTTAGGAGTTTTTGGTCTCTTTCGGTTCAGTCAACCTTCTGATTGCTTCTTTGCATTTATTTGGTGGTTTTCTATTGTCTCCTTGCGTTGTTTGAGTGATTGTTTCCTTCTTCATTCGAATTTCGCTTCGTCTCGTCTTGGGCCTAGATTACACGGCTCATTTTGAGACTTTGGGATTCTTTCTCTTTGAGGGACTTCTGGTCGATTTGAGGTCTGATTGTGATTGCCATTGAGTGGAATTTTCTTGGTTTTTCTCTCTTGTCATCATTTCTCGAATTGCCTTTGCATTAGTTTTCATTTTTTTTAGCGCACTTTGCTCTGAGATATTGAAAATACAAAAAAAATCTCTTTTTCTTTTCATTAGTTAATGAGAATTAGATATTTTCGGTGTTAGTAGTGATTGGTAACTTTGAACGAAAAGCATTTTAGTTTTCATTAGCTGCATTAGAGACATCATTGGTTGTTTTCTGTTCATTTCGTTGTTGTGTGAAAAGCTCTCAACTCTCTCATAAGTAGCTTTCATCGAATGAAATGATATGTTGTGGCATATAGATTGCATTTAAGAGATTTTGAGACATTACATTCGCTAGGGCCTGAAAACTGAAACGTAATTGAAGATAAACTTTAAAATTTACTCAATTTATACTAAAGCAGCATTGAAATCTAACGAAACACATTTAGAGGTCTAGGTTAGAGGCGTGTTCTGGCGTCTTTAAACCTAGTAGTTGTCATTCGCCTCTTGCCTTTAGACAGCACTAGTACGGACTTGTGCTCCCCGTACCATCACGTATATAAAGGGAGACCCCACTAGGTTTCAATCCTTTATCCATAGGAAGCCGAGTCTGCTGCCCTATACCCGTGATACACCGGAAAAATCATTCGGGGAGATTTCCTGCACGTATTGAAAGTCCTTGGTTGATTTCTCTTTCATTTTGAAACCAAGGTGTATATTGTAGTTCACGGTTATTTGGTACACCCTTTGCCTAGTATTCCTGAGTAGTCATTCTGATCCTATCTAACTCCCTAAATTTGAAAGGATCACAAAGCGCTTGTCCTTTCACGCTTGTGTCAAATCTGAAAGAGATAGAGTCACCTTTTCAACCGTTTCTCGACTCTTAAAACATGAAACAGTGAAGTTTCTTATTTTTCAATGTGGTAAAAAAATTAATCACCCGCGATCACACGCCTTGTTAGATTCTGCTTGTTGGCCGTTTGATTGTGTGTCTTGACTCTTTTTCAGCCCGTGTGTGTGTTTGATCTTTTTCTCTTGTCGTTACTACCACAGTGGCGAAACCCTCGGTTTCGTCTACTGGTAGTCCATATACGGACGATTCATCAGAGGTTTCTCAATCCTCTGCTGAACTTCAGTAGCCCATTGTTTCTGAGCAACCCTTTGGGGGACCAGTTGAGTTCAATTGGCCCTTTCCTGACCCTTGGTCTGAATTGAGAGTAGGGGCTGAGTTCCTTTCTCTTACATTAGGTTCGCATTTTATAGCTATTGTTTTTCCTCCTAGTCCTCGCCGTCTATTACAAGATCTAGCGGCAGGCTCAAACATGAGTGATTCTAGTGAGGAAATCCCAACGTCCGGTGAAGATTACCAGCTCTTCCCTCAGAGATTATTTCCAGGAGACAGCCTTGAACCAGTTGTTATGTCATCATCCGGTCCCTCATTACCACCAGGGTATAGATCCTTGGGTCAGATTATTGCCGCCGCAGCCTCTATGGGGGTGTCAACTCCTTCTACGAGGCCGGTTGCTCCTTCATTGGGGATGTCTCCTCAGACACCCTTCACTTCTATACCCGCTCGGCCCACTGTCTATGTGGCCGCATCTGCACCCGTTGTCATGGCACCCTCCGCGAGGGCTATGCCGCCTCCTGAAGAGAGTTATATAGCGGCTGCTATGCTGGAGAACATCTCTCTGGAGGAGTATCGGTTGTCCCTACAATAACCGAACCCCGAGGTTGGACCATCCTCCCAAGATCCCAACCACTCTTATTTTTCGCACTATGCACAGGATGGTACACCCGTGTATGCTTTTCCAGGTTAGTATGATGAGCACGGGAACATTTTACGTCTACCCGCTCCTGAGGCTCACCTCCATGCTCAAGGTTTACCTTATAACCAGGCTTATAACCCGCAAGGGCAACTTTCCAAGGCCAACCTTCGGGCCAACCTGGCTATCCTTATGACCCGCAGGGGCAGCTTGTGCAAGGCTATCCTGAGGGCTAGCAAGGGCCATCGTATGGTCCGCAAGGACAGTATTACAACCCTTCCGGTCAACCTGTGCAGCCTCAGCCGGGGTACCAACCGGGGCTAGTATATGGTCCTGGGGGGAAAGTCCAGCCTTCTCAACCCATGCAACCTCAGTATACTATTAATCCAAAAGTTGCTCACCAGCCAGGACCATCTTATGGTCCTGCTGCAGGTCAACCCGGTTACCAGCCACCACCTGGCTCCATTCCTCCACCAGGCCAACCGGTCTATCTGGAACAACCCGGTGTTCCGCCTCCAGGCCAACCGGTTCATCCGGTGCAACCTGGTGCTTCTCAATAGCCAGGTCAACCTGCGCAACCGGCTCAACCTGTTCATCCGGGTCAACCTGTTAACCCAGGGCAGCCCCCTCACCCAGGTCAGCCTGCTCAACCAAGCCAGCCTACTCAACCAGGCCAGCCTGTCCATCCTATTAACCCTGCACAACAGCCAACTTATTCGATGCCGCAGCCAAATCAACCGCTGCACCCTAATTATCAGGCTCAGCAGGGTCCCACCTACCAACAGCCCACTCAACCTCAGGGCGGCTACTATTCTCATGGTCAATATCGACCGAATTATAGCCAACTCCAAGGGTCTAACTATCGTCCTCAACAAGCTGGTTATACCTATACTCAGCAGCTGAATCCAAATGTTGCTTACACAGGGCCGACTCCTAATCAGGGTCCATACTCTAGTTATCAACCCCCGTACGCTGGTTACCAGCAGCCGAATCAAGCTGGTTATAACACCTACACCCCCTACGGTTAGAATCATACTAGACAGAACCCATGGGGGCAAGGATATTCCCAACCAGCGTGGAGTACAGGTACTAGTCCTTACCCAGGGCCACGTATGTCGTCTAATCCGCCATTTTCGTTCCTGGCTACCTTGGAGTTACCGGATGTTTCAAAATTAACGAATGATCCAATACTACATAACACTTATTGGCCTCCGGTTCCTACCAAGGTGCCCGGCGATTACCCCAAGTTTGAGGGTAAAGCTGGGGAGGACCCCCAAGCTCATGTGATGACCTACCATCTTTGGTGTTCATCCAACTCTTGGGTGGATGATTCAGTTCGTCTACGCCTCTTCCAGCACACTTTGACTGGTGCTGCAGCTAAGTGGTATATTGAGTTACCCCGTGGCATCTTTCAAGACTTCAATACCTTAGCCATGGCTTTTCTGACTCATTTTCAGTTAACGGTTCGTTACAAAGTCAGGACGCACCTCCTAACTTCTTTGAAGCAGGACAAAGCCACCCACATTTCTGATCACATTCATGAGTGGCGACGTCGTCGTAGGCTGATCAAGTTTCATATACCTGATCAGATGCTAACTCATTGGTTCACCACCTCCTTTGTTAACAAAATCGCCCAAGATATTGCTATGGGAGCGTATGTGACTGAAGAACAAGACATAGCGCGTGCTCAATATCTAGATCTTGTATACTCACAATCCGGCACGCTGTATGATATCTTGCCTGATGCTCCACGATCTGGAACCTCTAAAGCCCCACTTACCCCAGCGGTGGATGGTGTTATTGGTTCCGTGTCTCAGAATTCGAATAAATCCTCGAATGGGAAGCAGAAGTCCAACTCATCCAAAAATTCTACTCCTCCCGCCCCTACCGATTCTGGCAAAACTGTAGAGGTTAACGCCGTTTAGGCCAATCCTACGGAGAAAGCCTCCAAGGGGAAAAATAAGGGCAAAGGTAAATTCAAATCTGACGCCCCAAAGCCAGAATCCAAACCTCGTACTGAGGATGGTTCTCAACGTAAACCGAAGTACCCCTGCCTCATTTGTGAAGGAGACCATTATACCAAGGATTTTCCATGACGATCTAAAGTTAGTCAACTTCTCAAAGGATCTAAAGGGACTTCGGCAGTTCTTAAAGAACTATTCCCGTCTCAGCAAACCCAGATGGTTGAACAACCTTCGCCATCTGCACCATTTTGGTCCCAAGTTTTTATAATGAATGGTGTTGCACCTATCTCTATTGCCACATGTTCGAAGGATTACAACGAATCGTGGCAGGCACCTGGGAAGGCAGTTGCGGATGGACCACCTCCCCCACCTGTCTCCGGTTCATTGGAAATTGAGAAGCCTACCCCTGAACCTGTTGTGAAGTCACCTTCTAAAGGCGTTTTACAAAGATCTTCTTACAATCTGAATGCCCGTGCCACTCAACACTACAGTATTGTTGAGGATTTGGCACAGGCGCCTTCTGCTATGTCTGCACTAGAAGTTCTTCAAAATTGTCCTTCGCAATGGAAGGCTTTGTTGTCTGCAATCGGTGGCATTGATCCCGCCGATTCAAGTCTTCTCACCTTCGACTTAGAGAATTTCACCCCCCTACTTCCACATCAGATCGCTCTTGTTATTCAAGTCGGGATCAATAGTCTTAACATCTATAGGGCCGTTGTGGATGAAGTTGCCTCTACCTGTGTCATGTCATCCGCTTGCTGGAAGGTCATTGGCTCTCCAGCCCTTTCATCATCTCCCAATGCCCTAGAGGCATTCAATGGTCGGGAATCCAAACCCCTGGGTGTTCTCAAGAGTTTAGCGATTACTTTACAGGGGAAGACAGTCAACGTAGAAGTAGAAGTGGTTGACGCCAAGCTTAACTACAATATACTTCTCGGCCGCAGCTGGACTCATGCCATGCTATGTGTGCCATCCATCGTTTTTCAACTTCTTAAGTTCCCTCATGAGGGCAGAATCGTTACGGTGAATCAGTTTTCCTTCTTCACCTCCACCTCCGAGAACAACGTTCCATACATGGATCAAATCCCAAATCCCCCTGACAGTGTAGGACCCGGTCTCTTGGGTATTTTTCCCGCACCACCACCGCACACCGCTCAAGTTAACATGATCTCCAGGTCTGATGACCCCTGGCTCATCCCTACGCCTGAGCAGGTGCTTGATTTTGGAGAATCAATGCCCTTGACTCCAGTAGAGATTAGCTACTGTGAAATTTTTGCTGCATCTGATCCTCCCCCTCCTCAGCATGCTCCCTCGAGCATGGCTCTCGACATCTATTCTCAATCCCCTTGGCTTGGCGAGGCCGACTCGTCGGATCCTCTTAAAGATACTTTTCCTTCCGATGAAGCCATTATTGAAACAATGTCTCTTGAGGAGCTGCCTTGGAGCGATGGACATCATCGTTCCTCCTTTATGCCCTGCCTGGGGGAAATGTCAGATTGTATAGAGCGTTATGCATCTCAGGTTCCTACTCCTCCTCTCCAAACGCCTATTTTGACGCATGAGGTTCTTTCGGAAGGAAACCTGAGTAATATCACTCAAACCATCCCGATCAACATCTTTGTTAAACCGGGGATCGTTGAGAACATACACATGGGAGTTACTTGTTCTCCTGATGAGATTAAAGTCTATACTGATCTTTTTAAAGAATTCAGAGATGTGTTCACCTGGTCTTACGAGGAAATGCCTGGGATCGATCCCAGTATCGTAGTGCATGAGATTCCAACCTACCCTGGTGCGAAGCCCGTGCGCCAACGCTTACGCCCAGTGCATCCTCGCAAAGCCGCTACAATTAAGGCAGAAGTTGAAAAACTTCTGAACGCGGGCTTTATTTATCCCATACCCCTTACAGAATGGGTTTCCAACATTGTCCCTGTCGATAAAAAGCAGGGTACTATTAGGGTCTATGTTGATTATCGCGATATTAATCGTGCCTGTCCGAAGGATAATTATCCCACTCCATTCATAGACCAAATTATCGACGAATGTGCCAGACGTGAGATTTATTCCTTGATGGATGGCTTCTCGGGGTATAATCAGATCAATATTTTACCTAAGGATCAACACAAGACTGCATTCATCTGTCCATGGGGTACTTTCGCGTATAAAAAGCTCCCGTTCGGCTTGAAGAACGCTGGAGCCACTTTTCAGCGTGCGATGTCTTACGCTTTCCATGACATTCGCCATATCGTTCAGCCTTATTTGGACGACTTGCCAGCTCATTCAGCTAGGCGAGAGGAACACCCTGAACACCTCCGCTAGATTTTCCTTCGTTGTAGGCGCTACAATATTAGGCTTAATCCTCATAAATGCGTCTTTTGCGTAGATTCTGGCCGTCTTTTGGGATTCATAGTCTCCAAAGACGGAATTCGCTAATCCGGATTTATGCAGGAACGCAACAGAATAAACATATAAACATAAACACAGAGATGCAGCGGAAATAACACTTCATTTCATTAATATCAAAGAACTGAAATTTGCTTACAGACAGAACGGAAATAAAACTAGCTAGGGCGCTGGTAGCTATCTCTGAGAAGAGATGTGGCGGCTACGAGCCTACGAGCGTATTTGATATGGGACTCGAGGGCACATTTCATTTATCATTTAAGCAATGGGAAATCTTAAGCCGGCCAAAACCTAACCTATAGGAGATGAAAGCTGTAAAACTATGGGCCCCGTTTGGGTAAATTGGTGTTTCAACTTCCTAGGGGCGTAACTTTGGCATACGATCTCTGTTTGACGCGTACCATACCTCGTTAGAAAGATCTATCCGAGGACTACAAATTTGGAACGAGCAACATCGGTCCATAGACCCATGTTGCTCTCAGTTTTCCCAAAAACGTCGTTTAGGGCCTCAAAACGGCTCCGGAAGTTTAGGACCCGAAAAACTGCTAAAAATAGTAAATTGTGCCGAAACTAAAAAACTGAAATAGACAATGGTGGAGCCCCAAGTGGAATAGGCGGGTGACCACCAATATCCACCTGGATCATTCCTCCCCCCTTAGGAAGCAATGGTTCCCATTGCGTTAAGTTCCTCCATGAGATGAGGAAATTTCTGCTGAACTTGGTCCCTGGTGAACCACTTTCCTTGGTGCAGGAGTTGGCCGGCTTTGACAACCCGATATAGTTGGATCTTCTGCTGGCGAGTGTTCTTGATTTGCATGTCCATGATGCAATCTGTGGTGGCCTGTTCCATGCAGTTTGGATTTAACTCAGTTGGTGTGAGTTGTTCTGCAATGTCCGAGGTGTCCAGTAGAGGTGGGAAGTAAGGACGAAGGCGATCCACATTGAAGACTGGGTGCAGACCAAGGAATGGTGGAATACTGAGCTCGAATGCATTATTCCCTACAGCCTTGGTGATGGTGTACGGCCCGTATCGGAGCGGGCGAAGCTTGCGGTGGGGTCCAGTGAGGCGCTCCTTCTGCAAATGTAGCCAGACTTTGTCACCCACCTGGAAGTTGTGTGGCACCCGGTGTTGATCATGGCGTTGATTGTACTTGGCATTGGCTCTGTCCAATATATCATGAACCTGTTGGCGGATGTTTTGAATGCGCTCGATGAAGCTACTGGCTTTGTCAACTTCAGACTGGACATGAGCTGAATTGGCCTGAGCAGCTGCAAATGGCATGGCTACGTCAATGGGGCATAGTGGCTGGAATCCCAAGCCCACCTGAAAGGGGCTATGGCCGATTGAGCTGTGGAGAGCCCGATTATAACTATGTTGTACATAAGGGAGGCTCTCGTCCCATGTGCGTGGATGCTTTGAATTGTACATGCGCAGAATGTGTACAATCATTCTGTTGACGACCTCTGTCTGGCCATGTGTTTGGGGATGGAAAGCTGTGGACTTGGTGAGCTTGGTATCCAACATCGACCAGAGGCTGGACCAAAATGTGCTGAGGAACCTGCTATCCCGATCTGATATGATAGACTGTGGGATCCCAAAGTGCACCCACACTCGTTCAAGGAAGAGTTTAGCAGTGGCTTCTGCTGTGATATTCTTCTTGCAGGCCGCCATAATGGCCATCTTCGAGAATCTGTCGACGACCACAAAAACACAGTCATTTCACTGCTTAGTAGAAGGCAGGCCCGACATGTAATCCATGGAGATGGATTCCCAAGGTCGACTAGGGGTAGGTAGAGGAGTATATAGGCCTTGCTTCTTGATGGTCGGTTTGGCAATGGCACAAGCAGTGCAGGATCTGATGTTCTTCTCGACATCCTTTCGAAGGTTCGGCCAATAGAAATACTTCTGCAAGATTGCTACTGTTTTCACGACCTCGAAATGTCCAGCGACTCGACTATAGTGTGCTTCCCATATCATCTTTGCACGCTCGCTTGAAGGAACACAAAGGTGTCCCATGTGACATAAAAGTGCATCTTGGAGGTGAAAATTTGGAACTTGCGTACCCCCCAAGAGTGCCTTGTAAGTTTGGCCGAATTCTGGGTCACTCTCATAGAGAAGCGGCCAATCGGAAGTCTCGTGCCCACAAGAGTTGAGCACAGTGGTGAGCGCCACGATCGGTGGTCGGCTGAGGCAGTCTGCAACATTATTGGTGCTACCCTTCTTGTACTTGATGTTCAAATGAAACTGTTGCAGATATGTGGACCACTTCTGATGGCGATCATTCTGCAACTTCCCTTGTGTCTGTATGAACTGCAGGGGCCGGTGGTCCGTGTGGATGATTGTTTCCCTCCCCAAAATGTAATGCTTCCATTTTCGACAAGCTTGCACAATGGAATACATTTCTTTGTCATAAGTGGGATACTTGCGAACTGTGTCAGACAATGTCTCACTGTGAAATGCCACTGGATGTCCCTGTTGAGTAAGAACTGCCCCAATAGCATAGTCAGAGGCATTTGTCTCAATCTCAAATGGCTGTTGCAAGTCTGGTAAAGTGAGCACTGGGGCAAAACAGAGTCGATTTTTCAATTTTGTGAATGCCTTCTATTGAGGTTCCGACCAAAAGAATTTTGCTCTCGCTCCTCCCTTGGTGACTTGACTCAGGGGCCAAGTGATATGAGAGAATCCCAACACAAACCTCCGGTAGAAATTAGCAAGACCCAGAAAGCTGCGAAGCTCTGTTATAGTGGTTGAGGCTAGCCAATCTTGAATGACTTGGATCTTGGCTGGATCCACATGCACCCCCCTTTCATCAATAATGTATCCCAGATATTGAACCTGGGTCATGCCAAAGTGCACTTCTCCAAATTGGCACACAACTTGTGTTGCCACATCGTTTGGAGGACTTGTCGGATGTGGTGAAGGTGCTCTTCCCAAGTCTGGCTGAAGATCAGAATTTCATCCAAGTACACCACTACAAATGAGTTGGTGAATGGCCGCAAGATGTCGTCCATCATCCTCATGAAGGTTGCGGGAGCATTCGTCAACCCAAAATGCATGACCATCCATTCAAAAAGGCCTTCCTTAGCTTTGAAGGCAGTCTTCCACACATCGGAGGGTTCAATTGGTACCTGGTGATACCCAGACTTCAGGTCGATCTTGCTGAAATATTTTGCACCTTTGAGTTGGTCCAAAAATTCATCAATCCGTGGGATTGGGTACCTATTCCGGACAGTGATCTTGTTCAGCGCCCGATAGTCAATACAGAGTCTCCACGTCCCATCCTTCTTCTGTACCAACACGATCGGGCTCCCACAAGGCGATGAACTTGGTCTAATGTGACCTTTCTGCAACAGCTCCTGAATCTGCCTCTTGATTTCATCATTCTCCAAAACAGAGTGTTGATAGATCGGTCCATTAGGTAGCAACGCACCTGGGGTCAGATCAATCGGGTGCTTGACCTGGCAGTGCAGAGGAACCCCTGTGGGTGAGTTGAAGATGTCCCCGTACTCCTCCACGACCTTATCCATTTGTTGTTGTCGTGCAGAGGGGCCTTGTCTGGAGGTCGTGGCCACAGTCTTTAGCACCACGGTGAGATCATCGAAACAAATTTCTGGGATTGAAATGGCTCTTACATTTTTTACGGTAACAAAGACATCGATGACGAGGGGAGGTGACATAGTGATACCTTTGTTATTTCCCAAAGTAAATACTTAATGAGGCGGGAACTCCTTTTATGACATGGCAGCTTTACAAGTATGGTTGTCCCCTAATAATATAGAAGCATAATAGGAACAGCATCACATAATACCTCACTGGCAGAAGGGCTTAAATGTTATAAGGAAGCGACAACAACATTTGCATGCTTGAAAAATCATCCTTGGTGAAAACAGATGGTGTATGGATGTGGGTGATGCGTGGTGAGCAACCCAAACGCTTCACGGCGTACGCTGAAATGAGGTTCTTTGGCTCCAATGCTTCGACATTAGTGGCAGGAGCCTTCTTGTCTGGGGAGTGGAAGAGACGTTCCTCCTCCTCTAGATCTTCCAGTTCCTCCTTCTGGATCTTTGTAGTGGCAACAGTGGCGTTGGGCTCCGCATCAATAATATGTTTCCCTTTTTCATTCCCCTTTTCAGGTTCTGATTCGGAGTCAGAGCGTGCATCTGACTCAGAAGCCCTCATCTCGGCCACTTGTGACTGCTTGGCCCGACACTCACTTGTGTTGTGAGTGGAGCTCTTATGGAACTCACACTACTTTCCCGTGTCCTTCTTTGGCTTTGCGGTGTTGTTCTTTTCTTGTGGCTTTGAGGAGTTGTCTTTAGTCACCATGCCTTGGCTCTGTCCTTTGTTCTGCGGTTTGGAAGCACATTTCCCTTGCTTTTGATTCGCAGATCCAAAGTCTCGCTTCTTCTGCTTGAATTTCTGCTCAATCTTGGCAGCATACCGGTATGCCATACCAAGCGAGGAGATGTCGAGGAACTCCATTTCCTCCTAAATGTATACGGCGGAGACAAGCTGCCATTCACCTTTCGATATTTCTGAATCTTCGTGCAACTTTGTCGTAAGATGGAGCAATTCGCCCGACTCATGCACATCTTGATCACTTTATTACAATAAGTAGGCCATTGTATGTATTTGTCCTCATAGCTCCCCAGGATATAATATAATCGCATTCCTTAATGACATTTTGGAAAGAATTCCAAGTTGAAATGCAATAAAGAAACAGAGAGAAGTTCATCTAGTCACTTGTTCTCACCAGTGGAACACGAGTCCTTAACATGAGGGGGTAGCTTTAGGAGTGCAAAACATCTTCTCACGTAGAAAAGTCATGAGCGAGAAAAAATGTTCTAACAAATTAAATATCTATCTACAACATAAATATAACGACCCTCAAAATATAGGAATGTCAAAATTCCTTGCCTTAAAAGAAAAAGCCTCGAGGTAGCGCTGGATGCGGATGTCAAAAGCTAGGTGGTGGCCGTTGAAGGATCTGAGCAAAGTTATCCATCATCGCGTTTCTTTGTTTTTCGACGGCCTCCTTGAGCAATATTTTGATAGGATCTCCTGCTCCCTCATCTTTCTTTTCGTCCCCCATGGGCGTCCGTCGAGGTTTGCGAGGCTGATCTTGCAAAGGTTCCACCAGATCAAGCCCTAGCTCCTTATACCCCGACCTCGTTGGGGACATGCGAAGAAGGATCGAGAAAAAGCAGACCGCTCTGATACCACTGATCCGGATTTATGCAGGAACGCAACAGAATAAACACATAACCATAAATACAGAGATGCAGCGGAAATAACACTTCATTTCATTAATCAAAAGAACTAGAAATTTTACTTCCCTTCAGATGATGAATAAAATGGTGCTAGGCATTCATGTGAAAGAGATGTGAGACTGATCTCGAACTGATTACAATCAGGCTGGGCATACACATTAGCTGAAAACAATGGGAAATTTATAAACGAGAAATCCTAACCCTGAGATGAGGATAGCCAAACTATGATTATGGATAAATTGGCAACCAACTTCCAGGCGTGTAACTTTGTATCAATCTCCGTTTATGTCACATACTATTAAGAATATGTCAAGAGGACTACAAATTTGGAGCAGACAACATCGGTCCATGGACCCATGTTGCTCTCCATTTCCCAAAAAAAAGAGTCGCCGGGCCTCAAAACGGCTCCGGAAGTTCAGGACCCGAAAAACTGCTAAAAATAGTAAACTGTGCCGAAACTGAAAAACTGAAAGAGACAATGGTGGAGCCCCAAGTGGAATAGGTGGGTGACCACCAATATCCACCTGGATCAATTATTTACTTAGAAATATGTCTTATAAAACTGATTTATTGTACAATGATATGTTGTGAACTATTTCCGCATGTTATTGTTTAAATATTTAAGTTACTGATTAAATGATCAATATCATTTTGAGAACTACTTCCTTAGTCTTGTTGATTGATTATTTCAGTTAAGAGGTTTTTAGATAGAATGTTTTTGGTAGTCACAATGTTAGTTAATTGAACTATTTCGTTAGCTTGATATTGATTTAAAATAAACATATTTAAATCTCAATTATTTAAAACATCTTACTCTCAATTGAGATAGATTTATATCTGCCTAATTGAGATATGATTAAAATAATTTTCTTTTGCTTGCATTTTAGAATAATATTGCATTTAGATTAAATTCTACATCCTTAAAAATTCCTCTTCCCAAAGAGGCAAAACTTTAGTTGTGGCCTGGCTAAGCCCACATTAGCTTAAGGTTCACTTTTCTTGTCTGATTGGCAAGAGAAATGATTTGATGTATCTTTTCCATTGATAGATAAAAGTCATATTTTAAGCCAATGGAGATTGAGAGAAGGTAACTAGACCCAGTTAAACCAGTTGGGTGGTCATCTCCCATGTTGTTGCAGCGAATTTCGAGGCCTCAACAGGATGGAAGTATGGAATGAAAGGACTTGGAATGAATGGGTCCATATGTTTATTCACGCCTTAGGACCAATCCCCACCTCCTGGTATTTGGATGTATAGCTACACTAGCACACTCGTCACCGGGGTACAATGATAGAAGATTTCATGGTGACATTTAGGTTAGTAGGAGGAACAGAGAAACTAGATGAAGCACTGCAATATATAGATGCTCCTGTCTTTGATGAGTCGTTGCCATAGAAAGAATGTGCTACTCCAACATGGGATGCACAAATGCAGGATATTTTCAATTGCTGAAATTTTTCAATAGTATATTGCGATGTGGATCCCAGAAATATCACTATCCCAGACTCAGAAGGAGAGCGCGTAGTTACAGGAACCCTATTGCAGACGATGGATTTGACCAAGCCATTAAAGTTGAAGGAAGTCAACATTGGAATGGAAGAGCAGCCCGAGATGGCCAAAATTGGGGATTATTGGGAGGATGATAAAGTTGGAAATATCGCAGAGCTACTGATCGAATATTAGGACCTATTCCCCACAAATTTCTCTGAGCTAAAGGGAATCGTGGGAGATATGGGTGTCATGAGAATCACCTTGAAATCGGATGCACGTCCTGTCAAACACTAGCCTTATAGCCTGAATCCTAAATATAAGAAAAAATTCAAGGAGGAAATTGACAAAATGTTGGCCACAGGTATCATTGAGCCAGTAGAGAAGTCGGATTGGGTATGTCCTATGGTGGTCCAAGAAAAGAAATCCAAAGGAGAGATAAGGATTTGTGTAGATCTGCGCAAATTAAATGATGCCTATGTGCATGATCCATTCCCTACGTCGTTCTCGGATGAGATTTTAGATAACGTGGGAGGTCAAGAAGCATACTCGTTCACTGATGGATTCTTAGGGTAGCATCAGATCAGAATCACACCTAAAGATCGCAACAAGACAACCTTTGCAACTGAATGGGGCTCCTTTCAGTACAGTGTCATGCCATTCACACTCAAGAATTCCCTTGCCATTTTCTTGTGTGTAGTTGTAGCGGTATTCAAGGAATTCATTCATAAGTTTTTGGAGGTCTATTTTGATGATTGGAAAGTTTTTATATTAGTAAAGAAGCATGTGTTGAACCTACGCATGATGTTGGATGCCTGCAGGAAACATCATTTTTTTCTAAACATCAAGAAGTGCATATTCTACATACCTTTTTGGATTCTATTAGGGCACATTGTATGTCAGTAGGGATTGATGGTTGACCCAACCAAGATTGCAGTTATCATCAATTTAGTAGTCCCCACCATTAAGAAACAGTTGTGCTCCATCCTCAAACATACTAGCTACTATTGGAATTTTATTTAAGGGTACGCCCTGATCACTGTGCCAATGGAGAAGTTGTTAAAGAAGGATGTATCCTTTTCCTGGGATGAGGAGTGTGAGAAGAGCTCTGAGCTCCTTAAGGGAAAGATGGTCACTGCACCTATTCTCATATTTCTAGATTGGGCGAAGGTCTTTCATGTACATGTGGATGCATCAGGGATAGCCCTAGGAGTTGTCTTAGTGCAACCCAGAGAAGGAGACATCGATCACCCGATTGTGTTTGCTAGCAGGAAACTTTCTAGTGCAGAGTGTAGCTATTCTACTACTGAGCGAGAAGGATTTGCAATGGTTTATGCCCTGCAGAAATATAGGCACTATCTATTGGGAGGACACTTCATGATGCTCACTGATCATTCAGCTTTAAAATACCTGGTCAATAAGCCTTTGTTTGGGGGGAAGACCTGTAGATGGTTACTACTATTCCAGGAGTATGATTTTGAAATAATTGTGAAGCCCTGGAGACTGAATGTTGGACCTGACCACTTGTCTTAGATTGAGAGTGGAGAAGAGCCAACTAATGTAGAAGAAGGGTTACCTAATGCACAAATTTAGGCTATAAAGGTTGTTAATCATCACTTCACAGACATTATTCATATCCTAACCACGGGAATGGCACCTACAAACTATTCAGTACAATAGAAAAAGGAGTTGTTAGCTCGCGCAGCTGATTTCACCATAATTGTTGGTCAATTATACAATATGGGAGCAGATGAGGTGTTGTGGAGGTATGTATTAGAACATGAAAGACAAGTTATCTTGGTTGAAGCTCATGGAGAGGTGTTAGGAGGTCACTATGCAGGGAAATCAACTACCTAGAAGGTGTTGAGGGCTGGGTTGCGGTGGCCCACATTGCATAGCGATGCCCACACATAATTTCGAGTCTGCGACACATGCCAATAGACAGGGAAACCTTCATGCATAGATGAGATTCCCCTGCAACCACATATGGCTTTAAAAGCATTCGAAAAATCGGCCATAGACTTTGTAGGACCCATCAATCCCCCAGGAAAGAATACGGGTGCACGTTACATCATTACTGCAACTGATTATGTAACCAGATGCGTGGAAGTGAAGGATGTGAAGGATTGTGCTGTAGATACCACTACGCACTTCATATTTGATCATATTTTGACCATATTTGGTTGCCCAAAGATCTTAATGAGTGATAGAGGTACGCATTTTGTTAATGAAATTATTGAAGCTTTGACAGAAGAATTTCAGATCCACCATGCAAAGAGTACCCCATATCACCCACAGGTGAATGGAGCAGTAGAGGCCCTCAAAAAATTTTTGGAACATGTGCTAACTAAGGTCTGTAATATTGATCGAAGTGATTGGGATGTGCACATCCCCTCAATGCTTTGGGCCTATAGGACCACATGAAAGAAACTAACTGGAAAAAATCCTTTCCGAATGGTCTATGGGAAGGAGGCCATCATGCCCATGGAATATATTGTCCCCAGCCTATGCATTTCAAATTTTACAAACATGGAAGAACCTGACATCATGGAGGAATGCTTGGCATAGCTGGTTGCCTTAGAAGAGGATCGGTTCATTGCTAATTTTCACCAGCAAGTTCAGAAGGCTCGAGAAAAATCTTGGCATGATCGACATATCCAACAGAAGGTATTCAAGGAAGAAATATTTGTGCGGCTCTATGATAGCCAATTTGCATGCCACCCAGGAAAGTTCCAAAAGAATTGGTTGGGCCCATACATAGTGAAAGATATTATAGATGGTGGTGCGGTCAGGTTGGCTACGCTGCATGGAAACTACCTTCCTGGGTACATTAATGAAAACCGCCTGAAACCTTATCGGGACAACCCAACACCTACCAAATGACTATATGGCTAGAGTATCTGTATAAGGAATGTTGTGCACACAAGGAAGTAAAATTGAAGGGGGGTTCAATGGGCATGCAGGGGGAGTGCGTCGGTAAGGAGGCATGGAAGGGTGTGACGGAGGTGCAGGGGTGCTGCGCAATTGGAAAAACTAGCCATTCGAAT
Source organism: Pinus albicaulis (assembly GCA_034641835.2). Classification (NCBI taxonomy): domain Eukaryota; kingdom Viridiplantae; phylum Streptophyta; class Pinopsida; order Pinales; family Pinaceae; genus Pinus; species Pinus albicaulis. Next base: position 906,563,812 of record CM076577.1, read on the forward strand.
AGTAAAACTGGGTGAAAAATCGATTTTACCGTTGAATTGAGGGGGCACTTGGCAATTAATGCAGGGATCTGGAAGGATTTTTTACCATTTCCTTGATGGTAAGTTGCATTTAAGACTAATCTGATTATTTTTACCCATAGGAGGCTATAAAAAGAGGGGTGTAGGTCATAATTGGTTCCTTTCCTTTCCGAAATTCTTGTGCCTTGTGATTTACTTTGAAATATGTGTGTTGTGTGAATTTTCCATCTGTATGTCTGGGTGAGATATTCCCTCTGACAGCAGCAACCCTAAATTTATCTTTTGAGCAAGAATGACTACTTCTAACCCTGCCGCCCCCAAGTCATCGCATGTTTGAGGTAACTCCCGATGTGGAATAGGTTGTGTCTACGCCAAACAAGGGAAAGGGAAAGGGGAAGGAGAATGGAAAGGAAAAAGGAAAGGGGAAAGCCACGAAGTGGGCTGCGGTAAAGACGCGCACATCCCCTCAGATTGTGCATTCCCCTCGACAAGTGCCTAAGGCACACTCGCCCAATCCATCGAAGCGCCCCATGACAGATTAGGAGGAAGCTCTGCTAGTGGCCCTACTTTCATGTCTACCAACATATGTTAAGTCGTGAAACCAATGGTGTGCACCCCCAAAAATTTCAATGTTGTCCAAGAATATCTGCAGATGTCGCTGGTCCCGGAGGAGGTCCCCTTGATTGGTGATATGTTCAGGAGCCTCCCCTGCATTAAATTTGAAGATCAAGATCTAGAAAATGCAGACGCCTTCTCAGACCTAGCCCTGAAATTATATCTTAATAACGTGTTGTACAATAATGTGCCGAATTTGGAACTGATGCCATGGGCACGTGGGTTAGAGGGCTCAGGGATATTGAATTTTCTACGCATCCCCCACTTTGGCTTATATTCCATCACCATCCTAGTTGTGTGCCAGTTGTTGGCATTGATTCTCGATGGGTGCTTGTGGATCCAAGGCCGCATCTCGATCGACACCGCCTTAATTCACTGAATCACCAGCCTCCCCATGCAAGGGCCCCATCCCATGAAATTCTTTAGCAAGAAATACAAGTAGAAGGTTGTCTATGAAGTGCGGGATAAATATAAATTCGATCACGACAAGAGGGGGTTCCTTTTTGACACCATAAATGACCTGGGAGTGTGCATGGGTACTCTATTGCTCGCCTGTAAAATGATGCACAAGTGTCGGGCATCGGTCATCCTTGCCTATGTGATTCAGCTAGCCAGATGGTGTGAGAAGGGGGTCTGCTACAACTGGTCGCAGTACCTCTACGAGGAATTTTTGGACAATGTGTGCGAGCTGCAAGACCATGGCAACGCATTCTGTTACTCGTGGCTCTTAATGTTGATCGCCTTGATTGCGTGGGAGACACTTGATGATGCGGTGCTGCCTGAGGTCGACCCAGATGTTTGTGAAGGCGCGCGGATGCAAACCTTTTGGATTCAAATGATTCCAAACGCATTGAGGAGAACAAGGTGTTTTGAGTGTTGTTTGACCATGCACTGGCATCAACAATTCATTCCAGGCCATACTTGTTGTCCGCAGTCTACGAAAAATACAAAGGCATAGCTGAATTCCACGTCACCATGAACAATGTGCAGATCATGGCCCGTAAGGATCAAGCATGGTACAACCTTCTGTATATGGCCACGGAGGCAGATATTGACCAACTCATCGCAACCTGGCTGCCAGAATGTAAGCTTGCCTTCAAATCATTGGCCTGATCATCGCAGGCACCTCGGGGAAGGACGCAGCCCCGAAAGATACTGTCTCACCTAGTATAGCAAAAGAGACCAAGGTGCTCTCAACGGAGAAAACCACAACCAAGGAAACCCCCAAGGATGCCACCAAGGGGGAAAAGTAAGCATCTCAGCAGGACACGTAGGCCGAAGGGCTTGGTGGGGAGGGCGCAAGGTCCCCACGTGGAACAAAGCGCACATGTGAGCCGTCCAAAGGGCAGTGGAAGAAGTGCAAGGCCACTAATACTAGCAGGGAAACAAAGGTCACGTTAACAGAGGAATACTTGGATAAGATCGTAGATAACTATTGCCTCCGAAGACCGATGGGCTACCCTCGAAGATCAGCAAAAGGCTGCAGTGGAAGCCTTGCAGTCTGAGTTTCACGCCCTTCAGTTAAAAGCATATATGCTTCAAGAGAGTTTGAACTAGGCGAGGCAGATTCAAGCGATACTTCCAGCCACAGTTACAACCTTGACCACCGTAACCGAGAGTGGGATCTTCCCCCTCCCGGGTGCCACATTTACTGTAGTACCTCTAATACTATGCAAGCAAGTCCATGCTTATTCTATTTTCAATCTCGATGTTGTGAGACTGACATGTGAGCAGCTGCATGCTATCTATATATTCATCTCTGATGAGCTCCAACATAGATAAATTTGGGTGCAGTAGCAGCAAAATTAGGTCGTTCAAGCCATTGTGACCAAATTTGTCGAAACTGCCCAAGCTTAGGCAGCACACATCGCAGCAGTTTCGCAGCAGGCTGAGTTAGAGCATCTGATAGATCGACTACATGAGGATATGTCAGAAGTGATTCCTCCCTCCACTACACCACAGACCAAGGTTAAAGGCTTGTTCGCTGCATTAAAGGCATCCCAGACCGAATTTCGGGTTGTTAAAGCAGATCTGGAGCAACAAATCGCTACACTACAAGCCAAACTGCAGCCCGAGACCCCGCCTGAGGTGCACGCCCAGTGAGCCGTGCTGGTCAAAGAAGTCACAAGTAGTATATCAGCACAGATCACTAAGGGCTCTGAACTATTAGATATTTCTATGATTTTATGGTCCACACTGCAGCGTGGTCCCCTCCTCCACCAATTTAATCAGGATTTGCATTAGAAAGAGAAATATTTTGAACAGGTGGAAGCTAACATGCCTACCCTTGTAGCAGCACAACACCTAGTGCATCTTCAGACCATCTAGGCACTCAAATATGAAATAGTGGAGCTCCGTCACAAGAAGCAGGTCCTCAGCGACCACTTGAATCCATGGGTTGATGAAGCTCTCAAACATTCCCAGGATTTAGATGTGGCAGTAAAACATTTGAACCAGACCCTAGAGAGTGTCATCGCAACTACTGAAGGACCAACCTCACAAAATTTGGTCAACATCGCACAGATTGACGGCATCCTGCCCCTTTTTTCATTATTGTCGAACAATTCCAAGAGAAGATGAAGACCCCACTATCGCTGTGACGCGAGACGAGTCACAAGATTGTGTTGGGGGCCTCTTGGAGCGGGGTCCCCTAACCGCAATTTTGGTCCAGTTTTGTAATATTTTGTAATAATTAGTCTAGTGTAGGGGCTTTGGGGCAAGTCAAAGCCCCCAATGAATTGTAATGGGTCAAAGGGTAGACCAAGAGTCTGCAAACCATGATTTACATTCCATAGAGTAGCGCAGGCTAAGATGATATAAATAGATAGATGAGTCGAAGTCTAGAGGTATGTTTTTATTTGATTAAGCTTGGATACGAATCTATGGAACTATTGTGTGGATTATCTAGGTAAGGGCTCTTGCTGGCTATGTGCATGGATACCCTGAGTCCTCCTGTGTGCGGACCCCGATGGTTTTGTGCGGGAGCTAGTAAATAGAGTCTATAAGTTGGATTTGGATATGAATGAATGAGAAAGATTTTTTTTGTGATACCTAAATACTCTATGTTATGATTATTGGTTGCTCTTTATGATAGTTCTTGAGTTCACGTATGCTTCTAAATATTAATGGTTTATTGATGTGCACGTGGATGCGATGCTTAAGAAGGAAATGAATGGATAGATCTGGATGTAATTATCTTTTTTCATCTGATTTCTGAGTTGTTACATCTGATTTTGGGCTTTTCTTGGGTTATTTCTCCAATCTACTATTAAGGGTTTTTGTGTTAGGGCCTCTCCAGCATAGGTCTGTTAGATCTAAAGGGACCCACTTAAAATAACATTCTCTCTCTCAGGGTGCAGAAACCTGGTTCTAGCACCCTACCATACTACTTCGGGTGAGACCTTGACCTGCGCAAGCAGGCCATTGATGGAAGGCCCAATAGTATAGGGGTTTGTTGGTAAACCTTAAAACCGAACCTGGGTCAAGACCCCTCAAACCAACATGCACAAATGTTTTTTCTGTATTGGTTCTATTCCTCTCCTTCATTTTTTTATTTCAAAACATGGAATTTGTATCGATCCTCTGAAAGTCCAGGAAATCGTTGATTTTCTTGTGCCTTCTACCCTTATTTAGTTACAAAGCCTCCAATGGAAAGCTAAATTCTTGATGAGGTTCATCCCCAATTATATTGAGTCGACCAAAGGATTTACTCACTTACTTAAAAAAGGGATTCCCTTCTATTGGGATGACGATGCGTAGAAATCGTTCGATGCCTTAAAAGATGTATTATTCTGGGCATCTCTCTTATATCCCCTTGACTATAAGCACGACTATTTCCTATATCTCATTCCCGCCATCTCTACTATATCCATGGCTTTGGTTCAGGAATATGATATCGAGACTGAACGTCCCATTTATGATCTGAGTCAGAAACATAATGATACCGAGATTCAATATACACATGTAGAAAAGTTGGCTTTGGTGGTCGTTCAAGTCGTATGTATATTTCTCCATTACATATTGCTTTGGAAAACCACGATCATTTCAGATTGCAACCCTATGTCATACATACTATCACGTCAATTACTGGGGGGAAATTACTCTAAGAATATCATTATTCTCCAAGAGTTCGATCTGTAATTAATCAAATCCAAGTTGAAGAAATTCCTAGTTTTCGTCGAACTAACATGCGATCTCCCTTCCCTTGATGTTGAATCTACGTCTAAATATTCCATCCCTGATGATTCATTGTTTCTGATTTTGTCATCTGACCCATGTTATGGATATTTTCTGATTTATCTCTAGACCCAAACTTTATGACTTAATACCTCTCGCTTTGAGCAGCGACGTATCCGGTATCAATCCCAAAATTATGTGATTATCGGTGACACCCTTTACCATCGTGGTATTAATACAATTTTACAGAGATGCCTCACTCTCGAGGAGGATGAGAAAGTTCTTAATAATTTCCATTCAAGGGCATGTGGCTGAAATTTATCTGGTTATGCTACTGTACAAAATATCCTACCCGTCGATTACTTTTGGCCCACCATTTTCTGTGATTGTATCCTCACAGTCCAGAATTTTCATGTGTGCCATATCTACAATCATAAATACCATGCTGCTCTTGCTCCATTGTATCTCGTTATTATTGTTGGTCCCTTTTCAAAATGGGGTATCAACTTTATGAAATGTAACCCTCATTCGACCAGGGGGGCATGGTTATATCATTTTTGTTGTTGACTAATTTACTAAGTAGGCCAAAGTGATGTCTACATTCAACAACACTCGTGAAACGGTTGCATAATTTTCATTAACCACGTGATTTATAGGTTTGGTGTTCCACAATAAATAGTTATGGATCACAGGAATCATTTTCGAAATAATATGATGACCAAATTAACTACCAAATTGGGACTTTCACATGAAAATTCCACTCACTATTATCCTCAGGCTAACGGACAAGTTGAAGATATCAACAAATATCTTATTACTATGGTTCAACGCATGATAAGGGTCCATAAATTAGATTGTAATTTACTTCTTTATGCTACCTTGTGGGAATATCGAACCTCAATAAGGACTGCTACCATATTCACACCTTTTCATTTGGTTTATGGTCTAGAAGGGATCCTTCCCATTGATTGTGAAATTCCATCGCTAAAACTAGCTATCGAACTTCTTCCCACTACTTCCGCGGAAGAGGAGTACTTGGATGAGACCCGACGTGATGCCTCTTTAGCCAACAAAGCTCATAAAATATATATCAAAATGAAATATGACAAAAGTGTCAAACCCAAAGTCTCCTCGGAAGGAAATCTAGTACTCTTATATGACCAGGAGGCCAATAAGTTAGGCCTAGGAAAGTCCCAACCTATGTGGTTCGGCCCATACATTTTCGAGCGTGTCCTTGCAAAATGGGATTATGAGTTAGTAGATATAGATGGAATTCCTCTGTCATAGCCTAGAAATGGGTTGTATCTCAAAAAATATTATGCTTGATCCCATGCATATTACATTGTGTACATATTGTCTATAGGTGTGTTTACAGTGTGTTTTTTAGAGTTTCCCATGGTTTCTCTTGATCCTTTTTACTTTGGGTTGCAAATTTCAACCGCTCTCGAACCATATATTGGTTATTACGATGGTTCTAGTCATAGTACTTGGAACCTATTCTCTACAACATGGGCTATATTTTCTCCCAATGGCGATCTAGTGAGCATACAAAGGATTTTCATTGCCCACTCTACTAACAACATCATTGAGTATAGTGCAGTGGCTGAGATATTATCTGATGTTATTTCACATGGTATACATCGTATAGTTATTAAGCTTGAATCAAAACTCATAGTACTATAACTCACTAATATCTATTTAATGATAAATATCACCATCCTGCATGGTTTTCAGAGTGCATCTTCTGGAAATACATTTTGATTTCATACAATATGAACACATTTCTAGAAATATTAACACATTAGTAGATTCCCTAGCTAATTTAGTTTTGGATAGACCTTTGAAACTAATATAAGTAACTTTCAATCCACGGCACTGTAGAAATTTGAATAACTGTTGAATTATTCACCGAGATTATCCTAATCACACACTATTTGAGCTTTATGCATAATACATAACCTCCTCTACTATTGATCATTAATTGCGAAAATATAAACAAACGCATGTGCACATTAAAACCATAAACAATCACACATATAAACACAGTATTTGTGGGAAAGCTTAAAGCTGAAAACCCCCAACTATCTGTATATTATAATGATAGAGATCATGTAACAATCATTGTACAAACTCCTCACAAGCTCTCAGTACAATCTCCAATTGTTACACACTACACAAGCTCAGATCTAGCAAAACACATGCTGCAATCTTCTCCACCTGTTAGCCTGCCTCTACTGCGCAATCCAAGATGAATAATGGCTAGATCCAAGTTCGAATCCACCTGGTATGCACTGCGCAATCCTCATTGGCATCTCCATCAATGTGTGGGTACAAACTCATGCACCAATATAGGCACAACTGATAGTCACACTGCTCTTTCACCTACATCTTCATTGGTCTCCACTAAAACTGTCCATGCACTGAAGTTAACTGATGTATTCTTTAGTTGATTTATGAGTTAATAATTAGTGAATTATTTAATAATTAATTCACACCACTCTCACTAGTGTATCAATCAGTTAGACTAGATACAACTAGCTCAGCTATGTTTAACTGAGTTAAACTGAATACAACTCCACTAACTTCCTCAATCAACTCCACCAAACTCTGTCACATGAGTTCTAACTGAAGTCTCCATGCAATAGATCCACTTAACCCTCAGGAATAGCATAATTCCTTCTGTCAGCTGCATGTGCCACTTTTGTGCACTTAACTGAAGTGCTCCAAGAGGATAAGATAATGTTTAGAGTCCAAATATTATTAAGAGCTAATAATATTCGACATATCTAATTTTAGACTGGCAATCTAAAAATAGATTCCGTCTAGTATGTCTAAAAATATAAGTCCATCTATTTTTTCCGGCTTGACCAACCATCCACAAATAGCATCCTGCAACTCATAGAACATGATCCATATGTCTAAAAATAGACATAGTCTAAAAATAGACTTTGCGCCAAAAATAACCTACGGGCCCACTTAGTGAAGGCGACTTCATTTCACTAAGCTCATCATCTTGTTTCAATCTCAACACTCCCTCTTAACAAGATATGGATTATCTGCAACCCCTATCCTGCCTCTGTGGTATTCAAATTTGCTCCTGGTGAGCGCCTTCGTCAAGATATCAGCATCCTGATCCTCCATAGGAATGTATGAAAGTAACATGACCTTCCGCTGCACACAATCTCTGATATGATGATATTACAGTACAGTGTGTTTATATCTATCAGAGGAAATAGTGGATTAATGAGAGTTTGATGCAACTCGATTATCACAGTAATCCAGCGCCAGCTCTGAAAGTGAGGCAGAACAACCAGGCCGGGATCTTCCTCATCCATATAGCCTGCATGCAACCAAACTGTTGCCATATGCTCGGCCTACGCTGAGCGGTGGCATGGATCTGCGCTGTTGTACCAAGCTGTTGTCCTTTCGATACGAAAATCCCTCGAGATGTGCTCTTTAAATAGTTGGGCTCCTACCCAATACGCATCCGTGAAACCCCATAGCTTCACCTCACTTTAACATCAGCCCCATGCATGCCAATGTCCATATCCGTGTGCCTGCGAGATCATCTCGGGCCCAACAACCCGCCTTCCAAAAGAGCCAGCAACACAGGATAGCTTGTGAAAGCTGGTTAATAGCATAGCATATGTCGGGTCATGTATTGACCGGATACATAAGCGACCCCACCAACTGTCGATAAACAGTGGCATCCACTACCTCTGCCGGAGTAGCATCCTCCTTCCTCCATCCACCAAGAAGAGGAGTATCAACATGCTTGCATCCCTGCATGTTGAACTTCTCTAGTATCTCGCGGGCATACTTACCCTGAGAAACAAACAGTCCACCACTGCGCTGCCAAATTTCCAATCCCAGGAAATAATGAAGGAGGCCCAAGTCCTTCATCTCAAAATATTTTGCAAGATCCTCCTTGCATGAGAGTATCAACAGCTCATCACCTGTCAAAATCAAATCATCTACATAAAGTACAATGATCAGCAACTTACCCTCCACCATAATCTGGTATAGGTTAGGATCTGCCTCACTCTTGGAGAATCCAATTCCGGTGAAATAACTGTCTATCCGTGTGTACCAAGCACGAGGTGCTTGTTTCAATCCATACAATGCTCTCTTGAGCCTTCACACATGCGACTCGCTGCTGAAGATCTCAAAACCTTTGGGCTGCTCTATATACACCTCCTCCTCAATCACCTCGTTGAGGAACGCAGTCTTCACATCCATCTGATAAATGTTCCACCCCATCTACACTGAGAGAGCAAGAATCGTCTGTATGGAATAATACCTTGCGACAGGTGCAAAGGTCTCCTCATAATCGATCCCCTCTATCTGTGAAAAGCCTCGGGCAACAAATCTTGCCTTATACTTCTCCACACTTCCGTCAGCTGCCTGCTTCGAACCCACCACTGATTTCCCTTCCAGCCTCGGGACAATCTCCCATGCACTGTTTCTGACAATCGAATCATACTCTTCCACCATGGCATCTATCCATGCGGGATCCTCCACAGCTTCCTCGAAAGAGGATGGCTCTGTCACGATACACTTGCTCACAAGAGCCATGTATCCAGTATACCAGTCAGTTGACTTTCTCTGTCTGCACTGTGATGTAGGTGTTCCTACAACCTTCTCTGCATCTTGAGCCAGTCGCTCAGCTTCTGTAGTGCGCTTCCGCCCTCTGATGGTTGGCACTATATGAGTGATCTCTTCCACTCCATGAACCTCCTCTTGTGGCTGATCCACATCCAGAGACTCATCCTTAGGAACTAATAGCTCCTCATCTGCATGCAAGTGTGGCTCCCTCTCAAGCGAACACTTCATGGCTTTCTCCTCATGAAATTTTATATCCTATCGCACAACAGTCTTGCTGTTGTCTAGCAAGCCACACATGATAGTTGTGGGGTGTATCGATGTACCCCACAAATATCCCAACCTGCGCGATCGACTTGACTTCTTCTTGGCATCCTTAGTCACATGAATGTAAACAAGTGAACCAAAAATCCTCAAATGGGAAATATCAGGCCTCTTACCAGAAAACGCCTCCTCGGGTGTACTCATGCCAAGTATCATGTGAGGACAACGGTTTTGCACATATATTGCAGTATTGCATGCCTCAGCCCACAAGTGTATTGGAAGGCCCTGATCATGCAACATCTCCCGTGAAGCACCCACGATCGTTATGGTCTTCCGCTCAGCAACCCCATTCTGCTGTGGGTTATGAGGTGCTATGAGCTCTCTTCCAATTCCTTTTGTGCTGCAAAAATCCTTGAATTCTCCAAAGATGAATTCACCACCATTGTCGCTCCTAAGATCCTTCACCTGCTTCCCCGATTCTTTCTCAACCAGTGCCTTGAACTCAATGAACTTTTAGTATGTCTCACTCTTCTTCTACATGAAGAAGATCCAGCACTTCTGAGAAAAATCATCAACAAAGATCACATAGTACATGTGCTTTGCTGTCGAAGCTATTGAGAAAGGTCCACACACGTCTGTGTGAATTCTCTCAAGGATCATCGTGGCATGACTATCCTTCTCGTGAAAGGTGGCTTTCACAAATTTTCCCAAGGTACATCCCTTGCACTGATTTGACTGTGCAAGAGTACCCTTAGGAAGCCCAATAGAAATCTGCTGCAGTATCTTCAAAGATCCATGGTGAATTTGGCCCAATCTCCGGTGCCACAACTCGCCATCATCCCAGCTCACCACTCCTTCTGCCTTGCCTACCATTGTTGCGCAGCCATCTACCTTCAATTGATAAAGGTTCTTAACTCGAACCCCTATCCTCCGGGTCTCACAAGTTGCCTTACTGCGTAGGAAGGCCTTTCCCTCGCTAAAGACAACATCATATCCCTTGTCTTCTAACATTGCCACAGAGATAAGATTCTTCTTCAATCCTGGAACATTCATCACTTCCTTCAATACGAAGGGTTTACCAGACTCCCTCTCAAAGGAAATGGTACCGATACCGGTCGCACTATATCTACCATCATCGCCCATCTCGATGTGCACTCCAAGATCTTTCTCATCCAGATCAGTAAACAAATCTCGATCTCCTGTCATGTGAAAAGACACACCACTGTCAAGAAACCACATTGAACCCATCACACTTGAGACCAAGCATGCGATCGATGAAAATCCCGATATTTGTGAGGTTAAAGGCCTCTTCGGTTGCGGATACGTGCTTTGCTTATTTTTCTTCTTCTGTGGACAATTTGTGGCATAATGTCCATGTTGGTGACAGTGAAAGCACTTCACCTTGGACATGTCCTTCTTCTTGCCTTTCGCACCGGAATGAGAAGCTTTCTTGATCTTCCCCTTCTTTGCTTTGGAATCCAAAGCGCAATTCTCTTCATCAAAGTTCTTTGATGAAAATTCATCCCTGGTACTCCGCCTTATCTCCTCTTGCACAAGATCCGACCAAAGTCGCTCCCATCCTGGAAATTTCTCTCGACCATTGATAGATTCTTGATAGGAATGCCAACTCTTTAGAAGCCCAAGGAGAGCCAAGCTCACCAAGTCCTCATCATCTACAGTCACCCCCACACTTCCCAGCTCATCCCTGCATTGGGTGAACTTCATGAGGTACTTGGGCATACTGTCGCCTTTCTCCATCTTTATGTTTCTGAGTTTATCCTTGAGCGCCAACCTCCTCTGGTCACTCTTGCTTTGGAATAAATTTGTCAAGGCTTTCCACATTAAGAATGGAGAAGCCTTACCATGAAGGCTGTACACTATGTGATCCTTCACGTCCTCCAACAGAATCCTTCGACACTTCGTTGTCTTCTTTTGCCATGCGTCAAGTACGGCAGCATCAGTAGAAGTAGGCTTTGGGACTTCAACATCTATGAACTCCTTCAACCCATTGTCATCTAGCACCGCCTCCATCCTGTCCTTTCATGAAATATAATTCAAGCTGCCCTCAATAGCATACTCCAAACGCAATCCGTTGAAAGACATCTCAACTTCGACACCAAGAAAACACTGTTGCAAATTCGAATTCCACCAGCACAAAAACTCAACCGCTTCAATGTCTTGCAATTGCTCCAATGATAAATATCGCTCTGATACCATGTAGAAATTTGAATAACTGTTGAATTATTCACCGAGATTATCCTGATCACACACTATTTGAGCTTCATGCATAATACATAACCTCTTCTACTATTGATCATTAACTGCGGAAATATAAACAATCGCATGCACACATTAAAACCATAAACAATCACACATATAAACATAGTATTTATGGGAAAGCTTAAAGTTAAAAACCCCCAACTATTTTTATATTATAATGATAGAGATCATGTAACAATCATTTTACAAACTCCTCACAAGCTCTCAGTAAAATCTCCAATTGTTACACACTACACAAGCTCAGATCTAGCAAAACACATGCTCCAATCTGCTCCACCTGTTAGCCTGCCTCTACTGCACAATCCAAGATGAATAATGGCCCTGAATGAGTTCGAATCCACCTGGTGTGTACTGCGCAATCCTCATTGGCATCTCCATCAATGTGTGGTGCTAACTCATGCACAACTATGGTCACAACTGATAGTCACACTGCTCTTTCACCTACCTCTTCACTGGTCTCCACTGAAACTGTCTATGCACTGAAGTTAACTGATGTATTATTTAGTTGATTTATGAGTTAATAATTAATTCACACCACTCTCACTAGTGTATCAATCAGTTAGACTAGATACAACTAGCTCAACTATGTTTAACTGAGTTAAACTGAATACAACTCCACTAACTTCCTCAATCAACTCCACCAAACTCTGTCACATGAGTTCTAACTGAAGTCTCCATGCAATAGCTCCACTTAACCCTCGGGAATAGCGTAATTCCTTCTGTCAGCTGCATGTGCCACATCTGTGCACTTAACTGAAGTGCTCCAAGAGGATAAGATAATGTTTAGAGTCCAAATATTATTAAGAGCTAATAATATTCGACATATCTATTTTTAGACTGGCAATCTAAAAATAGATTCCGCCCAGTATGTCTAAAAATAGAAGCCCATATATTTTTTCCGACTTGACCAACCATCCACAAATATCATCCTGCAACTCATAGAACATAATCCATATGTCTAAAAATAGACATAGTCTAAAAATAGACTTTGCGCCAAAAATACCCTGCGGGCCCACTTAGTGAAGCGACTTCTTTCCACTAAGCTCATCATCTTGTTGCAATCTCCATGATCACATCATATTGAAAGCATAATAGAGACTTGGAAACAACAAATATATATATATATATATATATATATATATATATATATATATATATATATATATATATATATATATATATATATCATCCATATAAAAAACTACAAGCAAATATTTAAGTAGACAACCAATGGTGCTGATGATAAAAAGACACTACATGAGCTACCTTGCATAGTAATCGACCAATACGACTAGGAACTCTAATAGTGTGTTACTAAAGTTTCTATGGAAGTTGATTGACCACAGTCTCATCAATCCCATGTGTCAATCCCTCCATGAGGCACTCTACCTTATATAGGACCTTCGCTACCTCAAGATCTCGTAGTGGATCATGTCCCATTACAGTGACCTACTTTTCCCACTGCCTCCTCATATGGATGTCTTTATGTGTGATGTATATATGTAGTACCCATTGGTCGAACATGTCCAATATTTGCATGGAAAAATAAAATAGTTTAATCTAGGAAGCAATAAAAAACAGAAAAAAATTGTAAAACTTTTTAAAAAGTGAATGGTCAAAGTATCTTAACTGTAGCATCCCATTGCTCACCCTTAGGAAGAACGAGCTCATGATCACTATATAAATTCATCCATGTGTAAGGATATTCATCAAACATGATGAATTTTCTACAAAACCATCCAAAAAAGGTTTGTGAAAAGATGATCGCCGATGAACCTGCATGTATGGCCTTGTGAACTATCCACCTTGTCATCTGTGGGATACTCAAATGGATGGGCTCGAGTACAATATACTAAGGGATTAGTAATGGTACCCACTCTAGAGAAGAAGAGACCAAGGTGACACCATAACCGAAGTTATTCAACTTCCCCTCCTTTTCTTTAGTAAGTTTTTCCTTCAATTTGACCAAGACACCCTCACTCCAGTTGAATATTGTTGGCTCTAGACACTCTACTCCATACGACATGAATGATCTACTCACTACATGTAGTGTCGAACTGCCTGCCAATATTGCGATGATGAAAAAGATCATTCTTAAAGTTAATTGGATCACATCCTTCATATCAATATTTCCATCCCTATTAGGAAGAGATCGAGGTCTGAAATACGTAGAAATATAGTCTTTCACCGTCTCACCACCACTTCGTCCACCTAGAAGAGAGATTGGGGCACCTCTCTTTGAAAATCCCGTTAGAAAGTAAATATCATGTACCTATATCTTGAGTATATTTTCCCCAAACCTAAAATCTTGTACCTCAACATCCCATGAACGCACAAGGTATTTCAACAACTCCATTTTTTGCCTCATATTAGGAATCCAAAAGAATTTTAACAACTTGCAATTTTTAAGCACCTAGATGGTAGAAGGGTCATTTGCCACATTTAAATATTGTGATTAGTTTTCTCTTTATCTCCAAATGAATGAAATTTTGTGCTATGGGTACTTGAAACATCAACAAGGGATTCATTAGGCTCTTTCCCATGCAAAAAAACTGACAAAATTTGAGTCAAAACTAAAAACAAACTTGAATATTTGCACCCAATGCTCCCTAGAAGAGTATGATAGAGTGTTGCACCTATGTCTACAATGCTTATCTCCCTAGGTGCGATTCCCTTTGTGACATAGAGGGGTGTGTTGGCACCAGGGTGTTTTTTATGAACCTTAGTGGCCTCAAAACCTTGAAACTATTCAATGAGAACACAAAAATGAACCATGGAAAGATGGATAAGGGTTTTAGCTCCTACCTGGATCTGACAACACTCGAAATGGTTCCCTGGATTGGTTTCAATTAGCAGCAGAAGGTCTAGGGAAAAGGGGCTCCAAATACTCATTATTGAAGGTAAATTGTGAAATGGTAAAAATGAAAAGTCATTTTGAATATTTATGGTCATTTTATCATTATTTTATTCATTTTTAGTATTTTGACCTAGATATTCTTCATTTTTACTATGAAAAATGTATGTTTAATCCTTCTTGTGGTGTTTTGAGCTGCTCGACAGTTGTTAGCAGGTTTTTATTATGTTTTTATAGGTTACTTTGACCAAGGAGTATACTTTTATATCTTTTTTGGACTATATAAACCAAAAAAAAAGGAAAACCCCTAGAGTCATATTTCAACTCTTTTCAGACTCCCAAAACATGAAACTATTGTTGAGCACTTATCTTTTCAAACTCGTAAATATAAATGAAAATAATTCTACTCGGTATAAATTTAACCCTTTTGGGGACTGAGATAAACAAACTACGAAAGATGAATACCTTAGTCGAACATGGCTGAGAGTTTCTCTTGAGTGTTTTTTCTACATTTTTGAAATTAAGAGACTATCTATGAAAAGGGACAACTCAAGTTTTCTTTTCCGCCTACTTTTCAAACTCTCTAAAAATGAAAAATATGTTAATTTTTAGGTTTGTTGGACTCCTTAAAACTTCAAACAGTGATGGTCTTGTCGAACATGACAAGGTCGAACCACTCCTTATCAGGGTTCATTATATATACTTGGAGGGATTTATCCTAAGGATGAACTTATAGATCAAGAATATGTTGTCCTCCTCAAGCTTGTTAAAAAATAAAGAGGTACTGGCCAATATTGTTGGGGAAATTTGGAAAACATGGGATTCCATTTTTCTAATGGCAATGAGTAGCTCTTGAACATCACACGTTTTCCACTTCATGTCCATGGCCATTGGGTTGGTTAATATACTTATCTCTTGGTTATCATACCATTTTTCAGAGCCTCCATTCTAGTTTTGGGTCAATGCTGGAAACTCCATTTAGTGTCATCGATGTTCAAAAGAAGTATTTCAGTTGATCTCCACTACAATACTATTTAGCCTACATTTCATGTCTACCTTTCCTGATCCAGTTCCACATCACCATCATTATGATATTTATGTTTGAATAATGATACATGTTTTGTGTCATTGATGGGGATACATCAAGGCCCTCCTATGTTAGGTCGCTTCCTGCCGACATCAACACATCATCCAGGAAGTTGACTTAGGAACACCCCTTTAGTACCTTGGTGCTTGAATACATCAATGGAAATCTTCCTCACTCTCGGAGACAGGTTTACATCAATTTTATTCGACCAAAATATTTTTTGTGGTGTTTGACATCATCTCATTTACTCGCACCATATCAATTGTATTGTAGTACCTTGAGAACCATAAACATCATCGGTGGTTTCTCTCACTTTTGTTAAAAACTTACATCATTGGCCGGTAATCAGATGGTGTCGAACATGTTCGACTTCAGCTCAATTATCCACATGGTTAGACATGTACATTAGTTGGTCATGTGAATGAGATAGAAGAACCCAGATCTAGTATCATCCATATAGGTTGCGATTTCAGGAACGATACAAAGATCACAGTGTATGATTGATTTGGATTTATGTAGGAACACAATAAAATATAGAAATAAACATAAACATGGGGATGAAAAATATACTTCATTTCATTGATATCAAATACTGAAATAAGCTTACAGATAGAATGGAAATAAACTAGCTTGGGTGATGGTATCTTATCTCCAAGAAGAGATGTGGCGCCTAAATGCCTCTGAACTGTTTTAAAATGAATCTCAAGGGCCTTTTTATTATTGAAAAACATGGGAAAACCCTAAACAACCCAAAACATAACCCCAAGATATGGAACGCGAAGAATTTGTGGGCCCCATCGGGGTTAGTTGGGCAGCCAACTTCTCAAGGTTGTAACTTGTTCATATTATCTCCATTTGGCATATACGATATATTATCGAAAATATCTCTCCGAGTACTACAAGTTTTTCCACAGGCCCATGCCTATGGAAATGGGTCTACTGTGGACCTCAAAACCACTTCGTTTAGGGGGTAAAAACTGCTATGAAAGTTTAGGGCCCGAAAAACTGCTAAAAATTAGTAAATGTTGCTATAAACAAGGAAACTAATGAATCTGACTATAATTATAGGTGGAATAGGTGGGTTTCCACTAATACCCACTTGGATCATTCCTCCCCCCTTAGGAAGCAATGGTCCCCATTGCGTGCAGAGCCTCCATGAGGTGAGAAATTTCTGTTGAATCTGGTCCCTGGTGAACCACTTGCCCTGTTGAAGGAGTTGGCCTGATTTGAAAACTCAATATAGCTAGATCCTTTATTGGAAAGTGTTCTTGATCCATGTGTCCATGATCCGATCAATTGTGACATGTTCCATGCAGTTTGGGTTTAAATTTGTTGGTGTAATTTTTTCTACAATGTCGGATGTGTCCAACAATGGTGGAAAGTAGGGTCAAAGGCGGTCCACATTGAATAATGGTTGCATATCAAGGAATGCTGGAATATTGAGCTCGAAGGCATTGTCCCCTACAACCTTGGTGATGGTATTTCCCATATCGAAGTAAGCGATGCTTGTGGTGGGGCCCAGGAAGGTGTTTATTCTACAAATGTAGCCAAACCTTTTCGTGCACCTGAAACTTATGTGGAACCCAATGTTGATTATGTCGTTGCTTGTACTTATCATTGGCTCTATCCAATATGTAGTGGACCTGTTGGAAGATGTGTTGAATACGCTAAATGAAGTTGTTCACCTTGTCGACTTCGGACTGGACATGAGCTGAATCTTCCTGATTAGCTGTAAGTGGTATGTCAACATCAATAGGACATAGTGGCTAGAATTCCAAGCCCACTAGAAAGGGGATGTGTCTAGTTGAGTTGTGGAGAGCCTGGTTATAGTTGTGCTAGACATAAGGGAGGCTTTCATCCCATGTGTGTGGATTATTTGATTTATAAATGCATATAATGTGTATGATCATCTTATTAACAACCTCTGTTTGGCCATCAGTTTGGGGGTGGAAATTTTTGGTCTTAGTGAGCTTGGTGTTCAACATTGACTAAAGAATTGACCAAAATGTACTCAAGAACATGCTATCCTGATCTAATATAATGTACCATGGGATCAAAAAGTGTACCCATACTCACTCAAAGAAGAGTTTAACAGTGGCTTACGTTGTGATATTCTTCTTGTAGGACACCATAATGGCTATCTTAGAGAATCCGTCGACGACCACAAAAACCTGGTCGTTGCCATGCTTGGTAGGAGGAAGGCCCGACATGTAATCCATGGATATGGATTCCCACGGTTGACTAGGGGTAGGAAATAGAGTATATAGGCCTTTCTTCTAGATGGTCAGTTTGGAAATGGTGTAAGCAGTTGAGAATATGATGTACTTTTCGACATCATGTCGAAGGTTAGACTAATAGAAATAATTTTGCAATACTTCCACTGTTTTCTCGACCCCGAAATGTCCAGCGGTCTGACTATAGTGCGCTTCCTAAATCATCTTGGCATGCTCGCTTGAAGGAACACAGAGGTGTCCTAGGTGGCATAACAGTGCATCCTAGATGTGAAACAATAAAAATTGCTTACCCTCCAGGAGTGCCTGGTATGTGTTTCCTAATTCTTGATCACTTTTGTAGAGATGTGTCCAACCATAAGTCTCATGCCCACAAGAGTCAAGAATAGTGGTTAGCACCAAGATCAGTGGTCATCTAAGGAAGTCTGCAACATTATTGGTGCTTGTCTTATTTTACTTGATATTCAAATGGAACTGTTGCAAGTGTGTGGACCATTTATGATGGAAATCGTTCTACAACTTCCCTTGTGTCTGTATGAACTGTAGGGGTTGGTGATCTATGTGGATGATAGTTTCCTTCCCCAAAATGTAATTCTTCCATTGTTGGAAAACCTGCACAATGGAATGCATCTCTTTATAATAGGTGGGATACTTTCGGACTGTCTGAAAGTGTCTCACTGTGATATGCCATTAGATGCCCCTACTGAGTAAGTACTACCCCAATAACATAGTCATAGGAATCTGTCTAGATCTCAAATGGTTGCTGGAAGAATGGTAATGTGAGCACTGGTGTAGATCAGAGGCGACACTTCAACTCTGCGAATGCCTTCTATTGAAATTCATACCAAAAGAATTTTTCTTTTGCTCCTCCCTTTGTGACTTGACTCAAAGGCTAAGTGATATGAGAGAACCCCAACACGAACCTGTAGTAGAAATTGGCAAGACCCATAAGGTTGTGGAGCTCTGCTAGAGTGGTTGGGGCTAGTCAATCCTAAATGACCTGGATCTTGGCTGGGCCCACATTCACCCAATGCTCATTAATAATGTATCCCATATATTGAACCTGGATCATGAAAAAAGTGCACTTCTCCAAATTAACACACAACTTTTGTTGCATGGTGTTTGGAGGACTTATCAAATGTGGTGGAGGTGCTCTTCCCAACTCTTGCTGAAGATCATGATTTCATCAAAATACACCACCATGAATTAGTTGGTGAATGGTTGCAAGATGTCATCCATTAGCCTCATGAAGGTTGTGGGAGAATTCATCAACCCGAAATCCATGACCAACCATTCAAAAAGGCCCTCCTTGGATTTGAAGGAAGTCTTCCATACATTGGAGGGTTTGATTGGTACTTGGAGATACCCAGACTTTAAGTCAATCTTGTTGAAATATTTGGCCCCCTTGAGTTGGTCTAGAGTGTCATAAATCTGTGGGATCAGATACTTATTTTGGAAAGTTATCTTTATCAATGCTCAATCATCAATACAGAGTCTCCAAGTCTCATCCTTTTTCTGCACCAACATGATCAAGCTCATAAAGGCTGATGAACTTGACCGGATGTGACCTTTCTGCAGCAGCTCCTGAATCTTCTTCTTGATTTATTCATTCTCCAAAATAGAGCATTGATATATTGGTACATTGGGTAGCGGCATGCATGGGTTCAAATCAATGGAGTGCTTGACCTGATAGTGTAGAGGCACCCCTACAAGTGGGGTGAAGATGTCCCCATGCTCCTCCATGACCTTGTCCATCTATTTTTGTCATGCAGAGGAGTCATGTCTGGAGTTCATGGCCATAGTATTCTTCTTTCCCTGAGGGCAGATCATTAGAAAAGCAAATTTCCCCGTTTCAGAAATGATCTTACTAAATTTCTTCACAGTGATCAAAGAGACAGCAGTAGGCGGTGCTACCTCTGGTATCCTATACAACTTATTACCCAAAGTAACAATAACAACGCAAGGCCGAGACTCATACACGACATGTCATTTCCACAAGTATGGTTGGCCTAATAATACATCACAAAATTTAAGAGGAGAAACATCACATAATACCTCATCCGTGAAGGTCTTGATGTTGTAGGGAAGGCAACATTGATAGATGACATGAATATCCCATCCTTGGTGAAGCCACCCCATCATTTATGTTTTTGGGTGTGTTGTGACCGGAAGGCCCAACCGCTTCATGACCTCTGCTGAAATTAGGTTATTT
The DNA here is from genome assembly GCA_034641835.2 of Pinus albicaulis. Taxonomy (NCBI): domain Eukaryota; kingdom Viridiplantae; phylum Streptophyta; class Pinopsida; order Pinales; family Pinaceae; genus Pinus; species Pinus albicaulis. Next base: position 906,584,151 of record CM076577.1, read on the forward strand.
TGTCTCTCATTGTCGACAATGAAATGCAACAGGGAACCCTTTAACCACATCTGGGAATGGAACAGGCACTCCCCCTCCTTTTGATCTTTGGGTTCTTTCTTCTAGATATTGGTGGTGCCAACGGTGGCACTAGGCTCCGCTTCCATAATATGCTTCCCATTTTCATTCCCCTTGTCTGGTTCTGACTCAGAGTCAAAAAATGCATCTGATTCAAAAGTCTTTAGCTTGGTCACCATTGACTGCTTGGCTCAACACTCACTTGTGTTGTTAGTAGAGCTCTTATGGAACTCACACCACTTCTTCATGTCCTTCTTTGGGTTCATTTTGTTTTTCTTCTCTTGCGGCTTCGACGGGTTTCCTGGGCCACCCTGCCTTGGCCTTGTCCTTTGTTCTGATGTTTTGGGGTGCCTTTCTCTTGCTTCTCATTCGCAGATCCAAACTCTCTCCTCTTCTGTTTGAATTTCTGCTCAATCTTAGAAGCATACCATCATGTTGCACCAAGCGAGGAGATGTTGAGGAACTCCATTTCCTCTAGGATGTATCTATGCAGAAAAATGCGGTACATAAGCACCAAATGTTTCTCTGAATATTTGATACCCAACTTTGTGCACAGGGTATGGAACATATCCATTATCTCATGCACATCTTGATCCCTTTACTACCACATCATAATGCATTATATGTACTTGTCCTCATATCTCCCCATGGGGTAGTATTGTTCCTTGATGGCATCTCAGAAATAATTCCAAGTGGATGAGGCTGAGAAAAGGGAGGATTCACCCTCGTCCTTTTTCTCAGAATAGGTTTCCCACCTGTCCTTGACATGGGGGGTGACTTTGAGGAGTGAAAAAGTAATAGTTTCTCGATTGGAAAAGTCATAAACCGAAAAATTTCCTTCTAATAGATTCAACCATATATCTGCGATGTCTACATCTATTTGGCCCTCAAATATGGGAATTTCGAAGTTAACATGTACCATAAAAGGAGTGGAGCCTCCAAATGGCTTCCAAATGCAGATGTGTCGTTGGTGGGAAGTCATCAAAATATTTGGGAAAATTTATCCATCATTGTGTTCCTGTGTTTCTTGAGGGCCTCCTCAAGCAATATTTTGATCAGGCCTCTTTCTCCCACGTATTTATTTTCCTCCACCATGGGAGGTCGTCGAGGTTTGCGAAGCTGATATTGTAAATTTTCAACCAGATCGAGCCCTAAATCCTTATACCCTGATCTTGTTGGGGACATACAAAGAAATATCAAGAAAGAGAAGACTAATCTGATACCACTAAACCAGATTTATGTAGGAACATAATTAAATAAACAAATAAATATGAATGCAGAGATGCAGTAGAAAATATACTTCATTTCATTGATATCAAATACTGAAATAAGCTTACATACAAAATGGAAATAAACTAGCTTGGGCGATGGTGGCTTTGTTGGAAATGTTGTCATTGATGGAAAAGGAGTTGGCAAAGGAGGAGCTGGCAAAGGAGATGGCAAAGAAGGAACACCTGAAACAAAAGAGAAGTAAGGAGCAGCATCAGTCAAGGAGAACAGAGGCAGCAAAGGCAGTGAATTGGGGTAGAGAACATCTTCAGCAATAGAGTAGGAGGATAATGGAAACTGCACTAAATTTCTGGCCTGTCATGAAATTGCAAGAATTTTCTTTTGAGATTGATCGCCTATATTTATATATATCTGTTATGGAAGAACTGTCTTTGAATTAAGTGTGTTTGAATGGGGTTAAACCCTGTTTGAATGTCTTCTTGGTCGAATCATGTGAAGAATTGATTCAGTATTATTGTGCATTTGACGAGTTAAATCCTGTGTGAACACATGAGTTCTTGATGAATGATCCTATGTAATTGAGCCGAGTCTAATAAGCAAGGGTATGGAAATTCGAGTGATTGTGTGGCAATTCTGTGGTGAAGAATCTTGTAGGATCGGTTTGTGCGAATTTCCTGTTCCCCTCAGAAGACTAATGAACCATACTCTCTGTGAATGAGTGACTGTGTGTGCGCTCTGCATAAGAAAGAGGGAATTGTGAAAGCAATGATGTTATGATCCCGGAAGGGAGGTGCAATTGAGATTACCCTGATCATGATCATTATCTGTATGTTTAACCCTCGTTCTGAAGAAGTCTGATGCAAATTTAATTCAGAGCCCTATTTGTAACTAAACGCATTTTTCTGGTCTGGAGTGGGAGTAACGGAACCTGGAGTCTAATTATAATAATACATTTAAGAGTGAGCGAAACTCATAAATAATAAAGGTGGATGGAACCTTGAGCGAAGGAGAGGAACCACGAAGAGTGAACAGTAAAAACGAGTTTCTGGTTTTTATCGCACCGCTTTCGACGAGCAAGCGGTATTCATGAAATCACAGTGATTCCATAGAGGATCTGACACGTGTCCCTGAGCGAATATGGAAAACCGCTCTCATTGCGCGCCATTGTGCATTAATCTTCGGCTGAGGACCCCGTGCGATATTGATACAAGACGCCGATCTGGAGGAAGGTTTATTGAATGGCGATCGCATTCAGAAGTGGCACGGAGTTTAACCAAAGGTACGGGCATATGTAATCCATTGAATTTCCGCCAATCGTATATGTGGACCCGGAGCCAAAGGTATGTTATAAGCAGTTCAATTGAGTTAAAACTCGAGATATATATTTAAAATTCCCAAGGTCCAAAACATATATATGTGTTGATATATATATATATATATATATATATATATATATATATATATATATAATATCAAATCTTATATAATGCATCCATATGCGGGTTTATATGTTCAAAGGGCACTGGCATTTAAATGAATTAAAGGTGGTGAGTACTAATATATTCGGGTCGTTAAAAAGGTCTTAATAAAGACGCCGAGAGTTATTTTTGTTTGATTAAAAGGCAGTTGTACATACAGCAGTTATGTAACTGCAATGAATAGGGAACTGAATAAAAGATAAAACGAAAAAGAGAGTGAGGTGGGATGTATGAGGAAGAAAAAGAGGTAGAGAGGAGTGCTATTCGAAATATACACTGTAATTGAATGAAAGGTTTTAACTGTTTATATTGTTTGTGATGTAATTGGAAAGTCTCCAGAGAAAGATAAAATCCCACTGTAAAGTTGAAATGGTACATTTTTTCTGAGTAAATTGATAAAAGAGAAGAGAATGCGGAATTGAAGAAAAAGAAATAATCAAGCAGATATGAAGATTGAACTACAGTAAAAGAAATCAAAGGTACAGAACAGAGCTGATATCCAAGGTAAATCAGCAAATGTTTCTTTATGAAAAAGAGGGAGTTGAAGCTTCCATGCAAGTTGTAGCTTGTAGAATTTGAGGTTGGATCCTCCTGTAGGTTGGTGCTTACAGAAAACCAGTGGTGAGAGGGAGTTGGAGCTTGCCTTTACATCACAACAATAATAAGATGTGGTTTTCTCCCTTTTATGGGTTTCCACGTATATCTGGTGTCTTTGTGCATGATGTTTATGTGTTGATCTAGTTTATCTAATCTGCTTAATACTTGATGTTGTCATATTAAGTCTGCTATTATATTATATTAATACTTGCTACTCACATTCTAAGACTACTCATATATTAAGTTGAATATGAAATGAAGGTGTAAATAGGTTTTATGGAAAAAGTTTTAAAAGTTCATGAATGTGTTAAACTGATTCACCCCCCTCCCCTCTCATTTTAACTAAGGGTTCAAAAATTGGTATCAAAGCAGCTTCCTTTTTGTAGCAGTTTAACAACTGAAAGGAGATCCTAGGTTCTTGAGATGGCTAGTCAAGAAGGATCCTCAACAAACAAAGCTCTTTTTTTCACTGGTGCAAATTATGCCTTCTGGAAAATCAGAATGAGAACATACATAATGTCCTTAAGAATAGAAGTTTGGGCTGCTGTGGAATTTGGATATGATTCTAAGGAAAAATTCTCAGAGAAAGAAGCCAAACAAGATTTTGTGGCTAATGCAAAGGAAATGAATGCAATCTTGAATGGACTGTGTGAGATAGCATTCATCAAAGTAATGCACAGTGAGACTGCCAAAGAAATGTGGGAAACTCTAGAAAATATTCATGAAGGAGACAAAAAGTTGAAAACTGCTAAACTTCAAGTCTATAGAGCCCAGTTTGAAAATTTAAAGATGAATGATGATGAAGATATTGCTAGTTTATTTTAAAGGGTTGCAGAAATTGTCAATAATATGAAAGCACTAGGTGAAACCATGCAAGAATGTGTAATTGTTCAAAATATCCTAAGATCTTTGTCATCTAGTTTTAATCCCAAGGTCTCTACCATAGAAGAAACGGCAGATTGGGAAACCTTGACCATGAATCATCTTCTTGGAAAACAAACAGCGTATGAGATGAGACTACCACAGAAGAAGTCAAGTGTAAGGGAGGCAGCTTTTAAGGCAGAGAAGAAGAACTAAGAAAAATATGAGATAGGCTCCTGTTCTGATGAAGAAGAGGCCAAATTTATCAGGAAGTTGGATAAAGGCTCAGGTAAGTATAAAGTTAAACTTCCATTTAAATGTTTCAATTGTGGAAGAGTTGTAAATTATGCTTCTAAATTTCCTTATAAGAAAACAAATAATCAGGCTCAGGAATCAGAGAAGACCATATCTAAGAACTGGCAGAAAGGGAAGAAATTCAATAGAAAATCTTTCTATGCTCAGTAAGACAGTAGTGCATCAGAAGACTCAGATGAATTCTCAAGTGAAGAAGGAACATCAAAATTTGTTTTGATGGCTATAGAAGAGCTAGAAGAATATTTTTTAGAAGATGAGGAAGAAGGTGAAGTGGACCTTGAGGGGGAGCTAAGAAGTGCCTTGGAGGAAATTGACAGACTAAAACTGAAGTGAAGAAAAGAGAAATACATTCTTCTCAAATACGTGAGAGAGGAAAAAAATTCAGAAGCCCTCATTTAGTTGAAAGTAGAGCTTGAAGAAGCCAAGAAGGTAGAAGATATTTTACTTAAGCAGATCAAGGATAAAACTCAGGAACAAGAGAAGTTGGAAGAAGAAGTAGTGAGCCTAAGAAAGAACTTAGAAAAGGCCCAAAGAGAACTATTAATGAATACACCTTTAATGAAAGGCTGAGGGCAGTTGGATCAGATTCTAAATGCACAAAGATCACCTCTGATCAAAACTGGGATAGGTTATGAAGGAGAATCAAGCAAAGACAAAGAAAAAGAAAAAAAATATATTTTTTGTAAAAGCTGATGAGAATATCCAAGCAGCTTAGAAGATTTAAAAGGAAGAAGAATCCTGCAATAAAGTAGATAAAAATTAGAAGGAAGCTCAAATGACAAAGGATGAAGTAAATAAACTGTCAACTGAAAAAACCTTGCATATTCCTGAGTATGTCAAATTTGGAAGTCATCAAAGGAGATTTTTTCCTTCTATGAAAAATGCTACTTGTTATTCCTGTCACAAATTAGGACACATTGTTGCATATTGTTATACAAGAAGAATAAATACAAACCAACAAAGGATGCGAACAGTAAAAAATTTTACTCAAGCAGGAAGATGGAGAAGACAATCTTTTGTCAGGTATGCAAATTTTTTTTATGGATACTGTTTTTATTGTAATGATTATGGCCATAAAATTATAGAATGCAGGAAATATGAACAAAGTTTGTTGTTCAAAACCTCAAGAAGGTTTATGAATCATGGAGAGTTTATTCCTACTTATAATCCTACTAAGGATATGTCCAAATGTTGTGTATGCAATAAAAGTGGACATATGTCTTCCAAATGTTCTCTAAGAGAGTGTAGTTCATCATCTTAGAAAAGATACCAAACAAGAGGATGCTTGCAGTGGAAAAAGAAAGTGAATAAATGTGACTTGGCTCTAATAGCTCAAGATCTAAAAAGCCAGTGGTATTTGGACAACGGTTGCTCAAAGCATATGTCAAGATATAGAAGCAAGTTTATAACCTTTGATGAAAAGAAATCTGGAAATGTTACTTTGGAAATGATAAAGAAGGAAATATAAAAGGAAGAGGCTCAGTTAGACTGGACAATGGTAGAGGAAAATCCCAGGATGTACTATTTGTGGATGGGCTAAAAGAAAATATGTTGAGTGTTAGTCAAATGTGTGATAAAGGCTGTGAAGTTCTCTTTAGAGCTCAAGACTGTGAAGTAAGATCAAGCACCACTGGAAAAACCATGATCAAAGGTGTTCGAACGGAAAGCAATGTCTATGTAGTAAAAGAAGAAAATGAAGCATGTCATCTTAGCAAATTTGAGGAGTCTTGGTTATGTCATAGGAGATTGGGACACCTAAACTTTGATCATATCATAAGTCTAAGCAAAAATAATGCAGTCAGAGATATGCCAGTCATCAAGAAGCCTTCAAATACAATATGTAAATCCTGTCAGCTAGGTAAGCAGACCCATACATCCTTTAAAACCAAAGAGAAGTTATCTACAAGTAGACCTCTTCAACTTGTTCACATGGATTTGTGCGGGCCTTCGAGAACTAAAACACCAAGTGGAGAATCCTATTTCATGCTAATAATAGACGATTTTTCTAGAATGACATGGGTTGCATTTCTCAAACACAAATCGGAAGCATTTGAGAAATTCAAAATATTCAAGGCTTTGGCAGAAAACCAAACAGGATGCAAGCTAAAGTGCATCAGATCAGACAGAGGAGGTGAATTTACAGATTATGTTTTTGCAGATCTGTGCAATGAGCATGGGATAAAGCAACAGTTCACAATTGCAAGAACACCTCAGCAAAACAGAGTGGTAGAGAGACAGAACAGGTCTGTACAACAGATTTCCAGATCCATGATGCAAGAAAGTAACATTCCTCAAATATTTTGGGCAGAAGCAGTACACACAGTTGTGCATATCCTAAACAAAGCTCATTTAAGACCAAACAGTGACAAGACTCCTTATGAATTATGGCATGGTAAACCTGCATCAATCAATCATTTTAGAGTTTTTGGAAGTAAGTGTTTTATAAAAAATAATGATGAAAATTTGGGAAAGTTTGATGCAAGAGAAGATGAAGGAATATTCTTAGGATATGCATCTAAGAGTAAAGGTTACAGGTGCTACAACAAAATACTTCACAAAATTGTAGAAAGTATTGATGTAATATTTGATGAAGAACTATCAGACAAGTTAATAAGTACAGATTGCAGCAATCCTCCAGAAGTTCATGAAGAAGAGAATCAAGATGATGATGAAATAAACAAGCCAATAGAAGATACAGATCTAAGATCAAACAGCTCCTCAAGATACATTCAAAAGAATCATCCAGAAGATCAAATCATTGGGGACAAGAGTGTAGGTGTACAGACAAGAAGATAGCTAACTAAACAGACTGAAGAGGTATACCTCACAATGTTGTCACAAATAGAGCCAAAGAAGTTTGAAGAAGCTAGCAAAGACAAACATTGGGTGAATGCCATGAATGAAGAATTGGACCAAATTGAGAAGAACAACGCTTGGGAACTAGTTCCAAGACACAGTGAGAAAAATGTCATTGGCTCAAAATGGGTATTCAAAAATAAGATGAATGAACAAGGACAGGTAATCAGGAATAAAGCTAGACTTGTGTGTAAGGGATATTCATAGGTTGAAGGACTTGATTATGATGAAACCTTTGCCCCTTGTAGCTAGAATGGAAGCTATCAGACTATTTTTAGCTTTTGCTTGCTATCATGACTTCAAGGTATATCAAATGGATGTGAAGTCTACCTTCCTGAATGGAGATTTAGAGGAAGAAGTCTACATGGAGCAACCGGAAGGGTTCTCCTTAACAGATAATGTGGACTATGTTTGCAGATTAAAGAAAGCATTATATGGGCTTAAACAAGCTCCTCGAGCATGGTATTCAAGGCTGGAAAAATACTTGCAAAAACAAGGGTTCAAGAAAGGAGGAGTAGATAGCAACTTGTACATAAAAGCAAATGAAGATGAACTTTTGATTGTAGTAGTGTATGTAGATGATATCATGTTTGGAAGCAGCAAAGATGAGTTAACAAAAGGATTTGCTGAAGAGATGAAATCAGAATTTGAAATGTCTATGATTAGAGAGCTTACCTTCTATTTAGGACTACAAATTCAACAAAAGAGCACAGGCACATTTATCTCACAAGAAAAATACTTAAAAGAGATGCTAAAAAGGTTTAAAATAGAGGACTGCAAACCTGTATCAACTCCCATGACAACTGGATGCAAGCTTTGTGCATAAGATGAAACAATTGATGTAGATCAAAAACTTTACAGATCCATGGTTGGAATTCTGTTATATCTAACAACTTCTAGACCAGACATTGTGCTGGCTGTAGGACTTGTGGCAAGATATCAAGCAGCACCAAAACAAAATCACTTACTAGAAATTAAAATAATATTCATATATCTACAAGGGACTGCACATTATGGGCTACGGTATCCAAAAGGAAAAAACTTCATTTTGACAGCATATACAGATGCAGATTGGGCCAGCTGTGTTGATGACAGGAAAAGCACAAGTGGAGGTGCATTCTATTTAGGAGAGAGTCTGGTGGCATGGATAAGCAAGAAATAAACATCTATTTCTCTATCCACAGCAGAAGCAGAATACATAGCAGCAGCAGCATGTTGTACACAAGTCATGTGGATGAAGCAAACCCTCCAAGACATGAAGGTAAGCATTGATGAACCTATTTCAATCAAATGTGATAATACAAGTGCTATAAGTATTTCTAAAAATCCTGTGCTTCATTCAAAAACTAAGCATATTCCAATCAAGTATCATTTTCTCAGAGAACAAGTAGCTCAAAAAGTATTAAAGTTGGAATATGTGCCAACAAAAGAACAGACAGCAGATATATTTACAAAACCTCTTACTAGAGAACCATTTGAATATTTGAGAGATAGACTAGGGGTAGTATCTGTAGATGCTACTCTCTGATATGAAGCGAGAGCATAGTTTCAGGGGGAGAACAGAAATGACAATATCATTCCAGGGGAAGATCAGCCAGTAAGGAAAGCATAAAATAGGTCCTCAAGATCAAAAGCTCATGGAAAGAGTACATCCAGCATAACCGAGTCAATGAAAAGGCTATATAATAACTCAGAGAGAGGAAATGCAAAAAGAAAACTAGGAAATGAGCAAACCTTTGCCATTGATGTCAAAGGGGGAGGAAAAGCAAAAAATTGTTTCTGGCAAAGAAAGCAGAGGTTATTTCCATCCATGCCAAAGGGGGAGACTGTTGGAAATATTGTCACATATGGCAAAGGAGTTGGAAAAGGAGGAGCTGGCAAAGGAGATGGCAAAGAAGGAACACCTGAAACAAAAGAGAAGTAAGGAGCAGCATCAATCAAGGAGAACAGAGGCAGCAAAGGCAGTGAATTGGGGTAGAGAACGTCTTCAGAAACAGAGTAGGAGGATAATGGCAACTGAACTGAATTTCTGGCCTGTCATGAAATTGCAAGAATTTTCTTTTGAGATTGATCACCTATATTTATATATATCTGTTATGGAAGAACTGTCTTTGAATTAAGTGTATCTGAATGGGGTTAAACCCTGTTTGAATGTCTTCTTGGTTGAATCATGTGAAGAATTGATTCAGTATTATTGTGCATTTGACGAGTTAAATCCTGTGTGAACACATGAGTTTTTAATCAATGATCCTATGTAATTGAGCCGAGTCCAATAAGCAAGTGTATGGAAATTCGAGTGATTGTGTGGCAATTCTGTGGTGAAGAATCTTGTAGGATCGGTTTGTGTGAATTTCTTGTTGCCCTCAGAAGACTAATGAACCATACTCTCTGTGAATGAGTGACTGTGTGTGCGCTTTGCATAAGAAAGAGGTAATTGTGAAAGCAACGACGTTATAATCCCGGAAGGGAGGTGCAATTGAGATTACCCTGATCATTATCTGTATGTTTAACCCTCGTTCTGAAGAAGTATGATGCAGATTTAATTCGGTCCCCTATTTGTAACTAAACACATTATTCTGGTCTAGAGTGGAGTAGGAGGATAATGGCAACTAAACTGAATTTCTGGCCTGTCATGAAATTGCAAGAATTTTCTTTTGAGATTGATCGCCTATATTTATATATATCTGTTATGGAAGAACTGTATTTGAATTAAGTGTTTCTGAATGGGGTTAAACCCTATTTGAATGTCTTCTCGGTCGAATCATGTGAAGAATTGATTCAGTATTATTGTGTATTTGACAATTTAAATCCTGTGTGAACACATGAGTTCTTGATGAATGATCCTATGTAATTGAGCCGAGTCCAATAAGAAAGGGTATGGAAATTTGATTGATTGTGTGGCAATTCTGTGGTGAAGAATCTTGTAGGATCAGTTTGTGCGAATTTCCTGTTCCCCTCAGAAGACTAATGAACCATACTCTCTGTGAATGAGTGACTGTGTGTGCGCTCTACATAAGAAATAGGGAATTGTGAAAGAAACAACGTTATGATCCCGGAAGGGAGGTGCAATTGAGATTACCCTGATCACTATCTATATGTTAACCCTCGTTCTGAAGAAGTCTGATGCAGATTTAAGTCGGAGCCCTATTTGTAACTAAACGTTGTTCTGGTCTGGAGTGGGAGTAACGGAACCTGGAGTCTAATTATAATAATACATTGAAGAGTGAGCAGAACTCATAAATAATAAAGGCGAATGGAAGCTTGAGCGAAGGACAGGAACCACGAAGAGTGAACAGTTAAAGTGGGTTTCTGGTTTTTATCGCACCGCTTTCGATGAGCAAGCGGTATTCATGAAATCACAACAATTCCATAGAGGATCTAACATGTGTCCCTGAGCAAATATGGAAAACCGCTCTCATTGCGCGCCATTGCGCATTAATCTTCGGCTGAGGACCCCATGCGATATTGATACAAGCCATCGATCTGGAGGAAGGTTTATTGAACGACGATCGCGTTTAGAAGTGGCACGAAGTTTAACCAAAGGTACGGGCATATGTATTCCATTGAATTTCTGCCAATCGCATATGTGGGCCCGGAGCCAAAGGTATGTTATAAGCAGTTCAATTGAATTAAAACTTGAGATATATATTTAAAATTCCCAAGGTCCGAAACATATATATGTGCTAATATATATATATATATATATATATATAATATCAAATCTTATATAATGCATCCATATGCGGGTTTATATGTTCAAAGGGCGCCGGCATTTAAATGAATTAAAGGTGGTGAGTACTAATATATTCGGTTCGTTAAAAAGGTTTTAATAAAGACGCCGAGAGTTATTTTTGTTTGATTAAAAGGCAGTTGTACATATAGCAGTTATGTAACTGCAATGAACAGGGAACTGAATAAAAGAGAAAATGAAAAAGAGAGTGAGGTGGGATGTATGAGGAAGAAAAAGAGGTAGAGAGGAGTGCTATTCAAAATATACACTGTAATTGAATGAAAGGTTTTAACTGTTTATATTGTTTGTGATGTAATTGGCAAGTCTCCAGAGAAAGATAAAATCCCACTGTAAAGTTGAAATGGTACATTTTTTCTGAGTAAATTGATAAAAGAGAAGAGAATGCAGAATTGAAGAAAAATAAATAATCAAGAAGATATGAATATTGAAGTATAGTAAAAGAAATCAAAGGTACAGAACAGAGCTGATATCCAAGGTAAATCAACAAATGTTTCTTTATGAAAAAGAGGGAGTTGAAGCTTCCTTGCAAGTTGTAGCTTGCAGAATTTGAGGTTGGAGCCTCCTGTAGGTTGGTGCTTACAGAAAACCAATGGTGAGAGGGAGTTGGAGCTGGCCTTTACATCACAGCAATAATAAGATGTGGTTTTCTCCCTTTTATGGGTTTCCACGTATATCTGGTGTCTCTGTGCATGATGTTTATGTGCTGATCTGGTTTATCTAATCTGCTTAATACTTGATGATGTCATATTAATTCTGCTGTTATATTATATTAATACTTTCTACTCACATTCTAAGACTACTCATATATTAAGTTGAATATGAAATGAAGGTGTAACAAGTTTTATGGAAAAAATTTTAAAAGTCCATGAATGTGTTAAACTGATTCACCCCCCCCCCTCTCAGTTTAACTAAGGGTTCAACAGGCTTATCTCTTAGAAGAGATGTGGTGGCTACATGTCTCTAAACTATGTTACAATGAGCCTCAAGGGCCTTTTTATTATTGAACAACATGGGAAAACCATAAACAATGAAAACCCTAACCCCAGGAGATTGAAAACCAAGAGGTTGTGGACCCCATTGGGGTTAGTTGCACAGCCATCTTCCTGGGGTCGTAACTTGTTCATATTATCTCCATTTGGCACATACAATATATCATTGAAAAAAATCTCTTCGAGTACTACAATTTTAACTGCAAGCTCATGCCTATGGTTACGGGCCAGCTACAGTCCTCAAAAAAATGCCATTTAGGGTTCATAGCTACTTCAGAAGTTTAGGACCATAAAAACTGCTAAAAATAGTAAATGTTGCTATAAACAAGGAAACTGATGAAATTTGCTGTAGGTCTAGGTGTAATAGGTGGGTGGCCACCAATATCCACCTGGATCAATGATGGTCATGATCTTCTATTCATGGGTCCACTAGTTGCATCTGTAGACGTGAATTTTGATCATTGTACATGTTATGTAGCTTATGAGTTGAGTATGGGTATGCCTCCCTCAATGACTATATGTCATGATAAATGTATTATAACAGGTTAAGCTTGACAGTTGTCCTTAATCCCTACTTTTGACAAGTTAAAGCACTTCACTCATGAGTCATCACCTCTGACTTTGCACTTTAATGGCCCTGATATAGGCCATTTTGTCACATCCGATAAATGAGCCTCCTAATGGTATCAATCAACATCATATTCCCCCTTTTTCATCATCTTACACAAAGCCCTAAGCATGTACCTTTCATCCCCTAAAATTTCTTCCCTAAACTGCATCATCTCGGCTAGTTTTAGGACCAACGCTCCTTGTAATCCTAATGGGGTGTGACCACCAATAGGTTGCTCCACTATGGTCAATGTTGGTCACCAGCATGTTGCTCCACTGTGGTCATTGTTGGTCACCAGTAGGTTGCTCCCCTTTTCACCTACATTGGTTCTAGAAATCCGGGAGAATGATCAGGATTCTGAAAGCTTCACTTTCTAGGAGTTTCCAGAAGTTGTTTCAACTTCTTACCTTGGATTAAACATTCAGATCCTATACTACCCTACTTTGGAATTTTCACCACTTATCCTTTGAACCTATCCCTCCATTAAGGTGGATCTTGTTGTAAATACTGAGCGGGGGGGGGGGTTGAATCAATATTCCTTTCAATTAGAGCATTAGTTAATCTTCAATTATTATCAGTGTTTGTACAATGATAGCAGCAAACAAGAGGAACAAAAATGCACATAGTTTTTAGGGTGGAAACCCACTCCGAGACAAAAACCACATAATTCTTTTCTAATAATTCTTTAATATTCAACTCCAATTGAAAATAAAGCTCCAACTTCCTAGAATCTAGAAAAGCATTCTTCTCCAGCTCCTACTGGATGGATGCTCCAATGCCCGAGATTATTTAGTAGTCAACTGAATGGATACCCCAACACCCAATGAGCTACAACTCACCCTAGCACCACCCTACCACCCTATAGAAAAATAAAATAAGAATGGACTCCCGTACCAGGGAAAATGGTCCAATTTACAATGATATAGAATGATATAGAAGAAGAATATATACTAGACCATAACCCCAACTTTGATACAACCACCTAATGATGATCCTAGACCTCCCAAAACTGCCTCTTCAACCCTTGGCAGATAGACACTAGTACAATTTTTACAATAATGTATTTACAATGACTTATTACAATGATACCTTTACAATGATTGTATGCAGTGCTGCCCACTTGAAGACTTCATAAGATGAACTTCTTGCTACCGTTATGCACCTTGGTTGATGCTCTTTTCATGCTACCCTCTGTTGCACCTTTCTTTTCTTTTCTGCCCTAGAAAGTCTGGTCCTTTGCAACCCTTGACAACACATGATCTAGCTTTTTCTTTGCCTTCTAGGAGCTCGATATTGAATTTGGTGTATCTCTATTATTTCAGATCCTCAATATTTGATTTTTGGTTGTATAGTATTCCTCTGAGTCTTCTTTCCAATGCCATAGGTCTAACCTAATTTGGATTCTTCAAGAGAGAGTTATACCCAAACTCTCACAATACCCTAATTATGGATTTTTTCAGTAGAGCGCACTTGTATGGCATGCCACGTGTCACTGTTTCTTCATTTGGCTCTGAAATTGATAGAGTGAAAATAAAAAAATGTGCACTATCTGCAAATTTTTACATAATTTCAATTCGATACTTAGAGAGAGAGTTATTATGATTTTACCAAGGTCACTTCTTTGAGATGAATTTCAGGAGCCTGCAAAAACCCTGACTTCCATAGATCATATCTCCAAAATTAATGCGCACCTTGATCTGAAATTTTTATAGAAGCTTCCTCAGGATTTCTGCTTCACCTCATAAAACTTTTAGCTTCTGAACCTTCGTAGAAAAAAATTTAGAGTGAAAATTCCACGATGACATGTTTCAGATGGCGAAATCCCTTGCATAAGGAGGAAATGAGGATCACAATTTATATAAATTCTTAGGTTGAGAGGGGCTTCAACAAGTGAACGTGGGAGGGATTTTAGGAGCTTAAAAAATATTAATTATGACTTTTCAATGACCCATGCCCCAACCCCATGGGGTTTTAGCCCAATAACTTGGGGTAAAAACTTCAAACATGAATATCTCTCAAACCGTGAAGAATTACATGGCGTGCCATATATCAACGGAAACATTTTGACAAGTAGAAACCATAAAAAGCATTATTGACCCAGAGTATATTAATTTGGTAGGTCAAAATTCCCATGCAATATTGGGTTAGCCCCTGGTGCTGCTTGGGTTGACATCAATGACAACCGCTGATCAACAGATCTAAAACCTTAGAATGGTAATTGGACAAGAACTCCCAACTTACCATACTCTCCTATATATTTACCATCTTTCCTATGCAAAGGTTAGAATGAAGAATGAATGAATAGTTGGCTTTTGAGAAAATATGCCCTTATGTTAATGTAGTGAGTGGTTATTATCTCATTCATTAGGGTGATTGCAGGTGCATATTACGACAAAGAAAGGGCAATTTAACAATGTGGAGGAGCTATGTTGCAAGATCAACTAGTACTTATGGTTTTAATATCATTCTATCTATATTAATGCAAACAATTATCTATTTTCCTATATGTTATGTTGATTCATATATTTCAATACCACATTGATATATTGAATAGATTATTTATATGATACTGCATAGATCTTGTAGTTTCTTGGCTTGTGTTATCTGACCTCACGGGTTCTTATATTGGAAATCAGATCTAGAATTGGAGCTTCCAAGATGAAGAAGGAGTGAATCCTGTGACATGTTCCAAGTAGGCATCACTCTGTCATCTATTTACTTCAAGGAAAATCTTTGGGTTCCTTCTCTCTCTGTTTTCTAGGTTGACCACCAGACCTAGGGGAGATACATTTTTCTGCAATCGTAAATCTCGTATAACACCCATGATGCAACAATAAGTAGTTAGGTTCCTAAGAGGATGTGTGATTTGTTGTATGAGGAAGCCTAGTAATAGAAAACATGGTCTCTATCATCCCTTACTTGTACCCACTCATCCTTGGGAAAGAATTTCCATGGAATTTGTGGGAGTTTTACCAACAACCAAGAAGGGACATGAGTACATATTCATGGTAGTTGATAGGGACAAGGACACAATATTTCTCAATGCATTCTCAACTACATTGTGGGAGAATATTGACACGAAGTTAAAGAGGTCAACAACATTCCATCCAAAGATAGATGGGTAGATAAAAGAGTCAACATGATTGATGCAAATTTTGAGGGGTTACAATCAAAACAACATGCCATATCTATGATGAAAATATGGTATATATAGAGCACTCTTATAATATAGTAATACACACTTCTACTAGTAAGTGCACATTTAAAACTTGTTTTGGATACTTTCCACCTTGACCTTTGGATATTGCATATGGTAAGTAAGGAGAATTGAGGTAGGATCTTACAGGGGATACCTTGAGGGCTGAAAAAATGTTGAGAATATCCAACAAATCCATATAAAAGTATATCTAACACTATATAAGTCACATGAAAATTATAAGAATTGGCATGATTAACATAGAATAGAGAATTCATTCAAGGTGGCAGACATAGTATGGTTACAATTGAACAAGGAGAGGTTACAGGGTGCTGGTAAGAAAATCATGGATTTGTGGTATGGTCCATTTCATATACTAGAAAATATGGGAGATAATTCATATAGAATAATTCTACCCCCATACATGCACATTTACTCAGTGGTGAATGTGGAGAAACTGAAACTCTATGAACCTTCCATGCTAGATCAGGAAGAGAAATATGTCATACCTTTTGTAGAAGAATTTGAAATAGATGCTTAGGAAAAGTTAACAAATGATACAATTTTTCATAATAGGTCCATAACTATGAGACAAGGGTGAAATGACCTTTGGCGGATTTTCTTTAAAGGAAAACTTCCAGGAAAATCTAAATGGTACACCCAAAAGAAGGTGAAGGAAAAATTTCTTGACCTCATTTGGTATAATATTTTCAGGACCAAAAGCCTCCAAAAATGGGGAGGTGTGTTCCAAATTGGATCATTGTATCTTTTCATCAATCTCAATGCTTTTAGGGTGGGAAAAGTGGAGAAATCTTCTCAGGGGACCATTTTTACTAGCAGTCCTATTTTGGAAAATTTTAGGTAAAAGACATCAAGATCCATTTTAAGGCATTAAATGAACACATTTTGTAGTCCCAACCTTACAGTATGGACCTAAATTCCATAATATACACATTGATACATTTTCAACAATACCACTACAAATTCATAGTTCCCATAAATTGTTCTGAAGGAATTTTTATTGATATCTTCCTCCTTAATTCTCACTTGATGGTAGCCTAGCCTTAAGTCAATTTTGGAGAAAATTTTTGCTCCTCTTAACAAGTCAAAGAGATAATTAGTCCTTGGTATTGGGTACATATAATTAATGGTTACTTTATTCAGTTGTCTGTACTCAATTCACAATCGAAGGGTTTTTTCTTTCTTATTTACAAATAATACTGGTGCTCCCTAAGGACACATTCTTGGCCTTATGTAAGCCTTGTTGAGCATCTCCTTCAGCTGTAATTTGAGCTCAACCAATTCTAGTGTGCTTATTATATATGGAGCCTTGGATATCGGTGTTGCTCTTGGCACCAGTTTTATAGAGAAATATATCTTCCTATGAGGAGGCAATCCAGGAACCTCCATTGGAAAAATATTTGCATAATATTGCAAAACAAGGCACTTCTGAAGCAAGGTATTTTTTAAGGATTTAGCATTTTTCATATATATAGTATTGTAGGCGACTATTCTAGTTTGAAAATTCATGGATATAAAATGTAGGTGAATATTTGAAAAAAAATCATGTAATTTAGTATTAAAATTGGTAATTTTTTTACGAATATCATCCATTTAATCAAATATATGTAAAAAAAAAAAAGGAATATTTAACCAAATTGGCGAATATATTTTTTTTAGAAAATGTCCAAAAGATATCCCATTTGCAAAATTTTGCCCCTAAAATTTTCCATGTTCTAAAGTAATTCATCATCCTTGTCATTTGATATTCTACTGGCTTCCTCACTCTTGAAAACTTTTACTACAAACAACATGCATATTTTTCTGTTGTTGTGTTTGGCTTGCATGGCAGTGATCAACCTCATAGATATGGGTTTCGTTTTTCCTTGCAATACTCTTTTAAGCATTATATTTCTTTCTCATAGAAATCTACCTTGGTCTAGTGTAGGTACAACCAATCCATGCCCAATAAAAATTCATACTCACCCATTGGTAGCACATTCAAGTGGGCTATCATGGGTATGCCACTGAGCTCAATTGCACATGACTTTACCCAATGGTTGATTCTTCTCCTTGTGCTTGTTTCCAATTGAACCATATAGAGTTCTTGATGCAACTCCTTACCTAATCCACACTTCTCCACAATTTCTAGACTGAACTATAATTGGAACCTAAATCAATCAAAATGGAAATTACTTGCTATTATAGCTAACCTTCCATATCAATGATGGATGCATGGTGATATGCTTGGTGATTTTCTACTACTACATAAACTCTAGGCATACTCCGAGCTACTTCACCAATTGTGCTTTCCTCTTGAGTGTTGTATATTTTTGGTCCAACATTATGTTGATGCGGAAAATATCTTCTACGGTGGTCCCCACCACATATCCAACACTTGAGTGGTTCTCGGCCTTCAAATATAGGTTGTGTTGTCATTGGTTGTTTCTTTTGCTAAAACTTTCATGTTTGAGATGGGTGCCTTACTTCCATCCTCTCTATGTTTTTCTTGGGCCAAATATTATTATGTCCAACATTTCTCTTGGCCTTCCATTTTCTCCCAATCTAGGGTCTACATTGTGCTTTTTCATAGCAGTTTCCTAATTTATTGATAGCAACATTTAGGATTTGAGATTCAAAAAATTCAATTTTATCTCTCAATTACATAAGAAGCTCGTTGATAAACCTTTGAATCTTATCTTCATCATCCTTGATATATGGTACATACCTCAACATTTCCAAAAATTTGGTGACATACTCATCACTGGTTAACTAACCCACTTTGAGTTCATAAAACTCTTTTGTCTTGCTATCATAATACCACTCAGACAGTTATTCTTCTCTGAAGAGGTTTTCAAACTCTCCCCATGTTAGATCCTTCTTCATAATGGCTCTAACATTCTTCAAGTCTTCCCACCATATGTCATATTTCCCTTTAAAACTATATGTGGAAATCCTAGCCTTCATATTCTCGGAATAGTCATGTATTTTGAAAAAAAATCTTCATTCCCAGCAACCATGCTTCTACATTCTCTTCCTTCTTCATATCCCCATAAAATGTAGGTAGATTTTCCTTCTTAAACTCTTTAGGAATATGCTCTTTTTCCTTTTCCTTTCTTACTTATGGATGGTGATGCCTCCAGGCAACCAATTTAGATGGTCTGCTGGAGTACTACATCTACATGTTGGTCCCTTCTCTTGGAGTGCTTAAACATTCACCTCTTGGCACAATGTCCTCAATTCCTTTCTTGTGCCTTTTCCTAAACCTACCACCATCTTCTTAATTGGTATTTTCTTCTGTTTCTTGAAGTATTTTTTTGTCTCTGTGACTCACCCTTCTCTTAGATTTCCTTTTCCTCTGCCAATCCGAGAGACTTTGCAGGATGACTATGTTGATATTTTCTTGCATTTCTTGGGCTCTTTCCAACCTCTTAGTATCAACCTTAAAGCTTCTCACCTCATGCCTTAGGCTTCTCAAGGTGTTCATCCAGTCTGGGGAATGACTCCCTCCCCCTTGGCCGACTGATCTCTCTCCTCCTTTAGTTCTGACCCAATCACTTCCATGTTGTGATTGATCAAACCTTCATTCAACCATTTTGGTCCTCATCACCATGAATTATTTTATTTAATATTTCTTGTGATGTGCTTTCAATCACACAAATTGTTATAAATTTCAAAAAAATAGATAAATCAACTCAGGGTCATGATTTACCATGGATTCTTCTACTGCGACAAAACAATAATGTTAGCATGTCAACACACTTATAAGACCTATGCATCGATAATTCAATCTCTTCATCTTGATAATAATAATAAAACATATCTATGACATATGACCACAAAAATAAATAGTATGACCATAATCGTATTCCCAGATAAATTTCATTAAATCAATATTACCAGCAAAAGAAGGGATCAGTAAGTTAATTCAGGTTTTAACATTAGAAAGTTACTTATTCAAATCCTTTCCTCCATTTTTCTTTTCACTTTTACATGACAAAGCCCATCCAGTCCAATTTTTAACTTCGGCTCTGATACGACTCTGTAACACACCCCCTTTAGTTTACCTAGGTAAGAGAGTCGTTACTGGCTAATCTGGTCCCCATTATCCGATCATGGAATCGGTATTAGGAGGGTCACACCCTCGAATTATTTTTTTTTCTTTTCATTCACTTCTATGTATTACCTTCTTTCCCTTTCTTTCACACAAGGAATGGCAGTCACCAATTCCATGCTTACCTATGGTGTTTCACCATGGGCTCATTCAACTGACAGGTGAGCGGGTGGTTGGGACATACGCATCTCCCCACTTCATAGTCACAATGTCGTCTCACATCCTGACTCCTGACCTCCGACCTATTCGAGGTATGCCCATCCTAGATCTCATGACTTACCTTCCTCCTAAGTGCCCGAACACCAACCTTAAACCTAGTCCAGTCGGCATATCAACTACACATCCATCCGTCAGTACACAGCTCGACCCCCTGACCTCAAACTAAGTCAGGGTCGACATCACTTTACTTATGTTACCACCAAAATAATTGGTTCTAAACTCTTACCTTTGGGTTATTTTCCTAGTTTCATGGACCCCATAGATAGTCTGCATCGGTTTTTCTTTGATGAATCATGCAAGAGGATAATCTAGCCACTCTAATTGGAAGCTTTCCCTCCTGATGTTTTGATCTATAAAGGGTTAAGCCAATCTGATCCTTCCTATAAGTGTAGGTTTTTCTCCCTTACACCATAATGAATTCCCTTCCCTTAAAATTTTATGATGCCTCGGTCAAGGGACTTCAACTCTACACCATGAAAAGCCTTTGTTAGTGATCTTTGCGCTCTCCCCAGAGACCAGATCTAGCACCATATAGGCTTCTTTGAGTTAGTTCTCTTGACCATGAATTGGTCCCAAAGGTCTATTCAATATTTAGATCTATGTAAATATCTCGCCACTTTCCTGAAGTCATACCTAGACATTCCACAATGTTACCCCTTCTGATCTTGGGTGATAGCTAAATTGAGGGGTTCCTACCCCGCAGGAATTCCCTGCCTTTGGGTAGGGACTTCCTCACATGGCGAAGTAGATGCTCCTACATATAATATCTACCAGAGGCTTGACGCGATCTTTTGGAATTCTCCCACCTATCCTGCTTCACGTTAACAGTTCCAAATTCCACATGAACTCTCTTAGCAGCTCCTCGGGGGCCGCTCATGGGTTGATGGAGCATTTGGCTATTGGCATGAACCCATAGTCATCATCGTCGAAATACATGTGGTGGAAATGGAGGCTTCTGCACCATTAAGGATAAATACCCTGGAAGTAGGAAATTTGGGCATGATCAGACCTAGGAACATTCCCTTGATCCTTCACATATTGCTTTCTTATTGGCACAACAACTTGTAAGAAAGTACCCCGATGTATACAATGACCAACTCTGGCCAACAAAGGGTCTTTCTTATAAATTTTACATTAATAAAAAGGGTCTTAGAACCCACTTCTTTTATTTTTTCACAGTTAGGGCCTAAAATAGATCATTAAGTTCATTAGTTTTAGCTATTATACTATTTATGACACAAATAAGCATTGTTTAGAGTAAGAGTTTTCCTTTGCCTTATAACTTAAGCACTATTGTTATGGGGCTCTTTTTGTACTCTGTAACTTCAGATACTTTGTGATTTCCATTGTTCAGGCTATTAACTTACTTATTTTTAAGTGTACGCAAAAGACATAGTTACACACACATATACATAGACATGTTCAACATACAAATTAGGGAGATATCCCTTCACAATTGCACTGTAGTTATACACATAGAAACACAATATTAGTCCATGTTTTTCCATATCTATTACAAATGGAAATGAAACATAATCCATTAATTTTCAAGAAGTATTCACAAATACTTATCTTTTATTTTCTAGGGAAATTGAGTATGGGACTACGACTCTCCACCCAACCATAGACAACTTCATCCACTGCTACTTGTAGTTGTCACCTGCGAGCCAGATTCCAAAGTTTTGGGGGGGATTCTTGTTGTTGGGACCACACTCAAGGTGTGAGACAAGCCAATGACTCCAAATTACCTCCAACCTTAATCCCTATAGTTTTTTTACCTCCTTCTTTCTGGCATGGGGAATCTAGAGGTGCCCAACCTCACCCCCTCATGAATATACAGTGTTTCACCCACTCCTTGGGAGTCCATAAACCATTGTACCAGTCAGGGAAGTAACCAAGAATTGTGATTGAGCTTGTCTCTATCTTGTATTTAGGATGGTCTCCTCCGAAGGTATTACAGAGCTCTATAGTAGCTAGATAAAAAAATAGCCTCCAAGGAATCCCAAGTTGTTACAGGGCACCAGAGATTTCATTCCACCCATAACCTTTAGGGACAGAGAATTGATCATTTTCTCTTCTCTTAACTTCATCGTTTCTTGTTGAAAGCTTCTACAACAAGTTCACTTTTCATCCCCTCTTTAGTCTGCTTCCTGAGTGGAAGTGATGCATTTTCTTTACTCGCAGAAGAGAGATCTCTGATTTCCCCACCTTTCTCCTACTTGACTCATTCTCTAACCGGTCTTCGAATTCTTCTCCTCCTAGGATTTTGAGACTCTCCCTCTCTCTATATGTTCTCTTTGAATTTTATCTCCTTCTTCCCATGCTATCCCCCTTAGGATTTAAGTCTCTTATTTTACTGTTGTGTCCTTTTTGTTGTAGCCCCTCATAACTTTTGTCCTCTTTTGCTTGTTGTATTTTCTCAAGCAAGCATGGACATGAGTAATTTTCCACAACCCATTTAATTTCAAGGGAAAGTCTCTTTAATTCATGCTCCAACCAACCTTTAATGGATGTCCTGAAGTTTAGGTTTCTTCTTTTCACAAGACGCCTGTTGATGGTGATCGACCCGCTAACCTTCAAGGGATCTCCCCGATATGAAGCCTCAACTAGAACTCACATCATTTGGATTAGGAGTCCCAACAATGGGGTGTTAATGATATTACTTGGTTTACAAAATGCATAGAGTGGTGTATGATGTATTTGGTGATAACAATTGGGTGACCCTACGGAAAGTCAAGTGTGATGCATGAAGGTTCCAACACGAAAGTGGAAAAGGAAGTGTGCCCCTTATAAGCCTGTAATAGTATGCAACTTCGAAGGAACACATGGGAAGAATGACATCACATGAATTAACATGCATAAAAGCCCACAAGTTAAGGTGAAAAATTAATACATCAACACGCATCCAACAAGATTCATACAAATGAAAATGAAATATTTCATAAGAATATGCATAAATTAAATAACATATATTACAAATACAACAAAAATAGTCCTACTATATGTTAAAATTCTTACTATTTAGAATCCTACTACATCAACTAACGTAAAGTATTCTATTTGGTATTTACTTAACAAATTATTTACTGTGTTCTACAAGAAAATATCAAAATCCATTCACTACATCCTTCAAAAATAAAATTGTGAAGAAAAACAAGCGAAAAAACGTGATCTAAGAAATCAGAAATCATATACACATTTGACACCATTTTTTTTGGACTAATTTCTCGGGAAAAACCTAATGCAGTGAAACCGATGTAGAAGTTGAGGGTTTCTATATTATGTTGTAACTTTTCTTAATACAAACTAGATGCCTTACTAGCTATCCTCATAGAGAATCTGACTGACAGGAAATCTGGTGAGATTACCTCATACACTGACACTGGAAGCCCAACTAGCTAGAACCCCAGATGGAAAGCCCTCCGCAAGCTATGCACAGTCTCTGCACAGTCATTATACAATATCTACATCACTTTGCATGGGGACTGCATGGCTTATGTGTTATGCCTCTTCTATTGGCTGGATTTGACCCTCTTTCCCTTTCCAGTCTCACAACTGAGCTCTATGACACTAGATCTAACTAATCCTCTACTAAAAATGAACCTCCTCAAGGCTGCAGTGTTGCCTCTGTGTGGATCTATGTAGCTGCTATACTACCTCTGCTAGTACTTCTTTTTTTCTTCTCTGTTGTTTATTATCCAGCTTAGGAATAGACTTTCCAACCATAATTACTTCCCCTCTCTACATATAATATCTAGATCGATCTTTCCTCTGAGAACATTTCTCACTTCAGAAAATTTATTTCTTGATCCTTTCTCCCTCTCGATGTTCTTTCAAAATGACCCTTCAATTCCTTCTTAAAATCTTCTCGTTGAAACTTCAACGATCGAGATTTAAAATCTAATCAATGACTAAGATTAAATTTTGACTTGGCCTCCACCTTTTCTAGAATAGTCACACTCTGTTTTATTAATACCCTTTAAGTATTTTATTTTCCTAAGTTTAGACTTAGGGTCCCTTTAAAAATAGTTAATTATTTTAATAAAATTCATTCTGAGTGGAATTTTCACAAATGGTTTCTGGGTTCCCTTGAATACATGTGTCTATGACCAGGTGCTCAAAATTATGCTAAAAAATGAAAGTTTTCAGAATAGTGTGGAACCTGAATGACTGCGTAGATATCCTCGCTTTGAATCTAGTGCAACTCATTTTGTGGAAAACTGAAACCATATTCTCCCAGAAACGTGTTCTGTCCACTTTGTCAAACAAGAAAATTAATAAAAAAATGCAGGACAACCCAGTTAGTAGTCTAGATAGCTTACTGGGAATGCCTACATGGTAGGGTGATTGTGCAGGTTCACTTTGTCAATGGTTTTCATTGGCGAATGGAATCATGACAAGTGGCACATTGTTATTGGTTTGAAATGGTGTGTTTTCATTTGTTTTTTTGGTGGCCAACCACAGGCTACCACGTGGTCCAGCCAAGGGCCACCAAAATTGGGTCAAGTCTGAGCAAAGTGGGTGGGGGTTGAATCCACGACCTAGAAGCGACTAGCGGAGAGATTTTCCATTGCACCATTCATTTGTTCCTTGCTATATAGTGTATTTTGTGTGATTTTGTTGACATATGTATTTCAACATAGGGGAAGGGGGGAGAGGTCTAGCCCCAACCCTAGTCACTGCTGGGGGTGGTACCATGGGTGAGAGGTTACCCCTATAACCCCTCAAATGGTCATAAAACATAATATTTAACTTCACCAAACTGCCACATGTAACCATAGTTAATACCAATTCCAGTGGTTAGCGGAAAAACCACATAATTTTTATTTTAAAAAAAATTGTTATTAACCATATAAAAATATGGTTAAGAATCTGAAATTCAGGCCTTATTGTGAAAATTAGCGCAGGGACAATTTCTCCTAATTTTTTGTCAAATTGGCGCTCAATTAGCGGAATTCCGAGCGGATTTGTAGGATCGTACGAGATTTTAAGGAATTTGTGGAGTGGTTAGTGCCAAAAATTGGGGAAGTCATAATGTACTCAATTTTTGACCAAATTCGAAGAAAAATAGGCTACACAACCATTTTTGGGCATTCTGGAGCTGAGGGAACATGTTTCAGAGTTGTTTGTGTTGGAAATATTGTCATTGATGACAAAGGAGGCAGCAGAGGCAGAGACAGGAAGAGGTTGAGCAGCAGAAGTAGAGGTAGAGGTAGCAAATACAGAGAAAGAGAAATAGTCGAGCAGCAGTGCAGAAGGTGCTATAATGGTTTGTAGTGAATTGGGGTTTAAGTTACAATTTGAGATCATGGTTTATAGAGCATTCAAAAGAGGATATTGCACATTCTGCCGTGTAATTTCATTCAGTATTCATTGAGAGGTGAAGTACACAGCTGCTGTGCGTAACCAATAAAGAGAGGGTTTTCTCTCTATTTAATGAAACTGTGGGCCTTTTGATATCTGTGTATAATCGGGATTTTGGGTGAATGGAGAAGTTAGAACGGGAATAATACATTTAAAATGTATGCCTTGACGAAGCACCGAATAGTAGAATGCCATAGGTACAGGTAGCACGAGATTGAAGGGAAAAGGTTCGAAGTTGTTCGATACAATGGAACAGTGAATAGCGTGGCCAATTCATGTAATGGACCAACGTCTTAGAGCCAAATCGAGATCATGGGGGATTCTTACATCTCAACAGAACCATGCAATGAAAGAATAAACAAGAGCGATGTGAAGAAGGAGGAACTTCAGTGGCAGAAGCGATGGAGTAAGTATAGCCATGGCACAGTAGAAAAAAAATCAAAATCGAAGTTATAAAGAATGAAACGGAACCTGGAGTGGGGAGTAACTGGAACCATGAAGGAATAGTAACGATGGTTTGGAACACCCAACGGTTTTCATCGCACCGATTTTGTGCGGTAAGTGGATTTCGTGAAATCAGCGCGATCACAGCCATCGGCTGACACGTGGCCTTAAGTGGTTTGGAGAACCGCCCTTATCGCATGCCATCGCGCGTTAACTGTCGACTGTGGAATCTGCGCGATATCGATGTACGTCGTCTGATCTGGAGGCGGGTCCATCGAACGGTAGTCGCACATCAACTAGCACGGAAGATTACTCAAGGGACGATGCGATAAGCAGCTGGGCCCCAGTTCATCGCATGACTTCTGAGAGTTAAATTTCATATTGTTTAATCATGCGATTTCCATAGGACAGGAGGTTTGGAGCACGAGAGCAAGTGAATCATTGGATCCAAGCGGAGTTGTGTGCACGTTAAGCAAGGTACATAATATGTTGTTGTGAGCCCAGATGCTTTGTAACATGATGCTTTGGTTTATTTGGAAGCCAGAAGTTAATAACTGCGATAAAATCAAAGGTTTTATATATATATATATATATATATATATTACTACTGGTTTTTTTAATATAAGTCTGCAGCACATTAATGTTGTAACCTTTGAAGTGGGGAATTTATAAATAAATAAATAAATAAATAAATATATATATATATATATATATATATATATATATATATATATATAGCGGCATATATATATACATTGTTTGATATGGGCCTGAGACATTTCATTCTAATATATGTATTTTTAACATTAAAGAGTGAATGCGGTGGTAAAAGTGCAGTGGTCCAGATATGAAGTTTGGGCGTAATATATAAAGTATTCATTAAGCAAGGTTCAAATACGATTTATTGACCATTGGTTTTAAAACCTGAGTTATGGGCAAATATTCAAATAATTCAAAAAATGATAAGAGGGGTTTCGGTTATGGTTTCTCACCATAAGTTTAATTAGATAGCTTTTGTATGTAAAATGACTGCATCCATGAAATGGGATTTTACCACAGATTTGAAATAGGCGCATACAGAAGAGATGAAAGCCGGGCTGATTGGGTTCTTTATATATGAGAGCATATTATATGTGTGAGTGCTGCAGCTATGGGTTCATAATCAGTTATTAATGGTGGAGAAGTCTTCATGGTAGGGATTTGTAAGAAGAGATTTTTACGTAATTAATGTACCGTATCATAAAACAGACATATGCGAAGACACACAACTACAAGGAACTTGGAGAATATGGACAGACAAAGGTAAATAGTATCACAAGAGTCGAATAGTGTGCAAAAGTGATTCAAAAGGTAGGAATAGCAATATGCGAAGATAAAGTTGAACAAAGTATGGTGACAAGCATGACTACTACGTAAAGGACAAAACCAAATAAACCAAGGGTCGTAGCAAAGTTTATGTATTGAAATCGTAAAATGCAAATGCTTCTTGAATTTTTTATATTGTTCGTGATGTGCGATAGCATTCAAAGGAAAATAAAAATCCCATTGTAACATTGAAATTTGTACATATTGTTATATTTTTAATGAGTTGGACAAAGAAATGAGAAGGCAGAAGTCAAAAAGTCATGGTTGTTCACTCCAAATTCCTTGTGGCATACAAACAGTCATGTGATGAACTCTATATATAATATCATCCAGATATGCATACAGAGGTCAGAGAGAGAGAGTAAGTATAGAGAATGCAGAATATAGAAGATTGAGGCAGAGAACATAAGGAAGAGAGAAGAAGAAAGAGATGCTACAGAATAGAGCTGATATCTGAGGTAAACCAGCAAACATTTCTTTTGAAAGAGTAAGGAAGTTGGAACTTCCCTATCAAGTTGTAGCTTGATAGATGTCAGTTGTAGCTAACTGAGGTTGAAGCCTCCTGTAGGTTGATGCCTGCAGAAAATTGACGGGAGTTGGAGCTTCCTTGCAAGTTCTAGCTTGCAGAATTAAGGTTGGATCCTCCTATAGGTTGGTGCCTACAAAAAATCAGTGGTGAGAGAGAGTTAGAGCTTGCCTTTGCATCACAACAATAATAAGATGTGGTTTTCTCCCTTTATGGGTTTCCACTTATATCTGTTGTCTCCATGTGTGTTTCCTATGTGCTGATATGATTTACCAAATCTGCTTAATGTTTGCTGCTCTCATAAAAATATTGAGATCACATTAATTTAATACTTGCTGCAACATATTAAGACTGTTCATATATTAAGATTGGTTCTAAAAGTAAGATGTAAATAAGTTTATGAAAATTTTAAAAATCTCATGTATGTGTTAAACTAATTCACCCCCCCCCCTCTTAGTTTAACTAAGAATTCAACAATTGGTATTAGAGCGGGTTCCTTTTGTATCAGTTTAACAACTGAAAGGAGATCTTAGGTTCCCAGGATGGCTAGTAAAGAAGGATGCTCAACCAATAAAGCCCCTTTTTTCACTGGTGAAAATTATGCCTTCTGGAAAATCAGAAAGAGGACATACATAATGTCTCTAGGAATAGAAGTTTGGGTTGTTGTGGAATTAGGATATGCCCCAAAGGAAACTAACTCAGAGAAAGAAACCAAACAAGATTTTGTAGCTAACACAAAAGCCATGAATTCCATCTTAAATGGATTGCGTGAGGCAGATTTTATCAAAGTAATGCACAAAGACACTACCAAAGAGATGTGGAATACCCTAGAGAACATCCATGAGGGAGAAAAGAAGGTAAATACTGCCAAACTTCAAGTCTATAAAACTCAGTTTGAGAACCTAAAAATTAATGATGATGAAGACATTGCTAGCTTCTTTCTAAGGGTTGTAGAAATAGTAAATAACATGAAGACTCTAGGAGAAACCATAAAAGAAGTTGTAATTGTACAAAATATTCTGAGATCTCTTCCACCCAGTTTTAACCCCAAGGTGTTTGCAATAGAAGAAACAGATGATTGGGAAACCTTGACCATGAACCAGCTACTTGGAAATCTAACAGCATATGAGATGAGGCTCCCACAGAAGAAGCCAAGTACGAGGGAGGCAGCCTTTAAAATAGAAAAGAAGAAAGAAGAAAAGGAAGACATATGCTCTTGCTCGGATGAAGAAGAGGCTAAATTTGTCAAGAAACTGGATAGAGGCTCAGGTAAATACAAAGTTAAACTTCATTTAAAATGCTTTAACTGTGGAAGAGTTGGACACTATGCTGCTAATTGTCCTCACAAGAAAGTAAGGAATCAGGCTCAAGAATAAGAGAAAAATACATCAAAAAATTGGCAGAAAGGAAAGAAGTTCAGTAGAAAATCCTTCTATGCTCAACAAGACAGTAGTGCATCTAAAGACTCAGATGAACCTTCAAGTGAAGAAGGAACCTCTGAATTTTTACTCATGGCCATAGAAGAACTTGAAGGACTCCTACTAGAAGATGAAGAAGAAGGCGAAGTTGACCTTGAGGGGGAGTTAAGAAGTGCCCTGGAGGAGATTGACAGACTCAAACTGAAGTGTAGAAAACAAAAGAACATTCTCCTCAAGTATGTAAGAGAAGAGAAAAATTCAGAATTCCTCATGCAGCTGAAGGTAGAGCTTGAAGAAGCCAAGAAGATAGAAGACATGTTACTTCAGCAAATCAAGGATAAAACTCGAGAACAAGAGAAGCTGGAATAAGAAGTTATATGTCTAAGGAAGAAATTAGAAAATGCTCAGAGGAAAGTGTCTACAAATTCCTCTCAAACAACAAGCTCTAGTAATTTGAACGAAATTCTGGATGCTCAAAGATCTCCTATGATAAAAACTGGAATAGGCTAGGAAGGAGAATCAAGTAAAAGCAAAGAAAAGTAAAACAAAGATATTATTTTTGTAAAAGAAAAGAAGAATGATGAAGTAGCTCAAACAATTCCTACAAAAGAAGAAACATGTAATGAGGAAGATAGAGATCAAAAGAAACCTCTAGTAACAAAGAATGCAATAAATACTAAGACAACAGAAAAAGGATCATATACCCCTGAGTATGTCAAATTTGGAAGCCATCAAAGGAGATTCTTCCCTCCTATGAAGAATGCCACCTGTTATGTCTGCCACAAGCTGGGACACATTGCTACATACTTTCATGCAAGGAGGAGTAATTCAAACCAACAAAAGATGCAAACAGTGAAGAGACTGTCTCAAGCAAACAAATGGAGAAGACAACCTTACATCAGGTATGCAAATAGTTTTTATGGTTACTATTTTTATTGTAAGGAATTTGGCCATAAAATCATTGAGTGTAGAAAGTATGGACAAAGATTGATATTCAACACCTCAAGGAGGTTTATGAATCAAAGAAATTTTGTTCATACTCACAATTCTACAAAAAATTATGATCAAATGTTGTGTATGCAATCAAGTTTGACATATGCCCACCAAATGTCCTCTCAGAAGATGTAGTTTATCATCTCACAACAGATACCAAACAAAAGGATGCTTCCAGTGGATAAAGAAGGTGAATAAATGTGACTTGGCTCTAACTACTCAAGACCTGAAAAGCCAGTGGTATTTGGACAGTGGCTGCTCAAAACACATGACTGGAGACAGAAGCAAGTTTATAAATTTTGATGAAAAGAAATCTGGTAATGTTACTTTTGGCAATGATAAATCAGGAAAAATAAAAGGGAAAGGCTCAGTCAGCCTAGATAATGGCAAAGGAAAGGCCCAAGATGTACTATTTGTAGATGGGCTGAAAGCAAATTTTCTGAGTGTCAGTCAAATGTGTGATAAAGGCTGTGAAGTTATTTTTAGAGCACAAGACTGTGAATTCAGATCAACCATCACAGGTAAGACTCTGCTCAAAGGTGTTCGAACAGAGAGTAATGTTTACATAGTGAAAGAGGAAGATGAAGCATGCCATCTTAGCAAACTTGAGGAGTCATGGTTATGGCATAGGAGATTGGGACATCTCAGCTTCAATCACATCATCAGACTAAGCAAGAAGAAAGCTGTCAGAGACATGCCATAAATAAGAAGGCCTTCTAATACCATATGCAAATCGTGTCAATTGGGCAAACAAACCCACACATCATTTAAGGCCAAAGATGAGTTATCAACAAGAAGACCACTCCAGCTTGTGCACATGGACCTGTGTGGACCTGCAAGAACTAAAACACGAAGTGGAGAATCCTACTTCATGCTAATAATAGATGATTTCTCCAGAATGACATGGGTTGCATTTCTCAAGAATAAATTGGAAGCTCTGGAAAAGTTCAAAATATTCAAAGCTTTAGCAGAAAATTAGACAGGATGCAAGCTAAAATGCATCAGATTAGACAGAGGAGGTGAATTCACTGATTATGACTTTGCAGACCTATGCAATGAACATGGCATAAAACAACAATTTACTATTGCAGGGACACCCCAACAGAATGGAGTAGTAGAGAGACAAAACAGATCTGTACAAAAAATTGCCAGAGCCATGATGCAAGAGAGTAATGTTCCTCAAACCTTCTGGGCAAAAGCATTACACACAGCCATGCATATCCTTAATAAAGCTCACTTAAGGCCAAGCAGTGACAAGACTCCCTATGAACTATGGCATGGGAAACCAGCTTCAATCAAACATTTTAGAATCTTTGGAAGTAAGTGTTACATAAAGAATAATGATGAAAATCTTGGGAAATTTGATGCAAGAGCAGATGAAGGAATATTTCTAGGA
Organism: Pinus albicaulis; assembly: GCA_034641835.2. NCBI lineage: Eukaryota > Viridiplantae > Streptophyta > Pinopsida > Pinales > Pinaceae > Pinus > Pinus albicaulis. The sequence goes on from CM076577.1 coordinate 906,615,930, forward strand.
TATGCATCCAAAATTAAGGGGTACAGGTGCTACAACAAGACTCTTCGGAAAATAGTATAAAGCATTGATGTGAGATTTGATGAAGAACTTCCAAACAATACAAGAGATACAGACTGCAGCAGTCCATCAGACAACCATGAAGAAGAAAACCAAGATGATGATGAAACAAGCAAGACCATAGAAGATGTTGAACTGAGATCAAAAGCCCCATCAAGATACACTCAGAAGAACCATCCAAAAGATCATATCATTGGAGACAAGAGAGTAGGGGTCCAGACAAGAAGGCAGCTAACTGAACAGACAGAAGAGGTATACATAGCCATGTTATCACAAATAGAGCCAAATGAATTTAAAGAGTCCAGCAAGGACAAGTCTTGGGTGAATGCTATGAATGAAGAATTGGACCAAATTGAGAAGAACAATACCTGGGAACTAGTTCCTAGACCCACTAAGAAAAATGTCATAGGCTCAAAATGGGTATACAAAAATACAATGAATGAGCAAGGACAGGTAATCAGGAATAAAGCCAGACTTGTCTGCAAAGGATATTCACAAATCAAAGGACTTGATTACGATGAAACAGTTTCCCCTGTAGCCAGAATGGAAGCTATCAGAATGTTTTTGGCCTTTGCATGCTACCAAGACTTCAAGGTATATCAAATGGATGTAAAATCTGCATTTCTGAATGCAGATCTAGAAGAAGAATTCTACATGGAAAAACTAGAAGGCTTCTCATTAACAAACAAAGAAGACTATGTATGTAGACTAAAGAAGGCTCTATATGGAATAAAGCAAGCTCCTCGTGCTTGGTACTTAAGGCTGCATAAATACTTGCAAAAACAAGGCTTCAAGAGAGGAGGAGTAGACAACAATCTATACATAAAAGCCCATGAAAATGAACTCCTTATTGTTGTATTATATGTTGATGACATTATGTTTGGAAGAAACAGAGATGAGCTAGAAAAAAGGTTTGCTGAGGAGATGAAATCAGAGTTTGAGATGTCTATGATTGGAGAGCTCAGTTTCTATTTAGGACTTCAAATTCAACAAAAGAACACAGGTACATTCATATCACAAGAAAAATACTTAAAAGAAATGTTGAAAAAGTTCAAAATGGAGGACTACAAACCTGTTTCAACTCCCATGATCATGGGATGCAAGCTATGTGTTGATGATGGATCTGCTGATATAGATCAAATAATCTACAGATCCATGATAGGAAGTCTGTTGTACCTGACAGCATCAAGACTAGACATCATGCTAGCAATAGGAATTGTGGCTAGATATCAAGCAGCACCTAAACAAAATCACCTTCTTGCAATCAAAAGAATATTCAGATATCTACAAGGAACAACTCAGTATGGACTTTGGTATCCTAAAGGAAAAAGCTTCACTTTGACAGCATACACAGATGCAGATTGGGCCAGCGGTGTGGATGACAAGAAAAGCACAAGTGGAGGTGCATTCTATCTAGGAGAAAGTCTGGTGGCATGGTTAAGCAAGAAACAAACATCTATCTCTCTATCTACATCAGAAGAAGAATATATAGTAGTAGCAGCATGTTTTACACAAGTCATTTGGATGAAGCAAACCCTCCAAGACATGCAGGTAAGAATTGATGAACCTATCTCAATCAAATGTGATAATACAAGTGCTATAAGTATTTCAAAAAATCATGTGCTTCATTCAAAAACTAAACATATCCCATTCAAGTATCACTTTCTCCGAGAACAAGTGGCTCAGAAGGTAGTAAAGCTGGAATATGTACCAAAAAAAGAACAGACATCAGATATATTTACCAAACCTCTTGCTAGAGAAACATTTGAATATTTGAGAGATAGACTAGGGGTAGTATCTGTAGATGCTACTCTCTGATATGAAGAGAAAGCACAGTTTCAGGGGGAGAACAAAAATGAAAATATCATTCTAGGGGGAAGTCAGTTAGCATGAAACAGGTCCTCAAGATCATTGCAACATGGGCGAGAGTTCAAAGCACACTGGAAAAATTGAGTAACCCCTTGCCATTGATGTCAAAGGGGGAGGAAGAGCAAGCAATAGAAGGAAGGGTCCTAACAGGCAAGCAGAGGAAGTGTATTGCCATCAATGCCAAAGGGGGAGACTATTGGAAATATTTTCATTGATGGCAAAGGAGGCAGCAGAGGCAGAGGTCGAGCAGCAGAAGTAGAGGCAGAGGCAGCGAATACAGAGAAAGAGAAACAGTCGAGTAGCAGTGCAGAAGGCTCTATAATGGTTTGCAGTGAATCGGGCTTTAAGTTACAATTTGAGATCACGGTTTATAGAGCATTCGAAAGAGGAGATTGCACATTCTACCGTGTAATTTCATTCAGTATTCATTGAGAGGTGAAGTACACAGCTGCTGTGTGTAACCAATAAAGAGAGGGGTTTCTCACTGTTTAATGAAACTGTGGGCCTTTTGATATCTGTGTATAATCGGGATTTTGGGTGAATGGAGAAGTTAGAACGGGAATAATACATTTCAAATGTATGCCTTGACGAAGCACCGAAGAGTAGAATGCCATAGGTATAGGTAGCACAAGATTGAAGGGAAAAGGTTCGAAACTGTTCGATACAATGGAACAGTGAATAGCGTGGCCAATTCATGTAATGGACCAGCGTCGTAGAGCCAAATCGAGATCATGGGGGATTGTTACATCTCAATGGAACCATGCAAGGAAATAATAAACAAGAGCGATGGTGAAGAAGGCGGAACTTCGGTGGCAGAAGCGATGGAGCAAGTATAGCCATGGCACAGTAGAAAAAAAATCGAAATCAAAGTTATATAGAATGAAACGGAACCTAGAGTGGGGAGTAACCGGAACCATGAAGGAACAGTAACGACAGTTTGGAACACCCAATGGTCTTCATCGCACTACTTTTGTGCGGTAAGTGGTTTTCGTGAAATCAGCACTATCACAGCCATCGGTTGACACGTGGCCTTAAGCGGTTTGGAGAAACTACCCTTATCGCATGCCATCGTGTGTTAACTGTCGACTGTGGACTCTGTGCGATATCGACGTACGTCGTCCGATCTGGAGGCGGGTCCATCGAACGATAGTCGCATATCAACTAGCACGAAAGATAACTCGAGGGACGGCGCGATAAGTAGTTGGGCCCCAGTTCATCGCATGACTTCTGAGAGTTAAATTTCATATTGTTTAATCGTGCGATTGCCGTAGGATAGGAGGGTTGGAGCACGAGAGCAGGTGAATCATTGGATCCAAGCGGAGTTGTGTGCACGTTAAGCAAGGTACGTAATATGTTGCTGTGAGCCCAGATGCTTTGTAACATGATGCTTTGGTTTATTTGGAAGCTGGAAGTTAATAACTGCGATAAAATCAAAGTTTATATATATCTATATATATATATATATATATATATATATATATATATATATTACTACTGGTTTTTTTAATATAAGTCCGTAGCACATTAATGTTGTAACCTTTGAAGTGGGGAATATATAAATATATATATATATATAGATATATATATATATATATATATATATATATATATATATATATATATATATATATATATATATATAGCGGCATATATATATACATTGTTTGATATGGGCCTGAGACATTTCATTCTAATATATGTATTTTTAACATTAAAGAGTGAATGCGGTGGTAAAAGTGCAGTGGTCCAGATATGAAGTTTGGGCGTAATATATAAAGTATTCATTAAGCAAGGTTCAAATACGATTTATTGACCATTGGTTTTAAAACCTGAGTTATGGGCAAATATTCAAATAATTCAAAAAATGATAAGAGGGGTTTCGGTTATGGTTTCTCACCATAAGTTTAATTAGATAGCTTTTGTATGTAAAATGACTGCATCCATGAAATGGGATTTTACCACAGATTTGAAATAGGCGCATACAGAAGAGATGAAAGCCGGGCTGATTGGGTTCTTTATATATGAGAGCATATTATATGTGTGAGTGCTGCAGCTATGGGTTCATAATCAGTTATTAATGGTGGAGAAGTCTTCATGGTAGGGATTTGTAAGAAGAGATTTCACGTAATTAATGTACCCTGTATCATAAAACAGGTATATATGCAGCAGATACACAACTACAGTGAACTTGGAGAATATGGACCTGACAAAGGTAAATAGAGATTGCAGAGCTGAATAGTGTGCAGAAAAGGGATTCAAAAGTGTAGTGAACAGGTGCAATATGCAGAAGACAGTGAACAAAGTATGCAGGACAGTTGCATGACTACTACAGAAAGGACAAAACCAGCAAACCAAGGGCTGAGCAAAGTTTATGTATTGAAACTGAAAATGCAAATGTTTTAATTTTTTTTATATTGTTTGTGATGCAAAGGAAAGTATCCAAAGGAAAATAAAAATCCCATTGTAACATTGAAATTTGTACATATTGTTATATTTTTAATGAGTTGGACAAAGAAATGAGAAGGCAGAAGTCAAAAAGTCATGGTTGTTCACTCCAAATTCCTTGTGGCATACAAACAGTCATGTGATGAACTCTATATATAATATCATCCAGATATGCATACAGAGGTCAGAGAGAGAGAGTAAGTATAGAGAATGCAGAATACAGAAGATTGAGGCAGAGAACATAAGGAAGAGAGGAGCAGAAAGAGATGCTACAGAATAGAGCTGATATCTAAGGTAAATCAACAAACATTTCTTTTGAAAGAGTAAGGAAGTTGGAACTTCCCTATCAAGTTGTAGCTTGATAGATTTCAGTTGTAGCTGACTGACATTGAAGCCTCCTATAGGTTGGTGCCTGCAGAAAATTGACGGGAGTTGGAGCTTCCTTGTAAGTTGTAGCTTGCAGAATTGAGGTTGGAGCCTCTTGTAGGTTGGTGCCTATAGAAAATCAATGGTGAGAGGGAGTTGGAGCTTGCCTTTGCATCACAACAATAATAAGATGTGGTTTACTCCCTTTATGGGTTTCCACTTATATCTGTTGTCTCCATGTGTGTTGCCTATGTGCTGATATGATTTATCAAATCTGCTTAATTTTTACTGCTCTCATAAAAAGATTGATATCACATTAATTTAATACTTGCTGCAACATATTAATACTATTCATATATTAAGATTGGTTATAAAAGTAAGCTTTAAATAATTTGATGAAAAATTTAAAAACCTCATGTGTTGCGTTAAAACGTATTCACCTCCTCCCGCCTTAACTAAGAATTCAACAGTTTGAGCATTTTAAACATATGTAATCACACTTTTGAGCGTAATAGAAGAGTTCCAAGCCATTGGAAGCTTGACCAAGGAGACATAGCCCAGGCGAGGTGAACTCCTTCACTATGTGCTATTGTGTTATTGTTTATGGTGAAGTTCATGTTTGTTAGATGCTATTGTTCAATGTTTTTTATGTTAATTTTCTCAAAAAATTCACAAAGAAACACATAAAAACTCATAATTAACTTGCAATTTTCCTCATAATCCTCAAGCACTTTGTTTATATTTTAAATTGGATCTTAGCACAATAAACACTAATATTCTCATTTGGATCAATTTGGTATCAAAGCACTAGGTTTACTTGTGAAAGGAGTATTTAATTGTTTTTCAAATGTTTAAATGTGAAGCTCAAGAGAAGATAAGGAAAGCTTGTGGGATACAGTGCCTATCATGGGATCTAAAAATATTAAAAAATATTTGATGCGTATTAACCCTATGACACGTGGGATAACTAAAGCGGATGAATTTTTTCGTTTTATTTAAAAAAACAGAGTATGCTTCCGGAAATTTCGGCAGCGTCGGAAAATAAAAATAAAAAGACAGAAACAGGAAAATAATAGACTGTCTGAAAGGATAAAAACTGGTTCTTCTGGAAATTCTGGTAGCGCCAATTTTTTTTTTTTTTTTAGAATTTTTTTGAACTTTAATCCTAAAAATAAAACTATGGAATGGACTCATGACTTAGAAAATAACTATGATAACACAATGTTTGCATGTCACTTTCTCTCCTTCCTTTTTAACGAATGCATTTTTATTTCCCCTTCCTTTGAAACCCTTTCCTGTCATCCGCAGTTATTAACTGAACCATTACCTGTCATGCCTATCTACGTCAAGTCATTAATCCATGTATTTAGGTACGTTTTTTCTGAATCTAAGATATCATGATTATTACACTAAATTCCATAACTGTTTGGTTGGATGCACAGTTGTGCTGCTAGAAATTCTAAGCAATCAACAGTGAAGACTGCATAGGTGATTGCAAGTTATAAACGCACTTGCCATAATCCATCTGGAGCTCTCATATGGAAAACGCAACAAAATGAAGGTGGTGATGGTGTGTCACATGGTGTACATCATGGTAAATAATATTTTCGATAATGGAGGATGATTTTCATGGGCCAATGGACCAAGTTTTGGTTTTAAAACCACCTAAAAACCATGAAAAGGTTATTCGAAGTTTTAGCTGTTGGGATTCGAAATTTTTGAGAGTCATAGTTCAAGAAGGAGTCTAGATTTTAGACAAGATTCCAGAGGTGAATGCAGGCCACACCTGTAAGGTAAAATTCCCCTATTCTTCCACCTATCAGTTGTAGGAGACATAGGCATTTATTTTTCTAAAGATGACTAAAACGGGTGGTAATATAAATAGAATAGAGCCATAGGGTGCATATTTGGTTGATTCCAATTCAAGGGTAAGAATTTTTTTTATGCACTCAGGTTGGTATCCTCTTTATACGATGTTAGGGAGCTCTCACTCAGGATTAGCCCTAGAGTTTGCTAACTCTTTTAATGGACAAGAGGCTACATTTTATGGCCTCACTTTGTAGGTTTTTGAAGACTCCATTGATGAATACTTTAACCTTCCTCAGGAAGGAGAAAGGTGGTTCAAAGGAAAATTTATTATAGGAGGTGATCTCAACAGCTTCCTCAAAGATTCTCATAACGATCCAAATTGGGAAAAGGCATTCCAAGCAGCTACCTTAACGATGATTTAGCAGAAGCTATCAAGCTTATCAAGATATACCTCACATGTGAAAGGAGGTATACAGTGGTATTCCTCTATCACATGAGGTTTCTTTTTCATATTGTGAGGATGAAGACATTGAATCTACCATTTTTCTTGATGAAAAGCATGACCTAGATGTTAGCAGGGGTTCAAACCCATACTGATGTTTCTGAATATAGCTTGTACCATCAAGCTTTGATCAAAGTTCTAGTTGAAGAAGAGTTGGGAAAGAGAAACCAGACTTGGGACCACGTTTTATTCTATAGGGTAGGCCAACCTTCACCTACACCTCCAGTTCCATAACCTAATCCTCAGCCTTCAAAGAGAATAACAAAGAGAAAGGCCCAAAAAGAAAACATTCATAAGAAGGCCAAGGGAAAAAAATAAAAAATTTCTACAAGCAAAGTTGAAAGAAAGGTAGAAAAAGGAGATAAATCTTCAACAAGCAAACCCAAGTCCATGAAAATAGTACCCCTTGTTCCTCCATTTCCTAAATTCTACACTAGAGCTAGAAGAGGAAGGTATACAATAGCAGATAAGTCAGAAGCACAGGTACTATCGAAAATTTCGGAAGCACATATTCAGAAAAAGTTGCAGAAAAAGTATCAGCCTACACCATCAGATGAGGAACTCCTCAAGGATTTTGGATATGAAATCAGTAGTAAGAAGAAGAAGGAAGAAGGTAAACATATTGCTAGCACCAGAAACAGACATATAAGAGATAACAATAATTTTAGGCTTAAATCCAAGGCTCTACACAAGCCAAGCCTAATGACATAAGTCATTGATGTTGAAGGGAATCCTGAAGGTTCAAATACATAGAAATCATAGAAATCCATGAAGAAAAGCAAGATCCCAACCCCTTCAGAACAACACTCAGAGCCTCAAAAAGAATAAAAACACAAAAGGGTTCTAAGGAGGAAAAATACCCTGTCAAGCAGGCCACTACAAGAGAAACCATATCCATAACATTAGCTGCTGACAACAAATTTGATTTAGATAAACTAGCTGCAGCTACAGCACACATAGAGGAAAGGTAAAAAGGTTTTTGGTACTAATTCATTTTTGCTTATCAGTTACAAATTTTGAACAACAACCTAGGTGTCTTAAAATAAAAGTCAGAACAAAATTTTCAGCATTTTTCTGTGTATTTTGAAAAAGAAACAGGGTGCTACCAGAATTTCTGGTAGCATTCCAGATTTTGCGCAGTTATAGGTTTTTACCAAAATTTCTGACAGCACCTATTTTAACTGAATTTTGACACCTGTCATCAATTTTTCCTGAGCCAATTAAAGATGGATAAGAACCCATAACCAAATGGATAATGCAAGTGATGGTGAGAGGTGGTTATGAGGTTGTTGGAGGTCTTATTAAATGAAGCTACATGGTTATTAAAGACCCAAGACACAAGGAGATAATTCAACACAAAAAAGGGCATCATCACAACACACTCAACATTCCAACCTAGAATTATTCTCTTCTTCTTTCTCCATCTGTCCTTTCTATTAGATTTCGATGAGATAAGGCTGTAATTTATTTTGACACCTATGTTATGTTAGAATTAATGTTTCCTTATTTTTAGAATATATGGAGTTGGTTCCTCTCTTGCTATATATAGCACTTGTAAATATTATTTCCAAGTTGGATGTTAGTCTACCTAAAGACTGAATATAATAAAAAAACCCTTTTTTCTTCGTGTTGGAGGATTTTGTGACTCAAGGAACCTCTAATGTGTGGTGTGTATCTTTTCTTTGTTAATTACTTCTAAAATATCAATTGCAACAACTAGTGAAGTGTGAGTGAGAAGTTATTAAAGCATTTAACAATAAATTATTTTCTTTCAGTTTTCTACAAGTTATATGTGTGTAATAGAACATGTCAGTGAAGATTTCATAAAGGATTTGTGGAACAATTTATACATGCAAACCATTTTTTGAATGTTGTTTTACTTTGCATAAACAGGGTTTGTGTAAAGAACCAACATCATAGTCATGTGACTGATTTAAGATAGGAATATTTCCTAAAATAGGTACCATCTATTCATCTTCTCCCACTTGTATACTCTTCTCCATATACTACCTTTACCCACACAATTTATTCTTTCCACAACATGCCAAATGTATGAAAGTCTTAAAGAACATAAAATCATTTCAAAATATTTGAGAAAGCCATCCCACCACTCAAACAACCCCTTTAAAATTTGAAATGAACTATGATTTGTAAGGCTTACTCCTTAAGAATTCAAGGAGTGACTTCTTATGCTAACACATTGTTCCAACAAGGGTCACGATGAATACCATTGTTGGACACTTCATCTAGAGATGAGGCCCAAGAAATTCAACAACAAGGGAAAATAAAAAACAATTTCAACCACTCAAAAGGATTTGGGATCCAACTTAGTTGATGAAAATAAAATTACAACCATGGGTATGAAAGGAAAATAATCCATTTCTAGCACTAGTTCATCAAATTGTCACACTAGTACTCCAAATGAAGAAACAAGGATTGAATTATTTCATGTGAGGGTTATTTCAAAACATACAAAAACTGACACATTATTTGATAGTGGATCTCAAGCCAATTTGATATCTGAAGACTTAGTCAAGAAACTTAATCTTGAAACCATTCCTCATCACAAACCATATCCATAGGGTTGGATCTGCAAGAAGACAAATTTAAAGGTTACAATAAAGTGTATTCTTCGGTTTGCAATTACATCAAACTTCATTGACGAAGGTAAATTAGATGTTTTACTGCTTTATATTTTGGGAATTGTTTTGGAAATTCCTTACCTTTATGATAGAAAATCCATCTTATATCGTCGTTAAAAAAAGTACCACTTGTTCAAAAATGGTGTGGAGTATATTGTGAGAGCTCATCGCAAGAAACTAAATCCTTCATTACTTAATGTAGGGAAAATGAAATGACTAGTGAATTCAAGAAAGAATTGTGTGCTTCTTATGATTAAACCAAATAATTGTGTTGATTATGAAGCATTCCAAGGTTTTGATGCAAAGTTGAAATATGATTTGATTGAATTGGTTAATAAAAATGATGATATGTTTTCGAATCCAAAGGGGTTACCTCCCAAGAGGGGAATCCAACATGAAATACAGTTGCAGCAAGATTGTCCTCTTCCTAACATTGGCATGTATAGGATGTCGGTGATGAAGAGTGCTGAAATGAAAAAGAAAATTCAAGAGTTTTTGGAAAAAGAGATCATCTGACCAAGTACTTCACCATGTGGGTCACCTATTGTGTTGGTGCCAAATAAGGATGGAACATGGCACATGTGTGTGGATTTATGTGCATTGAAAAAAATTACAGTAAATAATCATTATCCACTCCCTAGAATAGATGACTTACTTGATCAATTGAAAGATGAAAAGTATTTTACTATGTTTGACTTAAGGAGTGGCTACCATCAAATTAGAATTGTTGAAGGTGACATTTGGAAGACAACATTAAAAAAAAAACAAGGTTTTTTTGAATGGCGTGTCATTCCTTTTGGTGTATGTAATTCTCCTACTACCTTCATGCATGTGATGAATGATGTCTTAAGGAAATTTCTTAATCATTTTTTCATTATATACTTACATGATATCTTAATTTTCAAAAAATCACTTGATGAACATGTCATGCATGTAAGAAAAGTACTTGATGTCTTAAGGAAAGAAGAATTGCTTTTTAAGATGCCAAAATGTGAGTTTGGTAAAAGTTATTTGGTGTACATGGGGAATATTGTTGGAGGATGCAAGTTGAGGATAGACCCATCTAAGGTTGAGGTCATAATGAATTGGCCAACGCCTAAGAAAGTCACTGAGGTAAGAAGTTTTTTGGGAGAAAGCCAATATTGGAGGAAGTTTATTGCTAACTTCTCTTCTATCGCAACTCCTTTGCATGCATTGAATAGTGTGAAAAAGTTCTTCCAGTGGGGAGGCAAGCAACAAAAATCATTCTATGCTTTGAAAGAGAAGATCATTCCAGCCCCAGTACTTGCACTACCGGACTTAAGACAACCCTTTGAGATTCAAACTGATGCAAGTGACTATGCCATGGGCACAGTCCTTATGCAACATGGTAAGCCCATTTCATTTCATTTATAAAATTTCAATGGTGCAGTGATTAACTATCCTACTTATGAAAAGGAGATTTATGTGTTGGTTCAAAGTGTGAAAAACTTGAAACACTACTTTATGGGAAATTAAACCATCATGCACACCTATCACCAACCATTGCAATACTTGCAATCGCAAACTAAGCTACAACAATCAAGGAACTTTCGATGGATGGGTATCCTAAAATAATTCCACTTGGTCATCAGGTATAAGAAAGTTATTTACAACAAGGTTGTTGATATGCTTTCTAGGCCTATTATTAGTGCAACTACTTTACTCAAGCATAATTCTATTTTTCATGAAATTTATGTTGAGAAATATGCATTTGATAATGACTTTCAAGATGTTTATGCAAGCTTGAGTCAAGGCAACTAAGTAGAGGAATTGGATTACCATGTACATAATAACTTGTTGTATCATTTGGGAAAGCTTTGTATTCCACAGGGGGGAGATTGAATGTCATAAGGGAAGCACACACTTCTCTTATTTTTGGACATTTTGGTGTAAGAAAAACAGTGGCACATATTCAGAGGTAAAATTATTGGCCTTGTATCCTTGAAAGTGTGTCAAATTTCATTAAAGGTCATTCATTATGTGTAGTCATTAAACCTAGCAATAAGAATTTAGGATTGTAAACACCACTTCCTGTACCTTCATCCATGGGAGAGTGTTTCTATGGATTTTGTAGGAGTTCTTCCATTGTCAAAAATAGGTCATGATTATTTGTATGCAATTGTGGATAGGTTCAGTAAGATGTGTATATTAATTCCATGTAAAAAGAAAATCATAGTTGAACAAAAAACTAACTTATTCTTTTAGCATGTTTGGGTTCATTTTGGTTTTCCCACATCCATTGTTAGTGATCGAGATTCTCAATTTGTTGGGAATTTTTGGTCAAGTATGTGGGACTTGATCGATACCAAGTTGAAGATGAGAACAACCTTTCATCCACAAATAGATTTTCAAACCAAGGTGGTCAATTGAACAGTCATACATCTTCTTCAAGGATACTGCAACAAGCATCCTAAGTTGTGGGATGAAAAATTGCACTACATTCAACATGCTTACAACTATGTAAAACAAACCTCTACACAAAAATCTCCATTTGAGACATGTCTTGGATACTTGCCTAGATCACCATTGGATTTAATTTTTGGGAAGGATGTTTCTATTGAGGGCCATAGAAACATAGACAAATATAAGAAGTTCATAGATCAAATCCAATTGATACATCAAACAGTTCAATATCAACTTGAAAAGAGCCAAGGAAATTTCAAATCAAGGCACGACAAGCATCGTGTACATAACAACTTCCAAGTTTGTGACGATGTTCGAGATCACATTAGCAAAGACAGGCTTGAAGGGGAAGGTAAAAAACTGAAACCAAACTGTTATGGTCCTTTCAGAATTTTGGAAAACATTGGTGAAAATGCCTTCAAGTTAGATTCTCCTTCATACATGCAAATTTACTTTGTTGTTAATGTTGAGAACTTGAGGTTTTATGTTTCTCCATTGACTGAAGATCAAGGAGAATGGGTTCATATTCCTTCCATTGAATACTTTTCTCCTGAATACCTTGATGAGTTTCAACAAGACACCACTCTTGACAAAAGAAAAATGACATCAAAATGAGGGAGTGTAGACTACCTTCATGTGGGGCTCAATTTCACAAATTGAAGCAAGGCCATATGGATCGAGATTGGAAAGGTGAGGGAACTATACCCTCATCTGTTGAACAACTGAAAGTGATCTTTTGGGGTCCAAAATCTTCCACTAGGGAGGAGTGATTAGGTGCTCAGAATTATGATAAAAAATTAAAGTTGTCATAATGGCATGAAACCTAAATGACCATGTATATTTCATCGTTCTGAATCTGACGCAACTCATTTCGTGGAAAACCGACACCGTATGCTCCCAGAAATGTGTTCTGTCCACCTTGTCAAATAGACAATTTTTTTTAAAAATTCAAGACAACCAATCAGCAGTCCGTACATCTGACTGGGCATGCCTACGTTGAAGGGTGACTATGTAGGTTTACTTGGTCAATGTTTTTCATCAGCGAATGGAATCATGCCAAGTGGCATATTTTTATTGGTTTTAAATGGTGTATTTTAATTAGTTGTTTTGGTGGCCAAGGAGTACCATGTACATAATAACTTGTTGTATCATTTGAGAAAGCTTTATATTCCACAGGGGGAGAGAGTGAATGTCATAATGGAAGCACACACTTCTCTTATTTTCGGACATCTCATTGGAAGAAAAAAATTGGCACATATTTAGAGGTATTGTAATTGGCATCGTATGCTTGAAAGTGTGTCACATTTCATTAAAGGTTGTTCATTATGTGTAGTTAGGAAGCCTAGCAATAGGAAGTTAGGATTGTACACACCACTTCATGTACCTTCTCATCCATGGGAGAGTGTTTCTATGGATTTTGTAGGAGGTCTTCCATTTTCAAAAAGAGGTCATGATTATTTGTATGTAGTTGTGGATAGGTTCAGTAAGATGTGTATATTAATGCCATGTAAAAAGAAAATAGCAGTTGAACAAACAACTCACTTATTCTTTCAGCATGTTTGGGTTCATTTTGTTTTGCCCACATCCGTTTTTAGTGATCGAGACTCTTGATTTGTTGGGACTTTTTGGTCAAGTTTGTGGGACTTGATGGATAGCAAGTTGAAGAAGAGTACAACCTTTCATCCAAAAATAGATGGCCAAACTGAGGTGGTCAATCGAAAAACCATACATCTTCTTCGAGGATACTGTATCAAGTATCCTAAGTTGTGGGATGAAAACTTGCACTACATTCAACATGCTTACAAATGTGAAAAACACTTCTCTACAAAAGCATTTCCATTTGAGGCATGTCTTGGATACTTGCCTATATCGTCGTTGGATTTCATTTTTAGGAAGGATGTTTTTATTGATGGCCATAGTGACATAGAAAAAGCCAATAATTTCATAGAGAAAATCCAATTGATGTATCAAAAATTTTAGATCAGCTTGAAAAGAGTCAAGGAAAGTACAAAGCAAGGCACAACAAGCATCGTGTACATCACAAGTTCCAAGTTGGTGATGAATTTTGGCTTCACATTAGCAAAGGGAGGCTTGAAGGGGATGGTAAAAAATTGAAACCAATCTGTTATGGTCCTTCCAGAATTTTGGAAAAGATTGGTGAAAATTCCTTCAAGTTAGATTTTCCTTCATACATGAAAATTTACTTTGTTGTTAATGTTGATAACTTGAGGTTGTATGAGCCTTAATTGATTGAATATCAAGGAGAACAGGTTCACATTCCTTCCATTGAAGACTTTTCTCCATTCACATTCCTTCCATTGAAGACTTTTCCCCTGAATACCTTGATGAGCTTTAGTAGGACATCATTCTTTTAATAATAACAAGGACATCAAAACAAGGGAGTGTATACTACCTTTGTGTGGGGCTCAAAGGCACAAATTGAAGCAAGGCCATATGGATCAAGATTTGAAAGATGAGGGAATTGTACCCTCATCTGCTAAACAACGGAAAGTGATATTTTGGGGATGAAAAGCTTCCAGTGAGGAGGAGCATTAGGAGATTTTTTAGTTCTAAAATAGGCCTCCTAAATAATTTATAAAATAATAGTGGAAATAATAAAATAATATTAGACTACATCATCAAATTTTAGAGGGAAAAAAGAAAAAACTATTTTTTCAACTCGTATTTTCAACTTATCTCCCTATTTATTTACTCAAATCTTGGGAAGAAACACTCATTGGATGCATAATTTTATTGCTCATCCAAGGAGTACCCATGTTGCATACTTTCTATGGACCCTGCTACACGAAAAATGAGAAATACATTAAAAATGTGATTGCAATCACATTTTTTCATGTATTTCTCATTTTTCGTGTACCAGGGTCCATCAAACGTATGCAACATGGGTACTCCGTGGATGACGAATTAAATTTTGCATCCAACAAGTACTCATGCTCGAAATTTGAGTAAACCCTTATGGAGATAAGTTGAAAATATGAGTTGAAAAAATAGTGTTATTATTTTATTATTTTTTGTTATTTTTACTTTTTTACTCCAAAAATGGTGAATCATCCCCCACGGTTGACATCACCATCTTGAATCCTATTGGGTATTATAAATTTTATTTTGGTTGTAAATTTTTCGTAGGAGGCCCATTTTAGACCTCAAAATTCCCCTAACGTGATTAGGTGCTCAAAATTATGCTAAAAAATAAAAGTTGTCGGAATGGCGTGGAACCTAAACGACTACGTAGATATCATCATTCTAAATCTGGTGCAACTTGTTTCACGTAACACCAAAACCGTATGCTCTCAGAAACACGTTCTTTCCACTTTGTCAAATAATCAAATTAAAAAAAAATATGCAGGATATCCCAATCAGCAGTCCATACAGTTGAATGGGCATGCTTATGTGGCAGGGTGGCCATGTAGGTTATCTTGGGAAATGGTTTTCATTGGCGAATGGAATCGTGCCAAGTGGCATATTGTTATTAGTTTGATATGGTGTGTTTTATTTTCTTGTTTTGGTGGCCAACCACAAGATACCACATGGCCCAGCCAGGGGCCTCCACGTGGTAGCCCGAGGGCCACCAAAATTGGGTTAATTCTGAGCGAAGCAGGCGGGGATCAAACCCATGACCTAGAAGTGAGGAGTAGAGAGCTTTTCCATTGTGTCATTCAATTTTTCGTTGCTATATAGTGTATTCCATTTGATTTTGTTGACATATGTATTTCACCATGGGGGGGAGAAGTTCAGGGTTTAGCCCCAACCCTGGTCATCGCCTGGGGAAATACCATGGGCAGGAGGCCCCCACAATGGTTATAAATCATAACCGTTAACTCTGCCAAACCGCCACATGTAACCACAGTTAATTCCAAGTCCGACGGTTAGTGGAAAAATCGCAGACTTTTTTTTTTTTAATTGTTATTAATCATATAACAATTTGGTTCAGAATCCAAAATTAAGGCCTTATTGGGAAAATTAGTACGGTGACAATTTTTTTTTTTTTTGGGAAAATTGGTGCTCATTTAGCGGAATTCCATGCGAATTTGTAGGAAGGTGCCAGATTTTGAGGAATTTGTGGAGCAGTTAGTGCCAAAACTTGGGGAAGTCATAACTTACTCAATTTTTGACCAAATTCAAGGTGGAAAGAGGCTACACAAGAATTTTTGGGAATTTTGGAGCTGAGGGAACAGGTTTTAGAGTTGTTTAAACATTGTAAACATATGTAATCACACTTTTGAGCATAATAAAAGAGGGCCAAGACATTAGAAGCTGGACGAAGGAGACGTAGCCTAGGTGGGGTGAAGTCCTTCATCATGTGTTGGTGTGTTACTATTTATGGTGATGTTCATGCATGTTAGATGCTAATGTTCAATGTTATGTTTATGTTAATTTTCTCAATAAATTCACATTAAAACTCATAATTAACTTGCAATTTTTCTCATAATGCTCAAGCACTTTTTTTATATTTTGAATTGGATCTTAGCACAACAAACATTAATATTATCATTCAAATCATTCTAAGTCTCCCTCACAAATTTGAGACTTAGAGCACATCCGATGCTACCCAAATCAACACTCCATCTTAGTGAGGAATGTGATCTAGCAATACCCCCTGCTAAGTGCTACCCTGATTCTGCAACATCTCCTTCTATGTTGTTTATGTCTGACACTGCTACCCACCAACTCTGCACAAACGTTGCATCTGTACTACTATTGACTGATCCAGGTGGATATTGGTGACCATCTGCCTATTCCACTTGGGGCCCCACCATTGTTTCTTTCAGTTTTTTAGTTCCCTTAATTGTAGCACAATTTACTATTTTTAGCAGTATTTCATGTCTTGAACTTCTGAAGCCGTTTTGAGGCCCTAAATAATGTTTTTTTGGAACAAAAGGGAGAAACATGGAATTTCCTTCAATGTTTTTCATATAAAATTTGTATTCCTCAAATGTATCCTTCTAACGAGGTATTGTGTGTGTCAAACGAAGATCGTATGCCAAAGTTACGTCCTGGGAAGATTGATGTACCAATTTACCCAAATGGGGTCCATAATTTGGCGCTTCATCTCCTAGGGTTAGGTTTTTGGATGTTTAGGGTTATCTATTGTTTCTCAATAATAAATAGGCCCTCGAGCCTCATTGTAACATAGCTCAGAGGCATGTATCTGCCACATCTCTTCTCAAAGATAAGCTACTATTACCCTAACTAGTTTATTTCCATTATGTCTGTAAGCATATTTCAGTTATTTGTTATTAATGAAATGAAGTTTTATTTCTACTACATCTCTTCTTTTTATGTTAATTTTTGTATTTCATTGTGTTCCTGCATAAATCCAGATCACTGACACTACCATATCAACACTGCATCCATATTGCAACTCCCTCTCAAATTCTGCATCTATATTGTTATTGGTTGTGCCATTGCATATTGATACTACACTGCAACATTGTTGCTTATTGCAATAATAAAAATCCAAAACTGAAAAAATGTTCAACATGATGCATCTTGTTACGGAAGATATAGCTACTACTAGCCTCTGAGCTGACCCTATGAAGTTGTTGCGCTGTTGCTGACTCTGTGTTGTGCCTCACTACACTGCTTCCAACTCTGCTCTGTGTTGCTTAGACTCTGGCGCTTCTAACCACTTCACTGTCACTTTTTCACTCCTCTACACCAATTGGTACTCGTCCATCCTACTACATATGATTTTGGCTCCTGTAGCAAGGTATTGATACGAGAGGTGGACTCCTCAAGGATCCTTCCCGGCTTGTAGCTCTTTGGGTCTACAGCTCCAGATCACCCCAACATTAGGGGAATTTTGAAGTCTAAAATGGGCCTCCTAAAGAAATTATAAAATAATAGTGGAAATAATAAAATAAGATTAGATTTCATCATCAAATTTTAGAGGGGAAAAAGAAAAAATTATTTTTCAACTCGTATTTTCAACTTATCTCCATATGGGTTTATTCAAATTTCGAGTGGAAGCGCTTGTTGGTTGTAAAATTTGGTTCCTCATCCAAGGAGTACCCATGTTGCATACTTTTGATGGACCCTGCTATAAGAAAATGAAAAATACATGAAAAACATGATTGCAATAAAACTTTTTCATGTATTTCTCATTTTTTGTGTAGCAACGTCCATGAAAGAATGCAACATGGGTACTCCTTGGATGAGGAATTAAATTTTGCATCTAATGAGTACTCCTACTTGAAATTTTAGTAAAACCTTAGGGATATAAGTTGAAAATATGAGTTGAAAAAGTAGTTTTAATATTTTATTATTTTTTAATCTTTTTACCTTTTTACTCCAAAGATGGTGAATCATACCCCATGGTTGACATTATCATCTTGAATTCTATTGGTTCTTATAAAGTTTATTTTGGTTGTACATTTTTATTAGGAGGCCCATTTTAGACCTCAAAATTCCCCTAATGACACTCCCATGGTGATATGTGAGCAATCATGGCAAATTCTGACCTACTCATATTACTGATGCTACTGCTCTGTTGATGCTTCTGCATAGCTGTAGTAGCTACTGCAATAATGAGTCTGGTCTCCTCAGATCCTAAAGTACTAACTTCCATAGGACTACTCCCTCTGAGTTTCGATCTCCTTATGGGAAATCTCTCTGCTTCCTCCTGGAAACTCGCATTATCCTCCTGTGCTAGAAAATAGACTGTGTAGGTCTACAATGGTAATATCCTAGCTGAAACTGCACTTGCATGTTGAAATTGGGAAATTTACACTGCATGTGTCACTGCAACTAGTTTTGCAACTTCACCCCTATGAAACTAGACTACAACTAGTTATGATGTTGTTATCTAAATGAATAACTGCTCCTGCTAACACTATGATCCTCCTGCTACTGATTATGCTGGGCTCTTGTTGCAAGGATATTGATCCATGTGAGAAATCTACAACAGCTAGATCTATTTTTTTTCTCTTCCATGGATCTTGCCCATCTGAGGCCATCTCTACAAAAATGTTCAATTTCCCCCTCTCTCCTCTACACAGCTCTAGCCTGGCCTATGCAATCCCTATTGGAGATGGTAAATCTTCCACCCAATACCACTTCTTAGATATCGAAAATATAATTCCCCGTCTAGTAATTCCCTGAGGAAGAAAATGTCTCAAAGTGTCTCGATATCTCTCTTCTGAGGCAAGTTTGTACACTAGTAATCACTACTTCCCAGAAAAATACATCCCTCAAGCAATTGTTATGTGCAGATCTAATTTGTTTCTCCCTCTGCCTCTGGCAAACTGCAAACTGGAGAAATCCTACCTCTCTATTGGCTCACTTAGAGAGAGATTTTCCTTGTTGATATTGCCCTCCCGGCTTGGAATGTGCACTTCATTGGGGAATCGAACTGCTTCTTACGCAGCTCCTTGATCCTTAGTTTCTGCTACAACATTGGATTTGTTGGATCTACTCTCTTGCTCCTCCTGCACTGAGCTACACAAGCTTTGATACCATGTGAAAATTTTTACTACCCAGAATCCCAATGCAGCACTTATGGAAAGTCTTCTATTTTTTATTTACTTAACAAATTTTTATTGTATTCTACAAGAAAATGTTGAAATCCATTTACTACAACCTTCACAAATAAAACTACGGAATAAAAACAAGTGCGGCAACAAGATCTAAGTAATAGGAAATCATACACACATTTGACACTATTGTTTTTGGACTAATTTCCCTGAAAAAACACAATGCGGGAAAACTGGTGCAGCAGCTAAGGGCTTATATGTTATGCAATAATTTTTCTGAATATAAACTAAATTCCTTGTTGGCTATCCTCACACAGAATCTCACTCACAGGAAATTTGGTGATATTACCTCACACACTGACACTGGAAGCCCAACTGGCCAAAACCCCGAATGGAAATCCCTCCACAACCTCTGTGAAGTCACTGTATAGCCTCTGCATCACTCTGCATGGGGAATGTGTGGCTTTTGCATTTTGGATCTTCTGTTGACTAGATATGACCCACTTTCCCCTTACAATATCACAGCCTGTCTCTTTGGAACTGGATCAAACTAATCCTCAGCTAAATAACAGACCTCCTACAAGCTGCAACACCGCCTTTGCGTGGCTCTATGTTGCCTTTGCGTAGCTACAATGCTGCCTCTACTGGTACTGCTTTTTTTCTTCTCTATTTTGTATTCTCCATCTCAGGAATAGAATTTCCAACCAGAATTGTTGCACCTCTCTATGTAGAATATCTTGATCAATCTTTCATCTCAGTAATGCTCACTTCCGAAATTCGATCTATTAATAATTTCTTTGTCTCAGTGTACTTTCCAAATGACCCTTCAATCCCTTCTTATAATCTTCTCGTTGAAACTTCAACGGTTGAGATTAAATCTCTAATTAATGGCTAAGGTTGACTTTTGACTTGATCTCTGCCTTTTCTAGAACATTCACACTTTGTTTTATTAATATCCTTTACTTATTTTATTTTCCTAAGTTTCTACTTGGGGTCCCTTTAAAAATAATTAATTATTTTAATAAAACTCATTCTGAGTGGAATTTTCACAAACAGTTTCTGGGTGCTCTAGAATACATATGTCTAAGTCTCCTTGCCCCTCCTTTTGTAGAGTGAACAATGCTGTAAAGGGTTTTGGGTTATAGTTTCTTGTTTTCGGGAGTCCATTTTATTTGGACCATGGTATTTTCTTATGACGTAATAGTATATAAAGGGTTGTAATGTTATAAACATAAGAACATGATGATATTATACACGGTTAAGGGAAATTATTTGTAGTCTATATTTTGTAATGAAGGGAAGACTCCACAGTTCAGTGCACAGAGACCTGGGAAGAGTCTACAGCTTAGTGCACAGACCACCTGCAACTTAGTGTGTGGGTCAAGATTGATTGTATTTGAAAGAATCATCATAATAAAGAAGTAGTTTTTTGGATGATATTATGGTGTTCTTATGTGTTTTTTGTATATATTTACTTAATATTTTTTGATGTGAACTAGTTATTACAGTTTCATGTTATGTCATCGTAGTAATGGTTTATGGATTTATGTGACATTTTTCTTTGATCAATTTAATGTGGAGAAGTAATTTATGATTTTTAAGCATAAGATAACATAAAAATACCGCATATCCCAGTCCCTCAAGGATGAAAAAACATGGTTTTACATCCATCCATAGTCATGTCGGGTGATACTACGATTTGCTTGCAGGTCGTTGCCAAAAGGGCCAGTGATCAAGGGTCTTCTTGGGGTGCAGTAAGTCTGAACCTAGGTTAGCCCAAATCAATCCAAAAAATGGTTCTATTATGAGGATTGGTATTGGCACAACCTGGTGAAGGAGATATTTATCATTATGTATCTTTTGCAAGAAGGAAGTTGTCTAAAGAAGAAAATTATTACACCACTATAGAAAGGGAAGGATTGGCCATGGTGTAAGCTTTGCATAAGTTCGGACACTATTTTCTAGGGTCACACTTCAATATTTTTATAGATCATTCTACACTGAGGTATTTGGTTAATAAGCCTATCTTAGGAGGAAATATTTTCATATGGTTTTTTTTATTCCAGGAGAATGAATTTGATATCTTTGTTAAACTAGGAAGGTTGAATGCAGGACCTGACCCTCCGTAAAGACTGGAAACATGGGAAGAACCAACCAGCATAGAAGATAATCTCTCTGAAGTGTAGTTTTTTTCAATCTGAGTGGAACATGACCACTTTGCATATATAATTCAGTTTTTGACGACAGGAATGGCTCCTTTAGAATATACTACACAGCGAAAGAAATAATTGGTGGTTAAAGGAGGTGACTTTTCAATAATAGCAGGACACCTATATAATATGGGACCATATGATATACTGTGCAAATATGTTCATGAAAATGAAAGACAAATGACTCTATTAGAAGCTCATGGAGGTGCAGCTGGTGGACACTATGCAGGAAAAGCTACTACACAAAATATTTTGAGAGAAGGATTGTGGTGGCCTACACTAAACAAGGATGCGAAGGAGTGTTGCAGGGTGTGTGATGTATGTCAAAGAATAGGGCATGTGATTTTGTTGGACCAATCAACCCATTTGGAAAGAGGACTAGTGCAAGGTACGTAATTACATCGATTGATTACTTAACAAGATGAGCTGAAGCACAACCAATAAGGAACTAGAGCACAACAACTACGCAAAGTTTATTTTTGATTACATATTTTCTATATTTGGATACCCGAAGATTTTGATGAGTGACCAAGGTTCACACTTCCTGAATAAGACCATTGAGGCATTGGTTGAATAGTTCCAATTTTATCATCAGAAGAGTATTCCTTATCACCCTCAGGTCAATGGAACAGTGGAAGAATTTAATAAATTTTTTGAGAATGCACTAACTAAGGTATGCAATGTGAATAGATATGATTGGGACCTTAGAATTTCAGTAGTATTATGAGCTTACAAGACCACATGTAATAATTTGACATGGCATACACCCTTCAAGTTAGTTTATGGGAAAGAAGTTGTGATTCCCATGGAGTACATTATGCCTAGCTTGAGGATTGCATCTTTTACAAATATGGAAGACCCTAAGATAATGGAGGAAAGAATGTCACAATTTCTTGCTTTGGAGGAAGATAGATTTATAGAAGTATTTCATCATAAGGTGTAGAAATCAAGAGAAAAATCCTAGAATGAAAAAAATATTAAGCAAAAAAATTTCTAGGTAGGATACCTTGTTCTCCTTTATGACAGTAAGTTTGTGAAGTTTCCAGGAAATTTTAAGAGGCATCGGTTGGGACCATACATTATCAAACATATCACTGATAGAGGCACAGTTCAATTAGTGAAGTTAGTTCAAGGAAGATTAAATGTTAGCATATTGAATATGTACAGGGACAACCCTTCCCCTATAGCTTCGCTCTAAAGAAGAAAGGAGAAAATTCTTAGTGTCACCTATAGTTGAAAGTGGGAACTAGACTATAAAATATGTTGCAAAGAAAGAGCTTCGACGTAGGAAGCCTTGACGTAAGAGGGGGTGTTCAATACATTCTGGAGTATGTCAAAGATCTTAAGAAGGATTTCTTCGCTACCATTTTGGATATGTCGAAGACTCGCTGGAAACATATGACAGTTAAAATGGAAAGTTGTCATTAAAAGGCATGGAAGGATGCATTTATGAGGACAAATTGGCATGATTTAGTGATAGATATGCAGTTAATCAACACAATATGAATGGGATCTAAGCTTAGTGACTTGAGATGTGTCACATGTGAGTATTGGGGGACTATTGGGTGCAGCCCAACTTGGCCTAAATTTTGGTTAATACTTTGCATTTTGAGGAGCGGAGTGCGAAGAGGACCGCACAGCAGAGCACGAATTGGAGCATGTCATATATACTGTGTGGTATCATAAGGGCTCCAGGGTGGGTCAAATCCCCTCCTTTTGTAGAGCGCAAAATGTTGTAAAGGGTTTTGGGTTATATTTTCTTGTTTTGGGGAGTCCATGGTATTTGGACCATTGTATTTTATTATGATGTAATAGTATATAAAGGTTTGTAATGCTAGAAACATAAGATCATGATGATATGATATATGGTTAAGGGAAAGTCTTTGTAGTATGTATTTTGTAGTGAAGGGAAGGCTCTGCAACTAAGTGCGCAAAGACCTGGGAAGAGTCTGCATCTTAGTGCACAATTTGAGATTGATTGTATTAAAATACTCATCATAATAAATAAGCAGTTTTGCGGATGATATTATGGTGTTCTTATCTGTTTTATATATATATTCTCTTAATATCTATTGTTGCAAAGTAGTTATTACAGTTGCATTTTATGTCAGCGCAGTAATGGTTTATGGATTTATGTTACATGTTTCTATGATTAATTGAATGTGGTGAAGCGGTTTATGAGTTGTAAGCATAATATAATATAAAAATACCACATCTATTAGTCCCTCAAGGTTGTAGAAACTTGATTCTACATCCACCCATAGTCACTTCAGGTGAGACTATGACCTTATTGCAAGTTGTTTCTGAAAGGGCCAATGATCAAGGGTTTTGTTAGTGGGTAGTAAGTATGAACCTGGGTCAGCCCAAATCAAGCCAACAAGGTGAAATTTAGCTATAAACTTCTACTTGGTTCTTCTCGGTCACATATTGATTCCAAGCTCGATACTGTGTGATGACATCCCCAAACTGTGTGATGGTGTCTAGATGGAAGCAGACTCTAGCCTCCATAGCATTTGGGTATAATGATTTGGAACTAGTATTAACTTCTTTCTCAAGTAGGAGCAATATTGTTCTTATATGGACAGGGCCACCAATGTAGTTTTGCATGCTCTATCTATTCATCTCCAAATCCTCCTTGGTTGAAATTTTTTTCAGCTTCTCCAAGTACTCTTCGATCTCCTGCCTGACTTTATATTTGTGTTTAGATTCAGTGAGTGAGTCGAATAATGGGATCTTGTGGACTATCACCATGAAATCCAAACTATTGTATAATGGTACATATGAGGCCTAAATATTTCCGATGAAAGAGGTGATTTTTTTGTTATTATGGATCAACATTTGAACTCTCTCTTTCTCAAGTGCTTCATGTGGCTTCATTTTATTCACTAAGATAAGTGGTGCCCCCTTGCATCGCATTATCCATTCTTCCATAGCATTGATGGCAGATTTCACATTCTTAAGAGTCTTGAAAATTTCTTTTCTTTGCTACTAAAATCCATGCAAGAAAACAATTTCCTTATGTACGATCGTTATCTCCTTATAGAGGTCCCGCATGGTCTCTCCAAGTGTTGATACTTCACCAACTACCACTGCTCTCATTTTCTCCAAGTGACGTATGTAGAAGTTGTGTTTTGTTCTACTGTGCAGAGTTGTTCTATTTTTTTTCAAGAAGCCTATGGATTTTGTACAAACCACTTATTCTCGGTCATCAAATACTAAGTGTTTTATCTCGCTACATTCGCGAAGGCCAAGTTGTCTTCGACAATGGCATTTGGATTCATGTTGGTGTCTGCCACTGTCAACCTTTCTCTAATAAATTCAGGTGATGCATGATCATTTGGAAAATTATTTCTCTCTACTTGTACAATCCTCTTCTAAAGTTCATCATAAGATAGATTGTACACATCCATTAATGTATCATCATCAAGAGGAACTATGTCCCCTTCCTCACTATGGGTTGACTATGTGGCTAGAGGTGGTGGAGAATGAACGGTGACCTATGGTGTGTTGGAATCGGGTCAACATATTCATCCTATGATTCTGGTTTGAAATCCATGTCCACAACTTCAATCAATACTTGAATCTCTTGAACAAGCTCCCAATCCTACATCTATTTTCTCTCTCCCTCTGCTGCTAGTTGGTTATGTTCTTTCTCTTCAACTTGAATCAGTGTTGTTTCTCCTACCATTGTGCCTTTCCTCTCTTCTTCCTGATTTTTATTCTCCTCTTGTTCTATCCTCATTTTCTCTCACTATTCCCTCAGTTCTTGTCCTGCTCTATGTGCTCTTAGTTCTGCTTCTTGCAAGCTCTACTTTTTTCTCTTTCTCAGCTTTTCTCTCTCCTCCCTCTGCTTCCTTTTTTCTTATGTTGCTAAAATTTCTTGCATGAGGATTGGATCCTCTTTCATCTTGTACATTTTTTCTCCCTTTGTAATATCCAAAACCTTTCTCTTTCCATTATCTAATACTGGGTTGTTTCCTTCTAGTGTTATTTCTCCTGGAATTTTCGTCATCTGCGGAGTGGCCTATGTATTCCTAGCTATACTAACTGGCTCACGGGGTATGGAGGAATTGTATCAATTATTCCATGGATCCTTCTACTCCCAGTGAAATTCCCCGCTAACCCAATTGTAGTATATTCTTGCACAATGTTCCTTGCAAATTCCCCTCTACTCATAGGGATTGAAGTCTTTTGTACTGAACTCAAACTTTCCTATGTATTTTTCTTCGATATCTACAACTTTGAGATTCTTAATCTCATATAATATGATCTGCAAAGGAAGAGTGGGCCATCATTCTTTCTTCTTCCTATGCAGTGCTGCTCACAACCCTGTGGCAAGATGATATGACACTTCTTGCATTACAATCTTGTCAGTGGCATACCTTGGGAAGAGATGTTGTGGCTTCTGTCCGATGAACACTCTAATTAGTGTGACATCTAAGAAGGAAAACCAATTTGTGATCTCCTATATTTCCTCCATTTCTCCTCATGACATGCAAGGTGGGTTCTCCTGAAATATAATTTTGTATAACAGAATGATGAAGTGATCAATTAGTTGATCCATAACTCCCCTATGGCTGCAATCCAAACGAAACTTACAATATATATGTATGACAGATTCTCTTGGTTTCCATGTCCATTCATGCCAAAAACTAATCTTGTGCATAGATTTCATCCAGAAATTTTGCAGACATATAAAACCTTGTTTTCTCACCCTTGGGAGGATCTCAGACTTTTGCTACATGGGCTCTCAATTGATAAGCCAACAAATCTAACCAGTTGAATGGCTTCCCCTATTTCACCACCTAGTTCAATAATATTTCCCACCCTTCAGGGAAGTTCTATGTTCTCTGCTAACCACAGATTATGAAAGCTAAAATAACCAAGTGTTTATAGGCCTTCTTGAGCGACATTTTCTTGTATAAATGGGTGTGTGTCTATAAAAAAATCGATGACTCCTTCACCCATCCTTTGAAAATATCTCTTGTGCTCATATAGTTTTGGGTGGCATAAAACTATGATTACATGAGCTTTATTGGCTTGATAAGATGATACATGTGATGATAATATTCTACTAGAAAGGTAGCAAGCTTTTGTCTTCCTACACTACTCAATTTCAAGGTCTTCTCATCAATGTGTCACACAATCCAGCTGATGACATCTGCACATGCGAAGGTTGGATATGTGCATGCCACCTTGTATAATATTGACCACTGAAAACTGAGATATACATATCGATCTTATACATATGCCTTGAAGTCCTTTGAAAAAACATCTTTAACCATTTTCCATGTTAGTGTTGACTTATTTTCTATAAATAGTTGAGTATCTACATATACTGGCAAGTTAACTGGAACTTTCTCAATGTAATATTCCCAAATGGGAAAAGTAGGAATATAGTGCAAAATGCTGGAACAATAGTGTAAATCATCATATAAATCAAGAGGCCAATATGGAGACCTTTAATATGTTATAACAGCAGAAAAATATGTATAATAAATGGGCCATAAGATGTACAAATAGAAAGAACAAGCCTCCAATGGACAAAATCCCTCAAAAAGAGGTGTTGCTACTATATATAAAGACTGGAAGACTGTTACAGCATTGTTTTTTAAGCCACTGCTATAGAAAATGAATATACATCAAATCTAGGGCTGATATGTGCCTCAAAAGATAGATCTACTGCAGATCTAAGAACTATACAACCTCTTTTGAAGAACCCCTTAAGGGTTTTCAACAAAACACCATGTACAAGATGGGGATATAGGCCCTAGGACTAAAGATCCACTAAAAAATACAGATCTAGAAAGTGTGGATGATCTGATATGATCAATAGAATAGCTTCCTCCAATAGATCCTCTAAATGAAAGGCAGATCCCTTTCACTGGAAAACCAACTCTCCAAATGGTGTGCCAATCCACCCTGCAACTCCTCCTACAGAAATAACACAGATCTGGAAGTAAACTGTTCTATAGGGATAAATAAACATTTGGCCTAATGCCAAGATCTAAAACTATGCACAAGGGCCTTCCTTATTGTCCTCCCAGTGGAAAGGAAGCCTACTCCACTGAAAATGAGCAATGAAATGACCCAGATCTAGTCTCCACTGTTGCAACCTGCAAAGCAACCAAACCCTCAATAGGATATGTGTTGTAAATGAAAGATGAAGCTTGGCCTTAAGCCTAATAGTGGAAAATGTAGTACAAGACTCCTCCAAGATCTTCTCAATGGAAGAGGTGGGATTCTTGATCAGGAACACCCTGTGCTAAAAAACACTCTATCTCAGCTAAATACCAAGAGAAAGATATATGTCTAAACAGACCATATATTCAGAAAATCATATATCAACATACATAATGAATATGGCTGCCATCCTCTTCCTTAAATAAGATATGATCTTGTAAACCCTAAGCCCCATCCAATAATAGCACTGCTTCCACACAAAGCATCTCCATCGAAATTGCGTTGCCTTTCATTGATGACCACTACTCCATGACAGCACTATTGATTTGGTCAGAGTTGACCCAGTCAAGGTGTTCCAACTCCTTTTCACACCTAAGGGTGCTCAATTAAGCTACCAAGATCTATCTCTTTCACATTGGCATTGATTTATTCATTATTAAGGAGAATTTTGGACCTCCATTTTCCTCTTATTCATTAAACAAATCATAAAAACAAAATTTAATATTCCAACTAGCTCATGGCTAATTGGGAATATTACAGTCCTCCCTTCCCAAATATTTCTTGTTCTCAAGCAACTGAAAAGTTGAGTGATGCAACCCTCCATCATTGGTGACACTAACATGTGATAAGCTTCCCTCATAAGCTAAGTGTCTACCAATCCATCCCCCCATGAATTTATCCTCCAAAGTTCTCATGAGATGCAAATAATCCATCCCACAAGAAGACAATAGTTCAAATGAAACAAACATGGTTTGCCCAATGTTCTCCCTGAAACATGTAGCATAATGAATATGGATAATATCTCTCCCATAGGGCACATAAATTCCTCCCATCCTCCCTCCAAACATTCCCATAAAAAGTATAAGCACATCATCAATGTATGGGATCAAAACTAAGTACATGCAAATAGAAATTTGTACAAATGGAGGTGGGTCATAGTCCCACATGTGGAACCAGCACAGTAAATCTCCTGACTACCTCAAATAAGGATATGGTAAGTGGTTTCCCCACTACTTACTTGTTGCCCAGGTCATCTCACCATGGCTGAAAGTGTGAGATATATTTGATGTTTTTGGAGTGCACCCACAATGATACAAAATCTCCCTATGTGCTCCAAGGGAGTGGCCATGTTCAGAAATTTTTGTGGCCCAAAGTTGGCCATGAATTTTATATTGAATAATGATCCTCCCTAGAGCTATGGCCTACATATACATGGTAAAGGAATGCATATGTTCATCAAATAAAACATTATGTACACAAGCATATTCTTCACCAAAATTTCTCCTCATACAAATGGAGTGGTGCATAGATATATCCCCTCCCATTCCAAAAGAGGAAAGAGGTGGCTGAAATAACTCCTACATTGAATCAGGTCTCTCTTCCAAGTCCACATGGTTCATGCATATTTTAAAATTTTGATATAGTTCCTCTTCAAAGCCTTCCTAAGTGTAGCTTTCCATGATAGTGTTGTAGGACCTCATGTAATAAGTATGGCTGAAAAAGAACTCTTCATAAGCCCTTTGTAGCAACTTCTCCTTGAGCTTAGAGGCTCTAGATAAGAAGATCCTATCATGATAATAGATGAATCCTTATTGGAATGAATAAACCTCTTCATGTAGTTGGTCATCAAGTATCATGCATGTAAAAAGATCCTTGGAATAATCCACAAATAGTTGGGATTTCCAATATGGATCAATCTTCCATAGTGACAGCGTTGATGATCTATCAAAAAGAAAAATTTTCATATGGTTGTTCTCCTCCTTGACATATCCTATGCCACAGGCATATGTTGTAAGGTTTTTAATCCTCCCATGGCATAGAATCTGAAATGAGATTGGGTAATGATGATGTTGGGAGAATGTCTCCTTCCTCCTTGAGTCAACCCAAGAATCTCAGTGTTGTATCATGGTCTTCTAATGCTTCCATCCCTCCTGGATCTATGCTTGGAGCATCATGTTGTGAAAAAATTCTCACCAAATCTCCATTAGGTGGCCTCCTAGGTGGTTTTCCACTAAATAATAATGTCCCATGCAGCAATATCATAAGCATAATAGATGGGACTGTTAGGTCCTTACAACCACTGCGAAAATCCATTTTTTTTCTGTGTGGAAGTGGTATGTGAGGGATATGTGTGCATTCCTTTAATCATTTGAGCTTTTCCACTCTTTATATTCACCCATTCCATCTGCAAAGTCTCCCAATCAGTGGTGACTTTCCCCAAAGTAATCAACCATTGCACACCCAATATAACATTGGTGTTAGGTATGTCAACCACAAAGAAGTGATCAGTCAATGTATATTTTTCCATGGTGATTGATAAGGATGGAACATAATGCATGCATTTCATAGTTCTATCTCCTGGGACCAAAACAGAAAATCCCTCAAAAGCATCAGTGGGTATTTCCCTCCTTTGCACTAGTTGGGCATCAATAAAATTGTGGATAGCCCTACTATCAACCAAAATAGAAACCCTCTGATTTAAGATGGAACCTTGGACCCTCAAGATCAAGTACTTAGGTACTCCTATAAATGATTCAAGAGCCCCTCCAATTGGCACAAATTCCCCATTCCCATATCCCGATGGTGTTGGTTCATCTCCTGTTGTGTCAACATTGTGACCTCTCCTTGGTTCATCTTCTTCTTCCTCCTCATCATCTGAGAAGACCTCTATGTAGTGTGCCTTTCCTACTACACATATATGTCTAGGTGCCAAGATTCTTGGCATGTGAAGCAAAGCTTCCTCCTCCTCAAATCCCTTCGGACATCATCACAAAAGGTTTTTTATTTTGGCTCTCCTTTAAAAGAGGAGCCTTCTTATCTTTTCCCTTTGATGGAAAAGAGGGCTTATGTTGAAATGTTTCCTTTGCTTATGGCAAGGCATATTGAAGATCTCTAGCCCTTTCAATGGCATCTTGAAGGGTAGTCAGTTTGGTAGACTTAACCAACCCATGAAGAGGTTCATATAACCCATCAATGAACATATACACCCTTCTTG
This sequence comes from Pinus albicaulis, assembly GCA_034641835.2. Classification (NCBI taxonomy): domain Eukaryota; kingdom Viridiplantae; phylum Streptophyta; class Pinopsida; order Pinales; family Pinaceae; genus Pinus; species Pinus albicaulis. Next base: position 906,646,925 of record CM076577.1, read on the forward strand.
CTGCAAATAAATTAGGAACCATAACAAAAAGTCTCAAAAATTCAGAAATGTAAGTTTCTAGATTACTTGATTGTTTTATCTTTGCAAGCCCCATTAATGGTGCTTCAGGATCTCTTCTATCAAACCTCTCCACTAGCCTCCTAGTGAACTCTGAATATGCAGTCACATTGGCATGACCCAATATAGACAAGCCATGGAACCACCAGTCTTGTGCTTCACCCTCAAGGTGCAATGCTGCTATCTTAATGGCCTCCATTTATGGAACTTTGTTCAACGAGAAGTAGATTTTAAGCTTATCTACCCATGATTTGGTAGTACATTTGGATGACCCATCAAAGTTGGGTAAAAATAATATGCCCATTGTGATGTGTAGATCATGATTCTGAATGAATCTGCCACTTCTATTATGATGCCTGGATCTTCTATTGTCCTTTATTTGACAAAATTCTTGAAAAATAAAGTTGTCCTTAAATCTCTAAGTTTGAGACTCATACTCCATAAAATATTCTTCAAGGGCTTTTTTCTCTTGAAACCCTTCATTTCCCACAGCCAAGAATGTAGGCATTGTAGAGCGTTGAGAAACTTATTGTTTCTGCATGGGTTGATCACTCTAGTGATGAGACATGCCAGAGCCTTCACCATGATGAAATCCTTTAGGGGATTCCTTGTATCTATCCATCCTCATTTCTTTGATCTCTCTAGCAATATCTTGCATGGCTCTAAGAAGGATCTTGGGAAACTCCTTCTCTTCATCTTCTCCTCCAGATAAAGGGGTTTTACCCTTGTCTTCTTTGTCATTTGTATAATCAAACTTCCGATGTATTATTATTTGATACCTCTTACCTCTATCAGTAAGAGGATCTCCTTCTTCATATGACATATTGACTTTTCAAAATGCACAAGCTATGCCAAGATTATGCTCTGATACCACTGTAATATTCCCAAATGAGAAAAGCAAGAATATAGTGCAAAATGTTGGAACAATAGTGTAAATCATCATATAAAAGCAAGAGGCCAATATGGATACCTTTCATATGTTATAACAGCAGCAAAATATGTATAATAAATGGGCCATAAGATGTACAAATAGAAAGAACAAGCCTCCAATGAAAAAAATCCATAAAAAAAGGTGTTGCTACTGTATATAAAGACTAAAATACGGTTACAGCACTATTTTTTAAGCGACTACTACAAAAAATAAATATACATCAGATCTAGGGCTGATATGTGCCTCAAAAGATAGATCTACTACATATGTGAGCATTGTACAACCTCCTTTGAAGAACCCCTTAAGGGTTTTCAGCAAAACACCATGTACAAGATGGGGATCTAGGCCCTAGGGCTGAAGATCCACTGAAAAATATAGATATGAAAAGTGTGTCTGATATGATATGATCAATATAATACCCTCCTCCAATAAAACCTTTAAATGAAAGGCAGATCCCTTTCACTAGAAAACCAACTCTTCAAATGGTGTTCCAATCCACCTTGCAACTCCTCCTATAGAAATAATACAGATCTGGAATTAAACTATGTTGTAGGGATAAATAAACAGTTGGCCTAATTCCAATATCTAAAAATATGCACAAGGGCCTTCCTTACTATCCTCCCAATGGAAAGGAAGCCTCCTCCACTGAAAATGCGCAATGAAATGACCCAGATCTAGTCTCCACTTCTGCAACCTGCAAAACTACCAAACCCTCAACAGGATCTGCGTTGTAAATGAAAGATAAATTTTTGCCTTAAGCTTGATGGTCGACAATGTAGTACAATACTCCTCCAAGAGCTTCTCAATGGAAGATGTGGGATTCTCGATCAGGAACACCCTGTGCTAAAAAACACTCTATCTCAGCTAAACAACAAGAGAAAGATATATGTCTAAATAGACCATATATTCAAAAAATCATATATCAACATACATAATGAATATGGTTGCCATCCTCTTCCTTAAATAAGATATGAGCTTGCAAACCCTAAGCCCCATCCAATAATAGCACTATTTCCACAAAAAGCATCTCCATCTAAAACTTCGTTGTCTTTCATTGATGACCACTCCTCCATGACAGCATTGTTGATTTGGCCAAATTTGACCCAGTCAAGGTGTTCCAGCCCCTTTTCACACCTAAGGGTGCTCAATTAAGCTGCCAAGATCTATCTCTTTCACATTGGTATTGATTTATTCATTATTAAGGAGAATTTTGGACGTCCATTGTCCTCTTATTCATTAAACAAATCAGCAAAACAAAATTTAATATTCCAACTAGCTCATGGCTAATTTTTAATATTACACTCAAATTCTTCCCCAATACTTCTTTCTGTGGCTCTATTTGGTGCAATGGGAACAATTACTGCTAGGGATAAGTGCTCAAAAAATTGGTATCTGTGAGATGTAAAATACACTCATGGAGAGAAAACATCAATCTTTAGCAAATCTACTTTCAAGGAATGACCAAGAAGCAAACCGACAAACTAGAGAGAGGGATTTCTCAATTTTCAATAGCAAGAGGGACTGGATACCTATGGTAACTCTGCATTGTGCAATCGTAGTAGCGAATGATGAAGCTTAAGACTTGAGACTATGAAAAGTGCAGTTCATCCTGGGCAGTGGACTGTGATACACTGCACATTACATAGTCTCAGTGGCCAAGGAAGTAGTTTGAGCCTTAAAACTGCACAATGCGCATTTGGGCCAGCTTTTATAGTGCACTGCGTAGTTCCAGAGGCCAAGCTCTCGGCTTGAGACTTAGGATTATGTAGCCCAACTGGGAAAAATAAAAACCACACAAGGAAATATTAGATCTTCCCAATGGAACTGTGAAAAATGATCAAGTCTAAGTGATGGTGTTATATTGGGTGAAGATTTGGCTAATTATGAATGAATCAGTGTAGATCAAGTGCAAAAACTAAAAAAACAGGAAGAAAACTAAATCACTGAGGAGAGTTGGTGCAACAACGACCATCGGTGAAAAAATAAATGAATCGATGCGACACTTGTGAAAGGCAAGCCACAACTTGAAAAAAAAACTTTTACAAGCTAAAAAAAAATTAAAATGCCAGCATGTATGAAGAGAAATAAGAAAAAAAATACTCACACAAGAAAAATGACAAAAAGCGATAGAAAAAGTGACAAAATGCGATAAAAAGGAAACTCACATGGAAAAGAATGACGACCACGCTGAGGGTTCCTTGATCTCCTCGGAACGTTATAGCTCCAATATCGAATGTGAAAATGAGATCTATAGGAATCAATTAAATATATTTTAACAAATTAGGGTTTATGACATGCATGCTTAAAATCAAGGAAAAAGTGACACTTGGCGGAAGTTTCTAAAAATAATGAATGTGCCTCCTTCGGGATACTAAAAATAGATCCCTATTTTTTAGGGACACTTTTTCACTTTTTTTAATCTTTTTTTCTTTTTCAAAAAACTTTCCATACACACTGTTGGGAAATATTGCTCAATTCTAGGGAACTGGGCAATTTTCTGCCTTAGCGCAATGCACATTTTTTGAGCTGAGTGAGGGATAGCACAATTCCTGGGCTCAGTATTAGAATGCCATCGATGATTGCATAGTTTCTAAGATCAAGGCTAACTACCAATCTGATCTATTCAACTCCAATAATAAAGGTTTATTTCCCTCAAGCATTGCACAGTTTCAAGAGGCAAGCCCATAATTGTTGCAAGATCAAGTTAGGAGGTTAGATTGTGACTTAGAAAGATCAGTTAAGTGTGAAAACAAGTGATCACAAGCACAGAAAAAGAGATAAGTCTCAATCACAACATTAATACTTGATATAATTATAAGATAAGCTCATGTGAGTAGAAATTTAGGACCCAAAATATAAGCATAGGAAAATTTTGGAGGGTGGTTGTAATCGCTACAATACTAGAGACACACTTGTAGAATTATAGCTCTCTAAATGAATATTGTCTCATGAAAAAATGGTTAACCCTTCTGGAAGTATTTTTTAATTCATTGATTACCACAACTTCTTCACTTATTCTGAGTTAATTATGTAATCCCTTCCATTCTCTTTATTGGTTGCATACTAACCAAGCCAAGTCAAACTGATTTGTTTTGATTAGGGATGTAGAGTATATAAATGCACAAATAAATAAATTTTTAGAGTCTTAGTTTTCATCTCTGGTGTTGCTTCGCTGCCAGCATGCCTAGACAACACCCCGATGAAGTCACTTCAGGAACAAAAACATTGCTCCGCTGCCAGTGAGCCTGGACAGTACCCCAACATAGTTGCTTGCTTCACTTCTCTTCGTAGGAACCCTTTCTCTTCTTTCACCCTTTATTTTATTTTTGCCATTTTTTCCATTTTGTTCTCAAATAATTGTGCATAGGCACTTATTTATTTCATGGGGAGAAAGAGGGATATCGATTTATTAAGAGAAGAAGAGGTTGTTCCTTCAAAGAAGCATATTTATATACACCTCTGGCATACTTGTTAATGATTTCCTCCCCTCCTTAATCTACTTGATTAGGTTGAAAAGGATTAACTAAAAATATAAAATACCAATTAGAGTAGGTGGTACTAGTTAAAATTCAAACATTGTGATTTCACTATGATTTTCTCCTAAAAGGAACCTATTTTCCATCAAAGTATCATCAACTAAAATAATGAAATATATATGAAAAGAGAGGGAATAGATAGAAAAATAAGTGCTTATAGTAGCACAAATTCCTCTTGGATTTCACCACGCTTTCTCATAATCCAAACATGGTTTCATGCGGAACTTATCCTATAACTCAAAAGAAAAAAACAAAAGGAAAGAAGTGGAGTAAAAAGAAGGTCAAAGTAAAACGAATCAAAGAAAACAACTAAGAAAAGCATAAACTACTCCTAATCCTACCCTAAACAGAGCATAGGCCAAACTCACATGAAGCTATACTTCCAATTGAGTGATCAAATTGGGATCAGGGCCTAAGGATTGCTCAAAATTCAAGTTACAGGATTGGGTTCGAAATAGTAAACAGGTTCAGAACCGGATCGAATCCAAATTAGTGGTTGTCATGGAGTCTTGAACTCTGCATATAGAATCAGAGATTGCACAACCGTGGAAATGTTGTAGGAGGAACGGACAGTAAGTTCAAATTGCAAAATGAAGCGAACGAAGTGACAGCAAGGACGGATGGACGAGCGTACATTGCATCGGAGATTTTTATGTTTACCATTCATTCATCTCAAGTTAAGATATATATCTTGCGATGTGATTGAGATGGGACACGTGTCGTGTGGAGTGACCGTGCACATATCACAAATCGACGAAGTTCAAGTTTACGGTTAATTATTCGTAGGCTATGTTATTTATGCTGCGATGCAAAGTGAGAAGGTAGAGAGATAATAAGGATCGTTGGATCAAGGAACAACCAACGACGGAGATTGTAGCACTCAGAAAAGAAATTCACAAATCACAATATTTATAATTTAAGAGTTTGCAAGATATGTTAAATTGGTTGCAATTCAGTAAAGTTGAAATATGTGATGCGATGAGGGGAGCCATGCGTCGGCATTGCACACGAGTGCACATCGCATAAATTATGGTTCAGCATTATCGGTACCAAGTTAAACTTGCGGAAAAGTGATTTTCGATGCGTTGTGATTAGTTTTTTGTTGTGGGACCTGAGAACCCTATGACACGTGTATGTAAGTTGTTTAAGGATATGTGTGATATGTTTTAAAATGTAAGCGTTGTTTGATCATGAACATATGTATGTTTAATAAACTCTGCAATTGTACTCTATCGTTTTCATTAACGCATAAGCCACTTAACGTTTGGGGGTGTACATGTGGCAACAGATCTAACCATAAATTTTAATGCATGGCTTTATTGCTAGATTGGATAAGGGCACACCAAATTTGGCGGTCAGCCCTAATCTAACTCCAGTTAACTGGATTTCTCCACATTTAGTGGAGTTTTCCTAGGAGATATTAGGAAAAAGTGTAGAAGGCTCAATTTTTGACCATTCTGAGAAAAGGAAGAGTCATTCTTGATTTATTCAAGCATTCTAGATACATTGGTGATGTTTGCAAAGCCAACTGAGTACTTCTAAGCATGATTTTTCTTCAGATAAGTTCCAAGGGCCACTAGGGCCACTAGGATCCACCAGAAGAATGAGGCCTACCTAGGGCAGCCAGAGGCCATTCTCAGGAAACCAATGAATCCAATTATGGGGTATTAAAAATCATTTGGAGACTTCTAGAGCTGAAGAAGCCACATAGAATTTTCAGGGAGCCTAGTGCCACCAAGTGTTGGAGGCATTTAAAGGGAATCTAATGGTCATTCTGAGTGAATGAATAGCCTAATTTGGATGATTGATATGTGCTAGAGATAGTAGAATATGTCTTAGGAGTAGGAGAGGACTTCTAGGAGAATTTTTTCCATATATAAGCTCAGGGAAGCTCATGGACACCGACAGAAGAGGTCAAGCCCAAGGGAGCCTAGGTCCATTTCTAGAGATTGAGAAGTCAATCCAGGGTATTTTGGTATTCTAAACCCATTGGTATAGTCCAAACAACTATTGGATTTGAGCATCAGTTTGTAAAATAAATTGACCATCTTAATCCCAAAGAGCCAAGTCCATTGACGGAGGCTCAAGGAGACATAGCCCAAGTGTTGAGGGTGAATTATGTGTTGTTGGTTAATTTGCTGCAATTTGTGGTTGTTTTACATGATTTTAATCAGCTTAAACAAATGTTTAATTTCTCACACATAAAGGATTAAGCCAGTTAAAACACATACACCAGAATAAAAATTCAATTCTGCACATGTATGTACAAGCAAGATCCTTAATTTGTTTTGATTGAGTGGGAGGTGCTTGCATAGAAAAACAAGTCAGCTACCAATATCATATCAGGTTGGTATCAGAGCACTAGGTTTTTTTCTTAATAGAGCACAAGGTTGCTTTCTTGCTTGTTTGACTTGAAGGGTGTTTAACAATGCAAATAATTTAACTATTTGCAAATTTACTGATGCTTACAAGTTTGAGTTTGCTAGAGGTGAAGGGGAGCTACTACTAGCTAAGTCCAGGAGAGGACAAGAAGGAAGAAGGCTGGAAGCAGCCTCCTTACCCAAAGGACCTCAATTAAACCCTTGAAAAATAAGAGGGATTATTTTCAAAAGAGGCTACTTGAAGAAGAGATACAAGCTGCAGAGAAGAGCTTGAATCTACAGCCAAATTGTTTTTGAAGCTTTGTCAATTGTTTTTGAAGCTTTGTGAATTGTTGTTGAAGTTATTTAATTCATTTGCATAGTGATGACAACTTCATCAAGTGATGTTTCTAAATCCTCCTCCTTTGCAAGACTCTTTTCTAAAGAGATGAAGTGGGACTTTCACATCATGAAAGATATGGTGCAACAATTGTATGAATATGTAAGAGAGAGCACTAAAATTCAAGAGAAAGTGGTTTTTATGAAGAAAGAGAAGCAAGAACTTCATGAGATGGAGATTTAGCTCCATGATGCCATAGAAGCCTTAGCCAAATATGTGTTTGAAGAAGAGGTAAATAATTCAAGTTTGTCTTAAATTTCCTCTCAAGATAAATGTGTAGGTTCTTTTGAAAAGCACACTAGAGGAATAGGGTCCAAATTGATGATGAAAATGGGCTATGAAGGTCAAGGATTAGGCAAACATGCACAAGGCATAGTTGAGCCAATTATGGTTGACGAAAGGTCTAGTTATTTAGGTCTTGGCTATGCCCAAATTTTTGGAGAAATTTCTAAAGCCATGAAGGCAATTGAAACAGTTCCAAGAAGGAATTTTTTTGCAGGTTCAAAACCTCAAACATGCAAAGTTTGTAATCGAGATGAATGCAATTGTTTGAAACCCATGTTGTAGCAAGATGCTTGTAGACGTGCATCTTATGGTGAGCAAGAGAGTTGTGATAGCTCTAAGGAAATGAACAATGTTGTTGGTCTTCAAAAGAGAGTTGGAACCTCTTCAAGTTCATCTTCTCAAGAAGGTGAAAAAGATGAACATTCAAAGCAACATTCAAGGTATAATTATTTCTATAACCATGTTTTTATGATTATGTTAAGCATGAAAAATCTGCATGCATGAATGGGAGAAAAATTTGTTGTTCATATTATGGTTTGAATAACCATAAAGTTTCGAGAAGTTGGAAGAGAATGATAGCATACAAGAAAGAGTTCAAGCAAAGGCGACTTGAACAGAAGATGCAAAATATTTTCACACATTTCTAGAAAAAGGGACATCTCATTGCCCAATGTTGGACACTGCATCCAACCACTCATCTCAAGCACATGAAGCAAGAGGATAAAAATATTGGTGAGAATGTGACCAGCGATTCAATCGTCGATGTGAGTCTAGATGATTCATAAGAAGAAGATGTTCAGCAGGAAAAATCGCCATTGAAGTGGGTTAGCAATAAATGGATCGATTTCTTGACCAAGTAAGGAATGCATTTACTTTGTACATAGATGAAAATTTCAGCCTTATGTATGTCTGAATTTCTGTTGAAAGTATGACAAGTTGCAGCAGATCATCACAACTTGTAGGATGCAAGATTGCAAGCGAATGTTGTTCAGTTGAAGGCATTTATTTTTTCTGCACAATTTCATGGTGGAGGTGTAAAATATGGGTATGTTACTCACTTATGTTGCAACAATATCATTCAATTCAGCTCTTATAGTGATGCACATGTTTTGGGATTATGTACTTTTTGGTACATGAAAGGAAGAGTTGAAAGTGTACATATGCATGAGTTTGTATGTGTAAAGGGAAAACTTGTAAATAGGTTCATTGTACATAGATACATGCACGAGTGTTGTTAATATGTATCATGTTGTATATCGACTTGTGTCGATTGTGTCGCACAATTTTCATATCGTCATGTGTCGATTTTTTTGCACATTTCATGTCAAATTGTTGTTGATGTTTCATGTTGCATGACTTATGTTCTAGTTGAGGGTGTTTTTCGATAGTGAGTCGATAAATGGATACACCAATGTGCAAGAGGATCACCATGTATGTTATGTTACAGGAAGGTGACAATCAGTGCTTTGAAGAAGCAAAAAGAGGTGGTCTTCATTTCAATTCTTGCATAAGATTTTCTTTTCAAGATTGATCATGTATTCTTGTGACAAGATATTGTAGGAAGTTTTTTTCCATTCAGTGAAGAAGTGGAAAATATGTAAGGTGTTTTGCAGCCATTGCAGAACAAGCTGGTGTTGTTGTTGAGGACAAGAGTTCACTCATCTTGAGAGCTTAATTTGGAAAGTGGATTTCCAAGACAGAGCTTGTATGCCATAGTTGCAAGAGGGACTTCATTCTCAGTGGGAAGGCTAAAATTTTGCCAAGAACATAGAGATAATAGTGGTACAGTTGGATATGTATCAGTTTACAACATCCAGCAATGTTGAAGTGGGTCAGCAATAGCCAGAGAGAAGTGGTTAAGAGACATAGCCAATTTCGGTGCAAGGCATGTCAGGGTGATTGCCAAAAAGAGACTGGTCAAGAAAAATCAATTGATATAACTTGAAGCAGCAAAGTGTTGAAGCTCAAGGAAGATAATCATCAACTTTTGTGGATCGAAAAGCCCGTCAGTGGGAAGGAGTGATCAGATTGGGATCAGGGCCTAAGGAATGCTCAAAATTCAAGTTACAGGATTGGGTTCGAAATGGTAAACAAGTTCAGAACTAGATCGAATCCAAATTGATGGTTGTTATGGAGTCTTAAACTATGCATATAGAATCGGGGATTGCACAGCCATGTAAATGTTGTAGGTGGAATGGACAATAAGTTCAAATTGTAGAATGAAGCGAACGAAGCGATAGCGAGGATGGATGGACGACCATACATCACATCGGATATTGTTATGTTTACCATTCATTCATCGCAAGTTAATATATATATCTTGCGATGCAATTAAGACGGGACACATGTCGTGTGGACTGACCATGTGCATATCGCACTTCGGCGAAGTTAAAGTTTACGATTAATTCTTCGCAGGTTATGTTATTTATGCTGCAATGCAAAGTGAGAAGGCGAAGAGATAACGAGGATCGTCAGATCAAGGAACAAACCAACAACAGAGATTGCAGCACCTAGAAAAGTGATTTTCAAATCGCAATATTTATAATTTAAGAGTTATCAAGATATGCTAAATTGCTTGTGATGTGGTAAATTTGAAATATGTGATGCAATGAGGGGAGCCACGTGATGGCATTGTGCATGAGCACACATCACATAAATTATGGTTCAGCATTATCGGTACCAAGTTAAACTTGCAGAAAAGCGATTTTCGATGCGTTGTTTTTGGTTGCGTGTTGTGGAACCCAAGAACCCTGTGCCGCGTGTATGTAATCTACCTAAGTCTATGTGTGATCTGTTTTAAAACGTAAGTGTTGTTTGATCGTGAACGTATGTATGTTTAATAAACTCCGCAATTGTATTCCATTGTTTCCGCTAACGCATAAGCCACTTAACGTTTGGGGGTGCACATGTGGCAACCGCCCTAAACATAGATTTTAATGCACGGCTTTATTGGGGGAGGAGATAAGGGTGCGACAAATTTGGCATTCAGCCCTAATCTAACTCCAACTAACTGCAGTTCTCCACATTTAGTGGAGTTTTCCTAGGAGATATTGGGAAAAAGTGTAGAAGGCTCAATTTCAACCATTCTGAGAAAATGAAGAGTCATTCTTTACTTATTCGAGCATTATAGAGCCATTGGTGAGGTTTTTAGAGCCATACGAGGACTTATGAGTGTGATTTTGCTTCAGAGAAGTTCCAAGGGCCATCAGGAGCCACCAGGAGAATGAGGCCTAGCCAGGGCAGCCAGAGGCCATTCTCAGGAAACCAATAATCATCTCTGACTATATTGAACCTTATGAATCTAATTATGTGTTTTTCAGATGAATTTGGATACTTATAGAGCCGAATAAGCCATAGATAAGTTTCAGGGAGCCTAGTGCCACCAGGTGTTAGAGGCATTTAAACGGGAGACAATGGTCATTCTGAGTGAATGAACAACATAATTTTGATGATTGATATGTGTTGGGGATAGTAGAACAAGTTTCAGTATCAGAAGAGGCCTTCTAGGAGATTTTTTTCCACAAAGCAACTCAGGGAAGCTCAAGGACACTAACCGAAGAGGTCAAACCCAAGGGAGCGTAGGTCCATTTCCAGAGATTGAGAAACAAATCCAGGGGTATTTTCATATTCTAAACCCATTGGTATAGTCCAAATAACCATTGGAGTTGCGCATTATCTTGTAAAATAAATTGACCATTTTAATCCCAAAGAGCCAAGTCCCTTGACAAAGGCTCAAGGAGACGTAGCCCAATTGTTGAGGGTGAACTTCTTTATTATGTTTGTTGTTATGTGTTGTTGGTTAATTTGCTACAATTTATGGTTGTTGTACATGCTTTTAATCAACTTAAAAAAAAAATTAATTTCTCACACATAAAGCCTTAAGCCAGTTAAAACACATACACCAAAATAAAAAAATTAAATTCTGCACATGCATGTATAAGCAAGATCCTTAATTTGTTTTAATTGAGTGGGAGGTGCTTGCATAGAAAAACAAGTCAGCCACCCATATCATATCAAGTTGATATCAGAGCACTAGTCTTCTTGCTTGAAAGAGCACAAGGTTGCTTTATTGCTTGTTTGACTTGAAGGGTGTTTAACAGTGCAAAGAATTTAACTATTTGCAAATTCACTGATGCTTACAAGTTTTTTTTTGCTAGAGGTGAAGGGGAGCTACTGCTAGCTAAGTATAGAAGAGGATAAGAAGGAAGAAGGCTGGAAGCCTCATCCTTACCCAAAGGACCTCAAGGAAACCCTTGAAAAATATGAGGGATTGTTTGCAAAAGAGGTTGCTTGAAGAAGATATACAAGCTACAGAGAAGAACTTGAATCTACAGCCAAATTGTTTTTGAAGCTTTGTTAATTGTTTTTAAAGCTTTGTGAATTGTTGTTGAAGTTCATTAATTCATTTACATAGTGATGACAACTTCATCAAGTGATGTTTCTAAATCCTCCTCCTTTGCAAGACTCTTTGATAAAGAGATGAAGCAGGACTTTCACGTCATGAAATATATGGTGCAGCAGTGGTATGAAGATGTAAGGGAGAGCACTAAACTTCAAGAGCAATTGGTTGCTATGAAGAAAGAGAAGCATAAATTCTTCAAAATACGAACGAGATGGAGATTCAGCTCCATGATGTCATAGAAGCCTTAGCCAAGTATGTGCTTGAAGAAGAGGTAAATAATTCAAGTTTGTCTTAAATTTCCTCTCAAGATAAATGTGTAGATTCTTTTGAAAAAAATGCTAGAGGAATAGAGTCCAAATTGATGATGAAAATGGGCTATGAAGGTCAAGGATTTGGAAAACATGCACAAGCCATAGTTGAGCCAATTATGGTTAACGAAAGGCCTAAGTATTTGGATCTTGGATATGGAAAAAAATTTGGAGAAAGTTCTAAAGCCATGAAGGCAATTGAAACAGTTCCAAGAAGGACTTTTGTTGCAGGTTCAAAACCTAAAACATGCAAAGTTTGTAATCAATATGAATGCAATTTTTTGAAACCCATGTTGTGGCAAGATGCTTGTAGACATGCATCTTATGGAGAGCAAGAGAGTTGTGACATCTCTAAGGAAATGAACAATGTTTTTGGTCTTCAAAAGAGAGTCAGAACCTCTTCAAGTTCATCTTCTCAAGAAGGTGAAAAAGATGAATATTCAAAGAAAATTTCAAGGTATAACTCTTCCTATAATCATGTTTTTTATGATTATGTTAAGCATGACAAATATACATGCATGAATGGGAGAAAAATTTGTTGTTCATATTGTGGTTTGAATAGCCATCAAGTTTCAAGATGATGGAAGAGAATAATAGCATATAGGAAACAGTTCAAGCAAAGGCGACTTGAACAGAAGATGTAAAATATTTGCACACATTGCCAGAAAAAGGGACATCTCATTGCCCAATGTTGGACACTGCATCCAACCACTCATCCCAAGCACATGAAGCCAGAGGATAAAAATATTGGTGAGAATGTGACCAACGATTACATCATCGATGTGAGTCCATATGATTCACAAGAAGAAGATGTTCAACCAGAAAAATCGCCATTGAAGTGGGTTGGCAAGAAAGGGCTCGATTTCTTGACCAAGTAAGGCATGCATTTACTTTGTACATAGATGCAAATTTAAGCCTTATGTATGCCTGAATTTCTATTGAAAGTATGACAAGCTGCAGCAGAGGATCACAGCTTGTAGGATGCAAGATTGCATGTGAATGTTGTTTAGTTGAAGGCATTTCTTTTTGTCGCACAATTTCATTGTGGAGGTGTAAAATATGGGTATGTCACTCACTTATGTTGCAGCAATATCATTCAGTTCAGCTCTTATAGTCACCCACATTTTTTGGGATTATGTACTTATTGGTACATGAAAGGAAGAGTTGAAAGTGTACATATGCATCAGTTTGTATGTGTAAATGGTGAACTTGTAAATAGGTTCATTGTACATAGATATATGCATGAGTGTTTTCAATATGTATCATGTTGTATATCGACTTGTGTCGATTGTGTTGCACACTTTTCATATCATCTTGTGTCGATTGTATTGCACATCTTGTAGACTTTTTATTGATGTTGCATGTTGCACGACTTATGTTCTAGTCGAGGGTGTTTTTCGATAATGATTCGATAAATGGATACACCAATGTGCAAGAGGATCGCCATGTATGTGATGTTACAAGAAGGTGACAATCATTGCTTTGAAGAAGCAAAAAGAGGTTGTCTTCATTTCAATTCTTGCATAAGATTTTCTTTTCAATATTGATCGTGTGTTCTTGTGACAAGATGTTGCAGGAAGTTTTGGTCCATTCATGTAAGAATTGGACAAGATGCAAGGTGTTTTGCAACCATTGCATAACAAGCTGCTATTTTTTTTACGACAAGAGTTCACTCATACTGTGAGCTAAATTTGGAAAGTGGATTTCCAAGACAAAGCTTGTATGCCATAGTTACAAGAGGGACTTCATTCTCAGTGGGAAGGCTAACATTTTTCCAATCACATAGAGAGAAAAATGGTACAATTGGATATGTATCAATTTTCAGCATCCAGCAATGCTGAAGTGGGTCAGCAACAGCCAAAGAGCAGTGGTTAAGGGACATAGCCAGTTGCAGTGCAAGGCGTGTCAGGGTGATTTCCAAAAAGAGACTTGTCAAGAAAAATCAGTAGATATAACTTGAAAGCAGTAGATTTTTGAAGCTAAAGGCAAATAATCATCAACATTTTTGGGTCCAAAAGCCCGTCAATGGGAAGGAGTGATCAGATTGGGATCAGGGCCTAAGGATTTCTCAAAATTCAAGTTATAGGATTGGGTTCAAAATGGTAAACACATTCAGATTCGGATCAAATATGAATTGGTGGTTATCATGGAGTCTTGAACTCTGCATATAGAATCAGGGATTCCACAGCCGTGGAAATTTTGTAGGTGGAACAGACTGTAATTTCAAATTTCATAACGAAGCGAATAAAGTGATAGCGAGGATGGATGGATGAGCGTACATTTCATCAGACATTGTTATGTTTACCATTCATTCATCGCAAGTTAAGATATATATCTTGCGATGCGATTGAGACAGGACACGTGTCGTGTGGAGTGATTGTGTGCATATTTCACATCGCGAAGTTCAAGTTTACAGTTAAGTCTTCACAGGTTATGTTATTTATGTTGTGATGCAAAGTTAGAAGGTGGAGAGATAACAAGGATCGTCAGATAAAGTCACAAACCAACCACGGAGATTGCAACACCCGGAAAAGCGATTCGCAAATTGAAATATTTAGAAGTTAAGAGTTCACAAGATATGTTAAATTGGTTTCGATGCAATAAATTTGAAATATGCAATGCAATGAGGGGAGCCACATGTCGGCATTGCGCATGAGTGCACATCGCCTAAATTATGGTTCAGTGTTATCGGTACCAAGTTAAACTTGCGGAAAAGTGATTTGCGTTGCGGTGTGATTGATTGTGTGTTGTGGGACCCAAGAACCATGTTCCAGGTGTATTTAAGCTATTTAAGGCTATGTGAAATATGTTTTAAAATGTAATCATTGTTTTATCGCGAATGTATGTATGTTTAATAAACTCTGCAATTATATTTCGTTGTTTCTGCTAACGCATAAGCCACTTAACATTTGGAGGTGCACATGTGGAAACCGCCCTAACCATAAATTTTAATACATATCTTTATTGGTGGAGCAGATAAGGGCATGCTAAATTTGGTATTCAACCCTAATCTAACTCCAGTTAACTGGAGTTCTCCACATTTAGTGGAGTTTTCCTAGGAGATATTGGGAAAAAGTGTAGAAGGCTCAATTTTCAACCATTCTGAGAAAAGGAAGAGTCATTCTTGACTAATTTGAAAATTCTAGAGCCATTGGTGAGGTTTGAAGAGCCATATAAGGACTTCTGAGTGTTATTTTTCTTCAAAGAAGTTCCAGGGCCAATAGGGCCACCAGGAGCCAACAGGAGAATGATGCCTAGCCAAGGCAGCTAGAGGCCATTCTCAGGAAACCAATAGTCATTTCTGACTATATTGAACCATCTAACTCTAATGATGGGATTTTTAGAAGCATTTGGATACTTCTAGAGCCAAAGAAGCCACAAATAATTTTTAGGGAGCCTAGTGCCACTAGGTATTGGAGGCATTTAAAGGGGAGCCAATTGTCATTCTGAGTGAATGAACGACCTAATTTGGATGATTGATATGTGTTGGAGATAGTATAATGGGTTTCAATAGCATAAGAGGACTTATAGGATATTTTTTTCCACATATCAGCTCATGGAAGCTCAAGGACACCGACCGAAGAGGTCAAGCCCAAGGGAGCCTAGGTCCATTTCCAGAGATTAAGCAGTCAATCCAGGGGTATTTTGGTATTCAAAACCCATTGGTACAATCCAAAAAACCATTTTAGTTGTGTATCATATTGTAAAATAAATTGACCATCTTAATCCCAAAGATACAAGTCCATTGACGAAGGCTCAAGGACACGTAGCCCAAGTGTTGAGGGTGAACTCCTTTATTATGTTTGTTGTTATGTGTTGGTGGTTATTTTGCTACAATTTATGGTTGTTGTACATGATTTTAATCAGCTTAAACAAATTTTTAATTTCTCACACATAAAGCCTTAAACTAGTTAAAACACATACACCGGAATCAAGAATTCAATTCTGCACATGCCTATATAAGCAAGATCCTTAATTTGTTTTAATTGAGTGGGAGGTGCTTGCATAGAAAAACAAGTCAGCCACCCATATCAGTTCATGGAGCCACTGGTGCATTGGCTTTCCCATGTAGGTGAGGGAATGCATGTCAAGAAAGATATTCAAGCATAACATTGAACAAGAAAGATAAGGCAATACAAACCAATATGTTCGAAGTTTGAAAATATACACCTAAAAAAAATGAAAATCGCATGAAAGAAACTCTGCAGATATACCATGGTGTTTAAACATATTAATATTCAAAGACATGCAAGAACAAAATTTTGAACTGTGTAAATGGAAAAACATAAATAAATAAGAAAATTGTTTTTTCTCCACTGAGCTCGCCATGTACGAGTCCTCCAATGATTGAGCGATAAGATCGTGTAATACAAGTGGATGCTGCGAAAATTGCAAGATAGATTGATTTTCAATATGTGTGATAGAGTGATGAGGAGCCTCAAATTATTTAACACTATTCTGATTGGAAGTGGGACTAACCTCAAGACTACAAGAGCCTGACATAACCATCACCTCAGGTTGAATTGCCTCGATAGCTTGGGGAAGTTACAACTCATCATAATTTATATCATGAAAGATCAGTGCCTTTGAAAAATCAAGAATGGGTGAATCAAAATCATGACCAACTTAATTAATGAAAATGTCACGACATCCACAATCAAAATTTCCAAGATCATAAGCGGAAGCATCCTCATGATCTGAGGAATCATAAAGAGGGGAAGATTGAAAATAAGAAATTTCGCCTTCTAAGTTTTCAGAAAGCTAAGATGAGCGATTGGGAATATCTAAAATATAATATTCATCCTCTCCACATCTAGATGAAAAAATGACATTCCACGTCTTTTGGGAATGATCAGAAGTAGTAACATCATCAAAAACTAAATCTTCGCAAGATTCAGCAAGAATGACAGAAATGTGGAAAATGTCACGATGATGTAGGAGAGGTGTGGAAGAAAATCGTCCTTCGTCGCAGATTCTTGTTCCATTAGGGGAATTTTGAGGTCTAAAATGGGCATCCTAAGGAAATTATAAAATAATAGTGGAAATAATAAAATAAGATTAGATTACGTTAGATCTAAAAAATCCTTGCTATATTAACTTTAATGCAATATTTTTTATTAAATTATAAAATTTTAAATTATTCTTTAATATATTTCTTAAAAACTTAAAAACTTTTAATATTATAACTTACTAACTAACCAACTCAAATAACGGCTATTTTTATCATCTATCATCGGGAAATGACGCATCCTTACTATTTATTCAATGAGGTCAGTTCCCTTCTTCACCTTGTCCTAAGGATATACCACATTAGATGGCTTAAAACGTCAACCAAATCCTAATGATGTGATTAATCTGAAAGACATTTATCAAGATTAGATTACATCATCAAATTTTAGAGAAAGAAAAAAACTATTTTTCCAACTTGTATTTTCAAATTATCTTTGTGCAGGTTTACTCAAATTTTGAGCAGAAACACTCGTTGGATGTATAATTTGATTCCTCATGCAAGGATTACCCATGTTGAATAATTTTGATGGACCCTTTTATATGAAAAAAGAGAATTACATGAAAAACATGAATGTAATCACGTTTTTTCATGTATTTCTCAGTTTTTATGTAGCAGGGTCCATCAAAAGTATGCAACATGGGTACTCCTTTTATGAGGAATTAAATTTTTCATCCAATGAGTACTCCCACTCAAAATTTGAGTAAAACCTTATGGAGATAATTTTAAAATACGAGTTGAAAAAGTAGTTTTATTATTCTATTATTTTTTATCATTTTTATTTTTTTACTCCAAAAATGGTGGTTCATCCCCCATGGTTTAAATAATCATATTGAATCCTATTAGTTCTTATAAAGTTTATTTTGGTTGTACATTTTTTTTAGGAGGCCCATTTTAGACCTCAAAATTCCCTTAATGACCTATGGGATCCCACACATAATAATTGTAAATGATACTGCGGGTTGGCTTCTCAACACCAACTCCATCCAACACTTGATTGTCATGAACATCACAAGAGATATTCGAAATAGGTGAATGCAAAAATTCACGATTTGGAGGATCAGATGGACCAAAGGATGGAGGACGAGTAGATAAAAATTTATTGTAACCATCATATTCACAGTTCAAAACTACGCTGAAATTATGAGTATGTGGGGTGGGAGAAGATGGTGGTAGATCAGAAAATGAATTCTCAATGTCTTCCACCTCAACTTGTGGAGCTAGATTTGTTTGATGAGAAGGGGATGAATGGGAACTTGGAACAACAACCTTGTCCGTCACAGATTTAGAATCTCTAATACCGAGGTATGTTGGGAGGGGTTTGAATGATTCAAGATCATCTGTATTATATGAAATGTGAAAAAGATATAGAAATATTTCTACCAAAAAATTCCAATCAAGTTCATCTTCATAAAATTCAAAGTGAAAATGAATGAAACGATCATGAAAATCCTAGGTAGATTCATCAGGTGCTTTTCACAAATTCAAAATTTTCTTGTTCAGATCTTTACGGTCGTACATATCAAACACGAAAAATAGTTGTTGGAAAATATGTTCGAAAGAGTGTATAAAAACATCAAGAAATGTGTTGCACCAATTCGTATGCACCCTTCAAACATGAGAATGAACAACATCCTCACATTGGATGTTGTGTTTTATCCAAAAATCAAGAAAACGAGCATTATTCTCAAATAAGGTTGTTTCACCCTCGCAATTTAATTTAATATTTGACAAGTCATTAATGATTCTCATTGGCACTTTCAAATTTTCATTTTTGGAAATACATTTCAGGGTTATGATTTTGGGAGAAGTCATTAGATGAGTGTGGAAATTCAAAACAAACTTCAAGCACTCAGCTTATCATTTGGCCCTCCTCCTAGCACCAGAAATGTTTATGGTGTTGGATCCGCCAAAATTCAGGGGATATCCCCGATATGAAGTCCCAACTAGACCTCACACCATTTGGAGTAGGATTCCCAACAGTGGGGTGTTAATGACTTGCTTGATTTGCAAAACGCATAGAGTGGCGCACGGTGTCTTTGGTGAGAAAAAGTGTGTGATCCTATGAAAATTAAAGTGCGATGTATGAAGGTTCCAACACATGAAGGGAAAAGAAAGTGCACCCCTTAGAAGCCTATAATTGTACGCATCTTGGAAGGAACACATGAGTGGGATGACATCACACGAAATAACATGCAAAATAATACACAAGTTAAGGTGACTGATTAATACATCAAAACGCATCCAACAAGATTCATACAAATTCAAACAAAATATTTTATAATAATATGCATAAGTTAAATAACATATATTACAAATACAACAAGATTAGTCCTACTATATCCATAACATATGCATGAAAGCGTGCCAGCTCTGAGTTTTATTAAAAGTGATTGTGGGCCAATCATACATACACCATTGAAAAACCAGTTTCCCCATTAGTGGAATGTGAAGTCAACAACATCTACTCCTCTAAAAAGGTATACTCCCTTGATGCTATGGACAAGCCAAGGCTCTTAGAAAACTCCCAATCTCTTCCTAAGCCTAAGCCTAGCCAAAAGCTTGGCTCCTAAAATCCTGTTACATGAGTTATGAGGATATATTTATAATAAAGGGGGTTGACTCTCCACATGCCCCTTTTTTACTCTTGTACTTCCCTCATAACTCTTCAACTTCTTTTCAAAATTACTCATTACATTACATTATGACTCTTCACATTCTAATATGGACAATTGGAATTTCACTTTTACAAATAATTACAAATAATATTACATTTTCCACTCATACCCATATGAGAAAAAATAGGGTAGAGACAACCCTAACAAGACAAAACACTATGGTGCTTTAGTTTTGGTGAACTCTAGCTCAGAAACTTCTACTTAATGCTCCTCGGCCACATATTGATTCCAAGCTAGGTATTGTGCGATGAAATCCCCAAATTACGTGATGGTGTCTGGATGGAAGCAGAATCCAACCTCCTTAGAATTCGAGTATAATGATTTGGAACCAGTATCAACTTCTTTCTCAAGTAGGAGAAACATTTTTCTAATCTAGATAGGGAAAAAAATTAGGTATCCATGCTCTATATGTTCATCTCCAAATCCTCCTTGGTGGCAATCTGTTTCATCTCCTCCAAGTACTCTTTGATCTCCTGCCTAACTTGATGTTTGCATTTAGCTTCACTGAGTGAGTTGACTCATGGGATATTGTGGTTTCTCATCCTAAAATCCAAATTATTATATAACCATACATATGAGGCCTAAATATTTCTCCATCTCTTCCTGTGGCTTCATTTTCTTCACAAACGTAATCGGTGTCCCCTTGTATCGCATTGTCCATTCTTGTACGATAGTGATGGAAGCTTGCACATTATTAAGAGTCTTGACAAATTATTTTCTTTGTTTTTTCAAGCCATGAAAGATAATAACAACCTTATGTATGGTCATGAGCTCCTCATAGAGGTCTCGCATGGTCTCTCCAAGTGTTGATACTTCACCAAGTATCATTGCTCTCATTTCCTCCAAGTAGACCTATGCAGAAGTTGCATTATGTGTTCTTGCATAGAGATGTTTTATATCTTGTTGGTAGCCTGTAGATTCTATACCAACTTCTTATTATCGATCATCAAATACTTTGTGTTTGATCTCAGTGCACCTACGAAGGCTAAGTTGGTTTCGGAAATGGTGTTTTGATTCTTATTAGTGTCTTCCACTATCACCCTTTCTCTAATGAATGCAGGTGTTGCATGATCACCCAAAAAATTCTTTCTTCGTGCTTGTACAATCCTCTTTTAGATTTCATCATACGAAATTTTTTACACATACATTACCGAAACATCATCAAGAGGAACTATGTCCACTTCCTTTCTTGGGGCTAACTCTACGGTTGTATGTGGTGGAGAAAAAACATTGACCTGTGGTGCATTGGGAATCATGTTAACATCTTCATCATGAGGCTCTAGTTCCAACTCCATGTCCTCAACTTCAATCAGGTCTTCAATATGCTAAGCAAGCTCCCTATCTTGCAATTGTTTGCTCTCTCCCTTTTTTGTTGGTTGGTTCTATTATTTCTCTTCAACTTGAATCAGTGTTATTTCTCCTACCATTGCGACTTGCCTTTATTCTTCTTCCCGCTTCTGTTTCTCCTCATTTTCTTCTCCTTTTCTCTCGTTCTTCCCTTGGTTCTTATTCAAATATTTTTTCTCTCATTTATTCTTCTTACAAGCTCGTATTTTATCTCTTTCTTTTCCCTGATCTATGTTGCCTCTGCTTCCTTTTTGCTTCTGCTGCCAATTATGCTTGCATGAGGATTGGATCCACTTTCATCTTGCAGCTTTTTTCTCCCCTTTTAATTTCCACAACATTTCTCTTTCCCATATCTACTACCAAGTTGTTTCCTTCAGCTTATGTTGTTTTTGGAGTTGCCGCCATCTACAAAGTGGCCTTTGAATTCCCAGCTATACCAACCGGCTCACAAGGTCTGGAGGAATTGTGGAAATTATTCCATGGATCATTCTTCGATCAATGAAATTCCCCTCTAACCCAGTTGTAATATATTCTCGCATAGTGGTCCTTGCAAATTCCCCTCAGATTATATGGTTTGAAGTGTTTTGTACCAAACTCAAGCTTTCATATGGATTTTTCTTCGTTATCTGCAACTTTGAGATTCTTAATCTCATAAAATCTAATCTTCAAAGGAAGAGTGGGCCATGATGTTTTCTTCTTCATGTGCAGTGTTTTTGACAAACCTGTGGCAAGATGATATGACACTTCTTGCATGAAAATCTTGTCAGTGGCATACCTTGGCAAGAGATGTGGTGGCTTCCATCCACTGAACACTCTAATAAGTGTTTCATTTGGTAAGGCAAACCAGTTTTTGATCTTTGATATTGCCTCCATTTCTCCTCATGACATGCAAGTTGGGTCCTCCTGAAAGATATTTTTTTATAGAGGAATGATGAAGTGATCAGTTAGTTGTTCCATAACTCCCCTATGGTTGAAATCTGAAAGTAGCTTACAATATATATGAATGATAGTTTCTCATGGTGTCCATGTCTAGTTCATGCCAGGAAACTGATTATGTGCACAAATTACATCCAGGAAGTATGCACACATATAAAACCTTTTTTTCCCACCCTTGGGAGGATCTCGAGCTTGTGATACATGGGCTCTCAACTAATGAGCCAACAAATATGTCCAGTTGAATGACTTCCCCTTGTTCACCACATGGTTCAATAACATTTCCCACCTTTCAAGAAAGGTTTTTGTGTTCTTCTGACCGTAGATTCTACAAGCCAAGATAACCAAGAGTTGATAATCTTTCCTGAGTTACCTTGTCTTGTATAAATGGGTGGGTGTCTATCGAAACATTGGTGGCTCCTTCACCCATCCTTTGACAATATCTCTTGTGTTCATGTAGCTGTGGGTGGAATAAAAGTATGATTCCATGAGCTTTACTAGCTCAAGAAGATGATACATGCACTGATAATATTCTACCAGATTGGTAGCAAGCTTTTGTCTGCTTGAAATTCTCAATGTCATGGTCTTCTCATTAATGTGTGTCACAATCAAGCTGATTACATCTTCACATGGGAAGGTTGGATATATTCATGCAACCTTATATAATCCTTACCATTGAAAAATAAGATATACCAGTCTTTTTTCTAGATATGCCTTGAATTCCTTTGAAAAAAAATATTTAACCATATTCCATGTTAGTGTTGACTCCTTTTCTATAAACAATTGAGTATATGCATATACTGGCAAGTTAACTAGTGCTTACTCAACTACTTCCCCAATACTTATTTCAGTGGTCTCTTTTGAAGCATCTCTCATTGGTGTCATGGTAACAATGACTGTTTCAGAGAAGTGCTCAACAATTATGGTACATGTGGGATAGAAGATACACTCATGTCAAACAAACATTAGTCTTTATAAAATCTACTTTCAAGGCGTGACCAAGCAACAAAATAAAAAACTAGAGAGAATGATTACACAATTTTTAACAACAAGAGGGATTGGATTCCTATAGAAATTGTGCACTACACAGTCCCTATAGCCAAGGATGGAGCCTAAGGCTTGAGACTATGTAATGTGCAGTTCATTCTGGACATTGGACTGAGAGATATTGTGCATTGCATAGTACTTGTGTACAAGGAAGCAACATGAGCCCTAGAACTGCATAATGCACATTTTTGCTAGCCTATAATGTGCACTGCGTAGTTCCATAGGCCAAGCTCTTGACTTGATCCTTAGGATTGTGCAGTTACCAGCAGGGAAAAAGTGAAAATCGACAAAGGAAAGTGCAGATATGCCCAATGGAAGTGTGAAAAATGAGCAGATCTAAGTGATGGTGTGATCTTGAGTGCAAAATATGACTAAGTATGAATGAATCAGGGTAGATCAAGTGCATAAACTAAACAAACGAGAAGACAACCAAATCGGTGATGAGAGTCATTGCAGTGACGTCCATCGATGCAAAAACAAAGAAACCCATGCAACGCTTGTGAAAGGAAAACAAATACTTGAAACAATACTTATACAATCTAAAAAAAATTAAAACACCAACATGCGTGAAGATAAATAAGAAAAATAACAATCACACAAGAAAAGTGACAAAAAGTGACAGAAAAAGCGAAAAAAAGGCGATAAAAACGAAACTCACCTGGAAAAGAGATGACGACCACACCAAAGGTTCCTTGATATCCTCGGGAATGCTAGAGCTCCAAGCTTGAATGTGAAAATGAGCTCTAGAGGTATCTATTAAATAGATTTTAGCAAATTAGGGTTTATGATGTGCATGCCTAAAATCAAGGGAAAAATGACACTTGGCAGAAGTCTCTAAAAATTTTGAATGTAACTCCTTCAAGATACTAAAACTAGATCCCTATTTTTCTGGGATGATTTTTCACTTTTTTTATTTTCTTATTTTCCAAAAAAAATTTACATGCACACTATCAGGAAAGATTGCACAATTCTAGGGAACTAGGCAACTTTCTGACTCAGTGCATTTAACAACTTATGAGCCCGGTGAGGAATTTTGTAGTGTTTGGGATCAGTACTAGGCTTCCATCCATGACTGCACATTTTTTGAGCTTATGATTGACTGCCACTCTAATTTGTGCAATTCAAATCATCAAGGTTGCTTGCCCTCAAGGATTGCGCAGTTTCTGGAGGCAAGCTCCGAACTGCTGCAAGATCAAGTCAAGAGGTTAGCTTGTGACTTAGAAATATCATTTATGTGTGAAAACAAGTGAACACAAGCATATAAAAAAAATTATAAGTCTCAATCACGGCATGAATACTTGATAGTAGTGCAAGATAATCTCCTGTGAGTAGAAGGTTAGGCTCCAAAACCTAAGCATAGGAAAATTTTTGGAGGGTGGTTATAGCTGCTACAAAAAAATTGTAACATCCCAAGCAACAATTCACCATCCCCAACTCTGGAATATTTGTCCCATTTTTTATTTTATTTCAAACATTGTAATTATTTACATCATTTTTTTCAACGTGGCTCATACGAGAACCCTAGGTGGGGTTGTCTCAAGTGAGATAATATTTTCCTTTTCATATTAATTGAATTAATGTTTATATTGTACTGATTTCAAATTTCATATGTTCATGTCAATTATTTGCTTATAGATTTGATTAATAAACAAGTAATTGGATGATTATTTATTCTATGAGATTGTTACTATAACCCTTTATATTTCAGCCAAGTAATAGAAAGTAGAGTGCATTAAGTAGATTCTTTTGCATTGATTCTTGATGTTAATCATAAGAACATCTATAGTTTGATCTGCATTAGTTCAAAAGATAATAGATTCGCATTTTAGCAGTTGTTTGTCTTTTTCTTTCGCATTTAGGATTACTTTATGGTTATAATTTTAATTTATAATATCATATATAAATTAAAATTATAAATTATATTCTTATTATTTTTTCAGGGAATTATATTTCAATTCTTTTATACTAGTTAAATTCAGTTATGTTCTTTACTTTGTTACATCATCTTTTTGTTATTATTTTTACATATATTAGTGTATTCTTTTTTATAAAAATTATTTGATTTTTTTTGCAGTATTCCTTTAACTGATACTTTTCTAGTATAATTAGTACTTTATATTTATTGTATTTTTAGTATTTTTAAACATGTAGATTGTATTTTATTATTTAAACTATATTTTTAGGTACATTTAAAATAGTTAGCTTACTTAATCCTAGATTAGTGTTATATTAACCATAATTAGATTAATATTAGTTTTTCCCTTGGTTTCTTTTCACAAGAAGAGGAATCCAGCGGCTAATGGAGCCTTAAACCCTATCGAGAAAGACCTTTGGTTCGAGTCATTTATCCCTTGTTGACTAGGGTGCATTAAAACCACATCAAAAAAATGTTGTTAGAAGGAGGGAATATCCGGCTATAAATGGAAAAAGGCAGTCATAAATGCCATTTACCATTAGGTCACCTATTTTTTGTAGGAGTCATACAGACCCTCCCCTTGCCAAGACTTCTACTATCTCTTAGCCTCAACCTATATAGACTAATATCAAACCTACCACTCCAATCCAATTACACATACGATCTGAAATTGATGAAGTTCTTGAAAGATCTCATGCACTTCTCTCCATAACTCAAGAAAGATTAGAATGAACTAGATCTATCCTAAGAATATTGTCTTAACACTTTTTCGCACCTCTTTATCTTCAATTACAATAACTCGCAGTATTAGATCCACACGCAAATATCCCTCAAACCACTACCACTCTCAATGATAGATTGCTTGACATTTTAAGTGGTAGAATTATTGACCTCAATCTTTATACATCTAACCTACCTACTGGTGAATATACCCATCCCACTCTATTTGGAGGTTTTGGTTCTCCTCCTTCTCCACTAAGTTCACCCTCTTATTTGGGAGACTCCTATATTGAAGAAGTCTCTTCATAGTAATCAAAGTCACAAGGATCTTGTAGGATGGAAAACAATCAATGTAATCCTAACAAAAATAAAGATAACTAACAAAACAATCTTGCAGCCCCCTGCCTTGATCAGGTTGTTATTATTGTTCCTGGTGTACAACATTCTATATCAAGAAGACCTCACAAGTTTCTCCTAAAATTAGACCTTGATTCTATGTAGTCAACTGAGGATCACATTAAGGAATTTATGTTGGCTATTAGACAAAAAAGTTTACAACATGAAAATGTAGTTTGCATATTTTTCCCTTACACATTGAGGATAAGGCCACTACTCAATAATTCTTTCAGCCTCCCCAAAGTAGAAATTTGGAGATGATAAACCACCAGAGGTTTTGGTTACAAAATTGTCAAACACAAAAATAAAAAACAAAGAGAAAGTAAAATATTTCAATGTTAAATTCCTTTCACTAAAAAATAAAATTCTCGTTGAGTCTATGCATGTTTACAATTTGAGCATTGCCTACTGTTGGGATAGGTTCCCCTAGGGTAAAGTTTTTAGGTACAATTTTGGACAAAGTTTGTTGAAACGCAGTGCACGCAAAAGTCAAGGGGATTCAGGGTAGGCCAAAGCTCGTTAATGATTGTAATGGGTGAAAAGGGAAACCATGAGTCTCAAAAATTGGTTTGAGACCATGGTATATGCACGTCTGAGTCATATAAATATGTAAGAGTTGAGTCGAGTAAGGATATGTTTTTCCTGGTGATGAATGTTTTTGTGTAAGTTTTGGGCAAGTCTATGATCGGTCTGGGTAGAAAGGCTCCTGTTGTCAGTGTGCACAAAGACCAAAGTCATGATCTGTGTGCAAGGACCCTGATTTGGTGTGTATAGGCATAAATGATTTTACTGAATTGAAGATCCATTAATAAAGAAGAATATTTTCCGAACTTTGTTCCATTTTGATTTCTATAGTTATGCTGAATATGTCGGTTTAATTATTTGTTGATTATTGCAAGTTATATATCTATTTATGTTCTTGTTTGAATGTGAATTTATATGAGTTAAGTATATATCTCTGTAGTCGTGCAAGGGTTATATCTATTTTAAAACAATGTAAACTTTGAAATGGGAATGGAAACAAGTACCCGTTTTTTTAGGTAACAAAAATCATCTAATTTTGAAAAATGTTGATTCATAATACTCTTAATTTTTTTTAGCATGTTTTTGACACATTAAATTTTCATATGTACCAAGTATAAACATTATTTTTAAAATGTTAGTGATTTTTATGTTGATTTTGAAAAGTGTTGATACCAGCATCATCCGCTTTTTTTAGAAGGCTTATATTTTACTTTAAATTTTATAATGTATTAAACACTAATACTTATTTTCTAAATTTAACAATTTTTGAAGTACTCATCTTATTCCTCTTTACTTTCATATTTCTTTTAAGTGTTTTTCAAGTTTTATTTTCTTTTCTTTTCATTTTTTTTGTAGTGAGATATTTGATTTTTTGCAGTGTTAAAAAAAAAACCAAAATTTTAAATTTTCGATCTTCTATCTAATTATATATTGTTAAATAATATTTCACTACCCATGAAATACTTATCACTAAAAAAACAAGAATTTGTAACAATTTACACAAAAATACACATTTTGAATATAGATATAATTGAAAAAAATACACATTTGAGTCTTTTCGCTAAAAGTGACATGTCAAATAAACCATTTCTATAGGAAAAAATTAAGCAAAATAAGTACAAAAATTAGCAATTTTTATGAATTTTATGTCAAATATTAATAATAATAACATTTTTTTCTAAAAATCAAATTATTCACATAAAGAATGAAGTGAAAATCACATTATACATTTTTTTATTTTTTATTTTTAATATTTTAATGTCTTTTTTCTTATCTTAAAAAGGGAAGTGAAAATCACATAATTTAATTAAAAACAAAATCATAAAAGAAAAATAAATTAATTAAAAAAAAATAAAAATAAAAAGTAAAATCACAAATAAATCGGCTCTCAGTCCCGTGTGGCCCGAGGGGTAGCCACCGTGGGCCAAAGCCTATTCTGAGAATAAAAATTTCGATTCAGAGAATTGGCTTTCAGCTGCTCGAGCAAGAGAATCGGGTTGAGCCCGCCCAAAGGCTTGAGGGCCACAATTTTTTTTATTTTTTTATATATTAGTTATTAATTTTTTAAAAAATTTAATTTGTTTTTAGGTTTTTTATTTTTATTTTTTTAATGTTTTATTAAGCTAAAAAAAAATTATTTATATTTGTGTTCATTTTTTTAATTTTTTAATGTTGTTTTAGTTATTTTAATTGTGATTATTTTTTTTTTTTACGTTTTTTTAAGATATTTTAACTTTTTTTATTTTATTCATTTCAATGTTTTTATTTTTATATTTTTTTCTCATTTAATTAATTTTTTTATAATTTTTTTTTATTTTTAGTTGTCTAATATTTTTTTATTTTTTTTATCATGAATTTTTTTTACTATGTTTATTTTTTAATTTTTTAATTTTGTTGATTTTTTTAAATTTGATTTTAAATGTAATATTTATTTTGTTTTTTTTTAGTGTCTAATAAAGTTTTTTTTTTCGTTAGTTAATTTTGTTTCTTTAATTATATTTTTTATTGTTTAATTTTTTATTTCTTTTTTTTTATTTTTTTATCTTTATCTTTGGGGTTAATTTGTTTTTTTTTCTATTTTTATGTTTGATTTTTTTTGGCTTTTTTATATACTTATATATATTTGATTTCTTGTTGTCATTTAAAAAAAAAAAAAAAAAAAAAATTCCTAATATATATTTTTATTTACTTACTATTATTTTTAAAATTTCGTTTTTTTATTGTTTTAACTCTTGTTTTTATTTGTAATTTTTTGTTTTCATTTTTCTTTTGAAATTTTAAGTTTTTTTGGAGTGATGATATTTTATCTTCTACATGGTATTTCAAAATGTTGAAAAATTATTCCTGCAAAAAAAAAGTTATTCTAGCATCTTCACTTCTTGTTTTGAGAGTGTTTTTGGCACACAAAAATTGGTTTTCACTGTCATTTTTTAAACATGTTGAAAATTTACCTCTGAAAAAAAAAATGTTATTCCAACATCACCATTTTTCATTTACGAGCTATTTTTTCATTTTTTGGGGGTTTTTTGGCTAGAGTTCTCATTTTGAGTTTATAGTTCTTGTTTCATAGTTTACATTGTTTAAAGCTTTTACAAAAGACCTATCTATGTGATTGCACAAGTGTTATTTCCTCTATGATAAGCTAGATCTGACTGAAGTATAATGATTTGTTTTATGCATATCGGTTAATGGTTTTATTTGCAATTAGATATGGGTTCTTGTGAAGTCTCGCACAGGATGATAAGCATTAGATCTAATAAGTAGGGTTAAGGTACACATCATACGCTCCCTCAGAGTGCAGAAACCTGGTTCCAACATCCCCCATACCGCGTCAGGTGATACTTTGGTCTGCGCAAGTAGATCACTACCGAAAGAGATGGTAGTTGGAGGGTTTTGTTGGTTATGCAGAACACTTTGAACCTAGGTTAGGACCCCTCAAGCCAACAAATGGTTCCGTTTCCAGGACTAGGATCTATTTGAGGGAAATTTGATGTGGCATTTGACGATGAATGAACTACAAGATTGGTTGGATAAGAAGATACGCAAATTTTCAATCCAAGAAAACCAAAACCCTAAGTTGTTTGCTGAATATT
The DNA here is from genome assembly GCA_034641835.2 of Pinus albicaulis. Taxonomy (NCBI): domain Eukaryota; kingdom Viridiplantae; phylum Streptophyta; class Pinopsida; order Pinales; family Pinaceae; genus Pinus; species Pinus albicaulis. The sequence goes on from CM076577.1 coordinate 906,676,865, forward strand.
GGGAGCAAAGGTGTTTCTATACAAAGATCCACAAAATTTTCTTTGACTCCTTTGCAACAAAATTACAAGATTTTTTATCTCAACTTGCTAGGTTTCATACATGTACAAAGGGCGATGCGATCATCAGGTGGACTCCTGAGTTGGTTCAGCAGTTGGAGAAATCTAACAACAAAATTACCCTCGCAGTAGATTATTGGATTGATAGCATTCTGAGTGGGTTTGTGACTGAATTTTCTATTAACACTTTTGTGTTGTATTCTGAAGTTGAAAGGAGATTTTTCAAATTCCCTAGAGGTAAGTTTCTCTGCTCATTTAAATTGTGGATTAAAATTCATTTATGTGAAAAAGGTACTCTGTGCAACCACATTGATTGAATGCTCTAAAGAGGCCCGTATAGCTCCATGCACAGAGGTACTTGTAGTTCTACTCCCAGCAGGAATCTTACAGAGTATACCTTGAAGAATATTTTTTCTACAGCCCCCTCAAAGGTAAATCTGACAGCAACGACGAGTCTGAAACAAATAGCTCCGGTGAATCTACGCACTCAGAAGAAGAGAACTTGATCATAGTTTAGATCCCATCCACTCCTCTTCCAAATTCATCTCACACTAACAATTTGTCCACTCCACCTCCACCTCATCCACCAGAAGTCGATATGGCTACTTCCATAAAGTTGCATAATTTTAGGGGTGTTGGAAATGAAGATGTTGAACAATTCTGGTTCGTCATGTTATCATTCTCCCCACCTTCCTAGGTTGAAAATAAGAGTGAAGAAAGGTAACCACAAACCAACTTTTAGCTACGTAGCTAGCCCTACCTAACCAGAGAGGGCTCTCTCTGTGTCACTTTTTAAAATATTCAAATTTTAGGCTGAGTACCATATTTTAGCCTAGATATGAGTTAATATGTTTTTAAATTTGTTTAATAATTTGTTTGTTGGATAAAAAATTATAATCAGTGAAACTAAAACTGATTTCAAAGACTGAATAGTAGAGAATAGAGCAAGTCAATATAGGCAAACTATTTTAGCACAATTAAGTTGTCATTTCTGTATAGTGGTAGAAAAAGGCAGCGGTCTGAATGAGCATTTTATAGAATTCATTCTTCAGAAGAAAAGACACATTTGTAGAAATCTTAATAAACAAAACATATAACCAATCTCTTCTTATAAACTGATAATATTTTTACACAGAAATTGAAATGGAATTTAATAACAGAGAGAAAGCATAGTTCTCAAAAGAAATACCACATGAATCTCACAATATTTGTTGCAACTCCTTTTATTTCATTAATAATAGGTCCATAGTAATACACAAAGTCTCAAAAACTCGATTATCCAATAGTAATACTTCGTACAGCGAAGTCTTTATAGAAAATAAAAATTACAACAACTACATTAAAGGCTATAATTACTGCGGAAATTATACAACATACATGTATATCTTGGATTCACCCGATTTAAGAATGTACTAAAGTTAAATACTGAATCGCTTCTACAAATATCTTGCGGTATTAAAAACAAAATCGCCAATCACATGAAGTAAAGAAGAAACAAATCACACACAACAGATATCATTTCTCGGGAAATCTTACTGCTCAAAACCCCTCTATCTTATATTGTATATTCCACAAGGAATCATGAAACAATTACATACAACTCTTCTCACAAGAGCCCTCCCATATTCAGCTAATTGTCTCACACTGATCCAGACAAAATAGGGCCAATACTCAGCCAATTCTTAGCCTGTCTTCAGCCTGCCTTTCTCACGCGGTTCATGAGGAATGAAATCCTTATTCAGAAGGAATTCTAGCCTTCCAACACTACGTTGAGTATCATGGATATCCTGTGGTGTTTTAACTACACTTGGGTAGCCTGCTAATATCACAACTGATAGTTACACTTCCCTTTCATCTAGATCTCAACTGGGTCTCCACTAGAACTGACATACATGCATATAATAATATTAAAACCTAAGTTTCATGTGAGATCACTGATTGTGAATTAAATAATATTTAATTCACTTGATCTCTCACTAGTGTATCAAACAATTCCAACTAGCACAACTGACTTTAACTCACTTAACTGATTTAAACTTATTACAACTTGCATTAAATAATGAACCACTGCACTTCAAACTCTGTTACAACTAGAATTACGCTACATGCCTCACCAACTACCCTCAACTCGAAATTCATGAGCTAATTGAGTTTATCACACTCAGTTAACTATTACAAGTTATTTTGAGATTATATTACAGTTTATTGTCCATATTAATTAAGGGATAAATAAAATAGACATGCACCAAATTTATCCCACACCAGTGTAGGTGCTGCTTGGACCTCCTGGTCCCACAATTAGTGTAGGTGCCGCTTGGACCTCCTGGTCCCACACTTAGTGTAGGTGTTGCTTGTTATTTCTGGATGCCAATTTCACTGTTTCTTGTTGCAATCTTCAACACTCCCTCTCAACAAGAAAAGAATGTCCTTCCATGCGACATGCAACCCTTACATGTGACATGCAACTCTTGCATGCAACACTTTTCTAGTGTTTCTCACACATGCAACCTTTTCATGCAACACTTCTCTAGTGTTTCTCACACATGCAACCTTTGCATGCAACACTTCCGAAACTAAATAGCCTCCAAACAATTGAATTATTATAATGCATATGTCATCGGATTCTTCTGACTGCTGCTAGCTACTTCACATATCTATTGGATTCTCTGCATTGTTGACATCTACATCCATGCACTCTGTATTGCTGCCAACTCTAATCTGCAATCCATTATCTGACACCTGTCACTTTGATTTCATGTCCTCCTAGAATTTTACTGCATCAATCTAATTGATCCTGCTACTGCTTCTCTGTGGGCTCCTCGTAGCCAGGTTCGATCCATGAGACACACCATCTTTAGGACCCTGCCCAAATTTCTTCTTGGGATTATTCTTACACATCGCCCCACCTCACACCTAGAGGTATAGCTTCATGTACTCCCTCTGCCCATTTGGCTCAAAATTTCTCTACTTGAGTGGTTGCTCCCACTCCATGATCCTCCTCATGTGGGTTCTCCACATCTTGAGGTTCATTCTCACCTGCATGAAAATCCAGCTCCCTCTCAAGGGTCAATTGCATGGCTTTCTCACACTTCCCAATGGTTGGAAGCTCTGTATAAATCATATCTACATCAAGTCTATAGATATTCTTAACTTGAATCCTAATATTCTTGGGTTGCCTTGTTTCTTTATGTCACAGTAAAACTTTTCCTTGACTGAAAACAACATCATAGCCTGTATCCTCTAACATTGCAACTGAGACTAAATTTTTCTTCAAACCTGGTACATGCATTACATATTTTAATTGAAATAGTTTACCTGAATGTCTCTGGAAGGTAATGGTACTAATACCGATAGCATTGTACCACCCTTCATCACCCATTTCAATATGCATATGGAGATCCTTCTCCTCCAAGTTACTGAAAAGTTCCTTGTCTCTCGTCATTTGAAAGGAAGCACCAATATCCAAGTACCAACCCGATCCCAATTCACTTGACACCATGTGTGTGATCAATGAGCATTTAACCTCAAATTGCAAGGCCAAAGCCTCGCCAACTGCAGATCCTCCAACCCTTTTGTTCTTCTTCTTTTGTGGACAATTTGTGGCATAATGTCAATGCTCGTGACAGTGAAAACACTCATTAGGGGAATTTTTAGGTGTAAAATGGGCCTCCTAAGGAAATTATAAAATTATAGTGGAAATAAAAAAATATTGTTAGATTACATCATCAAGTTTTAGAGGGAAAAAAGGAAAAACTAATTTTTCAACTCGTATTTTCAACTTATCTTCGTATGGGTTTACACAAATTTCGAGCAGGAATAATCGTTGGATGTAGAATTTTATTCCTCATCCAAGGAGTACCCATGTTTCATACTTTCGATGGACCCTGCTAGATGAAAAACGTGATTGTGATCACGGTTTTCATGTATTTATCATTTTTCATATAGCAGGGTACATCAAAAGTATGCAAAATGGGTACTCCTTGGATGAGGAATTAAATTTTTCATCTAGCGAGTACTCCCGCTTGAAATTTGAGTAAAACCTTAGGGAGATAAGTTGAAAAAGTAGTTTTATTATTTTATTATTTTTTAATAGTTTTATTTTTTCACCCCAAAAATGGTGAATCATCCCCCATGGTTGACATCATCATCTTGAATCTTATTGGTTCTTATAAATTTTATTTTGGTTACATATATTTTTCTTAGGAGGCCCATTTTATACCTCAAAAGTTCTCTAATGTTGCCCTGGACATATCGCGCTCCTTGCCTTCTTCACCGGCCTCAGATTTGGAATGGAATTTCTTCCCCTTCCCTTTCTTCGTCTTGGCAGCCAAAGCACAACACTCTTCATATTCATTCTTAGATGAAGATCCATCTCTGGTATTCCATCTAAACTCCTCCTGCAGCAAATCCGACCACAGTCGTTCCCAATCTGGAAGATTTTCCCTTCCATTGATAGAGTTTTGATAGCTATGCCAACTCTTGGAAAGTCCTGGGAGAGCTAGGCTCACGAAAGCATCATCAGCGAAAGTTATTCCTACACTCCCAAGCTCATCCCAGCATTGGACAAACTTTGTTAAGTATACCAGAATAGTGTCGTTCTTGTCCATCTTGATCTTCCTGAGTTTATATATGAGCACCAATTTCCTATGGTCGCTTCTGCTTTGGAATAGATCCATCAAAGGCTTCCACATTGCATATGGTGTGGCTTTCCCATGAATGCTTGAGACAATGTGGTCTCATACTCCCTCCAACAGGATCCTCCTCACCCTTTCCACTTTCTTTTTCTTTGCATCAATATTTGCAGCATCTGTCACAGCGGGTTTGGAAGCATAATTGTTAAGTAATTCCTTCAAGCCATTGTTTTCAAGTACTACCTCCATCATGTCCTTCCAAGAAATATAGTTTGAGCTACCCTCAAGTGCATACTCCAACCTCAAGCCATTGAAGGCCATTTCGATCCTGAATTAGCTGTAGCACCAAGAAAGCCTTCGGCAAATTCGAATTCTATCCAGTCACAAACTCGGCTCCTTCTTCACACTTTACAATTGTGATTTCCTATGCTCTGATACCATGTAGAAATTATACAGCATGCATGTATACCTTGGGTTCACCCGCTCTAAAAATGTACTAAATTTAAATATTGAATCACTTCTACAAATATCTTGTGGAATTAAAAACACAATCTCAAATCACATGAAGTAAAGAAGTATCAAATAACACACAACATAGATAATTTTTGGGGGTAAGCTTACTGCTCAAAACCCCTCTATCATACATTGTATATTCGACAAGGAATCATAAAACAATTACATACAACTCTTCTCACAAGATCCCTCTTGTATTTAGCTAATTGTCTCACACTAATCCAGACAAAATCGGGCCAATACTCAGCCAATTCTTAGCCTTCCTTGCTCACGCATTTCACGAGGAATGCAATCCTTATTCACAAACAATTCTAGCCTTACTACACTGCGTTGAGTATCATGGGAATCCTATGGTGTTTTAACTACACTTGGGTAGCCTTCTAATTTCACAAATGATAGTTATACTTCCCTTTCACCTAGATATCAATTGGGTCTCCACTGTAACTGACATGCATGCAGCTAATAATAGTAAATCCTCAGTTGCATGTGAGATCACTGATTGTGAATTAAATAATATTTAATTCACTTTATCGCTCACCAGTGTATCAAACAGTTACAACTATCACAACTGACTTTAACTCACTTAACTGAGTTAAACTGATTACAACCTACATTAACTAATGCACCACTGCACTTCGAACTCTATTACAGCTAGAATTACTCTGCATGCCTCACCAACTACCCTCAACTCGAAATTCATGAGCTAACTGATTGTATCACACTCAGTTAACTATTACAAGTTATTTTGAGATTATATTACATTTTATTGTCTATCTTAATTAAGGGATAGCTAAAATAGACATGCACCAAATTTATCTCGCACTAGTGTAGGTGTTGCTTGGACCTCCTGGTCCCACACTTAGTGTAGGTGCTGCTTGGACCTCTTGGTTGCACACTTACTGTAGGTGTTGCTTGTTGTTTCTTGATGCCAATTTCATTGTTTCTTGTTGAAAACTTCAACAAGGTAGCACTTTATTTTCTAACTAAATTCTAACTGCATCATGGAAATAAATTAAATTTTTTGTGTTGGCGTTGATCTAACTGAAAAATGTTGTTGAAGGAGATAATTGTGGGCTACATTGGCTATCACTTGATTGATGATTTGGTAGAGTTTTTGACTTTTCTCTTTTAACTAATTACTCATAAAATTGGCACAGTTTTTCTCAGCGTTATTCATTGGGGATGACCAATTTCATTACCTTATGGTAAAATTCATTTGATTTAGTGTATTTAGCAAAGGTGGACCTCACCAACAAACATTTTTGACCTCATATCGAATATAAATGTCATTACTCAGGGTTCCAAATGGCACCCTTCATGTCAATGTGCCTTTGATATTTGAAAACTTGGCAATATCTCTGGAAATTTCCTTCAATATTCTCCAATAATCCTATTTGGTCATCAATTTATCATTAATCATGAGTAGAGAAGGCAACCCTTTCTGTGTTAGAGCCTCTATTCTGCTGAAAAATCTCTGAACTGTGACCTCCAGACTGTGACACTTTTCCTCAAGATAAAGAATCAAATTCTTCTTTGTGAGCACTCTCTTCACTTCCAAGATTTTTTTTTTTCTGTTATCTATTCCCAAATCATCCATCTCATACTTTTTTTTTTCATTTAGAAACATAATGATGTTGTATTCTATAAAGAAGTCATGATTCACGGGTTGTCATCACAGCCAACCCGCGCACTAGCTAAACCTAATATTATAACTTTGACCTACCAAATTAATATATTCTGGTCAATAATGTTTTTGATGGTTTCTACTTGTCAGATGTTTCGTTGATATATGGCACACCATGTAATTTTCACTGGCTGAGAGATATTCATGTTGTACGTTCGTAACCCCGCTAGTGGCCAAACCCCATGGGTTGTGGTGGGTCATTGAATTTTCATAATTTATATTTTTTGTTACTAAGATCCTCCCACATTCACACTTGTCAGGCCTCTCAACTTAAGCATTCATATAAATTGTGATCTTCATTTCCTCCTTATGTATGGGATTTGGCTATCTGAAACAGGTCATCGTGGAATTTTCGCTCTAAATTTTTTTCTACGAAGGCTCAGAAGCTGAAATTTTTATGAGGTGAAGCCAAAATCCTAAGGAATTTGTAGTAAAAATTTCAAATCAATTTGCACAATATTTTGGGAGATACGATCTGTGGAAGTAAGGGTTTTTGCAGGCTCCTGAAATTCATCTCAAAGAAGTGACCTTGGTAAAATTGTCATAACTCTCTCTCTGAGTATCGGATTGGAATTCCGTAAAAATTTTCAGATATTTCATAGTCTGCAGTTTTTTCTCTATCAATTTCAGAGGCAAATTGAGAAACAGTGACACGTGGAACTCCGTACAAGTGCGCTCTGCTGAAACAGTCCATAATTAGGGCAGTGTGAGAAATTGGGTATAACTCTCTCTTGAAGAATCAAAATTGGGTCAGACCTATGGAATTGGAAAGAAGACTCAGAGGACTACTAAAGGACTGAAAATCAGATATTGAGGATCTGAAATAACCAAGATACACCAGATTCAATATCGAGCTCCTAGAAGGCAAGAAAAAGCTAGACCATGTGTTGTCAAGGATTGCAAAGGACCAGAATTTCTATGGCAGAAAAGCAGAACAAGGTGCAGTAGAGGGTAGCATGACAAGAGCAGCAACCAAGGTGCATAACAGCAGCAAGAAGTTCATCATATGAAGTCTTCAAGTGGGCAGAACTACATACAATCATTGTAAAGGTATCATTGTACTTAGTCATTGTAAATACATTATTGTACAAATTGTACTAGTGTCTATCTGCCAAGGGTTGAAGAGGCAGTGTTGGGAGGTCTAGGATCATCATTAGATGGTTGTGTCAAAGTTGGGGTTATGGTCTAGTATGTCTTCTTCTTCTACATCATTCTATATCATTGTAAAGTGGACCATTTTCCCTGGTACGGGAGTCCATTCTTCTTTTATTCTTCTACAGGGTGGTAGGGTGGTGCTAGGGTGATTTGTAGCTCATTGGGTGTTGGGGCATCTGTTCAGTGACTACTGAAGAATCTCGGGCATTGGAGCGTCCATCCAGTGGGAGCTGGAGAAGAATGCTTTTCTAGATTCTAGGAAGTTGGAGCTTTATTTTCAATTGGAGTTGAAAAGAATTATTAGAAAAGCATTAGGTGGTTTTTGTCCCGAAGTGGGTTTCCACCTTAAAAATTGTGTGCATTTGTGTTCCTCTTGTTTTCTGCTATCATTGTACAAACACTAATAATAATTGAAGATTAACTAATGCTCTGATTGAAAGAAATACTGATTGACCCCCCCTCTCATTATTTCCCACAATTGGTATCAGAGCTTGGTTCCTTCAATAGCAGTTTAACAGCTTGAAGGAGGTAATGGAGCATACCAAGAATGGTGTACCTCTATTCAATGAAAATAATTATGCACTTTGGGAAGGAAGAATGGAGGTATATCTCTTGGCGCAAGGTTACGAAGTATGGGACACTGTTCAAAATGGATTTACATCAACTGCGGATGAACAAGGTAAGAAGAATTTGGTAAATGATGCAAAAGCAAAGAATATTATTATCAGTGGAATTATTGAATCTGCTTATCATAAGGTGTTGGGTTGTAAAACCACCAAAAATGTATGGGACAAGCTTGATAATATATATGCAGGTGACTCAAATGTCAAAGAAGCAAAGCTTCAAATCTATAGAGAAAAATTTGAGCAACTCATAATGAAAGAAGATTGCAACATTGCTGCATACTTCCAATACGTTGATGAAATAACCAATACTCTGGAAGGATTGGGAGAGCCAGTTGATGAGAAGACTATTATACGGAATATTCTTAGAACATTACCAGGGAGATTCAACCCAAAGGTATCGGTCTTAGAATACAGTGCAAATCTGGACAAACTCATCAAAGAGGAATTACATGGAGTTCTCATAGCATATGAAATGAAACTTGATGAAGAAGAGGGTACTTTTCATCTAGAAACTGCATTCGTTGCGTCTAAGAAAACCAATAAGGATAAACAACCTTCAATTAAAAATACATGCACCTGCAAGTGTGAAGAAAAGGGAGATGGTGAAGAAGGTCTTTCAGATGAAGAATATGCTTACTTCACGAGAAAACTACAAATTGGTAAGGGACAATTCAAAGGTAAAATTCCATTGATATGTTTCAGCTGTAATGAGGTTGGGAATTTTGCAGAAAAATGTCCAAACAAAAGTAATGGAAACTCAAAAAGAAAGAAAGGCTTTAAGAAATTCAACAAGCAAGGATCCAAAAGGAACTTTCTCTCTAAAGAAGATAGGTCATCATCCGATGAAGACAATGATAGTGAAGAAGAAGCCAATGAGAGAGTATTGTTTATGGCCAAGCACAATAAGCAAGAGGTATCAAACAACGAAGAAGAAGGATGGACCATAGACGAATTTTATGAGGAAGCAATCAAGCTTATAAAAGATTTCAAGGCAGAGAAGATCCGTTCCAAAACTCTTGAAGAACAAGTTCAAGGTCTCAAAATTGAAGTTGAAGAACACAAATGCATTGAAGAGTCACTTCAAAAGAAGTTGGAAGAAAGCAACCAAGAAAGGGAAGAATTAGAAGACGAAGTAGTCTCGCTGCGTGAGGAAGTGAAGAAAGGAAAAACTATCCAAAACTATGCCAACATCTCAAGGGCATTAGAAGAACTCATCAACAATCAATGATCTTACAACGACAAAACTGGCATCGGTTACAAAGAAGAAGAAGCAGGACCTTCTACAACAAAAAAATAAAATTAACCTATGATATTCAACATGCATGTAGAAATCATTGGACAAGATTCGCAAGAACAACCTTGGAAGACAATTCCTCGATGAAAATTTCCATACAGGTACCAACATATTTTTTATGGCTACTGTTATTCATGTGGAAAATTTGGTCATAAAGCTATAGAATGTAGCACATACCCTAAGAACGAATACAATTCCAGGAGATCTATCGAATATTAACCTCCCAGGGTGCAAGGAAACATCAATAGATTTGAACATTTAAGAATATTGAATGTTACAAATGTCGAAACTTTGGACACATAGCCAAAGACTACAGACTTGAAAATCCTTCAAAAGAATCTTCGAAGCCACATAATGAACAAACATGGAAGAAGAAGAAGAATGATAATTGTGCTCTCACTTTCAAGGCTCAAAAGAACAAAGATGTGTGGTATGTTGATAGCGGTTGTTCAATGCATATGACTGGAGATAGAAATAAATTTGTGTCTCTGAAAGAGAAGAAGGATGGAACCGTGTCCTTTGAAAATGATGGATCTTCAAATGTTATAGGATCAGGTACTGTCACTCTCAGAAGCAAAGATGTTCTAGCCAAGAATGTTCTATTGGTTGAAAACATGAATCACAATATGCTCAGTGTTGGACAAATGTGTGATCAAGGACACACAATACTATTCAACTCCACGAAATGTGAAATCATGAAAGGCGTGTATGGTGAAATTGTGGCTGGCGTTAAGTCAAGCTCCAAACGACATATGTTCTAGATGAAGCAACTAAAGCATGTCTAATAGCTAAAGAGGATGATACAATAATTGGTAGCAATGATGATCGACTAAGTAAGAATTTTTCTACAAAGGTGCAAAGTGATTTCGAGATGTCTTTACTTGGTTGCAAATTGAGCATAGACGACTCATCTAAGGATGTGGATCAAAGGTTGTATAGATATATGATTAGTAGTATTCTATATGTAACAACCTCCCGACCAGATGTTATGCAAGAAATTGGACAAGTAGCAAGATTCCAAGCAGCACCAAAAGAATCACATATTAAATATTCGCTAGCATTGGAATATCTTCGCCAGAAGCTTGGGATTCTCCCAAGTTCTTATTAGATTTTCATTTTTCAGAATATAAAGGGGGATTGGAAGTGTGTACAGGTCTGCAAGACGGTTGTGTGTCAGCGCGAGTGGAAGTGTGTACAAAATCGTGTGATGCTTATGGTTTTTCACAGTAGAAGTGTGTATGGACACAGGATGGTTTTGTTTCAAGGGGAGTTACCCTTTGCCATTGATGTCAAAGGGGGAGAAAATGTTGCAGGAAGAGGTGTCATGATCACAGGGGGAGTACTTGTGTTACCATCAATGCCAAAGGGGGAGATTGTTGATCAGCGGTTGTCATTAATGTCAACCAAAGCAGCACCAGGGGTTAACCCAATATTGCATGGAAATTTTGACCTACCAAATTAATATATTCTGGGTCAATAATGCTTTTGATGGTTTCTACTTGTTGAGATGTTTTCCGTTGATATATGGCACGCCATGTAATTCTTCACAGTTTGAGAGATATTCATGTTTGAAGTTTATACCCCCAGTTAGTGGGCTAAAACCCCATGGGGTTGGGGCATGGGTCATTGAAAAGTCATAATTAATATTTTTTAAGCTCCTAAAATCCCTCCCATGTTCACTTGTTGAAGCTCCTCTCAACTTAAGCATTCATATAAATTGTGATCTTCGTTTCCTCCTTATGTATGGGATTTGCCCATCTGAAACAGGTCATTGTGGCATTTTCACTCTAAAAAATTTTCTACGAAGGCTCAGAAGCTGAAATTTTTATGAGGAAAATCAGAAATCCTTAGGAAGCTGTAGTAAAAATTTCATATCAATTTGCGCAATATTTTTGGAGATATGATCTGTGGAAGTAAGGGTTTTTTCAAGCTCCTGAAATTCATCTCAAAGAAGTGACCTTGGTAAAATCGTCATAACTCTCTCTCTGAGTATCAGATTGGAATTATATAAAAATTGGCAGATAGTGCACAGTATTTGGTTTTTACTCTATCAATTTCAGAGGAAAATAAAGAAACAGTGACACGTGGCATGCCGTACAAGTGCGCTCTACTGAAACATTCCATAATTAGGGCAGTGTGAGAAATTGGGTATAAATCTCTCTTGAAGAATCCAAATTGGGTCAGACCTATGGCATTGGAAAGAAGACTCAAAGGAATAATACAAGACCGAAAATCAGATATTGAGGATCTGAAATAACAGAGATACACTAGATTCAATATCGAGCTCCTAGAAGGCAAGAAAAAGCTAGATCATGTGTTGTCAAGGATTGAAAAGGACCAGACTTTCTACGGCAGAAAAGCAAAACAAGGTGCAGTATAGGGTAGCATGACAAGATAAGCAACCAAGGTGCATAATAGCAGCAAGAAGTTCATCATATAAAGTCTTCAAGTGGGCAACACTGCATACAATCATTATAAAGGTATCATTGTACTCAGTCATTGTAAATACATTATTGTACAAATTGTACTAGTGTCTATCTACCAAGGGTTGAAGAGGCAGTGTTGGGAGGTCTAGGATCATCATTAGGTGGTTGTGTCAAAGGTTTATGGTCTATCAGATTTCTTCTTCTTCTACATCATTCTATATCATTGTAAAGTGGACTATTTTCCTCTGCACGGAGTCCATTCTTCTTTTATTCTTCTATAGGGTGGTAGGGTGGTGCTAGCTACGTCTATAGCCTATTGGGTGCTAGCATGGATTCTCGTTGACTACTGAAGAATCTTGGGCGTTGGAGCGTCTATCCAGTGAGAGCTAGAGAAGAATGATTTTCTAGATTCTAGGAAGTTGGAGCTTTATTTTCAATTGGAGTTGAAAAGAATTATTAGAAAAGCATTAGGTGGTTTTTGTCCCGGAGTGGGTTTCCACCTTAAAAAATGTGTGCATTTCTGTTCCTCTTGTTTTCTGCTATCATTGTACAAACACTAATAATAATTGAAGATTAACTAATGCTCTAATTGAAAGAAATATTGATTCACCCCCCCTCTCAGTATTTCCAACAGGCTTATCTTCCAGTTGTGCTTTGATTTTTGCAATAGTCTCATTTTCTTTTTGTATCACCTCATTTTTCTCAAATATGATATGTATACTTGGCCAAATCTCACTTAAATATTCCATGATGTATGCCCAAATTATCTCTTTTACTTGGCCCAAAGTATTTCCAATAGCTGATTCTTTTTTCTCTTTCTGCAACCTCTCAATTAACTTTTTGTCTCTTTGTTCTTCAGCTGCATGTCAACTTTCAGCATTAGATTTATAAAATTGCAACAATTTTACCTGATCCTGTAATTTATTTATCTCCTCTTCTTGAATGGACATATTCTGAAATTATTTGGTGAGTTTTTCAGCTTCATGTGCAGTACTTGTTGTAGAAAGTGTGGTTATAGGGATGACTGCTAGAGGCACTGCTTCTAAAGGAATTTTAGATGCTTTTGCTGCTACTTCATTTTCCTTCATCATCTTTTATAACTCTTACTCCATTTTTTTTATTTGATTATTCTGCTCCATAATCAACTTCATCATTTCTGTCTTCTGAGATTCAGTCTCTTCAATGTCTTTTTCTAAAGGATCTTATATAGCTGGAATCTTCAATTGTTTCTTCAATGTTGCTATGTCAGCATTTTTCTTCTTGATGATTTCTTCTATTGAAATGACGTTAGAAGGATCATATCCAATTTTGATCACCAAACCTTCTATATTTTTTATTCTTGTGTCCTTTGCAAATGAAGATACTTTCTCCATCTTCAGCTGTGATTGTAAATTTTCCAATGAAACCTGCAATTTTGATAAATTCATAGCAGTGTTAGTGAAGGTGGATGAAATCATCTCACTAGTTTGCTTGTGTAGCTCCATTTGATCTATTGGACGAATCTCTTCTATATCAAACTCAAATGTTGTATTTTTCTAATCTACTTCTGATTTTGGTTGTGGAATTTATGCTTGAAGAAAAGAAAACTACATTTTTCCCTTTTCTGTGTCAAAAGATGAGAGCAACCTGCTCTGAGAGCTGGGAGTTTGCTTCCAAAATTGATTAAATGTACTATTTTTTAAAATTTCATTCTTCATCTTGATCTCTCTGAAGGTGTCAAAGACAGTCTTCTCCTTCTCCCCTATAGCAACTATACTAGTCTGAATGGCTTTATGTTGATCTTGAGAAGTTGTTGATTGTTGATCTTTAGAAACTGAAGAAGTAGTAGGAGTAGTAGAAGTAATTTGATCACCTCCCTGTGTGGAAGGAGGTGTCTCTTCAGTTATAATAATAAATTCTTTCTCTGACTCCTTGCTAGGATTGACCTTTGGATTAAGCTGTGTCTTCTTCCTGTAATGAATTTTAAACTCTTTGTTGGATGAATCATTCATTGGAGATGACTGATCTTCTCTAACTCTTTTCCCTGCTCTTTCCTGTGCAACAGGAATCTGTAATGCTGATGTAGACAGTTTTTTCTCTTCAGCCTCCTATAAAGTGCCTTCAATCCATTCAATATGATTCATGTTTTTTTCAATTTCTGGTCTAGGTGTATGAAAATAAGGTGTAGATTTGTTCTCTACCCTTAATTTAGAAATGACACCAATTGGATCATAATACCATGTGAAACTTGGGCAAAACTACATCTCTTTCAATAATTTATCTGCTTCCTCTCCTGATGTCATGCTTTTACAAATAAAAGGTCTTATCTGTGTTTTGATTTTGAATTATGATTTTTTTTAGCAGAGAAAAAATGCACTTCATTAGAATTGAGCATTTTTCTAATGTATTCTAATGCGGAAATACTCATGGGGAGTAATATTAGCAACTTGTAAGGGGGAAGCTCACAACCATAAACTCTAAGATCTGTGTAGTTTTGATAAAGTTGTCAATCTTCTATTCTTGCTTGATCTGACAGTTGCGATACCTTTTTTATTTATTCACTAATCCTAGGCTTTGTAATGTTATTCAATAAACTGAGTGATGGATGAAGAAACATTTCTACAAAATGTTTATATGAATACTCTTTTTGTTCCTTCATGATTAATGAAGTCCAGAAAATTATTGACTGTTGATTTCCTTCTTCATCCAATTTCTGTAACGGAAAATTAAATTTGTCTCCCTGAGAGTACAAGAAAAAATAAACTAACGCAGAGGCATAATTGAAAACCTCTTTAGTTTTGACTTTAACAAAATGATAATGGATAGAATCTGCAATCAATTGACCAAAATTGAAAATGATGGAGGGTTTGGAATCTGTGGAGAAAATGGACATGAATCCTATGATGGCTTCATCTATCCATTAGTCTGAATAATAACCAAGAAGGTAGGAAATGACTGTGATGATTTGTTTCAATCTTTTAGGGGAAATGGATGATGGAAATGGAAGGTTTTTCTTGGGTAATGGATCATTTCTAGTTATAAACAACTAAAGAGTTTTATCTCTCTTTGAAAAATATAACTTTTGATATATTTCAATCAAGGCTTCTTGGTAAAATGGTGTGGCATTATCTGTGGTTGGAGCTTTCATCATTTGTTCAATGGTTTGGGCAGTGACGATCACTAAAATCTCTCATGTAGGACCGATAATAGCTCTCTGGTTTGGCATATACCAAGCTTGGCATCTTCTAACAAATTCTGGAGCACTATGGGTCTGAGGAAAGATAAAATGTGGAAGATTATAATCACATAGTCATATATCATCAAATTTATCTAAGAATTTATCTTCTAACCAGCAGTATAATTCAAATAATTCAAGGTCACAAAGAGTTTGATGGATTTTTGGTCTTTGTCTGCTAATGGTATGTGATGAAAGTCAACTGGAGGGCGTAATAACAAACTTACCGGTTCTTTTGTTCCTTTAATATTTGGAGGCGTGATTGGCTTCGTTGGAATGGCGGAAACAGGAATTTGTGATTAAAAACAAAGGCCGAGACTAAGGAGAAGCTCTGGAAATTGAAATAATTTGAGCAACTGCAAAGGAAGGCTTTAATCAGTGGCAAGTTTGATCTCCGAAGTTTTGGTCAATTACTATGAATTTGTAATCATGTGTTGATTATATAGAAAAGAAGAATAAAATTTTCAAAACATGTGTTTAGTGATGAATTTATGGATAATAGGTTTAATTCCCATTTTAAAAGGGAGCGAGTACATTGCTTAATAGTTAGCAATTAAATTAATTGGCTAACGGTTATGGAAAGGAAAGAATTAACTTGATTGGATAGTCCACAGTACATGTTGGCATGACGTGATTGGCGGGAGAAGTAATGGTTTCAACTAGCGGATAAGTGTTATTTAAGGGTGATACAATAGCGGTAAGTGGTTTCATGTGGGTGGGGTGTGAAATCATATGGTTTTGACACATAGCGGTGGGTTCAAGCTTTAAAACCACAATTTTCAAACCCCCCCCCTCGACGTTAATTTTCAGACAATGAGGGGGGGCCAAAGTCGCATGTGGGCCGTCGGATGTGATCGGGATGCGATGGATGATCGATGAGGTGTTGGGTAGTTAACGTAAATGGATTTTTAATAGATGGTGGAGTAGGGGTATGATGAAGGCAATGTGACATGGATGGCTAACGATTAATGGAATGTAACGTGTCACATGGGTAGTGTAGAGTAACGGTAATCGATAATAACGTATAAGATTTAAATCCTATGGAATTGAGGGTGCATTTTCGAAATATTAAAGGTAAAACTTTAATAAGCATGCAATTTAAAAAATAAATTTCTCCTGCAAAGCTCTTCATTTCTCTTCGAATACAGCAATAGAATGGAGGAATTTTATGATACGAAATTTATTTTGAACTGAAAAAACTGACTTGCTCCTTCAACTAGACCTTTATGAATGAAATGGAGGCTTCAATACCTTATTTTGGTGAAAAATTAAATATTTTTTCCATGGGTAGTTTTTACCTTAGACTTGACCTATATGAGATGGAATGGCATGACTTTAGACCTATGAATGGAAATGAAATAATTTGAAGGAGCAGCATATCATGATAGGACTTTTTCAGTGACCAAAATTATTGTTGAAGACTAACTGAAAAAGAAAAAAAATTTGACTAATGACCTGATGGAAAACTCTCAAAAGAGTTATCTTTAATCACTGAAAATTTGACTCTAACATTGGCTCCAGCTGGGCATGGCAGCTCCTTCAGGAGGTGTCAAGAACACTCTAGATCAGGTAGCCTTACCATTGAGATATGGAGTCAACTGGACTTTGAAAACTTAAACAAACTGGAAACTTTGACTAAAAACAACTGACTTGACTCTGACTTGACAAGAGACTAAAACTTCTGAACTTTTTAAAAGAAAACATGAACTGTTTGCAGAATTCTTATGGCCTTCTCCTCAGGCTTCAAACTTCTGCAACCATTCCCTTCTTTGTTGGACATCAAATGTAAATTGGTATATAAAATGACAATTAATTTCTTTCTCAGGATTTCAAGAAACACAATTCTTTAGAAACCTACCATTGATAGGTCCTCCTAGAACTTCTTGTCCTTCAAGATCCTCTAGAAAAAATGCCTTGTTTCCTCTAAATGTTATGATCTTGTAAGGTCCTTTCCATAGATTGTCAAATTTCCCATTCTTTCCCTTATCTTCATTTATGGCATCCCATCTTACTACAATATCCCCAATCTTGAAGTCATCAGCCTTTATTTTTCTATCAAAAATCCTTTTAATTTTGTCATGCAACTTTTTAGTATTGTTGAAAACTTCATCTTATTTGTTTCAAATGTATCATCTGGTTTATTCTTCTTTGAATATCATTAGGCTCACTGACAACCTCCTGCAACATCTTCATTACTAAAACAACAAAAGAAGAAGGGAAAACAATGTCAATTCGATAAAAAATATGAAATGGAGACATGTTAATTGATCTTTTTGTGCTCACTCTATCAGCCCACAGAGCATTTGTAAGCTTCTTGTGCCAATTACTTTTGTTTTCTTGTAACATCTTCTTGATAATATTCACCAAATACTTATTAGATGATTATGCAAGCCCATTTCCCTAATGATAATATGCAGTAGAATGACCAAGTCTAATGTGATATTTATCACAAAAATCAATCATCTTCTTGGATTTGAAAGCAGATGCATTATCAGTGATAATCTTGTATGGATAGCCAAATCGAGACAAAATATTATTTTCAAGAAATTGAATGATAACAAAATCAGTTTCTTCCCTAGTGGGAATAGCCTCAATCCATTGGGTAAAATAATATGTAGCAGTGAGAATCCATTTGTGTTGAGTTGAAGATGGAAGATGAATTTCACCAATAAAATCAAGTCCCCATTGCTAGAATGGTGCTTGGACTTCAATTGGTTTAAGAGGCAAAGGTAAAAGTTTCCTTTTTACTTGAAATATCTGACACTCATGACAACTATTAAATATTTTGTAAACATCAGAAAACAAGGTAGGATAATAAAAATATGCTCTCAAGATTTTATTCATTGTGTGTTTTCCAATAAATATGACCTCCATAGTTTCCCTTATGGAAATTTGTCATGACTTTCTCAACTTCACCTTCAACTAAAAAGTTCAGCAATATTCCACCAAGATATTTCTAGTATAAGACCCCATTCAGAATGCATTATTTCGGTGCTTTTAAATTCAATGATCTTGCTTTACTACTTCGGATGCCAGGAGGAGGATTCAAATGTTGCATAATATATATAATATCAGCATACCAAGGAGATAAAGAAAATATTTCAGCTATCTCAAGTAATGTTTCGGCAGCTTGTTCTTCAGACAGTGCAACAATGAAGTTTATGTCTAAGGCATGAAGATTAGAATCTTCCATCAGCTTTTTTAGGCCTTGTCCTTTGATTAATTTTACGGGCTTAATCTCCAAATCATACTCTAGCAAAGCTGCAATCCATTTTCCTCTATGACCTTATGGATCATTATGTGTGAGTACTTCTTTAACATCAACATTTGGCACATAAGCAATGACATGGGAATGAAAAATGTACACTATGCAATATTTCAATGCTTTGACTAATGCTAAATCTTGTTTCTCAATGATATTTTACTTTAAAGCATCATCTCTTATTTTTTTGCTAAAGAAAGCAATAGGTTGTTCTATATTTTGATTTTTCTTTTGCATTAAAACAACGGCAAGTGTATGCTCTGAAGCAAATGAAAAAACTATAAAATAAAGTGTATAGTTTGGGCTAATGAGAATGGGAGCATGAGATAGAGCTAAATTGACTTGATTAAATGACTTATTTTCTTCTTTAGACCATTTTACTTCACTATCTTTCTTCAACATACCAGTAATCTGCCTCAAATGCTTAGCAAGATTAGGAACAAATCTTCTCAGAAAAATAATTTTACCATTGAAAGATTGAATCTCCTTTTTTCTCCTGGGATAATCTAAGTTCTGAATTACTTCAATCCTTGAAGGATCTACTCTTATGCCATCTTTAGATATAATATGCCCCATTAGCTTACCTTCTTCCATAGCAAAGAGGCTCTTCTTTGGATTTAATGAAATACCAAAATTTCTGCATTTTTGAAATACTGTGTTTAAATTTTGTAAATGATGTTCATCTATATTTGATAAAATAGTGATATCATCAAAGTAAATCACTAAAAACAAATAATTTTCATTGGAAAAAGCAATGTCCATTTCTCTTTGAAAATTTGCCCCTGAATTCTACAAACCAAAAGGCATCTTGGCATACATGAAAGTACCCCAAGGTGTGGTGAAAATTGTCTTTTCTTGATCATCTGGGTGAACAAGAACCAGATTGTATCCTGATTATCCATCTAACAAAGAAATTCTAGATGATCCAACTACCTTTTGCAGAATGTGATCCATTTTTGGTAGTGGATAATTGTCTTTTAAGGATACTTTGTTCATATTTTTAAAATCAATGCACAATCTAATTTCTCTTGTCTTCTTTCTCACAGGTACTAGATTAGACATCCAGTCTGAGAAATGAATAGGAAAAATTATTCTAGCAGTGAATAATCTATTTACTTCCTTCTGAATAGAAGGCAACAATTTAGGATTCATCCTTCTCAACTTCTAGCGAAATGGTTTTTGATCTGGCTTCAAAGGAATAGTGTGTTGAATAATTATTTTATCATAGACCTTCAAATCTAAATATTCCCAAGCAAATACATCTGAAAATTGAGAAATAAGTACTGCATACTTAGCTTTCATTTCTGGACTCAAGGATTTTGAAATCTACACCATCTTTTGCCTTTCTGAAGTGCCAAGATTTAGATCTTCTACTCCCACCTCTGTTGGTGACATAGTAGGCTTCCTTGCAACATCATCTTGATCAAAAAGTTCTTCCAAAGGTACCAAACCTCTTGGAATAGAATTATCTTTAAGCTGTAGTACTTGCATCTCTGTAGCATGAATTTCTTGGTCATCTGTTTGGGCATTAATGAATTCTTCTTCTGTCTGCAAGAAGTTATTGATGTGTTCATTATTTTGAAACACTTGCCAATATTGAACATTGTCAGAGATAGCAGGGAAATGTTTGACATTTATTTCATATTTTGTGTTTGGGTACAAAGGAATTTTTAACATACTAGCAGAAGTAGCAAGAGAATCAGCAATAACATTGTTATTTCTAAGAATTAATGACAAAGAATATTCAGGAAATATTGTTTTAAGTATAACTAGGACTGCATTTCGGTAAGCTCTCATTCTAGGATGTTTGTCTTGGTACTCTCCTTTGACTTTCTTGATAACTAACTCGGAGTCACCATATACAAATTTTATTTGCACCAATATTTTTCAAAAAATTTAGGCCAGCAATTAAGTCTTCATATTCATATTCATTGTTTATGCAGTCAAATGCTAGTTTATAAGAAGACATTCTAACCTTTGGAGGGATATCCAATGATTGATTAATTGGGCTGTGAATCCATATTCCAATACCGACACCTTATTTTCCCATGGCTCCATCAAAATCCATAGTCCAAAGACTATTTTCTTCATCTGGAAAGTGTAAATCAGATGACTATTTTTTTTTCTATTTGAGATACCTCTGTTGTATTCAAAATTTATATTTTTTCTACTTTTTTCTTATTTTATTCTTGAAGAGATGTCTTCAATTCCAAACTATTTGGCACTATCTTACAAAATTTTGTCTCTGCCAATTCTAAAATAGATTTTGAATTTTTGGATTTTCTTATTTTTCTTCAATCAAAAACTTTGAATATGGTGAGAATTATTCATTGAATAAAATAAAGGATTCTAGGTCTGTATGTATAGCATGAATGGGATTATTGTTAGGCTTTTCTCTAGTGCTGATCATATACTTCATCTTAATTTCTTTGTAAATTTTTTTGAATTGTCCAAATATAGGAATTGTTGCATATGAAAAGTCTAGCTGCAAAGTTCCTCTAAGATTTACTCCCCATGATCTAGAAAGTAGCATTCCATACCTAGGTGGTATTTCAACCACAACAACATCCATGAGGAAATTCTTGGATGGAATTTTCTCTAATGAGACCACTAAATCCTTGATAAGACCTAGACATTTCACACTCCCTGAATCAAATGAATAGAGATCATGCCAAGGTCTTCTGATATATAGTCCTAATTTTCCCATAATGGATTTAGGCATGAGGTTGTGGGATGCTCCAGAGTCAAGCATTGCATTATGAAGAATGAAACCATGGATATTGAGGCTTAAGTAAAAGGGAGGAACTTCACTATCTTCTGATTTTCCATTAATGGCAGGACCAAAAAGAAGCTCAGGATGATCATCACTCAAGTTAACGATATCAGATGTTTGATCAAATCTAAGCAGCTTAGTAACTTGAAACTTGTACTAATCATTCTTCATTATCTCAGTCAAAGGAATAGAAACCTTTAGTTTGGAAATTGCATTTTCAAGGGAAAAATGAGCAGGATGTTAATCTACCTCTTTTAGTGATGTGTCTTTCTTTTCAGGAAGTTCTTTGGATGAAGAATCTTTCTTATGTCCTCCTTCTTGAATTTATTTATATTTTCTTTGATTTTTTATGGATGCTTCATTAGCTCTATGAGAAGTAGAAGCAACAGGTGCTTTTTCTTTGTTTCTTTTTGGTGTGGCAGCTTATTTTTGTTGAGTATTGGTTTGAGAGCTCTTTTTCTTTTGATTATCAATTAGAGGAACATTTATACTCCTCAAACCATACTTCCTTTGAACTTGGGTGAGGTCATTTTGATATCCTCTATGATAATATTCAGTGCACATTAAGTCTTCATTTGACATGGCATATTGTTGGTCTTCTAATGCACAAATTTTAGAAGAATATTGATCTTCTTCAGTAAGGAAGAAATATTCTTTATTTTCCTCAAATAAATTATTTTCTCCAGAAATTTCTTCTCCATCATCTTCATCAGGGCCTTTAGTATAATTATGTTGGAATGGTGTCCAAAATTGTTGTTGACTTTGTGGATCCTGACCCCTCCATTCCCTTTGTTTAATCTTGTATTGGGGTTACTTATTATGACCCCTGAAATTGGGATTTCTTATAGAAGGTTCAACTTGTCTATCAGCATTGGACATCTTATCCATCATTTTCTCCATAGATTTAATTAAAGTATAAATTTTTCCTTCTGATGAAGTGGATGTTTCTTCTTTAATGGTGACTATTTTCTCTGTTTTGAGCTTGGAATTATTAATAATCAGATTGGTCTCTAGACTCACTGCATTTCTTTTCATTTCTTCCAAAGCTGATGGGTTTCTCTCCCTCAGCTGATAGGCCATGTCAGGGTAAAAAACTTTAGGACAATGGAGTAAAGAAAGGCCTCAGGGTGGTTTTATATTATCAGGAATTGAATCATATATCTTATTAAATCTAGCTGTGAATTCTTGGACAGACTCATTTGTATTCCTTTTCATTGCATTATATTTAGGCAGGATTTGTAGTGGATTTTTCTTCTCTTCCCATTTTGCCATGAATAAATCAATTATTTTTTGTGAAGTGCCAATTGTACCAGCTCCAAGAGAGCGAAACCATTTCTTTACTTCTCTAGAAAATCTTTGTCTAGAAAAATTTTGAGCAATAATACGCATATTAGCATCATCATTGCCTACTTCTTCAAGATCCATAAAATCCGTTACTTTGGCCACATGCTAATAGGTTGTGATTTCTAATGTTCCATCAAAGAGAGGCAGCCTCTATGGCATGATTTTGAGGTAAAGCAGTAATTTGACCTGGTAGAATCAGTGGAGAAAATCTGGCCATGGTTAATGGAGGAGGTGGTGAACATGTGAATTTTGATGTGGATTGAATAAAAGTTTGTAAAGGTTAAGATGGAATGAAAGGAGGAATAGATTATGTATCTATATGATATGGTGAGATAAAATAAGTACCAAAATCATGTTATAGATATTGAAAATAGGCCTTTTCGAAGGTTTCTTGAAATTGATCTACTAAGCCTTTAATTTTATGGAAATTGGACGAAACTTTAGTATCATTTTTAGACTCAAAAGTTTCAGAAAATGGTGTAAAAGACTCAAAACAAAAAGGGTCAAAAGTAGCTTCTGAAATAAAAGTTTTAGATTTTGTTCTAATTAAAAAAAATCAGATTGTGGAGAGAAAACCAAATCTTCTAAGTCAACCTCGAATTTGATTTAATCAATGGAGGAAAAACTCTTCTTGACTGTCGAGACATAGACTTCTATTTTATAAAAATACTTTCAGGATTATATACCAGTGGTGATGGATTAGGGTCAGGGTTTGACCTATTATATCTTTTGGGAGCCAACTTAAGATCTGAATTATATGTTTTGGCTCAGGTTTTGATTTCAGCATATTCAGAAAAAATTTCCCAGGGAATATTTAATAATCGTTCCCCGACAACGGCGCCAGAAATGTTATCACTCTCCCAAAATTTCTAGGCTGAAAATAGGAGTGAAGAAAGGTAACCACAAACCAACTTTTTGCTAGGTAGCTAGCCCTACCTAACTAGAGAGGTCTCGCTCTATGTCACTTTTTAAAATATTCAAATTTTAGGCTGAGTACCATATTTTAGGCTAGATATGGGTTAATATGTTTTAAAATTTGTTTAATAATTTGTGTACTGGATAAAAATTATAATCAGTGAAACTAAAATAATTTCAAAGGTTGAATAGCCGAGAACAGAGTAAGGCAAGATAGGAAAACTATTTGAGCACAATTAAGTTTTCATTTGTGTATAGTGGTAGAAAAATGAAGAGGTATGAATGAGAATTTTACTGAATTCGTTCTTCAGAAGAAAAGACACATTTGTAGAAATCTTAATAAGAAGAACATATAATTGATCTCTACTTATAAACTGATAAGCTTTTTACACGAAAATTGAAATGGAAATGTAATAACAGAGAGAAAGCATAGTGCCCAAAAGAAATACCACATGAATCTCACAATATTTGTTGCAACTCCTTTGATTTCATTAATAATAGGTCCACAGTAATACACAGAGTCTCAAAAACTCGATTATCGAACAGTAATACTTTGTACAATGAAGTCTTTATAGAAAATCAAAATCACAACAGTTACATTAAAGGCTATCATAATAGATAACACTTTATTTTCTAACTAAATTCAAATTGCATCATGGAAATAAATTCAATTTTCTATGTTGGCGCTGCTCTAACTGAAAACTGTTGCTCAAGGGGATAATTGTGGGTTGTGTTGGCTATCAGTTGACTGATGATCTGGCAGATTTTTTGAGTTTTCTCTTTCAACAAATTACTCCTGAAATTGGCACTTTTTTCCCAGCATTCTTCATTAGGGATGACCAATTTCATTACCTTACGGTAAACTTCATCTTCTTCAGTGTACTTAGCAAAGGTGGGCCTCACCAAAAAAACATGTTTGACCTCATACTGAATATAAATGTCATTACTCAAGGTTCCCAACAACGCCCTTCCTATCAATGTGACTTTGATATTTGAAAACTTGGCAGCATCTCTGGAAATTTCTTTCAATCTTCTCCAATAATCCTATTTGTTCATCAATTTATCATTAATCACGAGCAAAGAAGGCAACACTTTATGTGTTAGAGGCTCTATTCTACCGAAAAATCTCTGAACTGTGACATCCAAACTGTGACACTTTTCCTCAAGCTGAAGAATCAAATTCTTCTTTGTGAGAACTTTCTTCACTTCCAGGATTGTTTCTATTCTGTCATCTATGCCCAAATAATCCATCTCATACCTGTTTTTTGAATTCAGGAGCTTAATGATGTTGTTTGTCTATAGCAGACTTATCTCTTTATTGTGCTTTGATTGTTTTAATAGCTTCATATGCTTTCTGTATCAGCTCCTTTTGCTCAAATATGATTTGTATACTTTTCCAAATCTCGTTTAAATATTCCATGATGTCTACCCAAATTATCTCTTTTACTTGGCCCAAAGTATCTCCAATAACTAATTCTTTTTCTCTTTCTACAACCTCTCAATTAACTTTTTGGCTCTCTGTGCTTCAGCTACATGTGATTTTTCAGCATTAGATTTCTGAAATTGCAACAATTTTACCTGATCCTGTAATTTCTTTATCTCCTCTTCTTGAATGAACATATTCTGAAATAATTTGGTAAGCTGCTCAGCTCCATCTGTAGTACTTGTTGTAGAAGGTGTGGCTATAGGGATGACTGCTAGAGGCACTTCTTCTAAAGGAATTTTAGATGCTTTTGCTGCTACTTCCTTTTCATTTATCATTTTTTCAAACTCTTATTCCATTTGCTTTATTTGAGAATTCTGCTCCATAATCAACTTCATCATTTCTGTCTTCTAAGATTCAGTATCTTCAATGTCTTTTTCTTAAGGATCTTCTATAGCTGGAATCTTCAATTGTTTCCTCAATGATGCTATGTTAGCATTTTTCTTCTTGATGATTTCTTCTATTTCATTGAAATTGGTTGGATCATATCCAATTTTGATCACCAAGTCTTCTAGAGTTTTGATTCTTGTGTCATTTGCAAATAAATACACTTTCTCCATTTTCAATTGTGATTGTACATTTTCCAATGAAACCTGCAGTTTTGAAAAATTCATAGTAGTGTTAGTGAGAGTGGATGAAATCATATCACCAGTTTACTTGTGTAGCTCCATTTGATCTATTAGATGAATCTCTTTTGTATCAAACTCAAATGTTGTCTTTTTGTAATCTGCTTCCGATTTTGGCAGTGGAATTTGTGCTTGAAGAAATCAAACTGCATTTTTCCCTTTTTTGTGTCAAAAGATGAGAGAAACTTGCTCTGAGACCTGGGATTTTTCTTCCAAAATTGATTATGTGTACCGGTTTTTAACATTTCATTCTTTATCTTGATCTCTCTGAAGGTGTCAAAGATAGCCTTCTCCTTCTCCCCTGTAGCAATTGTACTAGTCTGAATGGAATTTTGCTGATCTTGAGAAGCTGCTGATTATTTATCTTTAGAAATTGTAGAAGTAGTAGGATTAGTAGAATTACTTTGATCACCTTCCTGTGTGGAAGGAAGTGTCTCTTCAGTAATAATAATTACTTGTTTCTCTGACTCCTTGTTAAGATTGACCTTTGGATTAAGATTTGTCTTCTTCCTGTAAAGAATTTTAAACTCTTTGCTGGATGAATCAGTCATTAGAGATGACTGGTCTTCTCTAACTCTTTTCCCTGCTCTTTCCTCTGCAATAGGAGTCTGTAATGTTGATGTAGACAATGTTTTCTCTTTAGCCTCCTGTAAAGTGCCTTCAATCCATTCAAGCTAATTCACGTTATTTTCAATCTCTGTTCTAGGTGTATGAAAATAAAGTGTATATTTGTTCTCTACCCTTAATTTATAAATGACACCAACTGGATCATAATAACATGTGAAACTTGGGCTAAACTACATCTCTTTCAACAATTTATTTTCTTCCTCCCCTGTTGTCATGTTATTACAGATAAAAGTTCCTATCTGTGTTTTGATTTTGAATTGTGATTTCTTTTTATCAAAGACTAAATGCACTTCATCAGCATTGAGCATTTGTCTAATGTACTCTAATTCAAAAATCCTCATGGGAAGGAATTTTGGCAACTTGTAAGGGGGAAGCTCACCACCATAAACTCTGAGTTCTGTGTAGTTTTGATAAAGGTACCAATCCCCTGTTCTTTCTTGATCTGGTAGTTGTAATACCTTTATGATTTCTTCACTAATCCTGGGCTCTATAGTGCTATTCAATAAACTGAGTTTTGGATGAAGAAACATTTCTACAAACTGTTTAAATGAATACTCTTTTTATTCCTTCATGACTAATGAAATCCAGAAAATGATTGATTGTTGATTTCCTTCTGCATCCAATTTCTATAAGGAAAAATTAAATTTTTCCCCCTATGAGTACAAGAAAAAATAAACTAGCAGAGAGGCATAACTGAAAACCTCTTCAGTTGTGAATTTAACAAACTGATCATGGAGAGAATCAGCAATGAATTGACCGAAATTGAAAATGATGGAGAGTCTGGAATCTGTGGAGAAAATGGACATGAATCCTATGATGGCTTCATCTACCCATTGGTCTAAATAATAACCAAGAAGGTAGGAAATGACTGTGATGATTTGTTTGGATCTTTCAGGGAAAATGGATGATGGAAATGGAGGGTTTTTCTTGGGTAATGGATCATTTTCAGTCATAAACAGCTCAAGATTTTGAGCTCTCTTTGAAAAATCTAACTTCTGATATATTTCAACCAAGGCTTCTTGGGAAAATGGTGTGGAATTCTTTGTGGTTTGGGCTTACATCATTTGATCAATGGTATGGGCAGTGATGGTCACTAAAATCTCTCCTGTAGGAGCAATAATAGCTCTCTAGTTTGGCATATACCAAGCTTGGAATCTTCTAACAAATTCTGGAGCACTATGGGTGTGAGGAAAGATGAAATGTGGAATATTAGAATCCCATAGTCCTATATCATCAAATTTGTCTAATAATTTATCTTCTAACCAATAGTATAATTCAAATAGCTCAAGGTCACAAAGAGTTTCATGTATTTTGTGGTCTTTTTCTGCTAATGGTATGTGATGAAAGTCAACTGGAGGGTGTAATAAAAAACTTACTGGTTCTTCTTGTCCTTTATTCTTTAGAGGCGTGATTGCCTCTGTTGGAATGACGGAAACAGAAACTTATGATGAAAAACATAGGCCGAGACTGAGGAGAAGCTCTGAAAATCAAAAGAATATGAACAGTTGCAAAGGAAGGCTTTAATCAATGGCAAGGTTGAACTCCGAAGTTATGGTCAATTACTGTGAATTTGTAATCCTGTGCAGAGCAGATCAAAAAGAAGAATAAAAGTTTCAAAATAGGTGTTTAGTGATGAATTTATGGATAATTGGTTTAATTCCAGTTTGAAAGTGGTGCAGGTACATTTCCTAACAGTTAGCAATTAAATTAATTGGCTAACAATTATGGAAAAGAAGGAATTAACTTAATTGGACAGTCCACAGTCCATGTTGGCATGACATTATTGGTGAGAGAATTAATGGTTTCAAGTGGCAGATAAGTGATATTTCGGGGGGGGGTTTAATTCCAGTTTGAAAATGGTGCAGGTACATTTCCTAACAACTAGCAATTAAATTAATTGGCTAACAATTATGGAAAAGAAGGAATTAACTTAATTGGATAGTCCACAGTCCATGTTGGCATGACATTATTGGTGAGAGAATTAATGGTTTCAAGTGGCAGATAAGTGAGATTTCGGGGGGGGGGTACAATGGCGATAAGTGGTTTCATGTGGGGGGTGTGAAATTGTATGGTTTTGACATGTAGCGGTGGCATCGAGATTTAAAACCACCCCTTTCAGACCCACCCCCCTGTTAAGTTTCAGACGATGAGGGGGGGTCGAAGTCACATGTGGGTGATCGGATGTGATTGGGATGCGATGGATGATTGATGAGGTGTGGGGTACTTAATGTACAGTGGAGTTTTAATAATTGGTGGGGTAGGGGTATGATGAAGGCGATGTGACATGGATGACTAATGAGTAAGGGAATGTAACGTGGCACATGGGTAGTGTAAAATAATGGTAATGGAGAATAACTCATAAGATTAAATCCTATGGTCTTGAGGGTGAATTTTTGAAATATTAAAGATAAAATTTTAATAAGCATGCAATTTTGAAAATAACTTTCTCCTGAAAATCTCTTTATTTCTCTTCGAATACAGCAACAGAATAGAGGAATTTTATGATACATAGTTTATTTTGTAATGCAAAAATGGACTTGATCCATCAACTAGACCTTTATGAATGAAATGGAGGTTTCACTGCCTTATTTTAGTGAAAAAATTAAATACTTTTTCCATGGACATTTTTGACCCTAGACTTGACCTATATGAGATGGAATGACATGACTTTAGACCTCTGAATGGAAATGAAATATTATGAAGGAGAAGCATATCATGATAGGACTTGTTCAGTGACCAAAATTATTGTTGAATACTAACTGAAAAAGCAAAAAAAATTGACTAATGACCTAATGGAAAACTCTCAAATGATCTATCTTTGATCATTGAAAAATTGACTCTAACATGTCACAGATGTTGTGTGGACAGTGCAGGAGACCAATAATGATAATGTTAAGAAAGTGAAACTTTCTATTACAAATCAAGAATGTGAATTGGATTGGAAAATGAGGTATGTAGCAACAAACCCTAATGCAACAATTGATGAGCTTAAATCCGCATTAAAAGAGCAGTTCAAAAATCCAAAATCATATTCTCAATGTGTGACTGAATTAAAGAAGATCCACAAAGAAGTGAAGGAATCTCTATGGAAGTCAGATCAATAGTTGAAGTGCACCATCATGGATGGAGGATTTACTATCGATGACACGCAGCACAAAAAATGGTTCATTGCCATGTTGTTGTCACATATGTGCATGTCCTTAAACCAGTCGAAGATTGCGACACATGCTGAAGTTGTGGAGATCACCATGAATTTAGAAGCCTCACTTGTATCAAATACACAGGTTGGGTCTCAGAAATCCAAATCCAGTTAGCTACATTACACTTAGAGATGAAAATTTTGTGAAAAGATAAAGAAAAGGATGTGTGCACAGGAGTATGGTGCAAACGTTGTAAATATGAAGGGCATCACATGGATTAGTGTCGTGTACGTAATAACTATCTAGTAGCTAGAGGACCAAGTACGATTAAGAGTGTGTCAGGGCCTATTGAAGTTCCCACGCTATGGTGCACGATTTTTCAAGAAACTGGAATACACATGATAGACTTTTGCCCTAGGATTGGTAAATATGTCCCAAAGCTCAAGCAACCTTACTGCACCTTTTTTTGGTCTGTGGGAAATGAAGAGAATAATTGTCACGGCTCTGATCTAATGATTGAGCAGGTTTCTTCCTATAAGATTCAGGATGAGGGTCGAGGGTCGGATTCACCTGCATCTCTGTATGGTCATGGGGGATTTCAAGGCAGAGGACGAGGAAGAGGAGGATGGGTTGGTCGGAGAAGAGGCCAGCTCAATGTTGGCCATTATGCGCGCGACTACCCGAATTCAACACAACAACATTGCAGGGACCTTGGTGTGATGAATATCACTCTGAAACCATATGCCAAGCCTGTCAAGCAGCACCCTTACAGGATGAATCCCAAGTATAAGCAGAAGATTAAAGAGGAGCTCTAGAAAATGGTTTTTGCAGGGATCATTGAACTAGTAAATGAATTAGATTGGGTAAGCCCCATGGTGGTCCAAGGAAATAAGGCCAAATGAGAAATTAGGATTTGTGTGGATTTGCGCGAGTTGAATGATGCATGTGTGCATGACCCTTTTCCAATGCCATTTTTTATGAATTATTGGACAATGTGGGTAGGTAGGAGGCCTACTCATTCACTGATCAATTTTATGGATATCACAAAATAAGAATCGTGCCTGAAGACAAAAGTAAGACAACCTTTGCGATGGAATGGGGATCATTCCAATACACATTAATGACATTCAGTCTGAAGAATGTGCTAGCTATATTCTCACGTGTGGTGGTAGCTTCTTTTAAGGAGTATATACATAAGTTCTTAGAAGTTTATTTTGATAACTGGAATGTATTTGGCTTATTGAAGAAGCATGTTTCAATCCTGCACTTGATGTTGGATACTTGTCGGAAGTATCAAATCTCGCTGAATCTAAAGAAGTTTATATTGTATGTCCCTTTCTGGATTTTTCTAGGTCATATTTTCTGTCAACAGGGATTGGTGGTCGATCCAACCAATATTAATGTTATTATTAACCTGGAGGATCCAACGAATGTGAAGCAGTTGCGTTCAATTCTGGGGCATACTGGCTATTACAGGAAATTTATTCAAGAGTACGCACTAATTAATGCGTCAATGGAGAAGTTTCTAAAGAAGGATGCTTCTTTTTGTTGGGACGAGGACTTCCATAAGAGTTTAGAGATGCTTAAGGAGAAAATGGTGACTATGCCTATATTGGTATTCCCTGACTAGACAAAAGAATTTCATGTGCACGTTGATGCTTCATGTATCATGTTAGGAGTTGTATTAGTGTAGCCAGGAGCTGGAGATATTGATCACCCAATTGCATTTGCGAGTAGAAAATTGTGAAGTTTTAAGAACAATTACTCGACAACAGAGAGAGAAGGGTTAGCTATGGTCTATGTGCTGCAGAAGTTGCGTCACTATTTGTTGGGAGGTCATTTTAAGATGTTCACTGATCACTCTTCTTTGAACTACCTAGTCAACAAGCATGTGTTTGGGGGGGGAGATCTGTAGATGGCTCTTATTGTTTCAAGAGTATGATTTTAGGTGATTATAAAGCCAAGAAGATTGGATGCAGGTACAGACCATTTGTTGTTCATTAAAATTGGACATGAGCCAACTAATTTGGAGGAACGATTAAAAGATGCGCAGTTGTTTTCCATTAAAGTAGTTGATGACCACTTCATAGATATCATCCACTTCCTGATCACTGGAAGTGTGCCTACGGAGTATACAGTTAAGTAGAAGAAAGAGTTAGTCTCACGTGCAGCAGACTTTACTTTGATTACTGGCCAGTTATATAATATGGGAGTTGATGAGATATTGAGGCGATATGTGTCAGATTTCGAAAGGAAAAGAATATTAGCAGAAGCACATGCAGGGGTTGCAGGGTGTCACTATGCGAGTAAACCAGCTACACAGAATATTTTAAGGGTTGGTTTGTGGTGGCCTATGGTGCACATTGATGCAAAAGAATATTTTCTCACTTGTGATGTGTGTCAGAGAACGGGGTGACCCTCGCGCATAGATGAAATTCCACTACAACCACAAGTGATTTTGCAGGATTTTGATAAATGGGCCATTTATTTTGTAGGACCGATCAACCCTCCAGGCAAGAATACTGGTGTGTGCTATATCATCACCACGACAAACTATTTGACCAAATGGGCAGAGGCTATGCCTGTGAAGGATTACAGTGTCGAAACGGTTGCGCACTTCATTTTTTAGAATATCTTGACAAGGTTTGGGTGTCCTAATATTTTTATGAGTGGTCAGGGTACACATTTTGTGAATGAGACCATTCAAGCCTTGACAATGGAATTCAAGATACACATTCAGAAGAGTAGATTGTATCATCCATAGATAAATGGTATGGTAGAAGCCTTTAATAAGATTTTGGATAATGCACTCACAAATATCTGTAATGCTAATCATAACGATTGGGATGTGCACATACCTATGGTTTTGTGGGCATATAGGACTACATGCAAGAAATTGACAAGACAGACTCCTTTCAGGATGATGTATGGACATGAGGTTGTTATGTCGATATATTATATTGTCCCTAGTCTACGCATCGCAACAATAACTAACATGGTTGATCGAGATACTATGGAAGAGTGACTGGCACATCTAGTTGTGTTGGAGGAGAACAGATTCATTTCTATTTTCCATCAGCAGGTGCAAAAGGCGTGCGAAAAATCTTGGCATGACAGGCATATTAGGTAGAAGATTTTTAAGGTGGATGATTTGGTTTTGCTATGTGACAGCAAGTTTGCATGCCACCCAGGAAATTTCAAAATGCATTGACTTGGACCTTATATTTTCAAGGAAATCACAGAAGGAGTTGTGGTACGTATGGTTACCAAGTTAAGTGGTGAATTCCTTCCTGGGTATGTGAATGAAAGTCAGTTTAAACCATACATGGATGATTCCATCCCTGCGTGCACAAAATTATTACATGGATGGAGAAGTGTCTTAGCACCCCGGACAGTTGTGAGAGGGTTCATGACCATAAAGAATTTTTTCAAGCATTTGAGAAGTATTTTTGTGTGACGAAGATTGAGAAAGCGTAGGTATCTGTGAAAACCATGTAGAGACTGCATCAGGAGGTTGAAACAACCGCAGATGCGCCAAAATCAAGTTGTTGGAGCATTTAATCTGGATAAGACAACTTTGTTACCATTTGGAGGAGTGGGTAACCTACATGTATGGAGGATATTATGCCATATTTGGAGCCATTTTAGCATTTATGAGGCTGCATCAATGGACATCATGTCGTTTAGGTTGCACCATCTCTATAAATATGGCAGGAAGGGTCACATTATTTCCCTTTGCTTTCCAAGATATCTATGCCCATTGTTGCCACTGTGCTTGGTTGAGATTATTTTTGAGCACTAGGAAACCTTCTTCGAGATGTTGCACCAAAGAGGGTTAGGTCATATAATCCATGAAAGTATGACTACTACAAAACCTACCCCCTCTTCGACACACACTGCTGAAACACCTGTGCCAGAACCTCAACCTCAAAAGGTGAAGAAAGGACAGACATTGGGGACCCAAAAGTCTATGTACAAGAAGACCTCGAAGCCTAAGTAGACCCAAGCAGAATGACAGAAGAGACCAATGGCCGAAGAGACATAAGTGATAGTAGAGGAAGAAATTATTGAAAAAGTAGACCCAATCTCACGGCTACCCAAGTACATGGCGCCGCGCAAGCCATCTGTGGAAGTAACGAAGGACCTGGATAAGTTCAAGTCACATATCAACACACCGCTACTCTCGGAGAATGTGCCTTTTGAAGGGGACATGTTTTCAAAATTACCTTTGCTGAAGTTGGAATATTGGGACCTGGCTGACCGTGAAAATTTCCATGAATTTGCACCATTGGAATAATTTGGAGAAGGTGCCCTATGACAGAAGAGTCATCAAATTTGAACCAAGGCCATGGGAATTATGATTATAGAAGTCCAGGTTGCTGAACCTTCTGAGCGTTTCGCATTTTTGGCGCAACCCCATCAATGATATTTTTCTGTGCCAGTTGTTCGCCCTGATGCATGATAATTTTATGTGGTTAGGAGATCCCATCTCGATTGATGACATGTTGATTCATCAAATTACCAAGTTACCTTACCAAAGGAAGGATCCAGGGGTGGCCTTCGGAGGGAAGGAAAAAGATAAAAAGGTCGTCGAAGATGTTAAAAAGGAATATGGGGTGAACATGAATACTAGAGGATTTTTAGTCCAAGATACTAATTCTCTGGCGATTAAATTTTTTACCCTGATCCTTGCATGAAAAATGATGAGGAAGTGTCACGCAAAAGAAGTGCCTGTGCCCATGATTAAATTAGTTGGGCAGTGCATGAAAGGGGTGCAGTACAATTGGGTGAAGTACCTTTGCAATTATGTTTTGGAGAACATTCAAAAAGTGCAAGAGGATGGAAATAATTTTTATTATCCTTGGCTGTTGTTGTTGGTCGCGTTGATTGGTTGGATACCACCGAAAAAGTCCTAGTTACCAGAGATTGAGCTAGATCTCTACGAAGTCGCAAAATATACATCATTATGGAACTCGAAGCTTCCTTCCAGTGTGACAGAAAATAAGAGATTCTGGGTTCTATTTGGCACGAGGTGTTTCAAGCGGTGCAATCCAAGCCATGATTGTCACCTATGTTGTATGACCAGTATAAACACATTGCATACTTCAAGGCCACCTTTCACAATGTGAATGTCCTCGCAAAGAGGGACATGGAAGGAGTTTAGTATGAGCTGCCATATATGGTTACAGAGGATGAGCTTGTGCACACTATGACAAAGTGGCCCCCCTTATGGTTAGAAGCAAGTACAACTGGTGGTTCTCCATCGTTAGCACCGCTGACTCCTACGAAGCCACACAAGTCGAAAAACCAACCAAATGATGCACAGAAGGACTAGGAGCCAGCCACTATGCCAGATACAGTTGACTTGCACAGTGACAATGACATGGAAGATAAGGAAGGAGAGAGTTCTGATGCACCTTCGATGCAGACAGACATGCAACAAGGGACCAAGAGTGGGCCTTAGAGCCCACTAGGTTCACGCACAAAAATGAAATCATCTAAGAAGAATGAGACTAACCCATTGATGCTGACAGAGGAATATTTTGAAAATATTGCCGACATAGTCCAGGCAGTGACCGAAGATGTATGGAGAAATGTAGAATCACAATACAAATCGGTCCTTGATGATATGCAGCAAGGACTCCAGTAGCTAAGAGTGAAAGTGAGCATGGTAAAAGCGAGCGCGCTACCACTCAAAAATATCTTGGCATCTTTCTCAGACAAAAAAAAAATCAAATCCAAGGGCTTGCGCTTCATCTTGATGATTCGATCTTTCACACATCTGTCTAGGCTCAATAAGAGGTGGGATTTGAATTGGCCATCTTTCCTATAGTAAGGTTACATACCATGCATATGATGATCACAGATGAGCTATAGTACAAGGAGTACAACGCATTGCAGGTCACCAAGGAGGCTCAGCAGCAAGCCGATGCAATGCATAAGGGAAAATAGATAGGAGAAGATGCACGCCCCACTGCTGAAATCTAGCATGCCAATTTGGAATCCATGGTTGATTAGTTGTACTCTGGCCTCCCTGAAATCACTGTGCCAACTACTGCAACACCCACCATCAAATTAGAAGTTTTACTGGCCACATTGAAAGCATTGCAGTCAAAAGTAGAAACAATGCATATAGAGCTCGATCAGAATGTAACAGGCTTGCAGATGAAGTTGCAACCTCAAATTCCTCTAGAATTTCGCGCACAGCACGTTGTAGTAGTTCAGGAATCAACTGCTAGCATCACTATTGTTTTCGATGCTTGAAACAAATTTTTGGAGGAGGCCATGGGAATTTTTACCTCCATCCAGCATGACCCCATCATACAGCAACTGAAGATATATCTACGGGCCAAGGAGTAGCAGTTCAACGAGATTCTGGTCACTGCATCGACCCTGGTGTCGACCCAAATACTAGCCTGACTATAGGAAATTCAAACCATTCAGGAAGAAGTCAATACACTGTGCCAATGAGAGAAATTAATAAAAAATAGAATGTAGCCTTAGGCTAAGGAGGCCTTGTAGCTTTAACATAGCATCGACGGTGCCCTCAAAGGCCTGCAGCAGACTCAGAGAAGCATCAGCCTGACAATCGAGGGGCCAAAAATATTGAAACCAGTTGAAGAAGCGCAGAGCGTCACATCATAGAGTACAAATGTTATTCAACCACTCAGAGCTTCCATTCAGGTGTTAAAAGACAAGATGCAAGAACCTATGCCAAAGTGACTTAGGACGAGTCACTAGATTGTGTTGGGGGCCTGTTGGGATAGGGTCCCCTAGGGTCAATTTTATAGGTACAATTTTGGGAAAATTTTGTTAAACACATTGTGCACATAAGTCAAGGGGATTTGGGGCGGGTCAAAGCTCCTTACTGATTGTAATGGGTGAAAATGGAAACCCTGAGTCTCAAACCATGGTTTGAGACTATGGTATGTGCATGTCCGAGTCATATAATTATGAAAGAGTTGAGTCGAGTAAGGATATGTTTTTTGTGATGATGAATGTTTTGATCTAAGTTTTGGGCAAGTTTGTGATCAATGTGGGTAGAAAGGCTCTTGTTGGTTGTGTGCACGAAGACCTAAGTCCTGAGTTGTGTGCAAGGACCCTGCTGCTATGTTCGTAGGAAAAAAGGATTGTATTGAATTAAATATCAATTAATAAAGAAGAATATTTGACTAACTTTGTTGCATTGTGATTTCTATATTTATGCACGAATATGTTGGTTTAATTATTTTTTGATTACTGCAATTTATAGATCTATTTATGTTCCTAGTTTCATGTGAATTATCCGAGATAAGTATACATCTCTGTAGTCGCGCAAGGGTTGCATCTGTGTTAAAGCTTTTACATAAAACCTATCTATGTGATTGCATAAGTGTTATTTCCTCTCTGATAAGCTAGATGTCACCGAAGTACAATGATATTTTTTACCCATATATGTTAAGGGTTTTATCTATGATTAGATCTAGGTTTCTGTGAAGTCTCACGCAGGATGATAAGAATTATATCTAATAAGTATGGTTAAGTTCCACATCATACACTCCCTCAGGGTGTGGAAACCTGGTTCCAGCACCCCCCCATCTACATCAGGTGAGACTTTCGTTTGCGCTATCACATCACTACCGAAAGGGCCAATAGTTGGAGGGTTTTTTTGGTTACGCGGAAAACTTTGAACCTGAGTCAGGACCCCTCAAGACAATGCCTAATATGTAAAATATTTACCTAACAATATTTCCATGTTGGTGAAGAGATTCCAAAAAGCTACATTACATAGATATTTTGAGGAACCTTTTCCCATTGAAGAAGGTATCATTAGCCTCAACATCAATTCTAATAAACAAAAAAACACTACTTCTTCTTCTAGAAAGAAACTAAAACATCAAAACAACCCTCCAAAATGAAAGAAACCTCCCCTTTTGATCTGGAAAACCTCCGAAAGTCTCTCAATAAATTGTGAAATCTGGAAAAAAATTTCAGTATAAATTTCTTCAAATAGATCAAACTTTAAAAACCCTTATAGGAAACCTTTCCAAAATAATCCTCTTCCTCCCAATTAGGGACTTAGTGTTGAAGTTTTAATAGAAACTATACAATAAATCATGGTTGATTCTACCTATGATGAAAATGATGCAGAGGAGGCTGAAATTAATATTGAAGAAGATAATGATCATCCACCACCTGCTATAGGTAATTTTTCAAACATTTTGTTTTATGAACACCTTGATCAAATTATTGCAAATCAGCACTAGTAAAATATCTATAGTAAAAGTTTGGTTGAAAAAAAAGATCCTCTTCCTATCAATAAGACTAAATGCACCAAAAAACAATCAATAAATGTGCAGAAAACTATTTTCATAAACATAGAGTATGACCCCATTGAAGATCTAAAAAACAAAAAGCTAACATTTCATTGTTTGAAATTATAAAAATCCATTTAATACAATAGAAAGCTCAACAACATTTTTCTGAAAAATTTTCTAAAAAAAAATTTGTTCGAAACAAAGATGTAGCTAGTTTCCAAATACCTCCATATGATCATGTGCGGATTTTGAAACATCTGCCAGAAAATATTCCTACTCAAAAAATCAAACCACACCCATTCTTGCGTATGAAATATTTAATAAAAAAGCACATGATGGTATGATAGTTTTGGGGGCTTCCTCAAATGTCATGCCACTCTTTGTATGCAAGAAATTAAATGAACAAATACAGCCTTCTAAAGCAAAAAATGTTCAACTTGATAAAATAAATGTAAAGGTAGGAGGAGAGCTTACTGATGTACTTATTAGACTGTCATCAAATCACAAATTTCACCATACCATTGACATAGTTATTGTGGGCATTCCTGAAGCATGCAACTTATTCTTAAGTTAAGACTAGATGTAACATTTAACAAGATACATGTATACAAAATTAACATATTTATGGTTACCTTGGAAAGGCGAACCCAACAAGATTATAATTAAAAGAGAAAAATATATGTGACATGTTGTAACTGATATTGATGGTCCTGACAAGCTCAGAATGTTTATTGATTCTTCATGTATCGATTCATTCTCTGGTATTTTTTCTAATGATATTTCTCCTTTTACAAATAACAAAAAACAATTTGAATTTTTGATTGCCTATAAATTAGTAACAAAAAACAAAAATTTTATTGAAGTTAATTTTGATCCTAAATCTGAATTATGGTCTTTGTATTTTGACACATTAAAATAAAAAGAAGGTGTAGGCACAGGTTGTCTCCTCTTGGATCTTAGAGGAAATAAAAAATTTATTTCTTGTAGATTAGAGTTTGAGTGTGTTATCACTCCACCAGATTCCCAAGGATGAAGGAAGGAATCCCAACAGAGGTAACCACAAACCAAGCTTTTGACTTGACAGCTAGCCCTATCAAGCCAGAGAGGGCTCTCTCCAAAAAGGGTCACAACCAGGAGGGCTAGAGAAATTAGCGTTTTAGGCTAGATAATGAGTGCAAGGGGTTGTTTTGATTTTTGGTTTGGTTGGGTAAATCATAGATAATGAAAATAGTTCAAGGAAAGGCTAGGATAGGGCAAGAGACAAAAAGGGTTGCAGGGATGAATGGGGCAAGGTAGGTACAATGTCAATCACTTGAGGGAAATGGTTATGGGATGATTCAAGACTGAGGGAAGCATAGAAGATTAATTTCTCTCAAACAGAAAACATGAAACAAATTATGACAAGTTATCCAAAAAATAGCATGACTAGCATGAATTCTGAATCTCACACTTATAAAATATCATATCATATAAATGGAATGAAAATGAACAATACATTCACACATATGTAGCTAAAGAGGAAACAATGAAGGACATTTAATACCACAGGTATCCCATAAATATAGTTGCAAATCCTCTTGTATTAATGGCCAAAAACTGAATACAAATTCTTCTTGATCCACAGAGCAAAATGAAACTGGCTCCAACCTTTGACTCATGTGAATATCTGAGCTAAATAGACCTCAAAACCACCTCCACTCATCCATAGGGGTCTAAGTCATGAGATGAAGAAGATATTACATAAAAATTTGAATTGATAGCTAGAGTGTAGGATGAGAAAAGTGACTCATTCCTATCTCTAATGAACTGATTCATTACACCTCAAATGGTTGACTTACCAAATCTATTTACCCTACGTAAAAGTAAAAACATGATATTTGCATTCATCTTGAACATTTCCATAAGTAAATTCCTCATTTCCTAAAGTAAAAGTCAAACTGGAGTTAAACTTCAAAAATTTCTGAAGACTGTGTAAAATACATTTTTCTTGTGAAACACGCAGCGTCCAGGCAGAAAAATTGACCTTTGTTCAAGGCTGATTGTGAATGCCTTCTCGATGTCAAAATCAGCTCCATGATAGCTCATTGGAAATCCCTTTGAGTATATTTCCAAAATTACCTCCAGTTTTTAAAATGGTGCTCATTTTCCCTGTCAAAAACATGTTCTCCCAAGACTGGTAAATGCGCAGCGACCAAACAGATTTAGAGGCAGAAACATGAAATTTTGATGGTATTTGAGATTTTTATGGACCAATTCTCCTCCAAAAACTATGAAACTTTCTAGGGTTGATGTCCTCATCAATATAAACCTGTTGGTAGTGTCCATTTGTCATTTGGAGGTCCCAAAAAAGAGCGTAGCGTCCAAGGCACTACGCGTTTAGGAAAATTTATGTGTGCAAAAATACTCAAAAAAAAATAATTTTCATAGAATGCAAAACTTTTCCAAAACTTGTCAAAATTGTGAGGGTACTTGATCATTTAATTTTTGAATCATGAAGTGAAACCTCTGCAAGTATTTCCAACTTCACTTTCTTTTCTTGCTTGGTCAAAGCTTGAATTTTTGCATGGGCTCGTTTGAACTTGGCCCTTGCAATTTTGTTCCTCATGGCATAATGTTTTGCCATATTTCTCTGAATGTCATTGTCCTTTTGAGCCTTGGCCAAGAGCTGCTCCAAGTTTTGGTTGACCCTCTCAATCCATGCTTCTTTGTTTTCATTGATCTCTAGGGCAAGCTTTTCATTTAAGGTAAGCTAGTATGCTAGCTCAACTTCCCTTTGTCTCTCTAGGGCTAGAGCTCTTTTCAGCCCTCTAGTCCTTGGTCTCTGTCTTGGAGGTTGATCCTCCTCATCATCATGTTCACAAAACCTTTTCAATTTTTCCTAAAGCAAGGCTTTAACCTTTTCTGCCTCTCTTTGTGCTTTGATACACTTCACCTCATTGATGGCTTGCTCGGTCTTCTATTGTTGATTTTCTTGCTCAAGGAAGTCAATCACATATTTGGCCCTCTCAAGATTAGTCTGAAGTTCACTAATATTTTCCTCTTTGCCTTTAATTACTGCAATGGTGATTTTTCCTTCATCTTCCTCATTAGAACTTTTGTTCTCCTCTTCATCCATGGTTGGTGTCAAAACCCTAGTGATATGATGAAATCAAATGAAATTGTATGAAGTGAAGAGTGGGGTGAGGAAAGGGAGGAGATGGGAATATGGAAGGGAGCCTAGGCAAGAGAAACC
The DNA here is from genome assembly GCA_034641835.2 of Pinus albicaulis. Taxonomy (NCBI): domain Eukaryota; kingdom Viridiplantae; phylum Streptophyta; class Pinopsida; order Pinales; family Pinaceae; genus Pinus; species Pinus albicaulis. The sequence continues at coordinate 906,718,164 of CM076577.1, forward strand.
CTAGGGTTAAAGTAAATAGGGATGAAATTTTTTAGGGAATGGGGATAGGGAAAAGGGATGTGAGGAAGACTGTGTGAAAGTTAGGGATTAGGTTTAGGGAATGAATTAGATTTTGATAAGAAATAGGTTTTTTTACTTTTAGAAATAGGTTTTGAATTGACTATGAAGCAAAGATGATATATCAAAGAGAGGGTGACTTGGTCACTTACTGGTAATTGAAGCTTTGAAGAACCCTTGTGCAAATATGTAGCATGAAATGGTGAAGTGACAGGTTGACAGAGGTTTTCTTGGCATTTCTTGGTTTAAAGCATAGCGACCAACTGAACACGAAGCGTCCATCTTGAACGCACAACACCCTTCCTGAACGCGCAACGCCAGTGCAGCACCTTTTTTCAGACCACATTTGGAGGCCTTCCCGGCGTCCAAATTGGGCCTAGGATAGCTCGTTGGAAATATTATCCTTTGTACTTTCTAAATATATCTTTTTTATTATTGGAGTTTATTTTCCTTTTCAAACGTTGATTTTCCCAAGACTGGTGAAAAAGTGCTGAATGAGGGTGCAAAAATGTAGAGTGTTGTTGCAGGAAATTTTTGGAGGCCTTCCTCAACTCCCAATTGAGCTCATGATAGCTCATTGGAAAGCTCTCTTTGTTTATTTATCATTTTACTTATCAAGAAATTCATTTGGACACTCCAGCTATGAGAAAAAATTATTTTCCCAAGGTCACTCCAGAAGTGCAGCGACTCTCTTATGGCACCTGTGTTTTTGACATTTATCTAAAACCATGACACTTGTGTAAACTCTGAAGGAGTTTTTTCTTCCGTGACCTATGATGGACAAAAATCTCTCTCACTTTTTTCAAATTCACCTTTTTATTGGTCAGAAACACAGTTTGAAGAAAAACAGACCCTATGAGTGGCAAATGACTTGACCTTTGGAATGATTTCTTAAAAAATTATGGAGATATGATCTTATGAGTTGGAATGGCCTCATACTTACTGATATGACCTAATTTATGCCTCCTCTGCTCATATTTCTCTAATTTGATAATAAACCCTAGCTCAGTGGGACAAGAAATTAGGGTTTTGTGCTTGTGAACAATGATGACTTGGGCACACTTGGGAAAAATGGTCAAGAAACGAAGCGAGGTCAATGATAATTATGGAGATGAGGTTAAATTAGAGTAAAATAAGGAGAGATGGGTGGGATGCAAATACCAGTGCTAACATCGTCTCCAGCAGGGGATGGTAGCTACTTGGAGGTGCCAAGAACCAGAGATCTCTGAATTTGTAGATCAATTCCTTATCCATTGGGTAATGGAGTCCAATTTGTAAACTGAAACTAAAATTGAAACTGAAAACACACTGCAAACTTCAACCCACACTAACAGATCATCAAAGCCTTAGGGCCTTCACCTCAGGCTTCAAACCTTGATGAATTTTGTCAACACTTGCTGAAAATAAAATAAAATCAAACTGAAATGATACCGACGTACTCTAATTTGCTGCACAATTGCTGATTAGGTGAAATGATCCTTCCAATGTAACCAATCCAGGATATGGTACTTACTAAAGTTCTGCTCCCACTTTCCTCGAGCAGGAAGAAGGATGTACATGTAGGCAACTCACAATAGAAACTGAAACCAAGGCTTATGCTGACAAACAAAACAGCATTCAACTTCTCCAATGATTGCAAAAGAGTACCGAAGCGATCTTGAAAATCCTGAAGCATTACCTTGTCTTGAGTTTCAGCAGCAAAAAATACAAGTACTCCCTTCATTTTGATCTGAAAGAACACTTGGTTGTTGATTGATAGGAAAGCATGGGGAAGTATAACCTTATGCTATTTGAGTATTAGCTGTAAATTCCTGAAGCATGAGAAATTCTGACTCAATATCTGGCATTTTTTCTCTCTCTGGTTCATACTCCTCAAATGCATAGTCTAATTCATCTTTAAACAAGAAACATTCTTCAAGATAATCAAACATGATAGCCCTATCATCTTCATGAAAAACAACAGCATCTGCTAGCTGAGCTCCTTACAGGGAATCATCATCATAAATTGGTTTACTTACAACAATATCATGTACAATTTCATCAAACTCCTCATCGAAATTATCTTCATATTTATCTTACTTAGGAAAATTAGGTTTAGGAGAAACTTCATCAAATATAAACATTGAAAAAGGATATTTACCTTCTTCATGATGATCTATAAATCTAGTTTCAGGATTGTCCTGATTTAAACTTATATTTTCATTCTAAAAAATGGAAGAAGTTTTACCAACACTTTCTTGACTATATGAACACGAAAAACCTGCTTTAGCTTGGACTGTAATATGACTTTTCAGGAGTTGATCTATCTCATCTTCAAATAGAGGAGAAAGTAATTTTTGTTTTCATTTGATAACACAATAATTTTTTTCTTTCTCTCTTAAATATTCACAAGGATGTTGAATATCTTCTTTAACCTTTGGCTGATCAAATTGTTGTACTACTGCAAGAATTGTCTCCTGTGGGAAGTCTTTATGAACATCAAGACAATATACCTCATCCTTTTCTTCCATGAGAGAAAACACTTGCTCTTTTTGGTGATGAAAAGGATTGTCATGCAAAGCCTCCAAGATCTCTTCATCCATGAACTCATTATCATCATAATAATCCTCTAGGTTTTGAATGAAAACCTCAAATTGATCACAACAATTATTAACCAAATACAAAGAAGGGTATGATTCCTTGTATTCTTCATAAAATATTGAATGGAAAACTCTAAGAGAACAAATAATGGTAGGTGGAAAACCTTCATACCAAGATTGTGCTTTTTCTTCAAGAGAAGCCATGAACATCTTTAAAAGACAATATTCAAGAAATTCAACCTTCAACTTGTGTGTATGCATGTGAAATGTAACCAGATGTAAAGCAGCATAATTCTTATCATCATCTTTAAACATAGGAAAATTCCTTTACCAATCTACCTTAGGCATTTTATACGGGAAACCTGGAATGTCATCCCGTCTCATGGGAGCATACCTTCATGAAACAGTTTCCATCTTGAAAATTCTTGAAGCTATTGATCTTCATGCAGTGGAGTCACCATGAAGTGTTGATTTTCTAGATCTTTCAGTCAATGGAGTCACCAGGTGAATGGTACAGCCTTCATATATGTCCAACTGTTGTTCACCATCAATAATTAGATCTAAATATTTGTCGTTCTTTCCCAAGTAAGATTTGTCTTTTCGCCTCCCCGGCAACGACACCAGTATGTTATCACTCCGCCAGATTCCCAAGGCCAAAGGAAGGAATCCCAACAGAGGTAACCACAAACCAAGCTTTTGACTTGATATATAGCCCTATCAAGCCGGAGAGGGCTCTCTCCAAAAAGGGTCACAGCCAAGAGGGTTGGATAAATTAGTGTTTTAGGCTAGATAATGAGTGCAAGGGGTTGTTTTGATTTTTGGTTTGGTTGGGTAAATCAGTAGATAACGAAAATAGATCAAGGAAAGGCTAGGTCAGGGAAAGAGACAAAAAGGGTTGTAAGGATGAATGGGACAAGGTAGGTACAATGTCAATCACTTGAAGAAAATGGCTATGGGATGGTTCAAGACTGAGGGAAGCATAGAATATTAATTTCTCTCAGATAGAAGACATGAAACAAATTATGACCAGTTATCCAAAATAGGGCATGAGTGGCATGAATTCTGAATCTCACACTTATAAAAGATCATATCATATAAATGGAAAGGAAATGAACAATACATTAAAACATATGTAACTAAAGAGGAAACAATGAAGGACATTTAATACCATAGGTATCCCATAAATATAGCTGCAACTCCTCTTGTATTAATGGCCAAAGACTGAATACAAAGTCTTCTTGATCCATAAAGCAAAATTAATGTGATTCCAACCTTTGACTCCTGTAATGATTTGAGCTAAATAGACCTCAAAACTAACTCCACTCATCCATAGGGGTCGAATTCATGAGATGAGGGAGATATTAAATAAAAAATCGAACCGATAACTAGAGTGTAGGATGAGAAAAGTGACTCATTCCTATCTCTAATGAACTAATTCTGATTACACCTCAAATGGTTGACTTACCTGATGTATTTACCCTAGGTAAAAGTTAAAACATGATATTTACATTCATCTTGACCATTTACATAAGCAAATTCATCATTTTCTAAATTAAAACTCAAACTGGAGTGAAACTTCAAAAATTTCTGAAGATTGTGTCAAATACATTTTTCTTGTAAAACGCACAGCTCCCAGGCAGAAAAATTGACCTCTGTTCTAGGCTAATTGTGAATGCCTTCTCGGTGTCCAAATCAGCTCCGTGATAGCTCATTAGAAATACCTTTGAGTCTAGTTTCCAAAAATACCTTCATTTTTCAAAATGGTGCTCATTTTCCCTGTCAAAAACCTGTTCTCCCAAGACTGGTAAATGTGCAGTGACCAGGAAAATTTAGAGGCAGAAACATGAAATTTTGATGGTTTTTTGAGCTTTTGATGGAGCAATTCTCCTCCAAAAGCTATGAAAATTTCTAGGGTTGATGTCCTCATCAATATAAACCTACTGTTAGTGGCCATTTTTCATTTGGAGGTCCCAAAAAAGAGCGTAGTGTCCAGGTCACTACGCGTTTAGAAAAATTTATGTGTGCAAAAATGCTCAAAAACACAAAATTTTCATAGAATGCAAAAATTTGCCAAAACTTGTCAAAATTGTGAGGGTACTTGATCATTTAATGTTTTAATCATGAATTGAAACCTCTCCAAGTATGTCCAACTTCTCTTTCTTCTCTTTCTTGGTCAAAGCTTGAATTTTTGCATGGGCTCATTTGAACTTGGCCCTTGCAATTTTGTTCCTCATGGCATAATGTTTTTCCATCTTTTTGTGAATTTCATTGTCCTTTTGAGCCTTGGCCAAGAGCTACTCCAAGTGTTGGTTGACCCTCTCAATCCATGCTTTTTTGTTTTCATTGATCTCTAGGGCAAGATTTTTGTTTAATGTAAGTTGGTTTGCTAGCTCAACTTCCCTTTGTCTCTCTAAGGCTAGAGCTCCTTTCAGCCCTCTAGTCCTTGGTCTCTATCTTGGAGGTTGATCCTCCTCATAATAATTTTCACCAAACCTTTCCAATGTTTCCTCAAGCAAGGCTTTAGCCTTTTCTTCCTCTCTTTGTGATTTCATACACTTCACCTCATTGATGATTTGCTTAGTCTTCAACTACTGATTCTTTTTCTCAAGGAAGTCAATCACATATTTGGCCCTCTCATGATTAGTCTAAATTTCACTAATATTTGTCTCTTTGCCTTTAATTATTGCATTGGTTCTTTTTCCTTCATCTTCCTCACTAGAAACTATGTTATCATCCTCAACCATGGTTGGTTTCAAAACCCTAGGGATATGATGAAATGAAATGAAAGTGTATGAAGTGAAGAGTGGTGTGAGGAAAGGGAGGACATGGTAATATGGAAGGGAGCCTAGGCAAGAGAAACCCTAAGGTTAGAGTAAATAGGGATGAAATTTTTTAGGGAATGGGGATAGGGAAAAGGAATGTGAGGGAGAATGTGTGAAAGTTAGTGATTAGGTTTAGGGAATGAATTAGATTTTGATAAGAACTACGGTTTTTTACTTTTAGAAATAGGTTTTGAATTTACTATGAAGCAAAGATGATACATCAAAGATAGGGTGACTTGGTCACTTACTGGTAAATGAAGCTTTGAAACCCTTCTGCAAATATGTAGCATGAAATGGTGAAGTGACAGGCTAAAAAAGGTATTTTTGGCATTTCCTGGGTGAACGCGTAGCGTCCCTCCTGAACGCGCAGCACCCTTCTTGAACATGCAACACTAGTGCAACACCTTTTTGCAGACCACATTTGGAGGCCTTCCTGATGTCAAAATGGGGCCTAGGATAGCGCGTTTGAAATATTATCTTGTCTACTTTCCAAATATACCTTTTTTTTTATTATTGATGTTTATTTTCCTTGTCAAAAGTTGATTTTCCCAAGACTGGTCAAAAAGTGTTGAATGAGGGAGCATAAATGGAGGGTGTTGTTGCAAGAAACCTTTGGAGGCCTTCCTCAACTCCAAATTGATATCATAATAGCTCATTGGAAATATATCTTTGTCTAGTTATAATTTGACTTATCAAGAAAGTCATTTGGACACTCCAGCTATGAGAAAACTTGATTTTCCCAAGGTCACTCCAGAAGTGCAGCAACTCTCCTGTGGCACCTTTGTTTTCGTAATTTATCTAAAACCATGACACCTATGTAAAATATGAAGGATTTTTTTCTTCCTAGACCTATGATGGACAAAAACCTCTCTCACTTTTGTAAAATTCATATTTTTTTGGTCAAAAACACAGTTTGAAGAAAAACTGACCCTATGAGTGGAAAATGACTTGACCCTTGCAATGATTTCCTAAAAAATGATGGAGACATGATATTATGAGTTGGAATGGTGTCATAACTACTGATATGAACTGCATTATGCCTCCTCTACTCAGATGTCTCTGATTCCATAGCAAACCCTAGCTTAGTGGGACAGGAAGTTAGGGTTTGGTGCTTGTGAACAATGATGACTTGGGAACCCTTGGGAAAAATGGTTAAGAAATGAATCGAGGTCAATGATAATGAAATATATGAGATGAAATTAGAGTAAAATAATGTGGGATGGGTAGGATTCAAATACCAGTGCTAACGGAGTGCACTAACAATGTTGCATAGTATGAGGCACTCATACAAGGACTCAAGAAGGCTTTAGATATTGGAATTCATGTCTAAAAGTGTATGGTGATTCAGAAATAATCATCAAATAGTTTAATAAGGCCATTCATTTCCTTTCATCTCATTTGAAAAATTATCAAGCATATAAATGGGATTTTATTTTAAAAAAATGGATTTAATATTATTTCTATACCCGTATATTTAAATTAGGAAGTCGATAAGTTAGCAAAGGTGGCATCTAAATTAATTCTAGCTGAGGTATTCGATCCTAATTCTTTTTTTATTAAGCTAATTTTTAGACCATCAATACCTGATAATGTAACTAATCAATTGGTATTTGATCATCATTAACATATTCTTGAGTTCCTACATTCAGAAGACAGTTTTTGTGATACCTTTATAAATGAGTTGACACATGATGAGAACGTTTGGGACTTTTCTCATATTCCATTTCAATGGTTAATGGAAGATTCAACTGACCTGGTAAACTCTATTGCTCACCTTATTATTAAGCTTGAAAAATTTTATGATTTGTATGACATATTTAATAAAATTACTAATCGTAAAACCACCAGTTCAACCATGCAATAAGAATTCATTAATTTGGGAACTAAAGATAAACCTCAAAGCATATATTTGGAAATTAATTGCACCCCTTCAGGAAAAGGTGGATATTATACCTCTATTTATATAATTTAAAGACATATTCACCTAGGAATATCAGGATCTTAAAACTTTTAATCCCAACAATATACAACATACAATTCCCATGAAACGACATACCAAGACTTTTCAACAAAAGTTAAGGAAAATTCATCCTAGATTTGAACTTCTTGTTAAGAGTGATTCGAAAAAACTCGTAAATGTTAAAATAATTTTCCCTATATGGCATAACAAATGGGTTGTAAATTTATTTCTAGTGAGAAAGAAAAATGAATACATTTGTCTCCATGTTGACTTCAGAAACCTGAATAAAGCCTTTAATAAAGATAACGATCCAGTACCTCCCATGGAGAAAATCCTACCATGATTTTTACACTCTAAGATGTTGTCTCTATTGCATGGTTTCTCAAGCTATAACCAAGTTATGGTGGATCCCTCTAATCAGTTAAAAATAGCCTTTATAGCTCCATTGGGAACATTTTCCTACAAAAATATGCCCTTTGGCCTCATAAATTTTGGGGAAAATTTTTAGCAGGAAATAGATATCGCCTTCCATGGGTTAATTAATGAATTTGTAGTAATTTACTTAGTTGATGTCACCACTTATTGAAAATAGAGATCTGATCATATTTCCCATCTTACATTATTGTTTGAGCGTTGTAGAAAATTTGGAATTTCATTAAACCCAAAAAGTCTGTTTTTGTGGTCACGGAAGAAAAATTGTTAGGTTGTATTGTATAAAAAGAAGGTATTATGATTGACCTGGAAAGAACGCGGGCCATTGATAGTTTTCTCCCTCCTAACTCTAAAAATTCCATGCAGTATTTTCTTGGTATGATAAATTTTGTTAGCATAATTCATCCCAAGCTTTTATGAAATAGTTAAACCACTTTAGAATCTTTTGAAGAAGAATGTTGTTTATAAGTGGACTTACCCAGCAAAATAGGCTTTTGGTACCATAAAACTGGTTATTTTTTAAGCCTCTATCCTGATGAGCCCTGGTTTTTCTAAGTATTTTATACTATATAAATTTTCTTCTAATTCTTCTTACGTTGTTGTCCTTACACATAAAACATAGCTTGATACTGAAATTCCCATTGTATTTATGAGTCCATTTTTAAGGGAGTTGAATTAAAATATTCAATGGTGGATAAACAAGCCTTTGCAGTCTCTAAGGCTATCAAACATTTAAGATATTACTTTCTTAAATCCATAACTAAGGTAATAGTTCCCTATGCAGTAGTAAGAAATTTAGTTATGCAGAAAGAATTGGGAGAGAAAAGGGCCCACTGGATGACATCTCTCCAAGATTATGACTTTGAGATTAAACTTTCTCAAATATTGAAAGGCTAAGGACTTTGTAAGCTTCATTTTGAGTCTATCAATCTCCCTAATCAATATCCTTGTCCTAGTAATAAAATTCCTATGTTGCAAAATGAAGCCTTTTGTGTCCCAAATGTTCTTGATTCTTGGTATTCTAACATCAAGTTTTATTTGCAGAATCATACAACACCATCACATATTGAACCCAAAAATAAAAGAGCGTTAAATTTGAAATCTACCCCTTATCAATTGAAGAATAAAATTTTGTTTCAAAAGAATTATGGTAGTGTATTACTTCGTTGTCTAGAACAATGTGATGCCCAACAAGTACTCCAAAAACTCCATTTAGGTCTCGTCTATTTTCATTTTGGTGGTGATACCATTTCTCACAAGGTGACAAGGGTTGGGGATTATTGGCCCACATTATGTAAGGACACTCATACCCTAGTACGTAAATGTGAAAATTTCCAAAAAATGTTGGTAAGAGTAAAAGCCAATATTTTCTCTTCATCCTATTACTATTGAATATCCCTTTCAAAAATTTGGCCTTGATACTTTTGGTCTCATGAACCCTTCATCCTCTCAATAACACAATTACATTTTGAAAGCTACAGATTACTTTACGAGATGGGTAGAGGTGAAACCTTTACAAGTAGTCAATACCAAACAGGTGATTGCATTTATGTATTCTAATATGGTTACTCATTCTGGGGTTCTAGAACCATTTTTGTTTTATAACGCCTCTTAATTTTCTTCTCAGGCCCTGGATTTGTATGCTTCTTAGAAAGGAATTAAAATTAAATACTCAGCTAGCTATTACCCTTGGGGGAAAGGCCTTGTTGAGTCATTAAATATTTAATTAAACTCATGAAAATAACCATTTTTTAGCATTATAAAAATTGGAATACTGCCCTTTTTAATGCATTATGGGCTGATAAGGTCACCCTTAAATCTTCCATTGATAATTCCCCTTTTTTTCTAGTTTATGGCAGAGAATCCGTCTTACCCCTAATATTTTTCTCCCTTCTTTGCAAATCTCCCAACAAGTTCAAGAAGTTAAGTTTTATGTACAAGGGCATTTATGCCTTAATAAAATTAGGAGAAGGAAGAGAACGGTCAAAACATAAACTACAACAACACCAGTATATTGATAAACGTTGGTTTGATAGCATATCTTCTTTTGATAGAAATATAGAAGTAGAAGTCTTAGTTTTTAAATGGGACAAATCCCACGAAGATAAAGGGGAGCATTCCAAGTTTTAGAAGCTATGGCTGGTACCATTCTATGTTACAAAAAATATTCATCCTAGGATGTTTACTCTCCAACCTCTGGAAGGTCGGGTAGAACCTCTTTTGGTAAATGGAAAACTTTTAAAGAAGTACTTTTCTTGTGTCCCTTTTTGGATTCCATTTATCTATAAATATTGTTTTTCCTTGCATGTTTCAGTGTTCTTTTACTGATTTTCTTTTGGATTGGTTGTTTTATTCCAGAACCATAATATATAATCTTGTCTGAAATGTGTTTTAAGTAAATATTAATACTAATGTTATTTATTCATGCTTTAATTATCTAACTTGTTTGTTGCAATATCATATGCTTTTTTTGTTCAAAAATACTAGTCAATTTAACTAGCACTACAAAAACTCTTTGTGTTACCTAATATTTTTCATTAAGAGATTCCTTGACATTATGAACATTTTTTTTTTTTAAGAGTAATAAATATGGAGTTTGTAACTTTGTAATAGCTCTAGTCAAAATTCCATGTAATAAAAGCTAATAAAGGAAAAATAATACCATGGTCATGGGACACATATTCCAAGCTGAATGTTGGGAAAAACATCCTAGTGTGGGTGTTTATTTAGTTTATTATGGCTAAGAGGGAATTGGAAAAGTCAATGGAAAAGGATTTGGAAAAGAAAAATGGCATTATTGGCATTTTATTTATGAAAAATGAAAATTAGGAGTAAAGGAAGGTGAAAGGTCACAGGTTGCATTTGAGGATAAAAATGAAGGAAAATAATGGAAAATGAAGGAAACGGAGGCCTCATTAATAAAAGGGATTCTGAGGATCAGTTGGTACATTTTTTCAGTTCATTTTTAGAGCTCTCTCTCTACTCTCTCTCTCTCTCTCACTCTTAGACACTTAGAGAATTCTTAGATAATTCTAGCATTGGATCAAGAAAAGAAAAGGAAGAGAAAAGAAGGAAAAAAAAAAAGAGGAAGCAAAGATCAAGCAACGAAGAGAAGAATCAAGAAGTTACAGTGGGATTACTTGCAGGTATCGATTTTCATGTGTGATTTCCTTACTATATTTGGCATGCATGTGTGTATTTGGTTCTCTTGTTTTCATTCACATGGGTTTTTCCAAGTGTCACTGTTGATTTTAGCCTTGCCTTTCTATTTTTTGATAGTCAGGGTGTGGTGGGTTCTATTGTATTTGGTTGATCTAGATTTCAAAATGGTATCGAAATTGATTGGGGTGGTCACAAAAAAAATCACAAGGCCTAGGAATACCTTGACCGCTAATGGTGGGATGAATGGTAAAGCCTTATTATGAACCTCCTTGTTAGGCCTAGGAATCCCTTGATCGGTAATGGTGGGATACATGGTAAATACTATAGGACAAAGATTTTTTAGGCCTAGGAACATCTTCATCAGTAATGGTGGGATACATGGTAAAGCCTAGAAGTGTTGCTATCATTAGGCCTAGGAATCCCTTTACAGGTTATGGCGGGATACACGGTAAAGCCTAGAGAGTGGAGACAGAAAAATTCCTCATAGTTTAGGTGGAGAGGTCCGGAGGCATTCATGCTTGTTTAGGTCCTAGTGATCCAATGGGATTGTGGTAAAGCCTGGTGGTATTTATGAGAGTTTCGAGCCCAGGAATCCCTTGGTGGGATATAAATTAAAGCCAGAGGAAACCCTGATTGGTTTTGTTATGAGTCCCACATTCATGCTTGGAATATGGCACATGAATGATTGGCTGAAAGAAATATTCGGCTCAACCCAATTTATGGTTGGGTGGTCCATGGAAGTCCCTCACTTGGTTGGCATATGTATTAATTAATAAGAGATCCTTATCCTTTGGTATTTCATGTGTGAATTTACTTATTCATATGTGGTTTTTATGATGGTTATATCCTTGTTATTTTTGTTGGTTATATGTTGGTTATGTGTATGTTTAATGACATACTTGATGTATGGATATTATCATGTTTCGATTTGACAATGAATAAACAATGAATATATGACCTAATAGATAATAGTGCAATTATTTTGATAAGGCATTAATGCCTCTTTATGAATATCATATAAGTATGAGATCCCTATGCTCAGATATGTTGGTGTGACCTGTAGATTACATATTTGTGATATGTTTGACGAAATTTCAGTCATGGCTAGTAGGGTACTGGTCAAGTACTTGATAAAATGTTGTATTAGTAGCTTGATTTCATGGGTATTTATCATTTCTAAAAGTTTCATGAATTTTTTGGCAAAGGCTTGAGACCTAGCCCTAAAAAATTGGCTCAAAATTTGAGGTCGCTCGCTCAAACTTGCCTGAAAAATTCCACAATCACTGCCATGCCTTGTTGTGGGAGCAACTAGAAGGCCTTAGTCGCATGCATGGCTTTTCATGGGAGTCGTTGAGGGTCTATATCACCAAAATGACAAGTTATTTCAAGGGTTGAGCACCTATAAGGTTTGGTTTCCCCCTAAAGGGTCTGTAGCTCCTGAGGTCATATTGGTTTATTTTTGTCAATTCCACTTCCCTAACTATACATGGGGATTTAAATCACATCATAGTATCCTCTCATCACATGTTACCCCAGCAGACCGATTAGCTTGGGTAAATGTGGCAGGAGGGTGTTACAGAGTGGTATCAGGGCATGGTTCACCCCTTGGACTGGATGGGAAGAATGTGTCGATAATGCATACATGTCGGTTGCATATGTGTTCCTTATTCTTATGGTCCATGTGTTTGCCGCATATCCATGGTGGTGTTCATGGTTGTAGTTGTGTCTCCATGTGAAAGTTGATGGTTTTGTTGTTGGATGTGGTCGTCATGAGTGTATGTTGGTTATGCAGGTCAGTGTTTATATGTTGTTGTGCATACATTGACATGGTGATAGTTGTCATGCATGAGGTCATGGTATGTCGTCAGTATCGTCATGCATTGATAACTATATAATGGTTGAAATCATGTTTATATACTGCTATGATTATGGTTATACATGTAATGCATTTATATACTGCTATGATTATGGATATACATGTATTGCACTAATCTAGTTGATTTTGCGGACGAGATATCCTCCCTTGAACTATACTAAGGTACGTTGATTATTTTACATTTTTGTTTTAGCGAACATGGTATACTTGTAGGAAAGAGATCAATTTTGGTTTTAGTTTTTTAGTTCTTAATTTTCTCGAAAGTGATTGTATTATTTATTTTCCTTCCACATTTAAAAACCAAGTAGACTTTGACTCTTTTTTTGCTTTATGAAGGTTTGCATTGTCCTAAAAGCACCTATGTTAGTAATTAATAATTAAAATAAACCATTTAAACACCATAATTAGATTCCTTATAATATAATTTTTTATTCTTGGAAATGTATAAGTGAATAAAAAGAAATTTAATTTTAAAAGTTTTGAGATTAATTAAATCAATATTTATTTCAAGCACATCATGATGATACTCTAATGTAATAATTGAATTAACATGGAAGAATAAATGAAAAATATACTAGCCTAGTTTCATTTTAACTCCATATCTATCAAGTGCAAAGAAGGATCTAATTTCTCAAGACAAAAACCTTTCCTCAAGTTTTTCACTCAAAAAAGGGGTTTGCACCTCAAGGGATTTGATCCCTCTCAATGCTTGATAGATCCAGAGTTAAAATGGATCTAGTATTTATTCTAATACATTGAGTCTAATGCAAATATTCAATTATTTTATAATGGTAATAATGTGATGGAATCGAGGCTAAGGAAGGTAATCAAAAGGACCACCTCTAGCAGAACCACCACTGCCATCATAGAGTTGGATATCATCTTGCACTTCCTAGAGGAAATTAGTGAAGCATTAAGAGGGCACCAAGCAACTAATGCAGAAGTAGAGCAATTTCCACCATGGGTAGGAAACTTTGAGGGATTAAGGGCCTCTTATCGAGGACTTCCAACCAAGGATATTACTAGGGGTATTTATACTATTAAGCTCCCAAAGTTTGCTAAAGTTTGTGCCAATGAACATGCATAAGCTTGGCTTGATGGAATGCTAAGATGTTTTTCACTAAGGGAATATACTTCCAATTTAAAGGTAAATAGAGCGATATTTCAATCCAAATATAAATCCTTGAATTGGTCAAGTAACCTAGAGTGATAAATACACCTTATTCCTTACACTGTCACCTGGGAATCGTTTGAGGAAAGGCTCAAGGAAAAATACCTACCAATATATGTAACCAACCCTCCCACATTTACCCAATTTCACAAGCTCACCAGGGTAAACACAAGAGGAGTGTCACTATTACATGACCAACCTCCAATTTCCATTAGTGGGGCCTACAAAATGAACTACAAGGATCACAAATCACTCAGGATTTGAACAACCACCCCAGTCGATCAATCCCTAATTTGGAATCTTTTTTCTCTGACCTATCACCTCAACTGCATGCAAAACAAGGCAAGGGTGTGGTTATAGGCCTCCAACCACATCCACAATCCTCTTGCCATGTGGTTATGGCATAAATCCTTTAGATATGAGCATGTGGTATTAGGATCTATGCCACCTTTTTAAGCCAACCTCTAGACCACTACCCATAATTTTTAGAAACTTTCCATAATCATAATTTACATGATGACAATTCCAAACTGTTTCAAACTTGAAGAAAGAACTTGACCTAGAATTCCTAATCCATAACAAACATTTCTTCAAAAATATTGAAAACATGTAAGCTACAGGTCATGAATTCATATTTGATCATAAATTGGTAGTATTCATATGAGAATCACCAAGAAGGCTCTAAACCTTCTCTAGCTAGCTGCAACAACACTTTTTAGTCCATACATTCATCAACCAATCAATATCTTATCGAAACATGTCAAGATCCATAGATAATTATTACATCATATAACCAAAAAATAGACAACATAGAAACCATGGAAAATCATCCATAATGTCAACATGATAACTTATACAAGTGCTCATAAATCACAATAGGAAAATATCTCTTATTAAAATATGAAAATGCCAACGAAGTCAAGGAATTACACATACCACCTAACCATATATTGGGTTTAACCAAATATATATTTCATCCAATCACCTTCATGCCATATTCCAGTCATGAATGTGGGATCTCATGGAATAAACCAAGACAAAACCAAACCAAGGCTTTCAGAGGCCAAACCACCTCAACCCTCAACCACAGTGATTCCACCTCTACAATCTAGAAATCACTAACATCAACCAGATTGGTCTCTACCAAAGCTTTGAAGGGCTCTAGGAACTAGTAACTCAGCCTATAACCTTTCAAGGCTCTAGAGTGTTTGTTCCAATCGCGGCTCCAAGGACTAGTAACTCAACCCACCAAGGGCTCCAAAGCATTTGTCCCAACCAACGGCTCCAAGAACTAGTAACTCAACCCAAATTGTTACAAAGCTTCAAGAGCATTTGTTCCAGCCCACATCCATAGGGAACATGAGAACCAATTAGAAAAACAGCAAGTGGGAAGCCCACAACACCATGGCTATCTAGGAAATGGCAAGGAAAGGCTAAAACCACTGCCAATATAGGAAATATCCATTCCAATGAAAAAACATAACCAGAGAATCACATGCATATACCATGCATCCAAAAATTAGTAAGTAAATCAGTAACTCAACCTATATCCTTCCAGGGTTCCAAAGAGTTTGTTCGAATTGCGACTCCAGGGACTAGTAACTCAACCCACCAAAGGCTCTAGAGCGTTTGTCCCAACCAACAGCTCCAAGAACTAGTAACTCAACCAAAATTTTTCCAAGGTTTCCAAAGTGTTTGTTCCAACCCACATCCTTTGGGACCATGAGCACCAATTAAAAAAAAACAACAAGTGGGAAACCCACAACACCATGGCTATCTAGGAAATGGCAAGGCAATTTTAAAAACACTCTCAGTCCAGGAAATCTCCCTGCCAATGACAACACATAACCATAGAATCACATTAATATACCATGCATATAGAAATAAGTAAGGAAATCATGCATGCAACCAGTTACGTGCAAAGCAATCCAACTATACCTATTGATCCAACTATTTCCTTGCACTCTCTGCTTTCCTTTGCCTTCTTTCTCCAAATCCAAGTGAATGCCCAAGTGCTCCAAGAATGCTCCAATATTTCTCTAAGTGTGAAAGGGTATGAGAGAGAAAATATAAACTAACAAAAGATGTGAACTAATTTTTTGAAGCCTTTTTATCATTGATGCCTCTACTTTATTCATTTTCCTTCATTTTTCATTTAATTCCTTTGTATGAAAATTTGTGTCTCTTCACCTTAATTTTTTTCTATTTTCCTTTGTTTTCATAATTAACTGACAATTATTTCACCACTGCCTTTGTGAATTTTCATAGTCATCTATTAATCACAAGTGATTCCCGTCACTATGTTTTTCCCCAAATTTAGCTTGGAATACGTGTCCCGTGACCTTGGTCTTATTTTATTTACATGTAAAATAAACCAAGGGATATTAGAATATATTACAAAGAATAGAAAGTAAGATACTTCCATGCTTTAGTTCATGGAAATCAAAAAGTAGAAGAGTATGAGTTCAAATTCAAGGAATTGGTCAAATATGTCTCTTACATGGACAAAAATAAATACCATATAGATAAATTCATTTATGGATTGAATCCTAAGATAAGGGAAATGGTACAAATGTGGAAACTATCCACAGTTATTGAATCTATTGAAAATACTCACTACATAGAAGGGTAATTGGACCTAAAACGGGGAACAATAGTTGTTTTTCCACAACAGCCAATATTTGTGGGGGAATCCCCTCAAATCTTCACCATGGGAGAAAGTTTTAGGCCACTTCCATATGGAAACAGGGTTATACCTGTGATCTAAAAATGGTCTGGATAACTTGTATGTATTTCAAGAACCTACCACTCAGCTTTAATTAAAATGATCTAGCTTGTACTTGACAATTTTGTGGAATTATGTACTTGAAAGTGGTGTATGAATTTTTATTGTTTATGTGTCTTAACTTCATTTTTTCTTGTTGTAATTTAACATGTATGACAGTAACATAAGGAAGAAAATATTCATTTAAACACAACAACAATTTTAATCTAGGAGTTCACCCGAAATCTCTTGGGCTACGTCACCTTTAAGATTTGTCATCATGACTCAGCTCTTTGGGATTATGGTAAGTTTTTTTTTTAAATTAAATACTTAATTCCAATGAATATGAAAATGATACAAAGGACTGAAAATACCATAAATATCCCTCAATTGGCTGTCCAAATTCTGTAAATAGCTTTAGGCTTTTGTTGACATGATTCCTTTTGTCGGTGCACTAAGCTACTCTGAGCTTCTAAATGGCACAAACGCCCTCAGAATTATGTTTCTATCATTGAAACCACTCTTTATATATTCAATACACATCATACATCAAATACCAACTGATAAATTACTCAAATTGAGCACTGCAATCCCAAAATAGGCTATACTCCACGGTTTGCCCAAGGCTACCCAGAACTTCACATCGGCTTTTAGAGCTCTATAAGTTCTCAAAATATTCTGAAACCACTTCCATTGGTTCCAAAATGACTGAAATAGTCAAGATAGAGTTTTTTTTCTTCAAAAATAGCCTCTGGTTGCTCCGATTTCGCCTCAATCACCTATCGGCACCCTTTGGCAGTAAGGTCAAGGAAAACTTCTCTCCTAAGTTTTCGACCTCTAAAAGTATTCAACACTTGCTGAAACCTCTATAAATAGATTTAGAATTATTTTTTCAATCAATAATGACCATTATTTCACTGCAAATGGTCTCAAACAACTCTTTCTAAGCCCTGCGCTACTGTTGGCAAAATCTGGCACTAATGACCCCTGGAACTTTACTGAAGCTATTCGGCCTTCAAATTTTCTCTATGGGCTCTAAAAACCATTTCATCAGATTTATAACATCTAAATTATCCAATTTATACTATTTTAACTCTGAAAAAGGACTTTAACTCCCCTGGGTAGGCCTCAAACTGAATTTGTCTCATGGTGGCCCTGATGGCTCCTTCATCTTCCCTTAAGCAAAAACCTCTAACGATCACCTCCATTTGACCTGAAACCTGTTCCAAAGTGTTCAGGAGGTCCAAGAGACCGAAAATTGACTAAAATTTCATCCAATTTGGTTCAATAATGAAAGAGTTATGACCAAAACAACTTTGCCCCAATTTCCTCCACTAAATGTGGGGCAACTGCCAGTTAACTCCACTAAAAGTGGAAGTCCGCCTAAATTTGGGAGTGCCTCCAGAATATCCGCCATATTAAACTCCACTTAACTGAAGCTTAATTAAATATTAAACTTGAGATTAGGCTCCTTAAGCGCACTTAACATTAAGCTCCCACATTGGTCATATGATGAGGTTCCATGGGAGGAGGGTTGGCCCCACCGTGCTCCACCGGACCCACTCGACATTCAAAATGAAATAACTTCTTCATACGATGTCTATTTTTCGAACCATTTGTGGCGCCGGAATCAAGAAGAAGAGACCTATGCAACCATATTGGTTTCAACCCAATCCTGTAATTTTGAATTTTGAGCTAATCCTCAGGTCCTTGATCCAGTTTTGATCACACCTCCCAAATGAGAAGCTCTTGGATCCCAAAATCTCTCTTGGACTATTGAAACTGATCTGTACAAAAAATGAGAGTACTTCACCCTCTTCTCTTCAACCTCCAAACACTTGCCTTGCATGGCTAGTGACTTTTAACCACAACTAGAAAGCAATTCACACTTCCCTTCCTCGATGCACTTATCCTCATGTCAAGAGCTACCTTTCTTGCACTCACTCAGAAAATTTCTGGTGAGAAATTTGTAGTTTTCTATTTACACATACAAATTCCATGCACATGTACGCCTTCAACTCCTCCTTTCAAGTACCAACAAGTACATAATCCCAAAAACATGTGGGTGACTAAAGAGCTAAACTAAAAGATATTGCTGCAATATAAGTGAGTATCATACTCATCTTTTACACCTCCATGGCGAAATTTTGCAACAACAAAGAAATTTCTTCAACTGAACCGCATTTATATGCAATCTTGCATCAGATTTTTCAACAAAAATACATGCATACAACCGAAATTTGCATATGTACAAAGGAGTATTTCTTACTGTGTTAAGAACTCTATCCACTTCTTACCAAGCCACTTCCATGGTGAATTTTGTTGTTACAACTCTTCCTCATGTGAATCTTCCATTTTCACATCAATAATGGAATCCATAGTTCCACTTGCACCAATCTTTATGTCCTCTAGCTGCATATGCTTGGGACGATTAGTTGGATGCAAATTCCAACAATGGGAGACATCATGTCCCTTCTTTTGGAAATATGTACAAAAATTATTCACCTTCTTTGAAAGTTGTCTTTGCCTCATTTTCTTCCTGTATGATTTCTTCCTCATCCAGCATCTTGAAACAACATGGTTAAATCCACCACAATATGTACAGCAAATTTTCTTCCATTTAAGCATGTAAAATTATCATGCTTTACAAAAACACAATCAAATTTATCATGAGAAGATGTATACCTCTTGTGCTACTTTGAATTTTCATCCTTTTTTTCTTCATGATAATTTGAACTAGTAGAGGCTACAACTTTCATGTGTAGACTAACATCACCATTTTTGTCTTGAAAACTGTATGAACTTTCATGCTTGCCATAAGCTGCATGTCTACCCTCTTCTTGCGGCAACAAAGGCTTAAAGAAATGGCAATCATCTTTGAAAAAAATTTGAAATATTTTCATCTTAGAACTTGGAATAAAGGGTCTCTTTAGAGTAGCATCACATCCCTTCAAGGATTTGGAGTCTTCACCATTAAATTGCACATAACCAAGACCAAGATTCTTGGGTCGTTACTAAACCGAAATGGGATCAACCATGCCTTGTGCATGCTTGCCTAATCCCTTGCCTTCATAACCCATTTTAATCATTAATTTGGACCCTATTCCCTTTTTATTTTTTTCAAAAGAACCAACACATATTTCTAATGAGGAAACTGAATACAAGTTAGAATGGATTACCTCTTCCTCATGCATTTTCTTGGTCAAAGCCTCTTGGGCTTGATGGAGTTGCCTCTCCATATCATACAATCTTTGAAGAATTTCTTCCTTCTCTTCCTTCATGGCAAACAACTATTCACAAAGTTCAGTGCTTTCTTGCTTATCCTCAAACAAAATCTGCACCATGTCCTTCAATATAATAAATTCATGCTTCATATCATCATCAAAGAATCTTGTGAAAGAGGAAACTTCACTTGTAGAAGTTTTTATTATGATGTCAACGAAAAAATTAACTTCAAAAAATTTCTCAAAGCTTTTCAAAAAAAATGAAAAACTTTTTTAACCAAATGGCTGTAAATACCAACTCTTATTCAAGCAGCCAAACAACAAACAAACTCCAAGAGCTTCTTAACAAACAATCATCAAGAGGTTTTGTGTTCCAAGGGTGAATTTGAGGTCCTTTGGGGTAAGGAAGATGCCTTATCCTTTCTTCCTTTTTTTTCTATCCAAGACTTAGCTAATCAGTAGCTATCCCCAAATCTCAAGCAAACTCAAACAACAATCAGTTTGCAAACTGTAAAACAGTCAATCTTTTACACTGTTTAAACACCTTTCAAGCTATACAATCAAGCAACCAAGAGCTCTGTCAAGCATGAAACTATGCTCTGATACCAACCTGATCTGAAAATGGTCTAGATAACTTGTATGTATTTCAAGAACCTACCACTCAGTTTTAATTAAAATGATCTAGCTTGTACATGACAATTTTTCGGAATTATTTACTTGAAAGTGGTGTATGAATTTTTACTATTTATGTGTCTTAACTTCATTTTTTATTGCTGTAATTTAACATGTATGACAAAAACATAAGGCATAAAATAATCATTCAAACACAACACCAATTTTAATCTAGGAGTTCATCTGAAATCTCGTGGGCTACGTCTCCTTTGAGCTTTGTCATCATGACTCAGTTCTTTGGGATTATGGTAAGTTTTTTTTACAAAGTAAATACTTAATTCCAATGAATACAAAAATGATCCAAAGGACTGAAAATACCATAAATATCCCTCAATTGGCTATCCAAATTCTGTAAAAAGCTTTAGGCTTTTGTTGACATGATTCCTTCTGTCAGTGCACTAAGCTACTCTGAGCTTATAAATGGCACAAACTCCCTCAGAATTCTATTTCTTTCACTAAAACCACTCCTTTTATATTAAATACACATCATACATCAAATACCAACTGATAAATTGCTCAAATTGAGTACTGCAATCCCAAAATAGGCTATCCTCCATGGTTTTCCCAGGGCTGCCCAGAACTTCACATCAGTTTTTCAAGCTCTATAAGTTCTCGAAATGTTCTGAAAAACCACTTCCATTGGTTCCAAAGTTACTTAAATAGTCAAGATAGAGTTTTTTTTCATCAAAAATAGCCTCTGGTTGCTCCGGTTTCGCCTCAATCACCTATCGGCACCCCCTGGCACTAGGGTCAAGGAAAAATTCTTTGCAGATTTTTCGACCTCTAAAAGTCTTTAACACTTGCTGAAACCTTTTTAAATAGATTCATAATGATTTTTTCAGTCAATAATGACTATTGGTTCACTGAAAATGGTCTCAAACAACTCTTTCTAAGCCTTACATTGCTGCTGGCAAAAGCTGGCACTAATGACCCCTGGAAATTTAGTGAAGCTATTCGGCCTTCAAATGTTCTCTACAAGCCCTGAAAACCATTTCATCAGATTCATAACATCTTAATTATCCAATTTAGACTATTGGAACTCTAAAAAAGGACTCTAACTCCCCTGGTTAGGCCTCAAACTGAATTTGTCTCATGGTGGCCCTTATGGCTCCTTCATCTTCCCTGAAGCAGAAACCTCTGAAGATCACCTCCATTTGATCTGAAACCTATTCCAAAGTGTTCAGGAGGTTGAAGAGACCTATTCCAAAGTGTTCAGGAGGTTGAAGAGACCCAAAATTTACTAAAATTTTATCCAATTTGGTTCAATAATGAGAGAGTTATTACCAAGACAACTTTGCCCCAATTTCCTCCACTAAATGTGGGGCAATTTCCAGTTAACTCCACTAAAAGTGGAAGTCTGCCTAAATTTGGGAGCACCTCCAGAATCTCTGC
Source organism: Pinus albicaulis (assembly GCA_034641835.2). Classification (NCBI taxonomy): domain Eukaryota; kingdom Viridiplantae; phylum Streptophyta; class Pinopsida; order Pinales; family Pinaceae; genus Pinus; species Pinus albicaulis. The sequence goes on from CM076577.1 coordinate 906,740,275, forward strand.
CATATTAAACTCCACTTAACTAAAGCTTAATTAAATATTAAACCTGATATTAGGATCCTTAAGCGCTCTTAACATTAAGCTCCCACACCGGTCATATGATGAGGTTCCATGGGAGGAGGGTTGGCCCCTCCGTTCTCCGTCGAACCCACTCGGCATTCAAAGTGCAATAAATTCTTCATACGGTGTTCATTTTTTGAACCGTTTTCGGTGACAAAATTAGGAAAAAGAGACCTATGAAACCATCTTAGTTTCAACCCAATCCTGTCACTTTGAATTTTGAGCTAATCCTTAGGTCCTTGATCCAGTTTTAATCGACCTAGAACAATGCTAGCAGGGATTTCAATGGTTTCCAATGAAACTTCGCCAACAACTTTAGGGACTCATGCAAGTCTTGGAAAAACACATGGAGCTACAAGCTAAGGAAATTTTTCCAAGGGAAGAAGATCATTCTGAAAGGCTACACATAACTCTATTCATTATCCACTTCATATCACTTTTTTGGGATGTGGGGGGCCTCATTACCAACATGATTTCCTAAGTCACAACTAGGTACCACACATAGATAAGTAAAGGCATCGATGGGAAGAGAAAGTAGCCACCATAATATTTATGTAGCTATTAATAATCATTGATTTCAACACCAATCCACTATGGTGGAAATCTTAGGTATGATAAACCATCATAAAAATTAAAATTTTGTTTTATTCCAGCGCAAAAAATAGTTTCATTTTACCATTTGCATTATAATAATGTGGAATGGTAGAGTATGAGCATGATGACTTTGAATAAATCAATATGGATTCTAGGATAAAACAAGAAGTAGGAAATTGTGTTTACCAATGTTTCGTAAACCTATGGGTGTGTACAACTAAATTGAAGGCAGATACCACTACCCTAGAAATGTACGATCTAATCATCAAAATCAACTAGCCAAAATCTCATCGAGCATTGGTGGATTTTTTCAAAAGGAAAGTAATATTTTTAAATAATGAAGGTGGATAAATTGAGATTTATGGTATGAAGAGGGAATTATCCCTACAATTCATCTCAATAACAAGGTAAAACATTTCCTCAAGAAAGGCTTTAAATTGTATGTGGTTGAGGCCATCAATGATAGGAAGGCACTCTCCCTATATCAACACCCACTCTTATCAAATTTTTAGAATGTTTCCCCCATGTTAGTGTCTATGAGTCACCAGTGATCAAATGTACTCTTTGCATGTGATTGATAAGGTCTTATGGTCAAATTGATACATTTTCAAATAAAATTTGACACCTATATTGGTTGTTAAATGGTCAAGTCATTGTCTAACTATCATTTTCACTCTCATGCCATGGTTAGCAAGGTCAAATCATATCAATTTCATGAGTCATTAAGTCACCATAGGTTATTTTTCCTTCATTAAGTGTCATTATTTAAAATCTGAAAAGGAAGAGTCATGGTGTGATAGGGTTGATCATGAGAATGTCATGGGTGTCATCATTTTTCCATTTAGAGTCATGTCACCATCATTCAAAACAAGTAAATGTAATGGGAGTTAGTACTTAGGGAATAACGCACATCATTAAGTCATTTGGTAAAGTACGTAATGTCACTCCACTAAACATGCCAAAATCGAGTTTTTTGAGCTATAAAGAGAACTAAAGCTTTCCAAGAGTTCATTCTATCCTTAAAATTCTTAAAGAGTTCCTCTCTTGCATTGAAAAACTTTCCACAGCCATCATAAGTTCAGATTACATCACCAATTTACTCAATTTATCAGCCTGTTGCACTTTTGTTGTGTTTCTGGAAACTTGTTGCACTTTTGTTTTGGAGACATAAGGAGGGAAAGAAAAGGTGAAAACTCCATCTCATTTTTTCAAAGATCTTCAAACAAGTAAGTGGGACCATTGCAAATATTTTCTTCAGTCAATTTATTCACAAAATTTATAAACTCCTTCCCTAGAGTTTGTTGATGTGTTTTTGTTATGCTTTTGTGGTTTAATGGATTTGCTTCACTTGATAAGAAAATTTCCTAGTTTATTGGCTTATAAATCCCTAATATACTTAATTAGAAGCTCCCTACCATTACCCTCACTTTAATTCACTCATTTCATCAATTTCTAATGCAAACCCTAGCTAGTTGCTGCATTTCTAGACTAGGACTCTGTTTTTCCTTTTTTACTCCCTTTCCCTCACTCAAATTAGAGAAAATTAAATTTCATTGTCTTCCTAAAACACTTCCCTACTCCCCATAATTTTTTAAGAATTTTTATTTCCCTCCGTCCCTTCCATTCCCTACTCTCAACTTGTTGTGTTTTCTCCCCTGTTTTGCAGCTCAAGTTCCCTTACCCATTCTTGTGTGAGACTAGGGTTTCCTATCAGAAATGAGGTCAAACATGGCAAATACCAGTGAAAAGAAGAAATTAAAAGGAGGATAGATCTCAAGATATGAGCCTATTCATCTTAAGGAGGTCAATGCATCAGATTTTATAAGGAAGTCATTTGAAGAGGTAGGTTGCCTAGGGTTTTGTAAGAAAGTGCAGGAGGTGGGTTATAACCATGACTTAACTAGTTTATTTGCTATCATTTTTAGAAGATAACATGTCACAATTGCAGGGGTAAACTTAATGGTGTTTGTAGATATTATATCTTCAACTACTACAATTCCTAATGAAGGAGATATTTAGCTCAAGGGGATGGATTTAGACATTGAGCACTATAAGTCTTTCATGAAACCACAGTACAAAGACTCCCCTTCTCATATCTTTCCTAGCAGTAAATTGTTGGAAAATTAAACCCCCTTGATAAGAAATATCATGAAATACGTCACTTGTGAGAGTAGGTTCACCAGGTTCTATCAGTACCACATCAAGTTGTTGGTGCATTTTACTTCTCAAAATTCCCTCAACTCACCTTACTACATGTTTAGAATTTTGGTTAAAATGACAGAGAAGGTGCAGTCAAAGGGAAAGGATCATTTAGCTAGTTTATTTCATCATACCTTGATAAAAAAAAATAGTCCTCCATTAGTTGGCATAGATCAACATGCCATGGGAGACATTATTGGAGGAAGCTACTCTTATACCTACCTCAAATGAGCCAAAGAGTCAGAGCACTCCCTTAGCATCATCTAGGCCATAGGAAGTTGGCTCATCAAACAAGCCATCAGTGAAAAAGACACAACCTAGAGCAGAAATTTCAAAGACCTATAACAGAGGTAAGAGGTTTTTGTTTTCCCCTGAAATAGCAGAGATGCCTAGACCATAGAACTAGGGCTCAAGCAAAGATTATGCCTAGGAAGACTATCAGTGAAGAAGGAACTCAACTTGGCACAATGAGACAAGAATCATCATTGAGGCAAACATGATACACCATTGCACAGTGAAGAACACACACATATTGATTTAGAGATGGCTGACCTAGCAAAGCACCATGAAGATAAGGCATTTGAATACACAATCAAAGAGAAAGAGGCACAGAGCACGGAGCTTAAAGATGATCTTGCCAAGGAAAATTTCATGGTGTCTTTTTTGCAACAATAAAATAGGCAGCTGAAAATAAACCTATTGTTGCAAAGCAAACCACAAGAGGACCAGTCATCATCCAACAAGGCATATTATATGGTATAAAAGGACAAGGGTAAAGCCATCCTAGATGTGGATAAATTGGAAGAAAATGGAATTCATATGCAACATAGAATGACTAAAACTAGAGCAGTGGAAAGAAGAGAAAAACATGAAAAAGAGTCATCTCCTCCTCAAGCCTGCAAAGACACCAATGACACCATATCTGATGAAATAGAAGAAGACAAGGAACACTAGCTTGGGGTAATAAATGAAAACCTAGAGAAGCTACTGAAGAAGGAAAACATATAAATTTCCATGCATAGGCACATGGCAAGGAAATACTACACTAGAAACACTATTTGCAAAATTAGGGTTAAGAACATGAAGAAGAAGCTCAAAACGACCCTAAGGAAGCTTAAGAAGAAATATAACCTTGACCTCTTGGCTAATGCATCCTTAGTTGTTTGAAGACATGACATAAATATGGAAAAGGAGAGAAAATTTGGAAAAAAATTGACAACTTTTGAGTTTTTTGTCAAACAGGCAAAACTATGCACAAAAACGCAGCGAGTGCTCACTGCGCTTTTTTTCCAAAGGCTCCAAATGAATATTGGAATGCATGTGGAGATGGATAATGATGTGAGTATAACACAAAAGTACTTTGGGAAGCTTGAAAGTTTATATATTTTCATAAAATGACAAAATAGTTCCCATTTTTTACCTTTCTGCCATTATTTCAGACAACTCGTTGCACTTCTAGGAAAATTTTACTTCAAGGAAATTTTTCAAAGGTTTTGAGCAGCGTTTTACAGTGCTTGATGATTCCATGGTGTAGTAGACATATCCATATTTCCAACCATACCTTTTGAATCCAAAAAATCATCCTCCAATTTTTTGTTGCGCTTCTGCTAATGTTGCTGTGTTTCTGAGAAATTTTGTTGCATTTCTGGGTTTGAAGATTTTCCTTGAAACATGGTGTTAAGATTCAACAAGATGATGAGCTTAGTGAAAAGTAAGCACCTTCACTATGTGGGGCCTGCAGGCTATTTTTAGGTGTATGTCTATTTTAATACATGGTGAGCATATTATATAAGTTGCAGGATGTTATTTGTAGATGGTTGGTCAAATGTGAAAAATAGATGAAATTCTATTTTTAGAATATTGGGCGAAGTCTATTTATAGATCGTCAATATAAATATAGATGCATGTCGATTATTATTAGCCCTTAATAATAATCTAATAATAAATATCAACTTATTTGTTAGGTAAACATGACTCAGGATAGAGTCAATGTTGACTAGGGTAAATAGTAGTGGTTTTGGGGCACATGGTATTGTGCACCCATGGTTTTCGACCCATGGTATTGCATGTAATGAAGCCTATAAAAGGCTAGGAATACTTCATTGTAATTCAGTCCTGGAGGTGAGCGGTGAAGGCTCACTTGGCCGGATTGGCCAGGGTTTTGGCCAATGGTTAATGAAATTTCATTCGTTGGGTTTTTCCCCAAAGTTTGGGGTTTTCCCAGATAAACATATTTGTTTATGTTTATGTGCTTTGTTTCTGGTTATGTTTATTTATTTCTCTCAATAAATTCTTTATTTATTCCTGCAGTAAATTCTAACAATTGGTATCAGAGCCGAAGGTATATTTGGCCGATAAACTCGCAGGAAAGAAGGGTTCCTGGTTCGAGTGGGAGCAATGGCAGAAGATGGTAAGTTTAGGGTCAAGAAATTTAATTGCCAAAACTTCCCATTGTGGAAGATGCAGATGGAAGACTATCTATATCAGAAAGATCTGTACCTACCATTGAGTGGAAAAACAAAGAAGTCGGCAGCCATGACAAACACGGAATGGAACATTCTTGATAGAAAGGCACTCATAACAGTACGGTTGTGCCTTGCAGCGTCAGTCGCCTTCAATATTTCGAAGGAAAAAATAACAGAGGGTTTGATGCAGACGTTGGTGAAACTATATGAAAAACCCTTGGCCTCAAACAAGGTATTTATTATGAAATGACTATTTAATATGAAGATGTCGGAAGGTGGATCTATTGCAGACCATTTAAATGATTTTAATACAGTTACCAGTCAGTTAAGTTCTGTAGGGGTAAAATTTGATGATGAAGTTAGAGCTCTGTTATTCTTGTGCTCATTGCCAAAGAGCTGGAATGGTTTAGTAATGGCCATTAGTAACTCTGTCTCTAGATCTAGTACTTTAAATTTTGATGATGTTGTCGGTGTTATCCTTAGCGAGGAAATGCAACGGAAAAGCTCTGGTGAGACATCGGGTAATGTTTTGAGTGCAGAGTCTAGGGGAAGAAGAATGGAAAGAGGAAAGAGCTCGGGATATCACAGTAAATCAAGGAAAGGTAGATCCAAGTCCAGATCGGGGATAGTGTGCTGGAAATGCAGAGAGAAAGGACACCTAAAGAAAGACTGTAGATCTCGGAAGGGAAAAGAAGGAGACACACAGTAAGAAAACAATCATGAAGCAAATGTGATAGGTGGTGTGTTACAAGATGCTTTGATTCTTTCTTTCAAAAATGTTACTGATTCTTGGGTTGTAGATTCAGGGGCTTCATTCCATGCCACACCTGATAAGAAATATTTTTATGACTATGTTCAAGGAGATTTTGGACAAGTTCGTTTGGGTGATGATAAACCCTGTAAAATTGTTGGAATGGGTAAGGTTCTTGTAAAATAACAGAATGGAAAATAATGGCTATTAAAAGAGGTAAGGCATGTTCTAGATCTAAAGAAAAATCTAATTTCAACAGGGCAGATAGGCAGTGAAGGTTGTGTTACAACTTTCACAGATAAAGTTTGGAAGGTCACCAAAGGAGCCCTGGTAATAGCAAAAGGTGAAAAGGTTGGTACATTGTATTTATGCAATGGTATTTCTAACTCTGTTAATGCTTTAACTTCCAAAGGAGAATATGCAGCATTATGGCATCATAGGCTCGGACACATGAGTGAGAAGGGGATGAAGATTCTTCACTCAAGAAATTTTTTGCCAGGTTTGAAGAATGTTGATTTGGATTTCTATGAGAATTGCATTTATGGAAAACAGAAGAGAGTCAGATTTCTCAGAGTTGGGAAAGAAAAGAAGAGCGAAAAGTTAGAGCTTGTGCATATAGATGTATGGGGACCTGCTCAGGTATCATCTCTCGGTGGCTCTCATTATTATGTTACTTTTATTGATGATGCAACTAGAAAAACCTAGATTTATTATATTCAGAATAAATCTGATGTATTTGATACTTTCAAGAAATGGAAAGCTTTGGTTGAGATTGAGACAGGAAAGAATTTGAAGTGTCTCAGATCAGATAATGGAGGTGAATATTGCAGCAAAGAGTTTGATAGGTATTGTTCAGAGCATGGAATTAGTAGAGAGAAGACAGTTCCAAGAACACCACAAGAAAATGGTGTTTTAGAAAGGATGAAAAGAACAATTATGGAGCATGCAAGGTGCATGAGATTGCATGCGAGATTTCCTTTAAAATTTTGGGAAGATGCTATAGATACTAATGTTTATCTAATAAATAGAGGGCCTTCAATTTCCTTGGATGGTGGTATTAAAGGGGAAGCATGGACAGGTAAAAGGGTAAACTACTCTTTTTAAAGCCTTTTGGTTGTGAGGCCTTTGTCCATATTAATAAAGAAAATAGAACAAAGCTTGAGGAAAAATCAAAGAAATGTACCTTTATTGGATATGGTGTTAATGATTTTGGTTATCACTTATATGATTATGAAAATCAAAAAATCATTAGGAGCAGAGATGTAATATTCAATGAAAAGGTCTTGTACAAGAATCAGTTGCAGGAAAAGAAACAGGAAAAAGAAAGAAAGGAATACATAGTTCTTGATGAGATAACTGAAAAAGTAAAGGTGCCTAAAAATAATAATAATCAACAACCACATCAGCAGCAACCACCACAACAGCAACAGGCACCTCAAACACCTGAAAGTGGTGTTAGAAGATCTACCAGGATAATTAGACCCCCTGAACGATACTCTCCTTAATTATATTATTTATTGCTGATTGATTCTAGTGAACCCGAATGTTATGAAGAAGCAATGCAGGTTGAAAGCAGGAAGAAGTGGGAGCTAGCCATGGAAGAAGATATGGACTCCTTAATGCATAACCAGACTTGGGACTTAGTCAGGTTGCCTGCAGGTAAAAATACATTGTAGAATAAACGGGTTTACAAGCTGAAGGAAGAAGATGGAGGAAAATACAGGTACAAAGCTAGACTTGTGGTGAAGGGGATTGCACAGAAGAAAGGCATTGATTTTGATGAAATATTTTCTCCTGTTGTTAATATGACTTCAATCATAACTATCTTAAGTCTTGTAGCAGCGGAATATTTACATCTTGAACAATTAGATGTAAAGACATCATTTCTCCATGGAGATTTTGAGGAAGATATATACATGCAGCAACCAGAAGGATATGAGGTAAAAGGGAAAGAAAAATTGGTGTGCGGGTTAAAGAAGAGCTTGTATGGCTTAAAACAGGCTCCAAGGCAGTGGTATCTAAAATTTGACAAGTTTATGTCTGAACAAGGTTATACTAAATGTCACTCTGATCATTTTGTTTATCTAAAAAGGAAAAATGATGGCAACTATATTATATTGTTATTGTATGTAGATGACATGCTTGTTGCAGGGTCTAACATGCAGGAAATAAATGTGCTCAAAAGAAAATTGGCAAATTCATTTGCAATGAAGGATTTGGGAGCTGCAAAACAAATCCTTGGTATGAGGATAACTAGAGACAAGAAAAATCACAAATTAACACTGTCTCAGAACGAGTACATAGAAAAGGTGTCAAAAATATTTAATATGCAGAATGCAAAACCAGTTAGTACACCTTTTGCTATCCATTTCAAACTTCGTAAGGAGATGTGCCCCAAGACCCACGAAGAAATGAAATATATGTCTAAAGCTCCATATGCATCAGCAGTTGGAAGCTTAATGTATGTAATGGTCTGCACAAGGCCTGATATTTCACATGCAGTGGGATTTGTAAGCAGGTACATGAAAAATCCAGGAAAAGAAAATTGGATGGCAGTAAAATGGATTCACATATATTTGAGAGGTACCACAAATCAAGCATTATGCTTTGGTGGCTCAAACATTGCTCTACAGGGATATGTTGATGCAGATATGGTAGGTGACAGAGATAACAGGAGGAGAACTACAGGATATGTATTTACTGTAGGTGGAACAGTTGTCAGTTGGGTTTCAAAAATCCAAAGTGTTGTTGCACTTTCAACAACAGAAGCAGAGTATGTTGCTGCTACAGAGGCTAGTGCAATGCAACACAAAAAATATGCGGAAAATACAAGCACACAAAACACATAAAACCAGGGAGACACAAATATATGTGGTTCACCCAATTTGGGCTACATCCATCCCGAACAACTATTCCTTCCTTTCTATTATCCAGCAAAATGAAGAGACACAACCTACAGCAGATCCGCTATAATATCCTTTGTTCTCTCTCACAGTCTCCCTCTCTGTTTCTCGCTCCAAGAATACACATACAATACACAGCCGCAATAAAATACCGTCATAAAAGCGAGGGGTTGCCTTCTAGTGCAAAAAACCATAAACTAAACATAACTTCTACAGTTAGATCATTTGCCTAATGAACGGCCCAGATTGACTAGAAATTACTATACTTTTACAAGGCAATTTTACATTTGTTTTTAGCTTCGGGGATGCTGCCCCCAAAACCCCTTGCCAAGGGGGGGCTCCATAAAGTCGCTGTTGCCCCCCCCTAGACCCCCCACAGTAGCGATTAATTTATGGGCAGCGTTGCCGCCCCATTTAAGGTACAAGGGTCCAATGCTGTGATACAAAGTAAACAAGATAATCGAGCTCCACACCCAACATTATTCTCTTGGAGCACTTTATTTCAGTGAACAGATTTGGAAAATCAGTGGGCTTAAGGAATTACACAATTCCTAGGGTTATTGGTGGTTGATGCATGGAGGACTCAGTTAGAACTGTAGTCAAGAAAAGTTGTGACAGAGTTGGAAGAGTAGTTATGGGAGTTGTTATTTAGTTTAACTCAGTAAGTGAGTTAAACTTAGCTGAGTTAGTTGTATCTAGTCTAACTGAAAGATACACTAGTGAGAGTTTAGTGAATTAATTAGTTAATTAATTCACAACTAATAACTCACTAACAACTGAACAAATACAACAGTTAACTACTTGCATGTCAGTTACAGTGGAGACCCAGTGGAGAGATAGGTGAAAGGGTGAGATGGACTATCTGTTGTGACTATAGTGATGCATTCAATGCATCAGACACACATTGGAGATGCCAATGAAGATTGCACAGTCAATTCAAGGCTAATTCGAATTCATTCAGGGGTATTCTTCAGTAGGGATTGCGCAGTGGAGGTAGGTTGTCAAGAGGCAAGAAATTGATGCATAGATATGCACATTTCTGCATGACAGTGTGTAATGATTGTTGACTGTACTTAGAGCTTGATGTACTAAGCTTTGTATGAGATTATTACATGATCCATTGACATACATAATATATGATAATTGGGTTTTTAGCTTTAAGCTTTCCTGTTAAACAACTATGTTTATGTGCGATTGATTTTCTTCACATGTGTTTGCAATTGAGTTTTACTTTTCTGCGAGATTAACAGTGGAAGGATTATGTATTTAACATAAGATTAATTTTTTAGATCAGGAGAATCTGGTAATACATCAGTATTAATAAATTTCTACACGTGGAGGTCAAAGGTAAAAATGGTCGATGTAATATCTCTCTCATGAATATTTTGATGGTTAATAGGCCTGTTAATGGTTATATTTTTAAAAAAATCTTATGATTAATGCCTTGAGAGAAAAGCTCAACTACTTAGCTAAAAAAAGGGAAAGTTGTTTTTAACTTCCCTAGGATTAGGCAATGAGTAATTAGGCTCATTAATTAGTTTCTATGGATCAAGATTAGACCCCTAGAGGTGGAATATTGTTTTATTTTCTATATGTACTCAAAATCGAGTCATTGAGAGGGTTGGATACTTGAAGTTTGTACTTTTTGAACTAGTGTAGTTGGTTTTTTGCATAAATATAATACAGTTGCAGCTATTATTGTGAGATTCATTTGTTTTTATCAATGGTAGTATTTTCTTCATTATTTCCTAATGCATTTGATTATTATATAATTTCAGTAACCATCTATATTTCTTCTCATGATTATCTCTTATGTTGTTGAACAAATTTCATTGCCTAAATGCTCTGTTTTGTCAGAGATTTTCATATAAGTGTTTATCCTCTAAACAAATGAATTCATACATATATGCTCATTTTGTTTCTTCTTTCCTCCTCACCACACTACAATGACAAATATATTTTGTGTCATTGATTACACATACCTTCCCTCATTCTATGCATGCAATTGATCATTTGGAATACTTGGCCTAGTTCCTACACCCGGTGCTTCTTATCCAACAAACCCTAATTAAAAACCCTATTGAGCTTATACCTAGCCTAAAATCCTTATTCTCCAGCCATTTCCATCGACTGTGAGCTTGATATTGAGAGATCCCTCTCTTATTTGGTAGGGCTGGATACCAAATTTAAAGATTGGTTTGTGGTTACCTCTTTGGTTTCCTTTCTCAGCCTTGGGAAACTAAGGAGCCCTAACATTTTGGCGTTGCTTCCGAGGAGACAAAGGTCACATTTTTCCCAGATGTGAACGACAAGGATCAGATCAAAATGTTTATGGTGGATAGAGATCAGACATAGGAAGGCTGAAATCTTTCACCTATCGAATCCAACCTGATTCAAAGACTCCACTGGAAGCAGGATCCATAAATCATGGTTTTATTAGTGATTCCACTAGCAGAAGAATCAGTAGTCTAAAGGAAGCCTTAGTTCATCTATTGTTCTCAAGATGGATTCAATTTCTAGAAGGTATGCTCCTATGAATCATGCTCACATTCCTGGTTTTCAAAATCAAATGCCTTGCATATATTGCAAAATTTTCTGCCCAAATTCATAGATGGAAACAAGGATGAGGCTATTTTGCATCTAATAAAATTTCATTGCCATATACATAAGCTTGGGATTAGGTTTAATGAGGATTTTTTGATGAAAATGTTTATGGCTACCCTGGAAGGGAAATAAATATCATGGTATGAAGGGTTAAATCCATGAAGCTTATTCTCTCTTAAATATTTCCACACAACCCTCTTTGATTTTTATGGAAAATCTCATCATTCATTCTTGTTGTTCGAAGATTGTTGTGAATCCTGTGAATATTTCATTCAATACCTTGAAGAGGATTTTGGTGATGAAGAGTGTCTAAATTATGAGATCATAGAGGCCTTTTATGAGTTTTCTTCCCAATAGAAAATAACAGAGATTAGTTGCCTTGATACAAAGGATCATTCACACCACACATCAAATCCTTCTTTGCTTGAAGATGAAACAAATTTGTATCCTTGTCAGACTTTATGTAGTCAAAAGCATGAGGATAATCATTCAAGTTGTTTTTTATCTTATTCATTTTCTGATATTTTGTATCAAGAAGAAATTGGTCCAAGTCAAAATTCTGAAATTTCATGTACATAAAACTTAAGCAGTGAACCATATTATGGAGATGATAATCTACTTTTGCAAGGAAATAATGAATAAGAAGTTGTTTTCCTTGATTCTTGTGACAGTCAAATTGATATTCTTCCTGTTCAAACACATGAGGAACCAAAAACTCTGGAAGCACATGAGGAATCAAATATACTTGAAGTGGTTGTTGCATTTAAAGTTTTCCATGAGCATCCAAAACCTTGTCTTTTGGATGAGAGGAACGAATATTTGAACAACCATATTGATGGTTTTTCATTTAAAAATATTTATGAAGTTTCTAGTAAAGGGCTTGAAGACATTGAACAACAAGAGGAGGTTCTCTATGTTTTGGAAGATCCATTTGAAAATCTATTGAAATCATCGGTGATTAGGTTTTTTTCTTTACAAACATAGAGATTGGGTTCATTTTTCAGTTGGGGTTGTCATTACCACAACATTTTTCCTTTGAGGAAAGTAGGAGGAGCAAGAAATAAGATGGCCATTTTATTTTCATGGTTTCACTGGATCTTTGACTTCACATAATCAAATTGCTTATGGATTAGTTAGAGTAGGTAAGGTGTGATGAATAAGCTCAAAATTATGAGCATATTTTTCAGTCTCAGTTTCCAGTAGATTTTGTAGTTAACAATGTACAATTCAGTTTTTAGTTTGATTTTAGTCAGTTTGAGGATTGTAGCTGTAGTGACTCCATCTCCCAATGAAAAAGGAGACCTAGTATACGGTGTTCTTTACAACTCCTAAAGGAGCTACCATCCCCAGCTAGATCCAATGTTAGTGTCTATGAGTCACTAGTGATCAAATGTACTCTTTCCATGTGATTGATAAGGTCTTATGGTCAAATTGTTACATTTTCAAATAAAATTTGGCACCTCTCTTGGTTGTTAAATAGTCAAGTCATTATATAAGTGTGATTTTCACTCTCATGTCATGGTCATCAAGGTCAAATCATATCAGTTTCATGAGTCATTAAGTCACCACATGTTAATTTTCCTTCATTAAGTGTCAATATTTAAAATCTGAAAAGGAAGAGTCATGGTGTGATAGGGTTGATCATGATAATGTCATGAGTGTCATAATTTTTCCATTTAGAGTCATGTCACCATCATTCAAAATAATTAAATCTCATGGGAGTTAGTACTTAGGGAAGAAAGCACATCATTAAGTCATTTGGTAAAGTACATGATGTCACTCCACTAAACATGACAAAATCGAGTTCTTTGAGCTATAAAGATAAAAAAAGCTTTCCAAGGGTTCATTCTATCCTTCCAAGTATTCAAGAGCTCCTCTCTTTCATTTAAAAACTTTCCACAACCATCAGAAGTTCACATTACATCACCAAATTACTTAATTCATCAGCCTACAGTGCTTTTGCTTCGTTTCCAGCAACTTGCTACGCTTTTTTTTTGGAGACATAAGGAGGGAAAGAATAGGTGAAAACTCCATATTATTGTTTCAAACAAATTCAAACAATTGGGACCATTACAAATATTTTCTTCAGTCAATTTCTTCACAAAATTGATAAACTCCTTCCCTAGAGTTTGTTGTTGCATTTTTGCTATGTTTTTGCAGCGCTTTTGTGATTTCATGGTTTTGCTTCACTTGATAAGGAAATTTCCTAGTTTTTTGGACTATACATCCATAATATCCTTCATTAGACACTCCCTACAATTCCCCTCACTGGATTTCACTCATTTCATAAATTTCCCACAAAAACCCTAGCTAGTTGTTACATTTCCAGACTAGGACTGTCTTTTTCCCTTTTCACTCCCTTTCCCTCACTCAAATTGAGGAAATTCACTTTAATTGTATTCCTAAAACACTTCCCTACTCCCCATAATTTTTTCAGAATTTCTCTTGCCCTCTATCCCCTCCATTCCATACTCTCAAATTGTTGTGTTTTCTCCCCTGCTTTGCAGCTCAAGTCCCCTTACCCACTCTTGTGTGAGACTATGGTTTCCCATCAGAAGTGAGTTCAAACATGGTAGAGACCAGTGAAAAGAAGAAATTCAAAGGAGGAGAGATATCAAGATATGAGCCTATTCATATGTAGGAGGTCAATGCATCAAATTTTATAAGGAATTCATTTGAAGAGGTAGGTTTCCTAGGCTTTTGTAAGAAAGTGCAGGAGGTGGGTTATAGCCATGACTTAACAAGTTTATTTGATATCAATTTTAGAAGAGATCATGTCATAATTGCAGGGGTTAACTTCATGGTCTCAGCATAGATTATATCTTCAGCTAATACAATCCCTAATGAAGAAGAGATTTGGTTCAAGGGAATGGATTTATACATTGATCATTATAAGTCTTTCTTGAAACCAAATTACAAAGACTCCCCTTCTCATATCTTTCCTAGTGGGCAATTTTTGTACAAGTACACCCCCTTGATGAGAACTATCATGAAATAATTCACTTGTGACGGCAGGTTCACCAGGTTCTATCAGTACCATATCAAGTTGTTGGTGCACTTTACTTCTCAAAGGTGCCTCAACTTACCTTACTGCCTGTTTAGAATTTTGGTTAAAATGACAGAGAAGGTGCAGTCAAAGGGAAATGATCATTCAACTAGTTTATTTCATCATGCCTTGAACAAAAAAATAGTCCTCCACCAGCTGAAACAAATCAACATGCCATGGGAGACCTTATTCGAGGTAGTTTCTCTTCTGCCTGCCTCAAATCATCCAAAGATTCAGATCACTCCCTTAACGTCATCTAGGCCATAGGAATTTGGCTCAACAAAAAAGGCATCAGTGACAAAGACATAACCTAGAGTAGAAATTTCAAAGACCTATAACAGAGGTAAGAGTTTGGTGTTTTCCCCTAAAATAACAGATATGCCTAGACCTTAGAACTAGGGCTCAAGCAAAGATGTTTCCTAGGAATACTATTAGAGAAAAAGGAGCTCAACCTGGCACTATGAGACAATAATCATCAAGAGGCAAACATGATACACCATTGCACAGTGAAGAACAAGAACCTCTTGATTTAGAGATGGATGACCTAGAAAAACACCATGAAGATAAGGCATCGGAAGACACAATCAATGAGAAAGAGGCATAGATCAGGGAGCTCAAATATGATCTTGGCGAGGCAAATTTCATGGTGTTTTTTTTACAACAAGAAAATAGGCAGTTGAAACTAAACCTACTGTTGCAAAGCAAACGACAAGGGGACCATCCATCATCCATCAAGGAAGATGTTGTGGTAGAAAAGGACAAGGGTAAATCCATCATATATGTGGATAAATTGGAATAAAATGGCATTCATATTCAACATCGAAGGCCTAAAACTAGAGCAGTGGCAAGAAGAGAAAAACATGAAAAAGATCCATCTCCTCCTTAAGCCCACAAAGGCATGAATGGCACCATAGTAGCTGAAATTGAAGAAGACAGGGAATATTGGCTTGGGGTAGTAAATTAACACCTATATAAGCTATTTAAGAAGGCAAACAGAGACAATTCCATGCAGAGGCACATGGCAAGGCACTACTATACTAGAAACACTATTTTCAAAATTAGGGTTAAGAACATGAAGAAGAAGCTCAAAAGGACCCTAAGGAAGCTTAAGAAGAAAGATAACCTTGAAATCTTGGCTAATTAATCCTTAATTGTTTGAATACATGATAGAAAGATGGAAAAGGAGAGAAACATTGGCAAAATTTTGATAATTTTTGAGTTTTTTGTCACACAAGCAAAACTAGTGCACAGAAATGTAGTGAGTGCTCGCTGCACTTTTTCCCAAAGGCTCCAAATGAAGATTATAAAGCATGTGGAGATGGATAATGATGTGAGGATAATAGAAAATTAATTTAGGAAGCTTCAAAGTTTATATATCTTTAGAAAATGACAAAATAATGCCCATTTTTATTTACCTTTCTGCCACTATTTTGGACCACTCGTTGCGCTTCTGGGACAACTTGACTTCAAGGAAAATTTTCAGAGGTTTAGAGCAGTGTTTTCCAGTGATTGATGATTCCATGGTGTAGTAAAAATATCCATATTTCCAACCATACCTTTTGCATCCAAAAACGCATCTGGGAATGCCTCCAAATCTTCCTCCAAATTTTTGTTGTGATTATGCTAATGTTGTTGCGTTTCTGAGAAATTTTGTTGCGTTTATGAGTTTGAAGATTTTTCTTGACACGTGGAGGTCAAAGGTAAAAATGGTAGATGTAACATTTGGCTCATGATTTTTTTGATAGTTAATAGGCCCATTAATGGTCATATTTGTAATAGAATCTTATGATTAATTCCTTGAGAGAAAATCTCAACTAGTTAGCTAAAAAAGGGGAAAGTTTTTTCTAACTTCCCTAAGATTAGGAAATGAGACATTAGGTTCATTAATTAGTTTCTACAAAGTAGGATTTGACCCCTAGAGGTTGAATCTTGTTTTATTTTCTATATGTACTCAAAATCAAGTCATTGAGAGGGTTGGATACCTGAAGTTCATACTTTTTGAACTAGTGTACTTGGATTTTTGCAGAAACATAATACAGTTGCAGCTATTATTGTGAGATTCATGTGTTGTGATCAATGGTATTGTTTTCTTTAGTATTTCCTAATGCATTTTATTATTAGATACTTTCAGTAACCATCTATATTTCTTCTCATGATTATCTCTTAAGTTTTTGAATAGATTTCATTGTCTAAACGCTTCGTTTTGTCATAGATTTTCATGTAAGTGTTTATCCTCTAAATAAATGAATTCATACATATATGCTCATTTTGTTTCTTCTTTCCTCCTCACCACACTACATTGACAACTTTATTTTTTTCCACTGATTACACCTACCTTGCCTCATTCTATGTTTGTAATTGATCATTTGGAATAATTGGCCTAGTTCCTAAACTTGGTGCTTCTTATCCAGCAAACCCTAATAAAAAACCCTACTGAGCTTATAACTAGCCTAAAATCCTTATTCTCCAGTCATTTTCATCGACTTTGAGCTTCATATTGAGAGAGCCCTCTCTGATTTGGTAGGGCTAGATACCAGATCTAAAGATTGGTCTGTGGTTACCTCTTTGGTTTCCTTTCTTAGCCTTGGGAAACCAAGGATCCCTAACACCCCAAAGAATTGCCAGGATTATCTCCTAAGAGGGAGATTTATTTCAAAATAAAACTAAATCCCATCACAGAGCCAATATCCAGGACACCATGTAGGATGAAAACTCTTGAACATTGCAAGCTACAGATGTAGTTGAAAGAGTTGTTAGACTTGGGACATATTAGACCCAATATTTCACCTTGGGTTGCACCAATATTATTTTTGAATAAAAAGGATGGTTCCTTAAGATTGTGCATAGATTACATGGAATTGAATCAAACCATGGTAAAATAATAGGTACCCAATACCTAGAATTAATGATTTCTTTGATCAAATTAAAGGAGTAGCAATTTTCTTGAAAATCAATCTACGATCCAGATATCACCAATTAAGAATTAAGGAAGTTGACATCCAAACATATGCCTTTCAAACTAGGTTTTTATACTATGGGTTCATAATAATGTTGTTCAGTTTGAAAAAATCACAAGTAGTGTTAATGAGCCTCATCGATGATGTGTTTCATAATCATCTAGAATATTTTGTGCAAGTATTTATTAATGACATTCTAGTGTATTTGAAGAATAAAAAGGAGCATGAAGAGAAATTAAAAATTGTGTTGACATGCTTAAGGGAAAAAAAGTTGTGTGCAAAACTATTGAAATACTCTTTCTTTCATAAGGAGATTCATTGTCTTGGACAACTCATTTCAAGAGACAGGATTTTGGTGGACTCATAAAAGTTGAAGGCCATAATGGATCGGCTAGTGCCGAAAAATTCTCATGAGGTGCATAGCTTCATTCGGTAAGTTGATTATTATGAGATATTTTTGGAAGGGTTTTCAAATATCACAAAATACGTCACCAAATTACACTGAAAATGTGTTACGTACGAATTAATGGATGAATGAAACATTGAATTTATTGAGTTGAAGATATTACTAACTAGTGCCCTGATCCTTCGAGTGTCTAACATGGAGAAGGACTTCACAGTTTGAACATATGCTTCAAAGCAAGGATTACGAGTTGTGTTAATGAAATAATGGGGATTAATATCTTATGCATCCAAGAATTTAAAGAAAAATGAAGATTAATATGCTATCCATGACTTTTAATTAGTAGCAGTGATGCTAGATTTGAAAATTTGGAGGAATTACCTAATCAAGATAAGCTTTTAGATAAATATCGGTCAGTATATCCTCAAGAATTTAATCACTAAGAGTAATGTTAAGGCTAGATAGAGGTGATGGATTGAATTCATGAGTGAGTGAAATTTTTAGATTTCATACATCAAGCGAAAGGAGAAAGTGATGGTTGATGCGCTACAAAAAAGACCTTAGATATTCTCCCTAGTACCCTTGAGGATCAATTTTAGGGAAAGTGTTATAGAAAAACTCTTTAGAGATAGTTGGTGTCCAAAGGTTACATCAAGGCTCCAAGTGGGAAGTAGATAGAACCAAAGTTTGAGGGCTATGTCTCTGAACTAGATGGTTTTTTGATATTTCAAGGAAATATGTATATCCCTAAATATATGAATATGCAAAGGACCATCATCAATGAGTCTCATAGAGAAATTTACTATGCACATCTTGGCATGAAGAATATTTAATTTTTGGAAAGCATGATGTCATCCAATTTGTTGCTAATTGTATTGAATTACAACAAGTGAAGGCTAACCATCACCAGCCAATAGGACTCCTACAATCACATGGAATTCCTATGTACAAGTGGGAGGTCATATCTATGGATTTTGTTGTAGATTTCCCACTCATGTTATAATGGAAAAATTCCATCATGTTCATAGTTGATAAGTTGACTAAAAGTGCCCATTTCCTCCCAATCAAAGACACTTATGATGTCACCAATGTGGCAAGGGTATTTATAATAAAATTTATATAGCTACACACCCACAAATATCATCTCAGATAGAGACTCTCAATTTATGTATAGGTTTTATAAAATTTTGCAGTCAACATTGGGGACTTATTTCAACCTGAGCACTTCATATCTTTTGAAAATATATGGATAGACTAAGAGAATAAATCAAGTTATGGAAGACATGCATATAATGTATGTTATGACTAACAAAACTCAATGGGAATAGTACCTACCGTTGATAGATTTCACGTGCAATAGAAATTACCATAGTTCAATCGAGATGCCTTATTATCAATATATATGTGTGTTAAGGCCCTGAAAATTGGTGCAACAACATCATGGAAAGCCACCTGGCCGGGGACATAAAAATCGTCCCTTTTCTATTTGGAATGGTGGGTCTGAATGGATTTTATGGGACCAGTTTCCTAGTGAAATATAATTGGGTGAATGGATGGATTTATAAAGTTCTATAACTTGGCATATGGAAGTAATAGCAAGCTTGCAGGAAATAATATGTCTATTTATATGTATCCCGGGATGAAATATATATTCTCTGTGCAATTTATAAAGATTATCTTTCATCGGATGCAAATGAATATTATAAAAACACTTAGAGATATGAAAATTATTTAAAATAATTGATTTAATTAAATAATTAATTAAATCAATTGGATAAGGCTTATATCGTAACTATTAAATGCATGTATTGAATATGTACCAAAAGATAACAATCTAACATGTTCAAAAGTGAGTTAATACCTGACTGTTTTCAAATAAATACATGAAACAAAACATCATAATATAAGTAACCATTTCTCATTTGGAAAAAATATATAACATATAGGATAAAAGTACCATGTATATGTTCACTCTGCTCATTTGAGAAAAATTACTTGGTCCAACCCTTTCTATTAATAAAACTTCAAGAGTACAAAAGTGTGACTTATGTAAGGTCTTCCTTTCAAAATTTCAGGACCTTTTCTTCAAAGACATGAATGGGTTTATATAATTAAAATAAAAGCCTTAAAATATTTATTACAATAAAATTTGAGGAGGTTTAGAACAACTCTCCTTAAACTAAGTGAAGATTAAACAGAAACAAAAATCAAAGAGGTGAATTTCTCGATGATTGTCCTGTTGTCTCATCATACATTCATTCCTTCAGCTGAAGGATGTTAATCATAGTCCTAACCTCGGGAGTTTATCCTAGCCTGATGCGCAGTTGTACAGTGAAAACAACATCATAAAGTGGAGGCAACATGTAGGAGGATGTATCTGTAAGATAGTGTAGCATAAGCCATTGGTTATGTGGCTTTACCAAGTATCTACAATGCTTATCCCAATATAATTTTTCCAACTTTCTGATGTGCTCCTCTTTTACCTTTGAAACTTCTTGCCATTTTCTTATCAAGTCTTTCGCGATAGGAAGTGAACTGGGAGGACATCTATCAATAAGGTTTGCATCGATGATATTTTTACTGACAGTTTCCAAAATGTTAGTAGCCACATCTTTTGCTCTGTAAATGGCTCTTTCAGCATGTTTCAACTGTATGTCCCAATCAGTAAACAATATTTCCTTTTTAGAGTCTTCAATCTTGGGTAGGTTGGCCTTTCTGCCATCAACATAATCCTATCAGGTGACATACTATGAAACCTTATCATCAATCTCATCGAAACTAATCCTCTGGTCTGATATTTGATTCATCATTGAATCGCTTTGCTCACAAAATTCAAGAATGTTTGAAAACATTTGACAAAAAATAACTTGGTTCTATGCCAATAGGGTATTTAGTTCCAAGGCCTTTTTTTTAAATTCATCTATCTTTGGATTATCTTTCAATTTCTATACAAAAAACTGTAATTGATGAATTTGAGTGTCCTTTAAACTTATTTCATTTTGGTGATGAATATTCAATTGGTCCATGCTCTCTTGGAGCTGTGTTACCTGTACCTGTAGCTATTGGTTGATGTTTTGCTTCTCTTCCTGTAGCTCAAGTTCTAATTGGATGATTCTTTCTTCATTCTCTTTCATCAATTGTTGAACCTCGGAAGCTTTATCTATATTTGCAGATGCATAAGCTCCTGTGAACTGGGTTAGACGAGTTAGATCCTATGAAGGATCCGCTTTTGAATCTTTCCAGAAAACTTACATTGAGACATCTCTGGGGACAAGGAGTTGAGATTGCTATGTTCTCCTTCTTTTATTTTGTTTGCTCATAACTACTTTATGTTTAGGACTGTAGAATATATCTAGAGGAGGTATTTCCTCAATCTTAAGTAAAATTTCTATACTGGGGAAGGTTGGGATGAATTCCACTTGCTCTGTGCTTACTAATTTGTTAGAGGGCCCAACAGTGAATCAATCCTGACTTTTAGTTTGAGGTGTTTGCACAATCTGTTGGTGACCAGTAATTATAACTTCTTGGTCTCCCTAGATTTTTTGGCTAAACTCCTTCCAAACATCATTCAGATTACTTGGGAAATATAATTCCATAGTTTAAACTTCGACAGAGTTATCTTTCTCAGTTTTACTAAGGACTTCAATATCCTTAGGTGTCGGTTCATTTTCCTTTTCCTTTTGTGTTAAGGGTTGGGAGACTTCCAGCATTTTCAATTAAATTCCTTCCAAACTCTTATTCCCGTATTGTTTAAACTTTGGAAATTGTTGTGGATGGAGGCATAGAGCTTCCAACTTCTGAACTGTGGATTAATTATCAAATGACTCAAATAATTCATCGAACTCATCATCTTCATGTACCAAAGGTCTGACTTTAACTTGGGTAGTAAAATTATTGGCAATTTTAATCAGGTAGTATTGTCTCTTTGAAATTGTAAACAATTTCAAACATTCAATTTGGCTAACCTATAAAACTGCATGCTTGTATTTGTCCAGATTTTAAACACCATAATTAATTGGAAAGGAAGGTCATTACGCTTTCTTAGCTTCCTTAAGAAACCTGGTTAATTTGTTGCCAACAGTTAGATATGCTACTTCTCTTGCGAGAATCTTATTAGGAACATACAAGGGTAAAACATGTGGCCAAGCTAGGCTCCCAAACACTAAGTAAATAGTTCTTCTCCAAACCATTTTTTAATTCAAGAGAAATCAGCTTGAGCTTCTTTTGAAAATTTTGGAGCTTTCTCATTAAAAACGGCTTGAAACAAAGGGAGAATAACTCCATGAAAAATTTTATAAAAATGGTTCTCAAATTTTGACTCCCATAACATGCTATGATATACATGAATGGGGAGAGAGTCCTAGGTAGTCCATTTCCAGCCCATAGTTGGAAAATATGAAGTGAAACACACAGCTTCCATGATATAAGCACTCATATAAAATGGGGGGAAATTTTGGAGGAAATAGAATTATTTTTCCTATATTCCAAAATTTGTAAGGAAATATTATTAGAGAGAATGTTTTCCCAATCCATAATATAAGAGTGGGCAACTGCTTCCATTAGGGGAACCCATTCTACTGAAAATTTGGTAGTGTCAGGCTGACCAAAGAGCCTAGACATCATTGTAGCAACATAACTGTAGGGACTAGCAAGGGAGTCAATAGAATACATACCCTTGTCATCATTCTTATGTTTATTAGGGTTGATTATCCATTTCTTGATTTGATTTGATTTCATATTATTCTCGTTGGAAAATTTCACCAGAAATTCCTTGTCGTGGACCTTTTCTGGGTCTGGGATGTGGTAGATCATCTTCAAATATTCGGCTTTAAAGGACCTATCATCATTCCTCTTCTGGTTAGAAAAATATTCTCCCCAATGTTGAGGTTATCAATTACCATCTTACCATATCTTTGTATGGTAATATTTTAGGTTGTGCAGCAATTCAATGCAAAAAGGAATTGGCCACTTCTTTTGTAGTAGCTTCTGAGAAATCATAAGCATTATTAGTAACTTTCCTTTGAACCTTGTGAGATTTCTCATCCTCAAACAACTTTCACATGGCTTCCCATGAGGAAGATCCACTTTGAGGTCTGCATGTCGTGTCTGTAAATAGACAAAGTATCTTTGTTCTTTCGCTTGCAGCAGGTGCGAGATTCACAAAGTTGCCTCTTTCTTAGCTTTCTTGAGAGCTTTAGAAATCTCCAAAGAATTATGTTTATTTGGGCTTGCTTGTGAATACATGAGAAATGATAAGCAGAAAGAGGCAACTTTGATTTTACAAATGCACAAGTACCGTAGTAATGGAAACAATTAAACAAATGAAACATGGCATGTTGCTAATATATGAACTCAATGCTTCCTGAAGTCAAATCATTTTGGAGGCATGGGCTATAAAACTATTAAGTTATGGCATTAATAGTCGATATGGGTTGATGTGCCCATGTAATCATTCCAGCATTAAAACTAAATTTTTTGCGTCGCAGTGTTGCTCACGTGTGGATCTTTATAAAGTTTCGATCGGCTTGGTTTTTCCGATTGTGATATCGCAATCACAATATCAGCAAAAAATGGATCAGGGGCAAGAGTGGTCGTGTTGCGAAAGTCTGATGTAATAGATTATATCGTATTGACGAATATGGTCAATGGGGAGGAATGATTATATTTGAAAAAATGTGATGCAATAGAGTATATCGCATCGGGAAATATGGAGGGTGACATTAAGACCGTCAGGGTAGAGTTGCGAAATGCGAAATGTGATTTGTGATAGCCTACGTGGCAGAAGTGGGTCCTGTAATATTTTCCCTATATAATTTGTTTGAAAAAATGCATTTTCCCTTTATAAAAGTGCTTATGTTATATATAGCATCGCAATATGTTTTGAGTGCCTTTTAGGAGCCATATGTGCTACATTGTAGTATTGTGATTGCGATATTGCGATGTTTCTCCACTTGAGTGTTTTTGAGGCAAAAATTCAAGGTTTTTTTCCCCTTTTGATTCTTGTTTCTATCTAAATGAATCACTCTAAGGGCCTTATTTTTTTTACTCTAAAATTTTTAAAAAGGTTCCCCATTATTTTCTAAAGTAACTAAGCTAAAACAATGGGGGTTGTTGAATAGCACAACAATTGTCAATTCATTAGAAGAACTAGTTATCTCTGAAAAACAATTTCTTAGTATCTTTTAAATAAGTAGAAATTTTTTAAGGAAACAAAAATTGTTTTCGAAATGTTTGAATGAATAAAATTACTCTTAATATAAAAAACTCATCTTTATTGTTGATCTTTCAGAAAGGATTTCATAAATAAATATCTTCATTCCTCTATATCAATCATTATATAGTTTAAAATATAAAGTAAGTGTCTCTTTGTAAATTATCCTTTTAATTTACTCCTTTTGTCATAGGTAGAGCCATTGCTACCAACAGGCATTCATAGCCTCGACAAGGTTACCTTTTAACCATTAATGATTCAGTGTTCCATCCATTTATTATTACAATTCTTTGAGATAAATCCTTAATCATATAATTTTCTTTTTCTTTTTCTTAAAAATTCATTGTCCTAGCTTGATGACCAGAAAGTGACATTGTCATTCACTGGTTATAATTTAACTAAAAAAGTTGCCTCGTGATGAGACCCCTTGTCTTATGATTTTAATAATCATGAGCCATTACCCTGGCTTGATATGCAGTAGTGGTAATTTCAGTTTATTATTTACCTATGATCATGGTAAGCAGGCTCATGATGAGACCCCTTATCCTTTTAAGTTTTTTATATTTTGAATTACACTCTAAAAAGGCATTTTCAATGGATGGGAAGAATCATTAAATCCTTAAGAGTTTTGGATGACAATTTAGAGTTAAAGATTCTTAGTAACAACAAGTATTTACTTTGTAAGGATGAACCTTTTATGATTGATAATAAAGTAAAAAGACTTTACAAACTTCAGGTTTATAAAATTTACAATTTTGATGGAAAAAGATTTCATAGTTGTATAGTATTCATTCAATTTTCAAGTTTCGTAGTTATTTCCTCAAAATTTTCTATTCTTAAAAAATAAAAATACATAAAATAATTCAGAGGTGTTGCGAAAAACCAAAAGTATGTAATCAAACATTATTTTCATAAAAATGTAAAAGTGAGGGTATAGTACATTTAGAAGAGAATTTTCTTCTAAGAAAAGATTTTTTTCAAAATCAGCCCATTGACAGGGAGAAAATATTTCTCCCTTGAAGATCTTGTAACATGAAGTTTAATGGGCCTATTTTTTTTATGATTTGAAATGGTCCATGCCACATTCTTTGGAATTTGGTATGCTTACCTTTTTCCTTATGTGTCTTGTCCCACTTAAGTACAAGGTCTCCAACTTGGAATGTTTTTGGGGAAACAAAATTTGCATCAAAAGAATTTTTTGCTATCTTCAGGTGTCGAGCATGAGTTAATTTGGCTTTCTCTCTTTCCTCTTCCATTTTAAGGATCTGAGACATTCTTAATTGTAGGGAAGAAGAAGGTAATTTGTCAATAAATTGAACTAGGGCTAATGAAGGAAGAGCTAAATTTGATGGAATTACAGCTTTTTCCCCATAAATTAGATTAAATGGAGAAGTTCCTATAGAGGCCTTCTAAGTAATCTTATTTTCCCATAGTGAAAATGTTAAATACTTATGCCAATTTTTTTGGCTCTGATCAATAGTCCTTTTATGATTCTTATGAGATTTTTATTTGTTGATTCTACTAAACCATTCCCTTAGGGATAGTATTTAACAGAGTATTTAAGATTAAAACCTCTTTTGAGAGAAAATTAAGTCATACTATTTCCTGAAAAATAATATGCATTATCAAACATAAGTGTGTTGGGTAAACCAAACCTGGTAATAATGAATTACTCAATAAATTCCAGAATGGCTTCAGAGTTAGCTACCTTTAGTGGAACAACTTCCACCCACTTAGTAAAATAATTTGTTGTAGTGATAATATATTTATGTTTTTTGGATGAGTTAGGAACAATCTCACCTATGATATCCAATACCCATTTCCCAAAATGTTTCTCAATGTTGACTGGCTACAAGGGTAAGGCTAGTTTTCTTTGTCTTCCAGCAGTAGTTTTCCATGTTTTACACTATTCTCACATATGAATGAGCATATTTAAACAGTGCGGGTCAATAATATCCTGCATGAAGGATATTATGTTTGTTCGTATCTCCTCTGAAATTTCCATCTGCATGTCCATCATCGAGTTCCTGCAAAACCCTCTGTGCTTCAGATTACTTAAGGCATCTTAGTAGTACGGAGTCATAGTTCTCTCTAAACTAAACATTTTCTATGATCTGATATTGACTAGATTTCAATCTTAAAGCTATTTTTCTTTTGTAATTGAGTTCTGTAGGAGCATATCCATTTTTCAAATAAAATATAAGATCAGTATACTGTGATTCAGAGTCGCTCAGGCTTACCTCAGCAATGTGTACAGTGTTACTTGACTCTTCATCATCTGATATGTTGGATGCTCCAGATAGTAATCTGCAGAGACCTTTCCCTATAATGATTTTGGCTAGTATTATTTCAATGTCATATTCCTGGAGAGAAGTTACCCAATTTTCTTTATTTTCTCCCAGTTCCTTTTGAATAAGTAGTTGCCTTACTACCAAAAATGGAACTATTACCTTGGTGTGTGTTTTAAGGAGAAAAGGTCTAAAGTGATTTAAATATTTGTAAACAACAAATGCTTCTTTTAACACTTCTGAATAATTTAGTTCAACACCTTGAATATTTTAACCAAAGAAAGAAATGGGTGCTTCAATATTTTGATCATTGATTTGTGTTAACATGATAGCATAAGAAGTTTCAAATGCAAAATTATATAAAATGAAATGATTGGAAAAATATGGGGTAGTCAGAGAAGGAGCATTGATTATGGCTTGCTTCATTAGATCAAAATTTTCTCTTTCATTATGTCCCCATTTGAAGAGTGCTTTTTTCTTAATCACTACTTGCAATGGTAAAAGAATTTTGGAAAAAAATGGAACAAATCTCTTGACAAATTAATCTGCCCTAAAATGGACTGCATGAATTTCTTGCTATGGGGATGAGAGAGTTCTTAAATTTCCTTTATCCTTTCTGTATCTATGTAAATGCATTCTTTTGAGATAATAAATCCTAAAATTTTACCTTCACCTAAAGTGAAATAAGACTTTTTGGGATTTAAATAAATTCCATATTTCAAATAGCGTTCAAGGATTTGCTTAAGATCGTGATAGTGATCACTTTTTTTCTTCGAATAAATGGTTATATCATCTAAATATACAACCATAGTTTTATTTATCAGTCCTTAAAAATAAATTTCAATTTCTCTTTGAAAAGTTTCTCCTACATTAATTAGACTGAAGGGCATTTTCTGGTAGGCATAAGTGCCACATTTAGTTCTAAATGTAGTCTTTAATCTATCTTTAGGATGAACCAAAACCTAATTATGGCCTTAAAATCCATCAAGGAAATAAATTAATTCAAAACCAGTAACTCGTTGCAAAAAAAATCCCATCGTTGGTAATGGGAAATTGTCTTTTAAGCAATCTTTGTTTAAGTTCCTAAAATCAATACAAATATGAATATCGTCATTCTTTTTCCTAACATGAACTAATTTTGAGACCCACTTTGAATGCTTAGCAGGGAAGGTAATATTGGTCGTAAGGAGTTTGTTGAGTTCAATTTTGGTTTGACTTTCAATATCGGGGTGAATTTTCCTTAACTTTTGTTGTATAGGCTTTTTAGTGGATATCATTGGGATAGTATGTTGCATGATGGAGGTATCATAAGTTTTGAGATCTTCACATTTCCATGCGAAGACATTCTTGTATTTCTTCAGTAAGTGAATTAAGGCTAATATTTCATCATAGGAAAATCAAAGTCCTAAGTTAATGTTCTGAGGGTTAATATCTGTGCCAAGATTTACTAGTTCAAACCTCAAAGTTGAACTTTGCAATTTAGAATTAGTAACCCTTTTGAATTTATCTTTGAGAACATAGATACCTTCAAGCTTAACCACAGACTTAGGTATGGCATTTTCTTCAAGTTTCTGTTTCAATTTCCTTTCATGTTCATCTTCATCAATTAATTGATCACCGTATGACCCTTCTGATGTAAGAAAATTTATAACATATTTATCATCGTTGAATACTCTCCAGTTAGTGACATTATCAGGGATAGATGGGCGAAAAATCAACTCTATAGAAAATCTATCTAGACTATAAAATTATTAAGGAATAATTCTGGATGCTACATTATCTAGAAGGTTTTCACTTTCATTCTGAATTCTTGCGACATACGAGATATTGAATGCTAAAAAAGGAGAGGTAAGAGATTGGACTAATGACTGGTAATGTTTAAGATGGCCGGAAATATAGTGTATGGTATTTCTTACCTGTTTGAAAATTAATTCAGAATCACCATATACCCAGAGATATTTGACACCAAGATCAATTGATTTGTATAGGCCTTGGACCAGTGCCTCATATTCTGTGATATTATTTGTGAATTCAAATTCAATCTTGCATGTTAGCATTGTATTTTCACCTTTCGGATTGATTATTATACAACTAGCTCCTGCCCCCTCACTAGATTTTCATCCATTAAAGTATAATTTCCAGAAAAAAGTATTAATACAAGGTTTATTTATGATATTTATACACTTGGAAGAGCCTGACTAAGAAAAAATTTCGATCTAATAATTAACTGAGTTGGTGAGAAATGGATATTTCTTAGCATTAAATTCCCCAAAAAATATTCAGCAGAGTAATTACTAAGAATGTTATTAGTAAAATCCATAGGTTCATTCTCATCTTCGAATTCAGTCACTGAGTATTTCATGTATTTTTCACGGTCTACTCGGATTTGATTCAGCTTACCATTATAGGGAAGCCACATATGAGACCAATCAGTGGAAAAATAACCATGAATATTTTCAGACCAAACTCTACTTAGGATTAAATCGTAAAATTTAGGGATATCAGAAACTAAAATATCAATTACTTGATGAACTTTTGAATTGAATGGTAGTCTGATAAGGATTGAATTCATTTCTCCTAACACCTTAACATTTGTTCTGTCCAATTGCACAATGTGTACTGTAGAATTTTGAGGAGCAATGTTCAACTTCAAACAAACAGAATATGGCATGATGTTTGAAGAGGCTCCAGAGTCAATTAGACAATTGTGCACATTTTTATTGAATACTTCAAAAGTTAAAATGAAGGTAGGAGTATGTGAATTAAATCTATCACCGATTAAAATAACATCACTTGCATCAAATTTTTCAGGTGAATCACTAGGAGGTTTACCAACTCCTTTTGAAGCTTTAGAAGTAGCATGGGTAGGTAAGGATGAATCAGGGACTGCATTCAGATCTTTGAGTAAAAATTTTTGTTGTTGCTTTAATTTTCTCAACTCATGTATGGAGATATTTTCCTTTATCTTCTTCATATCTTCTACTATATTATATTCAATAGTATTAGAGACCACTAATGTCTTGGATGTAGATGGAAGAGTAGAAGAAGTTGGATTTAATTGAGGAGAAGGAGATGTTTTCCTTAGCAACAGAGGATGAAGACTTGTGCTTTTGAGGATACTGAGGGAGTTCAATAGAATTTTTACTTCTAGTGTTGACTAGAAGTTCCCCATATTCACTTCATTATCAGATGTTGGAAGGATAAAGTCCCATAGTCCATGAATTTCAACTAATTATTCCTCTTAAGATTCTTTTGTTGATGGTATTTTTTCATCTTGATCTTCGTCTTGATCTGATTCAGCATTTGAGATTACATTTGGAGGTTGGGAAGCTTGATTTTTCTTAAAATATCTAAAAGGTCTCTTCAAAGAAGATTCAACTACTTGTTTCTTTATCTCGACCATATCATTTAACATAGTTGAGAACCTTTTTTAATCCCTCAATATCATAAGGATATTTAGATGTTTTATTTTTGGGTTCATCCTTAAATGAAACCTTCTTAGTTTTTCTATCTTCTTGTGCAGTTTTCTTCTCGAAAGCAAGGATTCTTTTTTCAACAAAAAGAGCTTCTTTCATGTTCTCTACCAATGTAGCCTTATTGGCTCTATCTACAAAAATATAAATATTATAAGGAAAAGAGAATATGTACCATTCTATTTATACATGTACTCCAGGCTTAGATGTGGTTGGGATCTTATTGAGTAGCTTGTTAAATCTGGAGTTGAAATATTTGATCTTTTCTCTTGTATTTGCTTTAATATTGGAAAAAACATTGATGAGAGTAGCAGTAGTATGATCATCACCAAATTTAGTAAGGAATTGTTCTTCAAAAATATCCCAGCTAGTAATAGTGCCTGATGGTAGTGAGAAATACCATGAACCAATTGATCCTTGAAAGGTATAGGGAAACAATCTAACTACACAATCTTCTTCAGTGACATCATTAAGATTAAAGGCAAGAAAAAAAATTATGGAGATGTTCTTTAGCAGGTAGACCATCATCTAGTTTATATTTAGGCAACCATCTTTCAGGATGTTTAGGTAAATGATGAAGAGGACCTAGTAATTGAACAACTCTAGGATTTTTCCAAGGTCTGGTTGCCATTGTGTGAAGTGGAGGATCAGTTTACCCTGAAGAAGGATTTGGAGTGGAATAAGTGGTTCCAGTAGTGGTTGTTGGTGTAGAAGAAGCAACTATGGAACTAATACTGCTTGAGGCAACAGTTGTAGACTGGGAAGAAGAAGGAATGTGAATCAATGAAGAAATTGTTTTAGAATATGTAAAAGAAGGAGGAATAAATGATGGTGTTTGAGGGATATAAGAGGATTTATTCTCACTAGTATATGATTGAGTTTCAGATATAGGATATTTTCTATGGTGAGAATGGAGAAGAAAATCAAAAGGGATTACTTTGAGCTTTTCACTCTTAGAAGGGGTTAATACACCAGTTCCCTCAAACATTGAGGTAACACTTCCTTCCGAGGCTTTAGAAAGTACATTTTTCTCCGATGAAATAGAAATTTCTTCCAATTTCTTTATTAATTTTTGTACTTCAGGTGATTCTGGAGTATAATCTGAAGAGAGTTATTTATGAATAGAAATAGGAGATTTAGGGGGAGATTGAACAACTTCTGATCTAAGAATATGAGATCTTGAACCAGGACTAGAAGTTGTAGGAGACTTGGAGGGGGAACGACTCTTCTAATGGTATTTGATTTTTGGATTAAGATTTGGTGCCATTCATAGTCAGATGGCCCTCCTTATAGCGCCAAAAATTTTGAGGCCCCGAAAATCGGTGCAACAACATCAGGGAAAACCACCCGGCTGGGGACTTAAAAACCGTCCCTTTTCCATTTGGAATGGTGGGCCCAGCTCGATTTTATGGGACCGGTTTCCTAGTGAAATATAATTGGGTGAATGGATGGATTTATAATTGTCTATAACTTGGTAGATGGAAGTAATAGAAAGCTTGCAGCAAATAATATGTGTATTTATATGTATCCCGGGATGAAATATATATTCTTTGTGCGATTTATAAAGATGATATTTTAGTAGATGCAAACAAAGATTATACAAACACTTAGAGATATGAAAACAATTTAAAATAATTGATTTAATTAAATAGTTAATTAAATCAATTGGGTAAGACTTATATCTCAAATATTAAATGTATGTATTGAATATGTACCAAAATATAACAATATAACAAGTTCAAAAGTGGGTTAATACCTTAATGTTTTCAAATAAATACATGAAACAAAACATCATAAGATAAATAACCATTTCTAATTTGGAACAAAAAGATAAAATATAGGATAAAAGTACCATGTATATGTTCAATATGCTCATTTGTGAAAAATTACTTGGTCCAACCCTTTCTATTAAGAAAAAAATCAAGAGTACAAAAGTGTGACTTCTGTAAAGTCTTCCTTTCAAAATTTCAGGACCCCTTCTTTAAAGACATGAAAGGTTTTATATAATAAAAATAAAATTCTTAAAATAGTTATTACAATAAAAGCTGAGGAGGTTTAAAAAAACTCTCCTTAAACTAAGTTAAAATTAAAAAGAAACATAATTTAAAGGGGTGACTTGCTTCATGATTTTCCTATTGTCTCATCAGCCATTCGTTCCTTCAGCTAAAGGATGTCAAGCATAGGCTTAACCTCGGGAGGTTGGCTTGGCCTGATGCACAGATGTCTAGTGAAAACAACATCAAAAAGTGCAGGCAACATATAGGAGGATGTATCTGTAAGACAACGCAACATAAGACATTGGCTATGTGGCTTTACCAAGTATCTCCAATAATAATCCCAATCTAATTTTTCCAACTTTCGGATGTGTTCCTCTTTGACCTTTGAAACTTATTTCCATTGTCTTTTCAAGTCTTTCACGATAGGAAGAGAACCAAGAGGACATCTATCAATAAGGTTTGCAGCGATGAGATTTTGACTGATAGTTTCCATAATGTTAGTAGCCACATCTTTTTCTCTACAAATGGCTCTTTTAGAATGTTTCAATTGTATGCCTCAATCAGTAAACAATGTTTCCTTTTTAGAGTCTTCAACCTTGGGCAAATTGGCCTTTCGGCCATCAGCAGAATCCTGTTAGGTGACATACTGTGAAACCTTATCATCAATATCATCGAAAATGAACCTCTGGTCTGATATTTGATTCATCATTGAATCACTTTGCTCGCACAATTCAATAATTTTTGACAACTTTTAACAAAAATTAGCTTGTTGATGTGTCAATAGGGTATTAGTTCGAAGACCTCTTTTCTAAATTCAGCTATCTTTGGATTATCTTTCAATTTCTCTACAGAAAACTGCAATTTATGAATTTGAGTCTCCTTTGAAATAATTTCATTTTGGTGTTGAATCTTCAATTGGTCCATACTCTCTTAGAGTTGTGTTGCCTGTACCTTTAGCTGTTGGTTGACGTTTTGATTCTCTACCTATATCTCAAGTTCTAGTTGGACTATTCTTTCATCCTTTTCTTTCATCAATTGTTGAACCTTAGAATCTTTATCTATAGTTGCAGATGCAGAAGCTCCTGTGAACTGGGTTAGATGAGTTAGATCCTGTGAAGGATCTGCCTATGAATCTTTTTAGACAACTTCCATTGAGACATCTCTTGGGACAAGGAGTTGAGATTGCTCTGTTCTCCTTATTTTCTTTTCTTTTCTCATAACTGCTTTATGTTTAGGATTGTAGAATATATCTAGAGGAGGGATTTCATCCATCTTAAGTATAATTTATGTATTGGGGAAGGCCTGGATTAATTCCACTTTCTCTGTGCTTACTAATTTGTCAGAGGGCCCAACAGTTAACGAGTCTTGACTTTTAGTTTGAGGTGTTTGCACAATCTGGTGGTGACCAGTAATTACAACTTCTTGGTCTCCCTGGAGTTTTTGGATAAACTCCTTCCAAACATCATTCAGATTACTTGGGAAATCTAATTCCATAGTTTTAACTTCAACAGATTTATCTTGCTTAGTTTAATTAAGGACTTTAGTATCCTTAAGTGTCGGTTCATTTTCCTTTTCCTTCTGTGTTAAGGGTTGGGAGACTTCCAGCATTTTCAATGAAATTCCTTCCAATATCTTGTTCTTGTACTGTTTAAACATTGAAAATTGTTGTGGATGGAGGCATAGGGATGCCAAATTCTGAATTGCAAAGTAATTATCAACTGACTCAAATAAGTCATCGAACTCATCATCTTCATGTACCAAAGGTCTTATTTTAACTTGGGTAGTAAAATTAGTAGCAATTTTAATCGGGTTGTATTGTCTGTTTGAAATTGTAAACAATTTCAAACATTCAATTTGGCTGATCTATAAAACTGCATGCTTGTAATTGTCTAGAACGTAAACACCACAATTAATTGGAAAGGAAGGCCATGGCGCTTTCTTAGCTTCCTTAGCTTCCTTAAGAAACCTGGTTAATTTTTTGCCAAGAGTTTGATATGCTACTTCTCTTGCAAGAAGCTTATCAGGAATATACAAGGGTAAAATATGTGACTGATCTAGGCTCCCAAATACTCTGACATAAGTAAATAGTTCTTCTCCAAACAATTTTCCAATGGAGGAGAAATTAGCTTGAGCTTCTTTTGACAATCTGGGGCTTTCTTGTTAAAGATGGCTTGAAACAAAGGGAGAATAACTCCATGGCATATTTTCTAAAAATGGTTCTCAAATTTTGACTCCCATAACATGTTATGATATACATGAATGGGGAGAGAGTCCTGGGTAGTCTACTTGATCAGAATCTGGATCAGGGGAAAAAATTAGCTCAAAACTGAAAGTGCCTAGAATTGAATCAAACCAGAATTAAAGTGACTGGCTCGTCACAAGGAATCGAACACAACTCGTATCGTCGAAAACCGAGTTCAGATGAAGGAGTTGTGGTTTGCTAATTGTCATTCATAACAGGAAAATTTTAAAAAAAATTATTGCAGAACAAGTACAAGCTGACAACATGGGAGCCCAGTCAGCATGCAAAGAATCTTCTTCAGTTTTTAGTCCAATGGGACTATGACAAGTGTCATTGTTGGGTTTGTTAGTTTGGTTTGTGAAGGTAAAAATTGCCCAATGTTCTCCAAAGTTGAATGTGGATTCATAAATTTTCATGTGTTGGAATTAATTTTAATATATTAAAGTGAATTAATATTATATATATATATATATATATATTAATTTCAAACTTCAATTATTATTAAATATTCCACATTACAAATCCACATTTATCCGAAAGTCAAATTTTATGACCTTATAACTATGGTGGCTCATGTTTTAAATATTGGTACATAATGGGTGGAGCATTTCAAACATTACACATTATGTGGGGGATATAATACATGGTAGAGATTTTAATATATTAAATGTTGGTTTTTTATATTATCGTATTAAACCATAGTTTGGAGTGGAGCCATAGTCACAGTGAGTTTCATATTAAATGTCTTGGAGCGTTAATATAGTTTATTTGGAGCGCTATTCAATGTTTTGAGCGCACGTTAATGCAAATTCTACCGTTGGAAAAATAAATATAAATTTCTTGGAGCGTTAATATAGTTTATTTGGAGCGCTATTCAATGTTTTGAGCGCACGTTAATGCAAATTCTACCGTTGGAAAAATAAATATAAATGGAGGGGCGAGGTCAAGGTTCGACCCCATGACCTCCCCCATAACACTCCATCCTTATGCCCATGAGCCATAACAACATAACATGAAATGGATGGCGAAGAACATATAATTAAACATTATGCTGATTTCAAGGGCGGAAGAAGGAGTGGGCATGCCCTCCTCCTCATGCAACCACACCATGTGACCTCATGCAAGTGCCTCCGTTAATTGTGGTTTAGTGTGCCATTATCAACAGTTAAGCATCCTTATCCACTAACTAATTTGTAGTTAAATATGGTGGGAATTTCGACGAATTCCCCGAATTTAGCACCACTTCCAGATTTAGTGGAGCTAACTGGTAGTTTTCCAGATTCAGAGGCAAAATATAAGGGAAACTTTAATGAGGCCTATCTTCGTCAATTTTCGACCAATTTTTGTTGAAGGATAGTCATTCTTAGCTGAATGGCATGCTTTGAATCCATTGGAACATCTTGCAGAGGAAATGGAGCCCATCTACAGGTGTTTTTGGTTACTTGAAGAATTTTGAAGCCTAGCTCTACCAGGAGGGAATGCCATGCCCAAATCAGTTGAAGGCCAATTTCAGTGAGTGAATAGTCAAATTTTGATGTATTTGATGCTCTGAACACAATGGTATAGTTTATATAGGCGTTGGAGCATATATGAAGGTGTGTTTGTCACTTTTGATATTAAACAAGCCCATGGCCATCGGGATTGGAGGTCAAGCCTATAGGAGTTGGTAACCAAATTCAGAGATTGAATAGTCGTTTTGGGGGTTTTTAATGTCTTCTGAAGCTAATGGAATAGTCAAAAAATCAATTGGAGCATCACATATGCTTGTAATCATAATTTTGACTCATAATCCCAAAAGGGCCTAGCTAGTTAAAGGAGATCGATGGAGAAGTAACCGAGGAGGGGTGAACTCCATCATCATCCATTGTGTTATGTGATTGCTGTGAGTTATTTTAATGAATTTAATTTTCTATTTATGGGTTATTAAAATCTAATTTAACTCATAATTTTATCATGAAGACACATGAAACTTGAAACTTTAACCCCTTCACAAATGGTTAACATGAACCGATCCTTAAACACATTTTTATACTGATGAGGAAGCTTGCATAGCAATAACAATTTTTCCCATATTCATATCAAGTTGGTATCAGAGAAAATTTTTAGCTCAATTTAGCCAAGGTTAGTTATTGGTTGTTGAATTTTTTAATGGAGAATTTAACTGTTTGCAAGTTTATGTGTGAAGAAGAAGGACAAGATTGAGACTTTAGATTATCAAATCACAGAAAAGAAGCTTTGTATGCATTTCATGTGTGATGGAAGCTTCATTAAGAAAGGTTTCTAATCAATCTTCCTTATAAAAACTCTTTGATAAAGAGGTTTTTTTTTTTTCTCTGAATTGAACTATTTCTATTAAGTAAAATATAGTACAAACAAGAGAGACAAGACACTGGTCGACCGGAAATGAAAAAACTATCAACCTCGGTCCCGGAGATGGACTGATCCAGGCAAGGAGCTACAGCAAATGACTAGAATGCGAGAAGGACCGACTTCTACCCAACATGGGCAGTAGTCTCCACACGAAGTTTTTTCCCTTTCTTTTTATTGACTTTTACCCAACCATCCTGGGGATTATGAGCTAAAACAACTTGAAGACTGGATTCCTCCAACTGGGGAGTCTCCTTATCTGATTCTGAGGAGGAGGTCTCATAAGCCCGTTTCTGGGTGATATCTGTAACAGGAGGACGCGCAGGAGCAACAAAAGACAGGCACGTCGTCTGAGGCGGATGATCAGGTTCTGCATCGCTCTCTTTGTCTTCTGAGCTTGAGGAGTCAAATTTTACGGCCGGCGGCAGAGATCAGGGAGTCCATTGCTTGGGTTTGGTCTTAGAGATGTTATCTTTTTTAGTTTTTGCAGGGAGAGATGGGCAGGAATTTTGCAGATGCCCTGTTTGGTGACAATGGCGGCAACGAAAAGCAGTATTCTCGTAATCTAGGTTTTGAGTCTAGACAAAGTCGTTGATCTTGAGATTGATTTGATCGGCAGTCCCTTGCTCAAATCAAGTGCCACACATATTCTGGCATATGTGTAAAGCCCTTAATTTTCCCACCAGTAATCCCCCATTAAGAAGCGGCCCAAGTTGTTGCCTATGCCCTTGTAGACTACAATATGCCATAGATGGGCTGGTAAGTTTGGTAGCCTGATCCATACAGGCGTCCTGGTGATAACTGCAGTTGCTGGGTCAAAATCTGGGAACCATGGAGTTAAGAAAAGCCCAGCAGTTCCCATAAACCAGGGGCCTTCATCTAAGGCCTGATTGTAATGCTTAATCTTGTCAAACAAAACTATGAAATATCCTTTTGAACAAAATCTGACCTTGCACTGGTGAGTCCAGT
This sequence comes from Pinus albicaulis, assembly GCA_034641835.2. Taxonomy (NCBI): domain Eukaryota; kingdom Viridiplantae; phylum Streptophyta; class Pinopsida; order Pinales; family Pinaceae; genus Pinus; species Pinus albicaulis. Next base: position 906,777,801 of record CM076577.1, read on the forward strand.
TAGCATGGATCTAGTCATAAAGTTCCTTAGATCGCGGCCAAAGCCCATTGAACCTGCATATGATGGCCCTTTCGGCAAAATTTTTAAGATAATTTGCTAGGCCAGGATGGGATATCTCAACAGAAGGAACCTCCTTTAGCTTGTCAACCAAGAAAGGCCTGGGTTTAGGGGCCTCAGGGGGTTTGGGAACCTCAGAGCGAACTGCATCTTTGTAGGAGGAGGGAGGAGCAGAAGAAGACTGCCCAGCAGCGCCTCCTCGCAAACGAAGGGAAAAAACCAAAGAATCATTTCTGTTTATGTTGTAAGCAGAGAGAGGAAGAATATATTCGAGTTGTTTACCTCAAAAAAGAAGTCTCTAGAGGGCATAGGGTATCCCGATCCGGCGTTCTAGATTTGCCTTGAGATTCTGCACCAAATCTGAGGAGCAAACCCATTGCAAAATGGTTTTGCCTGAAAGTTGTGAGATTTGAATCTGAAAGGATGCAGAGATATTTTTGAGCTCCCTCTGGACTGACCCAATGCTAGATTCTTTTGTGTCTTCGAGAGCCTGACAACCTGGTAGCGGTCGAGGAGGAAATTTCTCCCTTGTAAGGAGACTGCCGCTCCAGCCCAGATCCGTTGCTAAGGACACGGGGGCAGAGCTGTAGGAGGGGAAACGGTTCGTATGCTGCAAATAAACCCTTGTATCGCTGCCTATATATTGTGCTTCGAGAGGGGCCACCGCTGCAAACGTGCCCAGAGTCTCTGGCGCGAGAGAGAAGATCAGACTGTTGTTGTGCAGGGTTTCAGGCACTCGGCCAGGGCCATCAACACGCCAGTCATATTTTCGGCCTTTGATCAGAATCGTATATATCAATGCAACAGGGAGGGGGAATTGCGTGGCTTGAGGAGCTAATGCAGAATCGATTACTGCTGGGGGAAGAGAATTCTAAGCCGCAGTCTTAGTCGGCGCGGAAGCATCAGAGGAGAGAGCGACTGTCTGTGAGGAGAAGGAAAAAACCCTAGACGCCATTCCGAGAGCCTACAATCGATGGAGGACAATGATCTTGATCTTTGATAAATAGATGTTGCAGAAACTATACATCATGATTGATAGGATGGAAGAGAAGTATGAAGATAGTAGGAAGAGCATTAAACTTCAAGAGCAGATGATTGCCATGGAGGAGAAGCAAGGACTTCTTGAAAAGTTGCATGAGATGGAGACTCAACTCCATATTGCCAAGGAATCCTTAGCCAAGCATGTGCTTGAAAAATAGGTATGCAATTCAAGTCTATCTTCAATTTCCTCTCAAAATGAATGTGTAGGTGCTTTTGAAAGACACACTAGAGGAATAGGGTCCAAATTATTGATGAAGATTGGCAATGAAGATAAAGGATTAGGAAAACATGCACAAGGCATAGTTGAGCCAATTTTTGTTGAGGAAAGGCCTAAGTATTTGGGTCTTGGTTATGGAAAAAATGATGGAGAAAGCTCTAAAGACAAGTAGGCACATGAAGGTGTTCCAAGAAGGACTTTGATTTCATGTTCATTACCTCAAGTTTGTGAAGATTTTGTTCATGAGGAATGCAAAATTTTTACACCCACTTTGCAAGAAGGTGCTCATAAGCATGCAGCTAATGATAATGGTGAACAAGAGGATGTTGAAAGCCCTACAGTCATTTAATGCATTTTCAGTATTTTGAAGAGTGTCACTACCTCATCAAATTCACCTCCTCAAGAAGGCGACAAAGGTGAATGTTCAAGGTATAAATCTGCTTTTAATTAAGTTTCTTTTGATTATGATAAACATGGAAAATTATCACATAATATTTGGAGAAAGTTTTCATGTTCCTTTTGTGGTTTGCATAACCATAATGTCTCAAGGCATTTGAAGAAGATAGCCATGCATAGGAAAATTTCAAAGCAAAGGAAGCACAAAACCAAAGACAAAGAAAACCATGCTGAAAAGAAGAGGCAATTGTTTTGCCCTCATTGCCATAAGCAAGGTCATCTTGTGGACGACTGTTGGACTTTGTATCCAACAAGTCATCCATGACATTTGAAGAAGGTGTACAAAGAGAATGGCAAGAATGGAAAAGAATAATCCATAATTGATGTGGTTCAAGATGATTATCATGATGATGATGTGCAGTTGAAGGAAGTGCCATTGAAATGGTTTGGTAAGAGATGGTTAGATTTCTTACCCAATTAATACTTTGCATGTCTTTTGATGTTGATGCATTCTTTTCCTATTGAATGCATGTTGCATGTTTACTCCAAGAAGGTGATTGAAAGTGGAGTATGTTGACTCACTTTATTGCAGCAAAAATTGTTCATTTTAGCTTTAAGTACATGTACATATGAATGAGATTCTTGTACTTATGATTGTACTTCAGAGAGGTTTGAAGAATTGTATACATGCATGAGAGTTTTTGTGTATGAACAGTGGAATTTTGATGGTTTCATTGTGCTTGAACATGCATGAGTAATCGACTTGTGTTGGTCGATTGCTTCGTTTAACATGTATGTTGTCAAATTGAGAGTGTTGATCATTTACACATTCATGAGTGTCGACATGTTTTGGTTGATTATGTGTTACATGCATGTCATATCGACTTGGAAGAGTTGATTTTATCTCCAAAGATGAAAAGGAGATGTTGACGAGGTGTTTCATGAGATGTGAAATACATTTTGTTTGCACATTTTTATGCTTTACTTGAGAGTCATTTGTTTGAAGAGGCATTTTTTGGTCAACTTGTGTTTGGTTGATAAATTTTGACACTAAGATGTGAGAGTACATGGCGATGTTCACATGATGTGAAATTTGTTGCTTTGAAGGAGAAAGAGGATATATCATCAAGTTATGTTCCTTGCATGTGTGTTTATGAAAAGATGTCAAGAAATTTTGCAGCCATTGTAGAATATGTTATGTGTTAATGCCAAGAAGAGAAGGAGATGGCGAATGCATTCTTCCAGATGTGGAATTTGGAACTGTGGAGGTAAAATAATGGTCATTTTTTCTTATTTTTACTAGTGATGGAAGCTATTTGTTGTAGTTCACTCATTGTGCAGAGGAGGAACATTATTCTCAGTGAGAAGGCACCAAGGAATCGATTTGGTACAGCAAAAGTATTATATCAGTAAGCATCCAACAAGTGTTGGATTGGGTCAGCAGCAAAAGGAGAACAGTGGTTTAAGAGCCAAGCAATTTGCAAGGCAAGGCATGTTAGTGAACCGAAAAGGTTGTCATGATTATTTATCCAAGTAGAATCAAGATGATATAACTTGGGAAACAGAAGAGTATTCAGCACTCATGAGATAACCAGATTTTGTGGGTCCAAAAGCATGTTAATGGGGAGTGATCAGAATCTGGATCAGGGGCAAAAATTAGCTCAAAATGAAAGTGCTCAAAATTTCACCAAACCAGAATGAAAGTGATCGATCTGTCACAAGGAATCCAACTCAAGTCATTTCATCAAAAATCGATTTCGAATGAAGGAGTTATGGTATGTTGATCGTCGTTCAGAACATGCAAATTTTAAAAAAATATTGCAGAACATGGATAGGCTGACGACATGGCAGCCCAGTCACCATGAAGAGAACCTTATTTAGTTTTTATTCCAATGGGTTTGTGACAAGTGTCCTTGTTAAATTTGCCAGTTTGATTTGTGAAAGTAAAAATCTCCCATGTCCTCCAAAATTGAATGTGGATTCATAAATTTTCATGCACTGGAATTATTTTTAATATATTAAAGTGGATATATATATATATATATATATAAGTTTAATTATTATTAAATATGCCACATATTAAATTCCATAGTATAAATCCAAATTTATCCCAAAGTCAAATTTCATGACATTATAACTATGGTGGCTTATGTTTTAAATATTGGCATATATTGGGTCAAGCATTTAAAACATTACAAATTACGTGGGGGAGATTTTAATATATTAAACGTTGGTTTATTATATTATGGTATTAAACCATAGTTTGGAGCAGAGCCATACTCACGGTGTGTTTCATATTAAATGGCTTGGAGAGGAGCCATAGTCATTATGAGTTTTATATTAAATGTCTTGGATCATTAATATAGTTTATTCGGAGCGCAATTCAATTTTTGGAGCGCACGTTAATGCAAAGTCTGCTTTTGGAAAAATAAATATGGATGGATGGATAGGCGAGATCAAGGTTCGACCCCATGACCTCTCCCATAACACTCCACCTCTATGCCAATAGGCCACAATATCGTAACATGAAATGAATGGTGAAGAACATATAATTAAATATTATGTGTATTTCAAGGGTGGAGGAAAGAGCGGCCCGACCCTCCTCATGGAACCACACCATGTGACCTCATGCAAGCGCCTCCATTAATTGTAGTTTAGTGCGTCATTATCAAAAGTTAATCATGTTTATCCACTAATTAGTCTGTAGTTAAAGATGGCAGGAATTTCGGCGGATTCCCCAAATTTAGCACCACTTCCAAATTTGGTGGAGCTAACTGGCAGTTTTCCAGATTTAGAGGCAGAATCTAGGGGAAACTTTAATGAGACCTATCTTGGTAAATTTTTAACCAATGTTTGCTGAAGGATAGTCATTCTTAGTATATTGGCATGCTCTGAATCCATTGGAATAGCTTGCAGAGGCAATGGATCTCATCTATAGGTTTTTTTGGCCACTTTAAAAATTTTGAAGCCTAGGGCGACCAGGAGGAAAGACCATGCCCAGATCACCTAAAGGCCAATTTTAGTGAGTGAATAGTCAATTTTTTATGTATTTGATGCTCTGAACACAATGGTATAGTTTATAGAGGTTTTGGAGCACATATAATTGTTACTTTTTCACTTTGGATATTAAACAAGCCCATAGCCACCAAGATTAAAGGTCAAGCCTAGAGGAGCTGGTAACCAAATTCAGAGATTGAATAATCATTTTTGGGGTTTTCATGTCTTCTGAAGCCAATGGAATAGTAATAAAATCCATTAGATTATCACATGTTCTTGTAATCACACTTTTGACTCATAATCCCAAGAGGGCCTAACTAGTTAAAGCAGGTCCATGGAGATGTAGCCCAAGAGGGGTGAACTCCATCATCATCCATTGTGTTATGTGATTGTTGTGAGTCATTTTACTGCATTTAATTTTCTATTTATGATTTTTTAAAATCTAATTTAACTCATAATTTTATCATGAAGACACATGAAACTTGATACTTTAATCCATTCACAAATGGTTAACATGACTCAGTCCTTAAACACATTTTTAATACTAATGAGGGAGGTTGCATAGAAATAACAAGTTTTCCCATATTCAAATCACCATTTCCATCCCATGGCTAAAAAATATGAAGTGAAACACACATGTTCCATGATATAAGAACTCATAAAAAACAGGGAGGAATTTTGGAGGAAATAAAACGATTTTTCCAATATTCCAAAATTTCAATAGCAATATTATTGGACAGAATGTCTCCCCAATCCATAATATAAGAATCTACAACTACTTCCATTAGGGGAACCCATTCTACTGAAAATTTGGTAGTGTCAGGTTGACCAAAGAGCCTAGACATCATTACAGCAACATAATAGTAGGGACTAGCAAGAGAGCCGGTAGAATACATACCCTTGTCATCGTTCTTGTGTAGATTGGGGTTGCTTTTCCATTGCTTGATTGGACTTGATTTCATATCTTTCTCGCTGGAGAATTGCGCTAGAAATTCCTTGTCGTAGAACTTTTCTGGGTCTGGGATGTGGTACATCAGCTTCAAATCTTCAGCTTTAAAGGAACCTATATTCGTTCCTCTACTGGTTATAAAATTCCTGTCCTTGATGATGAGGTTATCAATTATCCATATTACCATATATGTGTATGGTAAGATTTTAGGTAGCACAGAAATTCGATGCAGAAAATAATTGGGCACTTATTTTCTAGTAGCTTCTAAGGAATCAGAAACATCAGAAATAACTTTCCTCTGAACCTTGTGAGTTTTCTCATCCTCAAACATCTTATACTTGGCTTCCCATGAGGAAGATCCACTTTGAGTTCTGCATGTCGTATATGTAAACAGAGTAAGCATCTTTGTTATTTCGCTTGCAACAGGTGCAGGATTCACAGGGGGCATTGATTTCTTGGCTTTCTTGAGAGCTTTAAACATATCCAAAGAATTCTTCTTATTTTGGATCGCCTTTGTGTGCATGAGAAATGATAAGAAGAAAGAGGAAAATTTTATTTTACAAATTCACAAGTACTGTAGTAATGGAAACAATTAAACAAACCAAACTTGGCACACTGCTAATATATGAATTCAATTCTTATTGCAGTCAAATCATTTTGGATGCATGGGCTATAAAATCGTTAAGCTGTGGAATTAATGGTTGATATGGGTTGATGTGCCCATGTAATCATTCCAACATTAAAACCAAATCTATCGCATCATAGTGTTGCTTGTGTGTGGATATTTATAAAATGTTGATCGGCTTGGTTTTTCTGATTGTGATATCGCAATCACAATATCGGCCAAAATGGATGAAGGGCAAGAGTGGTCGCATTGCAAAAGTTTGATGCGATAGAGTATATTGCATCAGAAAATATTTTCGATGGGGAAGAATGGTTATGTTTGTGAAAATGCGATGAAATAGAGTATATCACATCGGGAAAATATGGAGGGTGGCATTAAGAGTGTCAGGGTAGAGTTGTGAAATGCGAAATGTGATTTGTGATAGCCTACGTGGCGGAAGTGGGTCCCATAAGCTTTTCCTTATAGAATTTGTTTGAAAAATTTCCTTTTCCCTTTATAAAAGTTCTTTTGTTGTATATCGCATCACAATATGTTCTAAGTGGCTTTTAGGATCCATATGTGCTACATTGTGGTATTATGATTGCGATATTGCAATATTTCTCTGCTTAAGTGATTTTGAGGCCAAATTTCAAGGTTATTTTCCCCTTTTTATTCTTATTTCTATCTAAACGAATCATTCTAAGGGCCTTATTTTTTTTACTCTAAATTTTTTAAAAATTTTCTCCATTATTTTCTACATTAACTAAGCTAAAATAATGGGGGTTGTTGAATAGCACAACAATATGGGAGGCCATGCAAGACACCGATGAGTTGGGAAAGGTTGGAGGGAAAAATAATTTAGCAAGGTCTAAATTAGTTCAAGAAATGGATAAGAAAGTGATTCATATTTAAAAAACATTAAAGGAAGACGAGAATAGAAAAAAGTGTTATTTCGATGCATATAAGACCAATTGAAGTTATGAGGGGATGGAGGACCAAGATTTTAATCATATATTACCCAACATGAGTACCATTTAGTTTGGAAAATGGGTGAATTTATCACTATTATTTATAGGACATTTTAGGATCAAGGAGAAAATTGGACTAGTTTCCTATTGTCTTGTATTTCCATCCCACTTGAATTAAACTCATGATGTTTTTCACGTATATATTATATGGAATTATGTTTCTTATGAATCTCACAAACTTAATTGGAGAGAATTATAGGTATTGGACATGGGAACCATTACGGTCAAAAAATTATGCATATTGAACCATAGAGTACGGTATCTTAGGAATCACTTAGTGGACTAAGTTAAGGTCTATTGGGATAGGTTTATCTTAGGGTTTTCCACCTATGAGGGCGCAAATCATTTACATAGGTACTTCTCCTCTCTTTTTGACCACATGTGATGCCCCATTTTGACCTAGACAACCACTTATACTAAGGTCCTATTTGTATTTTCATGATGTATTATATATGAATGCTATGTAAGGTTGTTGCATTTGAAATTGGATAGATGGAATTATTTATCTGAAACGCTCAATGAATTATGTTTTTTTAATTATATTATCTTATGTATGAGTTATACGATGTATAATTTACTTCCAACATGTTGATGTTAATTAAGAGATTTGATATGTTGATACCAGGTTTGATAATATGGTAATTATTATGACATGTGTATATATATCATTTTTATTCATATGCCTAGATGAGAACTAACCTACAAGCTGGAAGGGGACTATGTGATAGCCATATATCCATGATAGTAGCTATATGGTGTTGAGATATTAAATGAGTGATGGTATTGTTAGTGCAAGGAGCCACTCCTTTACTGCAAAAGGAGTAAGCCTTACACATCATAGTTCATTTCAAATTTTAAAGGGTTGTTTGAGTGGTGGGATGGCTTCTCAAATATTTTGAAATGATTTTTATATTCTTTAAAACTTTCATGCATTTGGCAAGTCGTGGCAAGTATAAATTGTATTTGTAAATTGGTAGTATAAGGAGGAGAGTGTAACAAATGAAGAAAATGCATAGCTGATACCTATTCTAGGAAATATTCATATCCTAAATCAATCACACAGCTATAATGATGGCTCTTTACAAAAACTTTGTTTATGAAAAGTAAACAACATTCAGAAATTAGATTGCATGCATAAAGTATTCCACAAATCCTTTATGAAATCTTCACTAACATGCTCTACAACACATATATGATTTGCAGGAAGATGAAAGCAGATAATTTACTATTAAATCCTTTAATAGTTTCTCACTCACACTTTATTAGTTGTTGTAACTCATAATTAGAATAAATTAACAAAGAAATAAGGCACACCATACATTATATGGTTCATGAGTCAAAAAATCCTCCAACATGAAGTATAAAAGGCTTTTCTTTATTATATTGGGTCTTCAGGTAGACCAACATCCAACCTGGAAATGGTATTTACAAATGGTATATATAGAAAGAGAGGCACCAACTCCATCTCTTCTAAAAATAAGGAAACACTACTCCTATCATTACATAGGTGTCATAAGACATTACAACCATATCCCATTGAAATATAACTGAAAGGATATATGTAGAAGAAAGAATAAAAGAAATTTGGGCTAAAATGTTGAGTGTGCTATCATGCTGCCCCTTTTTTTGTTGATTTGTCTTCTTATGTCTTTGGTATTTAAATAACCATTTATCTTCATTTACTAAGACCTCTAACAACCTCATAACCACCTTTCACCATCACTTGTTATATCAATTTGGTTATGAGTCTTTATCCTTCCTGAACTGGCTCGAAAAATTTGCTGACAGGTGACAAAATTCACTTAAAACAGGTGCTACCGAAAATTCCAGAAAAAAACATGTAACTGCACAAAAATTGGAATGCTACCAAAATTTCCAGTATTGCTCTGTTTATTTTTCAAAAATGCACAAAAAATTATGAGAAACGTGTGCAGACTTATATTCTTTGAAATCTAAGCTACTTTTAAAAATTGTGATTGATAAGCAAAAAGGTGTTTCTATCAAAAAACCTTTTTACCTTCCTTCCATGTGGGTTGAAGCTTCCAAGTCTATCTTGCTGTCAATAGCTGATTTTAATCTGGTTGTTCTTGTTTATGCTTCCTTGATAGTGGCCTTCTCCTCCTTAGAACCCTTTTGGACATTTCTTCTTTTTGAGGGTTCTGAGTGCTTCTCTAAAGGGTTTTTTTTGTTTTTGTTTTTCTTCACGGATTTTTATATATTTGAACCTTCAGATCTTCCTTCTATATCAATGACCTTTGTCATTAAACTTGGATTTTGTAGAGCCTTGGAATTCAGCCTAAACTTGTTGTTTTCTCTGGTGTGCCTTTTTCTGGTACCAGCAACAGGTTTGGCTTCTTCTTTCTTCTTCTTACTACTGATCTCGTATCCAACCTCTTTGAAGAGTTCCTCATTAGATTTTGTAGGTTGATACTCTTTCTACATCTTTTGTTGAATTTATGCTTCAAGAATTTGTGGTAGCTTTTGCGCTTTATATTTATCTATAGTTGCAAACCTTCCTCTTCGGGCTCTAGTGTAGACATTATGAAAAGGAGGAATGGGGGGCACCATTTTGATATACTTGGGTTTATTTGTTGAGGAGCTCTCTCTTTTTTCCAACTTTCTCTCAACCTTGACTACAGAAACCTTTTATTTCCTACTCTTGTCCTTATGGATGCTTTCCTTCTTGGCCTTCCTCTTAGTTTTTTTCGCGGCCTGATGGTGTTGTTGTGAAAATCGAGGTGTAGGTGCAGGTTGGCCTGCCCTGTAAAACAAGAACTGGTCCCAGTTTTAATTTCTTTTCCTTAACTCTTCTTCAACTAGAACCTTGATGAGAGCTTGATGATATAAGATATATTTTGAAATAGCAGTGTGAGTTTGGATCCTTGCTGACATCTTTTCCAGACTCTTCATCAAGAAGTATGGAAGATTTAAGGTCTTCATACCTGCAACATGAAAAATAAATCTCATATGATAAAGAAACGCAATTGTATAACTCCTTTCACAAGTGAGGTATATATTGATGAGTTTAACAACTTCTTCCTAGTCATTTTTGAGATAGATGCTTGGAATTTCCTTGGCCTAATTTGGATCTTTGTGTGCATCCTTGAGGAAACTGTTGAGGTATCCTCCAGTGATAATCTGACCTTTAAACCACTTCTCTCCTTATTGTGGAAGGTTAAATTCTTCAGCGACTGAATCTATTGAAACCTGCAATGTAAGACCATAGATTTTGGATTCTTGTCCATTAAAAGAGTTTGAAAACTCTTGAGCTACTCCTAAGTGAGAGCTTCCTAACCTGGTGCACAAATAATACCACCCTGCCTGGATAAAAAAGTTTCTCACCTTTGAATTTGCATCCACTATGTTAGCACCATGTGGCTTAATTCATTTTATTTTGCCTCCTCTTTTAGTCATCCTCGGAAATTAATGACTCTGTCTCTGAAAGTGATAGGTGACAGAGCTAGAAGAGCTTCACCTAAAAAGTGTTGCTTGTGTTTTCCTCTAAAATCCTGTCTAAAATCTAGGCTCCTCCTCAAACTACAATTCTATGAAACTCGATCTCCAACACCTAGGATCACAAATGATATTGCTCCTAATTTTTTGTGGTTTTAAAACAACAACCATGGTTCATCACCCCATGCAAATCGATTTTCATTATGGAAAATATTCTTGACCATAGTGTGCACCATGTGATGGCCATCACATCTTTATTTGGTTGCGTAGCTTCGTATGGAACACTAAATATGGCTTCAGGCAAGTGGATCTGTGACTAGTAGTCACCTTCATTGTCTTGTTGATTATTGGCCTAAATTTCTGGCAGCATTGTTGTGCGACCAACCAAACGATCATTTCTTTAAGTTTGATGATCCACGATCTTATTCGTTTGAAAAACACGTACCTTGACATGAGATTAACTAACTTGGCTGACAAACAAGATGGGATTAACTTTTGTGTGTATTACTGTGGGTTGACACCTAAGCGTTACACGTATACCATGACTTGACTTAAACATAATTAACCGCCTACGACTCCTATCACATGATATAAATCATTTAAAAATATATATTTTAAATGTATTCACATCATAACACGTGTCTTTTCAAAAGCGGATGCACTTTTTCGTTTATTTTTAAAAACAGAGGATGTTACCAGAATTTCCGGCAGCATCGAAATAAAAGAAAATTAGAGAGAAATAGGAATATAACAGACTGTCTGAAAAGACTAAAACAAGCACTACAGGAAATTTCGATAGCGACCAAGTTTTTTTTTTTAATTTTCAAAGTCTAATCCTAAAAACAAAAAATTTAAAATAGACTCATGACTTAGAAAATAATTGTGCCAACATTGGCTCCACACGAGATAGAGCTCTCCCTGCGAGGCTCTAAGAATATTTTTTTGTTTCAGTGCCTTGTCATTGGGCTATGGAGTCTTATTATGAAACACACCGGTAATTACAGTGAACTTAGGCCACCAACAGCCTTAGTAAAATAATTTTTTGAGAAAGCGTCCAATAAATGGGCCTCCAAACAGTTTTGTCCCATCAAGATGGTGCAACTCAAAAGTATTGTTCTACAGCATATTTGATATTTTGAAAGGACCAAGCCATAAAGCATCAAATTTGGAATGCTTACCTGGATCTTGATGTTGTGCATCTCATTTCAACACTAGATATCCAATTTGGAAATCTTCCTTTTTAGTTCCTTTATCGAAAACTTGCTTTATAATTTGCTGATATTTTCTCACCAAATCATATTGGTGTTATCACTTTTGCTGCACTTCTTTGATCTAATAAATTCTCCTGGTCATGTCATTTGGATCAGCTTCATGATCTTGCAGAAATTTAGCTACATGAATGGCCAATTGAACTAGAAAAACAACATCAGTTCCATAAACCATTTGAAAATATTATGTATTAATAAAAATTTTGATGGTCACCCTGCCGGCCATAAAGAAAACTTCAATTTTGAGTCTCAGGTTTTCTTGTTTTTCTCCAATAGCTTGGTGATGATTCTTACCTAACTTTTTTTTATGATTCAGCTAAACCATTCCCTTGGGGATAGTAAGTTGTAGAGTGAGTGAGTTGAATACCTTAATATTCACGGAAATTTACCAATGGAGTAGCTTTAAAAGTAGCTGCATTGTCTGCTACTAACCTTGATGGACATCCAAATCTAGTTATGATTCCCTGTAGAAAATTAATGATAACTTTATGAGTAGCATTCCTCATAAGTATTGCTTCAATCCATTTGGTGAAGTAATCAGTTGCAACAAGAATCCAATGATGTTGTCCGCTTGATGGAGGATGAACTTCTCCAATTAAATCTAAGCCCCATTGCTGAAAAGGTGTAGAACAACTATGGGCTTGAGAGGAAAAGACTTCAAATGTTTCTTACCAGCGAACTTCTGACATTTTTCACATGCTCTTACTTTAGCACATACACTGGAAAATATGCTAGGCCAAAAATAACCAGCTACTAATATTTTGTATGCAGTAATTCTCCAATAATGATGACCTCCACACACACTACTATGCATATCAAAAATAAATTTCTTGGAATCATTGGGGTCAATGCATCTCAACAAAACTCCTGTAGGATCTTTCCAATATAAACAATTTTCTTTGATGCATAATTTAACAGTTTTCAGCTTCAAATATCTTACTATGATTTTATCATAATTTGGAGGAGGTTTAAAATTTTGCAAAAAATAGATGATATCCTTATACTAGCTGCATTTAGAAAGCTTTACATCCACTTCCATGATGTCAATAGGTTCAGAAATTTTCCCTTAAAATTTTTCATCCATGAAATTCAAGCCTAATTAAACTTTACAATTTTCTTTAGCTAGTAGTTTGGCTAATCATTGACCTTTGATTAGTTTAGTATGCTTTATCTTTAAATTAAACTCAAGAACTTTAGTCACCCACTTACTTCTTTTTCCATCAATATCAAGCTAAACAAATATCTCTCTAACAGCAGATGAAGGTACATAGGCAATAACTTGAGCATGAAAAATGTAAACTCTAAAAGACTTCAGAGCTTTAACTAATGCATATACATGCTTTTCAAACATTTCATACTTCAATTCTGCATATCTAAGAGCTCTGCTGAAAAATACTATGCGAGGCTCCTTATTTTCTAAATATTTTTGTAACAAAATAGCAGCAATAATCTTGGGAGGAAAATGAGAAGATCAAGAAATGCTTTGAGTACTCAGGGCTTACCAGCTGAGCTACTTCAATGATAACTTTATCATATGTCTTAAGATCCTCATATTTCCAGGTAAAAACATCAACAAATTCACAAAACAACTTATGGTATTCAACCTTTCTTTCTTCTTATAAAGCTTTTGACAACTTAACATACCTTGGTTATTTTTTTGTGCCCAAATTGAATTCTTCCAATTCTGCTTCTATTTCAGCCAACTGTGGTTTGTCTGAGACACCATTGTGATCAAAGAGCTTCTCAAGTGGGATTAAACCCTTGGGAATGTGATTGGTTAGTAGTTGAATGATAGGTTGATCAGCAATATGTTTTTGTAGATTTTTGGTATCTTGCAAATCAACATCATCCTTCATGAGATCTTCATCTTGATCAATGCTTAGGACAACAAACTCTTTAGCAGCTTCAATGAATCTTCTAATATCCTAATCATTTTCAAAAACTTTCCAATGCTTGACATTATCAGGAATCTTAGGTATAAACCTAACTTCCACTTCATTTTTCAGCTTTATACGTATTGGAATCTTGAATGATCTTGCTTGAATAGAAAGTGAATCAACCAAAATATTACTTTCTCTTGGAACAAAAGAAGTGTTAAAAGCCAGGAATGAGACTTCTATAATGCTCCATACTACATTCTGGTAATCTCTGAGTCTGGTATGCTTAGTTTGATAAACATTTTTTATTTTCTGAATAATAAGTTCACCATCTTCAAAAATAGATTTTTTTTGAAATACCCATGTCTTTTGTTGTTTTTAAACCAATAACCAGAGCTTCATACTCAACCATGTTATTAGTTGCTTCAAATTCAAGTTTGAAAGAAAAAGTGGAGCTTTCTTTCAAAGGATAAATGAGAACTATTCTTGAACCATCTGTAGGAATTATAAAAAAATATGTATATCAATGGATTCAATCTGATCATGCGATATGCTAAAGCAAGATACTGAATCCTTCTACAAATTAATTGCAAAAAAATAAGCATGATCTCCAATCACAACAAGTAAAGAAAGAAGAAAATCAAACCACAACACAGGTATTTTCCCGAGGAAAGCTTACTTATCAAAACCCCTCTATCTTATATTGTATATTCACTAAGGAATCATGAAACAATTACAATGCACTCTTCTCATAAGAGTGTCTTGCACTCTCACAATTGTCTCACACTGATCTGGACAAAATCGACCAAAACTTAGCCAATTTTTAGCTTCTGCTCAGCCTGTCTTGCTGACGTAATTCATGTGGAACGCAATCCCTATTATTTAGGACTTTCGGCCTTCCAAAACTATGAAATGCTCATCGGAAATCCTATGGGTGTTTTATTGGATGCGGGCAGCTTACTGATAATACAACTGATAATTAACATCCCTTTAACCTCTGTCTCAACTGGGTCTCTATCATAACTGACATGCATGCATCTATTAATAGTAAATAATCATGACAGATCACTACAAGTGAATTAAATCTGATTTAATTCACTTGACCTCTCACTAGTGCAACAAACAGATACAACTAGTTAAACTGATTTTAACTCAATTAATTGAGTTAACTGATTTCTTGTGCATTAAACTAATGCACTAACTGCAACTTGGACTCAATAACTAATAGAATCACTCGGCATGCCTCACCAACCACCCTCAACTCAAAATTCATGAGATAACTGATTTTATCACACTAAGTTAACTATTACAAGTGATTATGAGATAAGATTACATTTTATTGTCCAATTTAATTAAGGGAAACTTAAATTAGATACACATTTCTTGTTGACTTTTCAACACTCCCTCTCAACAAGAAAGTGATTATCAGCTACCCCGATCCTACCTCTATGGTATTTTAATTTTCTCCTGGCGAGCGCTTTCGTCATAATATCGACATCTTGATCTTCCATGGGAATGTAATAAAGTAACATAATGCACCTCTGAACACAATATCTAAGATGGTGGTACCAGATTTCTATATGCTTGGACCTATCATGGAATACCAAATTAACTAAGAGTTTAATGTAACTCTGGTTATCACAATGTATCACCGTCGGATCCATCTGATGACCAAACAAACCAACCAAAATCTTCCTCATCTAGGTGGCCTCACATGCAACCTAACTGTCTGCCATGTACTCTGCCTCAGCTGAAATGAGTGCCACAAATTTCTACTTCATGTTGTACCAATAAAATATTGTCGATCTTATGCTAAAGATCCCTCCTGATATGCTCTTCCTGTCTGATGGACTACCTACCCAATCTGCATCGGTGAAGCCTTGAAGCTTCACTCCCTCTGTTCTTCTGTACCATAATCCATACTCTGTAGTGTGCCTGAGATATCTCAAGACATGCTTCCCCGCCTTAAAAAATATCTTGGTCGGCTTAACCATAGCTTGACTCAGCTGGTTAACTAGGTAGAAAATTTATGTTCTAGTGTTCACCAAGTACATCAGTGAACCCACAAGCCACCTGTAAACAGTAGCATCCACTACCTCATCTGAAGTAGCATCCTCCTTCCTCCAGTTTCCTGGAAGAGGAGTCTCCATGGGTTTACACCTCTCCATGTGAAACTTTCTCAGAATCTCTTTGGCATACTTTACTTGAAAAAAAAATAGCTCACCATCATGCTACTATATTTCCAAACCAAGGAAATAGTGAAGGAGTCTGATGTCCTTCATCTAAAACTCTCTTGCAAGATTCTCTTTGCAAGAAATTATGATATGCTCATCACTTGTCAAATAAGATCATCAACATAAAGTACGATAATCAAGATCTTACCATCAACCAAAATCTGGTATAGGTTCGCATCCACTTCACTTTTTGTGAAGCCCAACTCGGTGAAATAGTTTTCAATTCTAGCGTACCAAGCACAAGGTGCCTGTTTCAACCCATACAGTGCTCTCTTGAGTCTACACAAATGCGACTCATTGTCAAAGATATCAAAACCTTATGGCTACTCTATGTACACTTCTTCCTCAATAACTCCAATGAGAAACGAAGTTTTCACATCCATCTGATTTATCTGCCACCCCATCTGCGCTGAGAGTGCAAGGATATATCTAATTGATGAGTATCTCTCAACCGGTGCGAAAGTCTTCTTATAGTCAATCCCCTCAACTTGTGAGAATCTCCAAACTACAAATATAGCCTTATACTTCTCCACACTCCCATATATCACCTACTTCACCTTATAGATCCATCTAGATCCAATCACTGATTTTCTGACTGGTCTTGGGACAACTTCCCATGCACTGTTCTTGACGATGGAGTCACACTCCTCAACCATGGCATCAACCCAAATTGGTTGCTGCACTTCTTCCTCAAAAGAGGATGGTTCTGTCACAATACACTTTCTCCTAAGATCCATGTACCTAGTAAAAATGTCTGGAGACTGTCTCTGTCTCCATAGTGAAGTAGGTGCTCCTACATGTTCTGCTACATCAAGTCTCAATCTATCAGCTTCCGTGGTGTTCCTTCTACCATGTCTAGTGGACGGCTTTGCATGAGTGTTTTCTGCCACTCCATAATCCTCCACATGTGTCTTCTCCACATCTTGAGGTTTATTCTTTGGAACTAAGAGTTCCTCCTCTGCATGCAAATCAAGCTCCCTCTCAAGGGACAATCACGTGGCTTTCTCCTCATCAAATTTTATATCCCGTCTCACAACAGTCATCCTGTTGTCTGGAAAATACACCCGATATTTGTGGGGAGTATCAGTGTACCCCACAAATATCCCAATCTCTATTGTTGGTTCTAGCTTCTTCCTGGAATCTTTGGTCACATGGAAATATACAGATGAGCCAAAATTTTAAAAATATGAAACATCAGATTTCTTACTAGAAAAAGCCTCCTCTAGTGTACTCATGTAAAGTATCCAATGAGGACTACGATTTTGCACAAATACCATTGTGTTGCATGCCTCCGCCCACAGATGCAACAGTAGACCCTGATCATGCAACATTGCTTGTGTCACACCCACAATTATTATGTTCTTTCTTTCTGCGACCCCATTCTATTGTGGGTTATGAGGCACAATCAACTCTCTCCAAATTCCTTCTTTACTACAAAATTTCTTGAATTCATTGGAGATGTACTCACCACCATTGTTGCTCCTAAGAGCCTTCACATGCTTCCCCGTGTCTTTCTCAACTAGTGCTTTGAAGTCACAAAATTTTGAGAACGTCTGATCTTTCTTCTGCATGAAGTAGATCCAACACTTTCTAGAAAAATCATCAACAAATATCACATAATACCTGTGCTTTTTTGTCGAAGCTGTAGAGAATGGTCCACACACGTCTGAGTGAACTTTCTCAAGGATTTCCACTGCTCGGTTCTCCTTCTCATGAAAAGTGGCTTTTGTATACTTCCCCATGGTACATGCCTTTCATGTGTCTATCTGTGCAATACTAACCTTTGGAAGCCCCGTAGAAATCTGTTGCATAACCTTCAAGGCTACATGGGGTAGATGGCCCAATCTCCTGTGCCATAACTCACCCTCATCCTGACTCACCACTTTGTCTCCTTTACCCATCAATGTTGTGCAGCCATCTACATCAAGTTTGTAGAGATTCTTCACATGAATCCCAATTTTCTTGTCTTGTCATGTGACTTTGTGATGAAGGAATGTTTTCCCTTCACTGAAAACCACATCATAACCTCTATCCTCCAACATAGCAACTGAAACTAAATTCTTTTTCAATCCTGGTACATGCATGAAATATTTTAATAAGAATTGTTTACCTGACTATCTCTAGAAGGTAACTATACCAATCCCAGTAGCAATGTACCTCTCGTCATCACCCATTTCGATATGCATCTGGAGATCCTTCTCCTCCAAGCTATTGAAAAGTTATTTGTCTCCCATCATGTGGAAATATGCACCACTATCCAAGTACCACACCGATCCCATCGCACTAGACACCATGCATGCGATGAGTGAGAAGTCCAACTCAAATTGTGAGGCCAAAGCCTCACCAGATGCAAATCCTGAAGCCTTCTTTTTCTTCTTCTTTTGTGGACAATTAGTGGCATAATGTCCATGATCGTGACAGTGAAAACACTTCACTCTAGACATGGCGTGCTTCTTTCCTTCTTTTTCAGACTCAGATTTGGAATAGTATTTATTTCCCTTCCCCTTCTTTTCCTTACCAACCAAGGCACAATTTTCCTCATCATCCATCTTGGATGAGGATCCATCCCTGGTATTCCGCCTAAATTATTCCTGCACCAAATCCGACCAAAGTCACTCCTAATCTAGAAGCTTCTTCATCCCATTGACAGAGTCCTGATAACTATGCCAACTCTTGGGAAGGCCTAGAAGAGCTAGCCTCACCAAGTCATCATCCGCTACAGTAATTCCGACACTCCCAAGCTCATCTCAACATTGGATAAAATTGGTTAAATATTTTAGAAATGTGTCGCCTTTCTCCATCTTGATTTTCCTAAGCTTGTCCTTCAGTGCCAATTTTTTGTGGTCATTGCTACTCTGAAACAGATTTTTCAAAGCCTTCCACATTGCATATGGATTCGCTTTTCCATGGAGACTTGAGACAATGTGCTTTCGTACTCCCTCCAATAAGATCCTCCTCGCCTTTGCAACCTTCCTTTTCCAAGCATCAAGAAGAGAGACATCTTCTGCTGCGGGTTTGGGAATTTCATTAACAATGAATTCTTTCAACCTATAAATGGCTTGAGGCAAGCGGATCTGTGAATGGAATTCACCTTTGCTCTCTTGTTGATTATTGGCTTAAATTTCCAGCAGTGTTGTTGTGAGACTAGCCAAACGTTCATTGCATTAATTTTGATGATTCACGATATTCTCCATTCGAAAAACATGTACCTTGACATGAGATTAACTAACTTGGGTGACAGATAGGAAGGGATTAATAGTTGGGTGTATTACCACGGGTTGACACCTAAGCGTTCCACGTATACCATTACTTAACTTAAACATAACTGACCGCCTATGACTCCTATCACATGATATAAATCATTTAAAAAAAAATTGAATCGTATTCACATCATAACATGTGTCTTGACAAAAGCGGATGTGCTTTTTCGTTTATTTTAACAACAGGGGATGTTACCGGTATTTCCGGCATCATCGGAATAAAAGAAAAACAGACAGAAACATGAATATAACACACTATCTGAAAAGACTAAAACAAGTGCTACCAGAAATTTTGGTAGCGACCAATTTTTTTTTGAAATTTTCAAGGTCTAATCTTAAAAAAAAAAAATTTAAAATAGACTCATGACTTAGTAAAGAACTGTGCTAGCAGGTATGATGTACATTATTCTATTATATTTTGTATAACTAAATATGCACTATTATGACATTAGGCAAGGTGTATATTTGCAGGAAACATGACTTCATGACTAAGTAATTTGATTACAAGCACCCAGAACTAGAGTTGTAGTTTGGTCCCTGTTAGAGTGTTTACCCTAGTTATTTTAGGAGGGGTGGAGGCATTTCCCACTATTTAAGCTCCAAACTTGGAGTTGTGGGAGGTCGGTGATGGACACACTCCCTTCCATGTGTGATGACGACTACCAATTATATGTTGGGGAAGTGTTGTCACTGCTACAACACCCTCCAAAATTTTGGCCTACACTCAATTTCAAAGCCTTCCTTGTTCTTGTTCATTGTCGTCACAAATTTTAAGACTCATTCCATGTGTTTTCTTGAAGTGTTTTGGTCCCTTTTGCAAGTTTGGAAAATTGTTGTATTTTCGCATGTTAGTTGTCGTGTCGTGTCTATTAGCCTTTTATGGTAGTTTCAAGAGGTCATGTTTGTGTAAATTATTTTTCTAACCATGCAAACATCAGTCGCACTCATTTCCGAAGTTTTAAGCATTGTCGCACAAGTGTTGTCACAGTCGTCACAAAGTGTATCCTAAGTGTCGCACTTATCATAAATTGTCCTAAAGTCCTCACACGTAGGGTAATTCATTGTTCATGTGTCATGTATGATCTATTTTTTTATGTTTTCAAGTATTCTAAGTTTGTGATCACAGATGAAGTCTTATCATTGTTCACATCAGTCTCACCGATCCCACACATAGCCATTTTTTGGGAAGTTTCCCGATCAAGCGACCTAGCTTCACCCTACCTCCATGAGCCATGCATTGTGTAGTATCCATAATATATTTGTGACCTTGCCTCTTGGAGTTGTGCAATGCATATTTCCTACCTCTCAGGATTATTGATTGCACAGTTTCTATGCTCAAATCTGGACCTTGACTCCCAGAATTGTGCAATTCCTCCTCCTAGTTTGGCACTTACTACAAATTTGACAGTCAATAGCCTCAAGATCATTCCTTGAGCCTCTGAACTATGAAATTTTTCAATGGACCAGCCTCCCTTGTCTCCCGAAACTGCGCAATTTACTCATTAAGTTCCCATCCCCTCAACCTGTCTTACTGGCTCCTGGAACTGTGAAATTTTCTCCCTCAACCTAGACTGAAATGCACATTGTGTAGTCTCAAGGATAAAATATCCCCATTGGCCACTTGAATTGTGAAAATTCGTAGTCACTGAGCCCCTTTCCCAGCTCTCCATCTAGTTTCAGCTCAAGCAATGGATCAATATGCACAATATTAGACTAGGGGGTTTTCAAACTTATGTCGCCTCGTCATGAGTGAATTGCATAAACAGGTACTTTATCATGCCATGGTGAGATTATGAATAAGGAGATGGAGGAGGGAATAATTTTGGAAGACACTCTTGTAGTTGAGTTTACAAGCTTACTAATCAAGAAAAATCAAAGGGACACTATTTTTTGATCACCATTTAAGACTTGAGACCACTAAAGATTCCTTATCACCAAGCCATGCAAAGGTGACAAGAGAATCATTCTCAAGAAGGCACTCAGCACACCGCAGTAGCAATGGATTAACATTTAAATATTATCGACCACTCTATGTCAGCATTTTCATGTCATGTCTTGTCATTAGTGATCACATGCCACGCCATTGTGGCCAATAATGTAAATTATGTCTTAGAAATGTATTGTAAAGTGAAAGTCCAAAGGAAATGTGTATAATATGAAGAGTCATGTAAAGTTGAAAATTCATAGGAATTCAAATAGTCATGAGGGTTGATGAAGAGTCACAAGGAAGGTGCTTCCTCATTGTTATATATACCCCCTCATTGTAAGAGAAAAGGAATTTTCACCGTGGCTCCTCTCGCAAAGCATTAGAGAGATAAGCTAGTTCTTTTGGGGAGAAAGGTGTGGAACCAATGCTCCACTACTGAAGCTAGTGATGTTCATTGTACACATGTGTCTTGGAACTTTTACTTAATAACGGAAGCCTTCAAGGCCAACACATTCTTCATGCATGGATTATGAATGTTTGTAGGACTATTCTGCGGATGTTTATGTTTCATGTTTGCTTTCACATGTGCTAAAGTAGTTGAACTATTTCGGCTATTTTAGTACTTATCTTGTTGATAATGTGTTTTAATGGTTGTTATTTTTGTCCCATCCTTGTGGACTACTCCACGATATATTAGAAATATTTTTCTCATTCATTGGTTGTAATGAATGTCACATCTCTTGTGGACTATTTCATTGGATGTTAGACGAATCCTTCTGGTTCTTGTGTGTCTATTTTTGGGTGGTACTATTACCTCTCTCTTAGAGGCTCACTTTTCTCACTCCCTCCACGATATAAGAACTCAGATACATCTACAACTAAATACTCACCAGACACACCTTCTTTTTTTTCAAAGGAACCATTACATCCATCTCTTCTGCTGATAGTTAGAGCTAAGGAAAATCACTAAGAATTTGGAAACCATATTCTGAATGGAATCCTAGACCAAATGATGTGAGGTATAATTGGGACATAATATTGGGGAGATCCCCTGAATTTTGGTGGGTCCAACATCATCAACATTTTTGGTGCTAGAAGGAGGGTAGCCAATTTTTTATGGATGATAACCTCACCAACCCCAATATCACATCTTCCAGTCAAGGTAACAACATTCATAGCACCTACCCTACTCATGTTCTTGATTTTGGTCACTCTTCTCAACCTGAGATTATAAAAACTTATGAAATATCTTACGATCATATTCATACCATCCATTCCATAACCGTCAATTCACAAAATCTATTGGATTTATTCTGGGAGTACACAACCTTCCATATTTTCTGAAAAAGAACCCAACCACCCCTACCGAGATAGTGGTTTCTACTATTGTAGATTTGGTTTTTTCCACCCTTGAGTAATTAGAAGACTCTATGGAGAACGTAGAAAACTTAGAACAACCTCCACTTTATAACGGTGGTGACAGAGATAAAATTGTACTCTTAGACGATATTTTCTGCGGGTTAGGTAGTGAATAGTAAGAGAAAGAGGAGACATCATATTCTGATAAAGAGAAGGAGTATGAAGATGAAGACATGGAAGACCAATATTTGGATTGGATGTCTCAGGGCCCACTTACACTTTCAGGCATTCTACACAAAATTCCAACGCATTTGGAAAAGATTCTAATGAAGTACGACCCTGACAAAGCAATAAAGGTGGAGGACCATTTAGAAAACTTCTACCTACATCTACAAACACTAGAGGTATGATATGATGATGTTTCATGTAAACATTTTTTGTGCACATTAGATGACAGAGAAGTTGTATGGTATCGTAGTCTTCCTTAGAATTCCATCCAGAATTGGAGAGGGTTTAAGAATATTTTTCTTGAAAAGTTCACTGATGAAAAAACCCCCGCTATGTTATTAAAAGAGCTAGTAAATCTCAAGATGGAGCAAAAGGAAAAAGTGAAAGATTTCAATCATAGGTTTAACCACATTTTGAATAAAGTTCCAGTAAACACGAAATCTCATGACTCCATGACCATTGATTACTATACTTTTAACATTTGTTGAGAAAGATCATTCCACTCGTCAACTCAGCATAGAACACTCAGAGAAAGTTTTGCAATGCGACCGCAACAAAAATTACTTCTGCCAGAAATAAGAATAATACCACCACTCCGGAAGTCACAAACCAAGTTACGCCCCTAGACACTTCAACAATATCTCCTGTTTTGGATTACAACAAAGTTGAAGAGATTAAAAATGCTCGCGTGAACATCTCAACGTTCAAACTAACAAAGATCGCAAGCCAACGATACATTCTCCTACACACACTTGGACATTCCACCTTAGTTAATGATGCTTCTTCATGCAAGGGATTGGGTACGTCCTTTGGTTCCCTCAAATCCATACTTAATGCCGTAAAAATTGATGAAAATACACTCTACACAATTTCTTAGTTGATTCCGGTGCATCAGTAAACATAATTCCACTATATTTTGCAAAAAAAATCAACACAAAATGGGATAAAATAAATGCACAAATTATTCAACTGGATAGGACTCTTTTCCATGTGATTGGTGAACCCAAGGATGTGCTTATCCATTTATCGTCTAATGAATGAGTTCAACAATGTATAAACATAGTAATTTTGGACATTTTAAAAGCATATGGGATATTGTTATGCAGATATTAGTCCAACAAGCTACAAGGGTACTTTACTATGAACTGGTCCCTGGAAAGGCCTGCATAGATTTCTTGGTCACATTTATGGGGAAATCTGCTTAAGTGTTGATTTTGGTAATCTAAAAAACGCCTCAGAAAAGGATAACTACCTTGTGTTGTATATGGAACAAATACTACAAACAACATCAGGGTTAGAGATGTTTTTTTTTATTGTATGGGTATTTGGGATATAACCAGGTTCTAGTCTCAAAGCCTAACAGACTCAAAACAACATTTCACACAAACTAGGGTACATTTGCATTTAAAATAATTCCATTTGGGTTGATTAATGTTGGTGCCACATTTTAATGTTCCATGGTAATTGAATTCTACATATTTATTGGACAAAGCGTGGTTGTATACCTTTATGATGTCACAATGTTTTCTAAGAAGAGGTCTGACCATGTATGCTATTTGAGGAACAATTTTGAGCGATGTCGTAAGTACGTGATATCCCTTAATCCAAAAAATATTATTTGCATATTGTCTAAGGGTAATCTAATATGCCACATCATTGCTAAAAGTGGGATTAAAGTAGACCTGGAGAGGTTCAAATAAATTATGCAGATTCCACTCCTGGTGAACAAGAAATATATGCAGCCCTTTCCGAGAATAATAAACTTCATCCGTAAGTTCATCTCTGATTACACCCATATTTTCAAGTAAATACAAGAGATGGTAAAGAAATATGCAGTCTATAGATGGGATGAAAGGGAAAAGGACTCGTTTTCCCATATTAAGCAAGCTATCGTAGAAGCACCAGCTCTATACAGCCCAGATTTTAGTAAAGATTTTATTCTCTACACTTTTTCTTCTGATACTTTGCTCATCGTCATGCTTACACAAAAGGATGATAAAAACAATGAGCAGCCAATATCTTTCCTGAGCTCCAATATTCAAGGACCTGAACTTAATTATCTTGCCATTGATAAAAAAGCTTACGCAGTATACAAGGCGGTGAAGCCCTTTAGGCCCTATCTTTTGAAAAACCACTGTATTATATTTTTTCCACACCCAACAGTTAGATTTGTTTGTTAAACAAGAGATGGGTGAGAGAAGAACGAACTAGATGACAGGTTTATAGGAGTATGACTTGGATTTCAAACCATTTCACACAAGAAATGGTCACATTTTATTTCAACTATCAACATAAGCAGTGGATGAAAAGGAAGAAGAAGATCCCTCTAGTTTGGATCAGGAAATCGAAATGTATAATGTAGAGTGAACGCCTCCCACTATTATTGTGAACTCTTGGTACACAAATGTGCTACAATACCTTGAGCACGACACCGTGCCCTCCCATTTATCTACACGACAGAAGAGGGCACTCAGGATCAAAGCATTATCTTACCATTTGGTGCATGGGGTGATTTTTAGAAAGCACCATAATGGAGTATTGCTCATGTGTTTGGAAGTGCACAATTCAGACAAGGTATTGTGTGATCTCCACAATGGACCAGTCGGGGGAAATTGCGCAGGCAACACAACTATGCATAAAATCATGCAAACCAATTTCTATTGGCCTACATTATTCAAAGATGCTCATGCTTATGTCGCAAATGTTCGGTCTGTCAAATGTGTGTTGACCGAAAAAATAAGTCAGTTGCCCCACTGCAACAAATCGCAATGGAAGAACCCTTTCAATAGTGGGGCTTGGATGTTATTGGAGAATTTTTCTATGTTCATCAAAGCAACACCGATATATTCTCACTACAAAAAACTACTTTATTAGGTGAAAAAAAATAGTTCCACTTAAACAAGTGAATGATTAGGATGTCATTAACTTCCTTCAGTAGAACATCATTTGCAAGTTTGAAATTCCTTCTTCTCTTTTTTTCGATAATGCAACATACTTTTCATCAGTAATACTATATGATTTTGCATTAGAAAATGGAATTGTATTGAAACATTCAGCTAATTACTATCCACATGGGAATGGTCTAGCCTAGTCCACAAATAAGAACCTCATTTGCATTATCAAAAATACCATATTCTTTGAACAGAAGAAGAACTGAAAAATACCATAGTCCACATAGTGCTACCTCAGGGATTTGAGGTACATGAGAAGAAGTCTCATGATTGCAGACAAAAGAAGGATTTTTACAATCACAAGTAGACACATTGGGCTTGGCATTCTTAAATTGATGGATCTTGGTTATTATATGACATGTTCTGATGACATTAGAAGGACTCGCGTGATAGAGGGATATGTAGTGGCAGGATGATTTTCTTACATGATAGAGGGAGCAAGAAATACCTACTTCAATTTCAGAGGGAGTTGACATCTAAGTTTGACATGAAGGATCTTGGTTGGACACATTACTTCTTTTAACTAGAAGTGTGGGGAACCCAAGTAAGCATACTATCATGATCCTTTAGAAATTTGGAATGATGGATAGCTAGTCCATGACCACTTCCATGGTAACTAATTTGAAGAAGCTAAGTGGTAGAGGAAGAAGTAAATATATCCACAATATGACATGTTTCAATATCAAAGGGAGCACCTAGTTAGGGTGACCGAGAAGTAGTTGTGGCACAATATGTGTTGATTTATATGCATGGTAGAGTTAGATATGGAGTGAGAAGTATAGTTGCATGGATATAAAAATTTAGATTGGGAAGAGAATGCTAAAGAAAGAAAGAGACATCAAGATGCAAAATTAGTTTGGATTATTCTTTAGTAGGAAGGAGACATTTGTTGCACTCAAGATTGCAGAGGTCAAGTATATTGCAACTAGTTTAGCAAGTTATGGAGCAATGTGACTTCATAAGCTACTCGCAATATTGATTAGGTGTAGGATATGACTCTGATGATAGGTCAAAGGACATTGAGATTGTGATGCCGCGACATCTAGGACAGGTACAGAAGGGAGCAGTGAGGCTCCAATGCATTTATACAAACAAGCAAGTTGCTAACATTCTCATAAATCCTTTGTCTCAGGGTGAAGTTTGTATACTTTAGGGATTAGTTAAGAATGCTTACCTCGGTCAAAGGAATTATTGATGTTGTAGCATGAAGGGGAGAACATTCCTAGAGTGCTCTCCGGGTGGTCAAAGGAAGTATTGATGTTGTAGCTCAAAATTATCCCCAGGTGGGCAAGTGAGTGTCTGTATCATCGGGTAAATGAGTTACCATTCAATTAGCATGCAAGAAAGGTAATGTCCTAGGGTTTCATCATAGGTCACATGTATTGACCATATTAAAAGTGATGACTTGGATAATTAGTGAATTTATCCAAGTGAAAACTTGTTGAGCATGATCCTTTCCACAAGTGATGGATCGACACATCAACATAGCTATCTCATTCAGGGACAATCATTTTCGTCGGGTCTAGTATGTTGACCAAGATTAGGGAGAATGGTCTAGCAGAGGACAATCATTCTTCCTAGGCCAATTATGTTGACCAAGATTAGGAATAATGGTCTTAGAGGCCTAGCATTACTCAGTTAAGTAAGTGCCTTTCAACATCAAGCTCGGAGTCTCTAGACAAGTTGAGTGAGCACATTTAGCATCATGGCCTAGAATCAGGCTTATGGATTTAGGACAAGGATTACTCGAACGGATTGAGTATGTCCCTAGGGTTTCACCATGGGTCAAATACATTAACTAGGATGATGGGCAACTAGGACTAGTTTGTATACCATGAGTTAGAGATGTCGACGAGAATCATGGTGAATAGTTGATGAAAATGATGTACCATGGGTTAGAGATGCTAACCATAATTATGGTACCTAGTTGATGTTGTAGGTTTTTACCATGGGTCAAATTTAGTGACCAAGATTATGGTAATTAGATGATGTTGATGTTGAAAATGAATTATTGTAACTTTTTCTTATAGAAATTTGTCAACAACAGAATATATGGATAATCATTATGAATACCTCCCTAGGTAAGAGAGAGTGTTAAAATTTTTATCTTGGTTTCTCTTCATAATTAATATTTTATCCCTTGAAATACTTATAATGAAAAATGTAATACATGTTCATCATTTCTATTTCAAAAGAAATTTTTTGAATTTTCAAAATTGACTTTTTGGCTCCAAATAAGGACAAGTCAACCCTCCTTCAAGTCAAGTCGACCCCAGGTAGAGAGACACCCATTCGAAAAGCCAAATCTCTATATATGCTCCACTTGACCTCCTCATTCATGTATTATTCTATCTCACATACAATAAGATATCTTAGGGGCATCCAAGTGAAGGATTAGAAGGATAAAAAGGACAAAGAAGGACAAAGAAGGACAAAATCATCTCAAACGTCTCTCTCTCTATCTATCTCTTTGACTTCGCACATGTGACTTCTCTCTCCTCCTATAGCTTTGCATGTGTGAGTTTTTGGGCAGCAGATCTGAATTCCTGGGACACAGATTCTAGGCAGTAGATCTGAATTTTTGGGCAACAAGTCCAAAATTATGGGTAGTATGGACGAGTTTATGGGCAACATTTGGGAGGCTAAATTTTTACCTAGGAAGATCAAGTAGGGTCAAGTTTGTTAGGCAGATTGAAGACTTGACAAGAGGGAAATTGACCAGGTTTGACCATTGTATTGTTGGTCAGTTTGACCATCATATTTGACCATCTCTTGTTGAACTAAAGAATTTCTCTAAAGAAAAGGTTGTTGGGTTTTTCCCCTAAGTGGGTTTTCCCAGGATAAATCTTGTGTTATCTTTGTGCATTGTGATCTCTACAATCCTACTACTTTTATGGTTGAATTTCTAAAGTGTAATTGCTTAATGATAAACTAAAAGGTGCTAAATGAATATCTACATCATTGGAAGTAATTTTTAGTTTTCAAAAACATTGTGTTTGTATCTATTACACTAAAAAAATAAACAATTGGGAGTTGAGAAAGTGCCTGGCACCTAGAGGTTGGACACGCTAAAACTATTGTTATGGACTTAGGCTAAGAGGGCTAGGGAAGCTATGGAGGTGCATTGGGCTAGGAAGTCAGATAGGTTGTTCCTAGTTGGAAAGGTGGCATATTCAGCTGAGTGATCCTAGGAGGAGTATTGCAACAAAACCATTGTAACAAAGTACTCATATTATTCATTATGTTCATTTAAAAATAGGTTGAATGAAAATTCATGTTGTGGAATTAAACTAAAAATACAATAATCGTGTAGTTGTATAAAATATTTTTTTTGTTGTATATAAATAAATGGTTACATGGAATGAATTCTTTGTTTTACAAGCCTAAGGCCCCAAGTAAGGGCCTCGTAGTCTTCACTCATCCTGCTAAAGTATGTTCACTTCTCCACTGTTGAATTGGGATCTACTTCAGTCCCCATAATGATCCCATAGATTCTCTTATTGTGTAGTAGTAGTGGGATATTTGGATTCTACTTAAAGTAATTGAATGGAGTTAAAATTACACTAATTTCTAGCAGGTCCATTCTATTTGGGATCTTCAAAACTTGTATAAACTGAAATGATATGTTATTATTTATCACAATACTCTAATTCTCTGACACCATGTTGGATTTGAAGCACAAGCACACGATCAATTGTGTAAAAAATACTACACTGACAATTTCATAGCAATAAAGGAGATAATGAAATTGCACTGAAAATATTATGTAGCTAAAGAGACCAATTCAAACTACTCATAACTCTTGTGTATTATTGTTGGACATGAAAAAAATTAAATAAACCCCCTTGAGAGGGAACCAATGAATAGTAGGTTGTGGTTCCATAGTGCGTGCACACTAGAAAATATAAAAGCATTTTCTTTTATTATCTAGTAACCTAGAATTAGAGTGGGGAACCCTAAAATAGAGTGAGTCTAAAATAGAGTTGACTAAATATAAGTGGAGTAAAAACCAAGTTAGAAGTAAGTGATAACTCCCTCATGCAACTCCTGACTCAAAAATGACAAAAACCTCTAAAAATAAGATTGAAAATCAAAGGATAATGTGATAAAATAAGTGGATAAGATTGTAGATAAGGCAATCTCCCAAAATAAGAGAGAAAGTGCACAATAGTGATTATAGGTTTTATGGATAAGGTAATGCACACTATTGGATAGAAAATTGTCATATCATTTCCCAATCACTATTACATGTCATCATAAGTGACACCCTTGCTAAAATTAAACTTGTAAAGTATAGAAAAATGTTAAAAATAAAATATAAACTCAAATACTAAGAAATACCTAATAAATGAAGAAAAGTGATTATATATAAACATAATATCTAAGTATTATATTTTCACGGTGCATTATATTAGATATCATGTTTTGGGATTCAACTGTGTTAAGTAAGTCATTCATCTATGACCATTTCCATGAGAGGTAGTCGTAACTGACTAATTTCTCATAATTTTTTTAATAGTCCACTTAGCAATCATTGCACCATGTGATGCTCACAGGGGTGAAGAAGTGGGATTGAAACTTGTGAAATGAATCACATAGCACCAATCATCATTTCTGGGGCTTGCACCCAGTAACCACGACTTCCCGGGAGGTCACCTATCCCAGATCACCTCTAGATCAAGCGTGCTTAACTGTGGAGTTTTCCCCACAATCAAACCCACTTAGCTTGCTACCCCATTTGCAAAACCTTAGCAAGTAGTGTGCCTCATGAACCATTCAAGTAGAGCTCCCTTCACTCTTTGTATTTAAGTATTGAGGGGCTTTCGCAGTGCATTATATTAGATATTATTTTTTGGGATTCAACTACGTTAAGTAATTCATTTATCTATTAGATATCATTTTTTGGGATTCAACTGCGTTAAGGAAGTCATTCATCTATGACCATTTACATGAGAGGTAGTCATAACTGAATAATTTCTCATGATTTTTTTAATAGTCCACTTAGCACTCATTGCATTAGGTGATGCTCACAGGGGTGAAGAAGTGGGATTGAAACTAGTGAAATGAATCACATAACGTCAATCATCACTTCTTGGGCTTGCACCTGGTAACGAGGACTTCCTGGGAGTTCACCCATCCCAGATCGCCTCTGGCTCATGTGTGCTTAACTGTGGAGTTTTCCCCACAATCAAGCCCGCTTAGCTTGCTACCCCATTTGCAAAACCTTAGCAAGTATTGTGCCTCATGAACCATTCAAGTAGAGCTCTCGTCACTCTTTGTATTTAAGTATTGAGGGGTTTTCGCATTGGATTATATTAAATATCATTTTTTGGGATTTAACTACGTTAAGTAAGTCATTCATCTATGACCATTTCAATGAGAAGTAGTCGTAACTGAATAATTTCTCATGATTTTTTGAATAGTCCATTTAGCACTCATTGCATTGGGTGATGCTCACATGGGTGAAGAAGTGGGATTGAAACTAATGAAATGAATCACCTAGTGTCAATCATCACTTCCAAAGCTTAACCCAGAGGCGATCTGGGATGGGTGACCTCCCGAGAAGTCCTAGTTATCGGGTGCAAGCCCCAGAAGTGATGATTGACACTATGCGATTCATTTCACTAGTTTCAATCCCACTTCTTCACCCCTGTGAGCATCACCCGATGAAATGAGTGTTAAGTGGACTATTCAAAAAATCATAAAAAATTAGTCAGTTATGACTACCTCTCATAAAAATGGTCACAAATGAATGACTTAATACAGTTGAATCCCAAAAAATAACATCTAACATAATATCTATTAATAAGACTCTAAATATACATTTAACCCAATGCTCTGCACCTATAAAAATATAATTTTTTTTTTAAATACATAAAACACCCCATCCCTATTAATACATATTACTTTATACTACATTAATCATATATACGAATAATTACATAAATTATACGCTACTCATTAATCATAATATATATGTATTATACATGATTCTATTATCTTACTTTATCTTACTTTATAATATTCAGATAAATAACCATGTTTACAACAAAACAAGAAAAGCTATACACCTCAATAATGTGGATAATTTTAAGAACAATGAATAGTATCTCCCCACGTGGAGCCGAACAATTTTTGATACTTAATGTCACCTCAAACTGTGTTCGAGTTGAAGTTTCTTTGATTTGTCAATGAAGTGAAATGTGTCCTCAAATTAAAGTGTTTTTTTAGCTGGTTACCATAGAATTATTGGGTTGAGGGGACAATATATGGTTCCTTTATTTCAACGTGTAATTTTGAAGAAGGCATTGTGCTTTTGAAAAAAAAAGCTTTCGAATAATTTTTTTTAATGTAGTAGTATAGAAACGAAGAGAACATATAAAGTGGAGAATAATGATTAAAATTATGAATACAGATTGACTGATAATTATTTGCTATTAATATATAATTATAATATATTATTTAATAATTAATCATAATATGTATATTAAATTAAAAAAGAAGATAGATTTATAGTTAATAAGATATTGTAGTGTGGGAAACAAGTTTTTATAATTTTATTATTATTATT
Source organism: Pinus albicaulis (assembly GCA_034641835.2). Lineage (NCBI taxonomy): Eukaryota > Viridiplantae > Streptophyta > Pinopsida > Pinales > Pinaceae > Pinus > Pinus albicaulis. The sequence goes on from CM076577.1 coordinate 906,810,218, forward strand.
ATTGTTATGGTATAAGAATGGATAGAAGATAAAATGGGAAATGGTAATTAAAATTATGAATAGAGGTTGACTATTATTAATAGTTAGCTATAATATATGAATAAGTAGTTAATTATAATATGTATATTAAATTATGAAAAAAAATGTTTAAAAATGATTATGTTTGAAAATGTTATTTTAATGATATATGAAAAATAAAGAAACTAAAAAAGATAGAGGTATTTGAGGTGGCCCTGGTGCTTTAGAGAAGCACTTCTAACATTTAAGGTTATAAAAAAATGTATGATGTTTTTGAGGTCATGAGAGTCATTGAGTTTAAGATGTCTTAAAATTTTATTATGTGAGTTTCAAAGCTAGTCTTGGGGCCTCGACTTACTAGTGAAAAAGCACTAGAAATAAGAAAAAAATGGGTCTTTGGTAAGCCATCAAGAAAGGTTGAACATCTCATAGAGGAAAAGGGCTAAGTATCTCTAGTCCTCATAAGCCACATGTCTATGGAAAGAACCAAGTTAATTTTTACATAGACAAAAGAACTATCCTATGGTCATGTAGTAGGGAGAGCATTTGAATACAAAATGGTCCTTAATCTCACACTTTTAGTAGTTCTAGCAAATAAAACCCTCCAATAAATATGGTGGTGTGTCTCAATGTAATGTTAGTGAGAGGAAACTCAAATTTGGAGATGAGGGACCCTTAGTAACTACAAGGTAACTAGAATATAGTGCACCCAAAGCATTAGATAAGTCCATAATTACATTAGATATAAGCTTGAATAATACTGAAGGTTTAAAGAAGGTGGCTCTCTAGGCCTAAACCATGTGGAATAAAGGTAACTTTTATAAATATTTATATCAATATGCTTGTTTATTTAGATCCCGAAGAGATTAGAAACATCCATTAAAAATATATGGATGAGCAATATGTCAATATTAAGGTTTATGAGATGAAATAGTGAAAGGATCTTGCATACATTCATGTACCAATCTCACATTCTAATTATGCCATGGAGGACTTGATAGTAAGATATAGATATCTAAGAAATAAATAAATGATGTTGAAAATGCAACAAGAAAATCCAGTTTTGACTTTTCCTTGGTAAAACTAGATTAAAATTCAAATTTCAATTTCAGCAGAATACTTGGAGGTGGTTAACTGAGGTGACATGGCTGTTGTCACTCGATTAACTCATTTAATTCTAGGTGGAGACACTTGAGTTCATTTCTACATGATTGATTGCTAATTTTTAGCAATCTAATTCAATTGATCTGAGTTATTGTCAGTTAAACTAGTTCCAATTGTTGGATAAACTAGTGGAGGGTCAAGTTGTGCAGTGTAACTTCAATCACACTCAGTGGTCATCCAGTTAATTGATCAATCAACCCAAAATAACTGATGCATGTAGATAATTTGAGTTACTCGATAGAGATTAGATTTCATGGGGAGTGTACTATCAGTTGTAAACTAATCCAAGTTGTACATGTGGTGCATGCATTCAGAGAAATGACCTATGGTAATTTCCCAATTCCTTGGTGAGAAATTCCTAAAAAATATGGGCTATTTCCCAAGGGAACAACACAAGGAAATAAGAGTTTGGAGGCTCGAAAATTTGGCTAAGTATTGGAAAGGTTCAATCATTCAGGCAAAGGATAGAAGATACAAGTGCAGGTTGAGCTCAAGCTTGGGTAGAGCATATTGTATTCATCCATATTCTTTGATTAATGCAATACAAATAGTAAGGGGTTTTGAGTAGTTTCTTTCCCCTAGATAAATATTTGTGTATGTGTGTTGAATCTTGATGCATGTTAATGATTTGTGTTCCCGATCATGAATTTGCTTCTGCAGATCAGTAGAGTAGATTCTAATCTTGTGAATTGGTACATTTCATGATAAATTTAGGATATACACATTAATTTCTACATGGTATAAAAGCTAGATTCATAGTAGAGAATATATTTCAAAGTTGTCATTGGAGGAAGTTCGAATTTGAAGGTCAATGTTTTAGGTTTTCTCCAAGACTAAGAAGATGATTTTCAATGGACTTTGGTTCCATTACGCTTTGTAAGGAACCAAAAACTTTGTGGCATGGAAGATCTTCATGGAGGTAGTATTGGATGAAAATGGGACGCTAGAATACATCAAGACATATGTAGTAAAACTTTAATCATTTGATGCCCAAAATATTTCTTAGTGTAAGAAAAATGTGCCTAAAGAGAGGAGAATCATATTGGAGGGAGTTCAGGATCATATTGTCTCAAATCTCCACGGGAAAGAGACATCATTCGCGATGTGGAAAACACTGAAAAAGTTGCTCGAGAACAATAGTGACCACAGGAAGCTAGCACTCAAGGACAAGCTTCGAAGTATTAAGATGCAAAAGAATGACACAATGCCACAATACCTTAGCAAGTTTACACAATGTCATGATGAACTTGGCAGGATCGGTGTTAATTTCCTTGAAGAAGACTTGGTATCTCTAGCTCTTTTGGGCCTTCCCAAGTGTTGGGATAGTTATTAAGATTCGGTAAATGGTAGAGAGAAACTACCAAGTTGGGAGTAGTTATGGTTCGATCTAGTGTAGGAATAAATAAGGTGAAGCAAGAAATACGAGACTTCATCCAAGGTAGAGGATGAGGAGAACTGTACCTTGGCTAGAAAGGAAAAGAAAGGGAAAGGGAAGCAATCCAAATACAAAGTAGAATCTAGCCAAGGGGGCAAGAAGAAAGACTTGTCTAGAAAAAAGTGCTTTCACTGTCATGAATTTGGGCACTATTCCATGAAATTTCCACACAAGAATACAAGCAAGAAGATCTTAGGAGGAGCATAACGTGAATCTCTAGATTCACATTCAAGCTTGATTTTAATCTCATTGCATGCATGGAAGGCACAATGATGGGAAGTGTGTGGTATCTCGACAACGGTGCCTCATTCCATATGATGGGGAACAAAGATTTTTTCAGTGACTTGGACGAGAAAGACCTCTAGATGCACACCAAGATGGGAGATTATGGAAGGTACAATGCGACCGGGATAGACATTGTCACCTTTAAGAGGGAGTCAGGCTTCCCTCTCAGGCTCATGGATGTGATGTTTATACCGGGTCTAAATAATAATCTAGTTTCTGTCATAGTGTTGGAAGATCGTGGCTACAATTTTATATTCAGCAAAGGAAAGGCATTCCTCAGATACATCACCGCGGGACAAGTGAAGCAGATTGAGGTTCGAGTGAAGAATGTCTACAAGTTGGATGTGGAAGATTGTGTTTCTTTGAGCACAAAGGCAGAGAAGGTGTACAGACGATATGTCAAAGAATTATGGCATAGAATACTTATCCATTTGCATCATGGAGCTTCGAAGATCATGCAACAGATCACCACAAGCCTCCCCAACGCAACACTAGAGCACTAGAATACATCTAAAGGGTGTACCTTGAGGAAGTACACAAAAGCCACCTTTAATGATTAGGATAATAGGGCATGTGCAATCCTTGAAAGGATCCACTCTGATGTATGTGGACCTTTCTCGAAAGCCTCCATTTCCAAGAAGATGTATTATGTTATATTTTTAGATGATTGCTCATGAAAGTGTTGAATTTTATTCATGCAGAATAAAGATCGTACATTCTCCAAGTTTCTTGAATTTAAAGAACTTGTTGAGAAAGAAACTGGCATGAAATTGAAGGCTCTCAGGAGTGATAACAATGGTGAATACGTGTCAAATGAATTTAGAAATCTATGTGCAAAGGAAGGCATTCGATGAGAGTTGAAAACACCCCATAACCCACAATAGAATGGGGTGGCTGAGAGGAAGAACATAAGTATCGTGGGAGTATCAAGGGCGATGTTGCATGATCAGGGCCTACTTATGCACTTGTGGGCCAAAGCCTGCAACACAACATTCTATTTGTAGAACAAGAGTCCTCATCAGATTCTTGGGATGAGTACACTAGAAGAATATTTTTCAGGGAAGAAAATAGATGTGTCACACTTCAGGATCTTTGGAGAATAAAAATATTTCCATGTTTCCAAGGAAGCAAGGAAAAATCTAGAGCCAACAGAAGAGTTGGGAATATTCATGGGGTACACTGATACACCTCACAACTATCGTGTGTACTTTACATCTCTCAAGATGACTATCATTCGTAGAGATGTGAAATTTGATGAGGAAAAGGCAATGAAGTGTTCTCTTGAGAGGGAGCTTCAGTTGCATTCAAATCAAGAGCTTTTGAATCCAAAGGAAGAACCTCAATAATATGTGGAGCAACCACATGCAGAGGAGCAGAGAGTGAAGACACCCACTAAAGCAGAGACATCCAGGGAAGGAAGGAAACAAACTAGGGAATCTGACAGATTATTGTAGGATGCTAGAGAGAATGTGGGAGCACCCATATCATAGTGCAGGCAGAGGATGTCACTAGATCGATACACTAGCTACATGACTCTAATGACTGAGCTAGTAGAGACAGAACTAGCCTCATTCGAGGAAGCAGTAGAGAAGCCTATATGTGTTGATGCTATGGTAGAGGAATATGATTCCATTGTCAGAAAAAATGTTTGGGAAGTCATCCCAAGACCAACAGAAAAATCAATGGTAGGTTCAAGATGGATTTACAAGGTAAAGCATGCAACAGATGAAAGCATCAAGAAGCACAAGGCAAAAAAAATTTCCAAGGGGTACTCTCAGGTAGAAGGGATTGACTATGAAGAGACGTTTTCTCTTGTAGCAAGGTACTCTTCCATCATATCAATTCTTGCTCTAGCTTCACATATGGGGTGGAAGGTCCATAAGATGGATGTGAAGACAACATTCCTCAATGGAGTTATTGAGAAGGAGGTGTACATTGAACAACCTGAAGTATTTGAGACCTTCTACATAGAGTCACATGTGTGTAGAATCAATCGAGGGTTGTATGGGTTGAAGCAAGCACCTCGTGCTTGATACACCAGGATCGATAACTACTTCACCGAGTTTGGGATTCACCAAAAGTGAAGCAGATGCAAGCCTTTACCACATTTTGGTAAAAGGCAAATTGTTGATTATAGTCTTATATGTTAATGACTTGATTTTGACCAGTGATGAATAACTTATAAGGTCTTGTAAGGAGGACCTTGCAAAAGAGTTTGAAATGAAGGACATGGGGTTGATGCACTATTTCCTCGGTTTGGAAGTATGGAAAGGAGAAGGTGAGTTGTTTGTTTCTCAGGGAAAGTATTCCAATGAGATATTTTAGAATTTCCACATTGACAGATGCAAAACCATGGAGACTCCTCTAGTGACCAACATGAGGAAGGAGGATGCCAATTCAAGTGAGGAAGTGGATGCTACCATGTACAAGCAGTTAGTGGGTTCACTCATGTATCTGGTGAACACACACAAAAACATGTGTTATGTAATAAACCAGTTGAGACAATCCACGGTTTGACCATCCAAATTATTTTGGAGGGCTACTAAACATGTACTATGGCACCTTAGAGGCACCACTCTCTTTGGACTTTGGTATAGACGGACAAAGGGGGTGAAGTTACAAGGCTTCACAGATGCAGATTGGGCAGGAAGTCCATCAGACTAGAAGAGCACATCAGGAGGAATTTTTAGTGTTGGGTCAGTAGTAGTTTCTTGGTACAATAGGAATCATATATTTGTGGCACTCATCTCAACAAAAGAAAAGTACATGGCTTCCAGTCAAGCAACATGTGAGGCTATCTAGATGAGAAATATTTTTGTTGGGTTATTTGGTTAGATGATGGATCCTACTGTGATTTACTGTGACAATTAGATTTGTATCAAACTATCTGAGAATCCAGTTTTTCATGATCGATCCAAGCACATAGATATCTGGTACCACCATATACGAGATTGAGTGCAGAGGCATATCATGCTGTTGCAGTACATTCCGATAGAGGAACATGATTAAAACATTTTGAAAATAGATTTTTCAAGAGGTAAATTCAAGTTCCATAGAAGTAGGACTGGGGTATCTAATAATCCCTTTATTCTTGAGAGGGAGTGTTGAAAATGCAGTGAGAAAATCTTGTAAATAATCCCTTTATTTTGATTGAACTAGATTAAAATTCGAATTTCATTTTCTCAAGAATACTTGGAGGTAGTTAACTGAGGTGACATGGATTTTTTCACTCATTTAATTCAGTTAATTTGAGTTGGTGACACTTGAGTTCAGTTCTACATGATTTATTTATAATTTCTAGAAATCTCATTTAGTTAAGTTGAGTTATTGTCAGTTAAACTAGTTCCAAATGTTGGAGAAAATAGTGGAGGTTCAAGTTGTGTAGTGTAACTTCAATCACACTGAGTGGGCATCCAATTAACTGATCAATCAACCCACAATAACATATGCATGAAGAGAGTTTGATTTACCCATTGGATTTCAAGGGCAGTGTACTATAATTTGTAAACTAATCCAAGTTGTATAGGTGGTGCATGCAGCCAGAGAATTGGACTACGATATTTGTGAAATTCATTGGTGAGAAATTCATAAAAAATAAGGGAAAATTCCCAAGGGAACAATGCAAGGAAATATGAGCTTAGAGGCTCTAAAATTTGGTTAAGTATTGGCCAGTTTTAGTCAGTCAAATAGATGATAGAAGATACAGGTGCAGCTCGAGCTCAAGCTTTATCAAGGCATATTGTATTCATCCAGATTCTTTGATTAATGCAATACATATAGTAAGGGGTTTTGAGTATTTTTTTTCCCCTAGATAAATCTCTATGTATGTGTGTTGAATCTTGATGCATGTTAATGATTTTTTTCTAGATCGTAAATTTTCATCCACGGATGAGTAGGGTATATTCTAGTCTTATGATTTAGTAAATTTCATGAAAAAATTAGGATCTACAGATTAATTTCTACAAATGATACAATATTTTATTTTTTCCCAGGAAAAAGTCGTAATTTTTCATTAATATGTAAGAAAAATTACATGTTATATTTTACAGATAAAAACCAGTAATGTCTATGGTTCAATATCATCTCCAAAGAGGCAAATAGTAGCCATATAATAAGCTAATATCATATATAATACTAAATCTAATCACATATATGTACAGAAAAACATGGTAGCAGCCGATATAAATAATGCTGAGAGATAGTGTATTGTCAGCATGACAAAATATAGTTCACCAAAAATGATAACGAAACAAAATTGCAGTCATGGAGTGACTGCTCCCATATCTTGTATGTCCTCTATGAAAGGTCGATGGTAAAATTGGAACACCTGCACTCCATCATGCTCCATAATAAGCCATCTACCCCAATCTAACTCCGATGCTTCTTTGGAAAGTTTGTCTGCCATTTGGTTCCTCTGCCTGTAAATGTGAGTGACAGAGATAATGTCAAAAAATGATTTCAGTAGATGCACCTCCCTCAATATTGTAACAAGTGTGTGTGAATGGCACTATACAATATTTTATTATAAAAGATACATGCGAAATTTTTTTATTTGAATTTAAATAATAGTAACTGAGAGTTTTCAAAAATATAATGAATATATATATATATATATATATATATATAAGGTTTGAATATTTAATATTTAATAATATATAGCTCGAAGGATTAACTATATTGATTTATGCCTTTCTTGGCAAGGTGTTTTTGGTGGTTTGGTGGATTATATAGGTCCCCAATTCAATTTCCATGGGAGTGGGTGCACTAAGTTTACATCACCCACTTTATAGCGAGTACCATCCTCAATAAGAGGAGAAGTGCTTACATGTTTCTCTGAGATTTACTTCCAAGGAAAAATATATCTCAAAATATACTATATTTAATGTTATGTTCTTAGGTGTTTATTGTTTATAAGTGATAATCATTCTTTCTTGAATTTAAATTCAAAGTCTATAATTTGAAAGCATCAATGTCCCACATTGGAAAACAAAACACAGTGCTTTTGGGATTTAATTAATTACAATATTTTTTTTGAAGCCCTACTGTACCAAAAGGAAAGAATATGTTATTGGAATGTGTACAAAATCCATAACAATGAACAATTTAATAGTGAACATGCACACACACATATGTGACTAGGTTAGGCCGAGGCCAGGGCTAGCCCTTTTATTGGATAAAATAAGACTAATCCACTCACAACATGATGCTTATCACCAGGATTGAGCAAGGCTTGGTGATTCAAATTGGATCATTATATTATTTTTCATCCATATCTATACTAATATAATGGAAAAATGGGAGGAATCAACTCTTGGGACCATTTTTACCAATAAGATCCAGTTTGGAAAATTGGGGTCTGAAACCTCCATGATCATTTTGAGGAATCAAATAATGTTTTTTTGGGATAAAACTTGGCCATTTTAGTGTGGAACCTACTTTTTCCCTATTCTACACACAAATTCCTTTCCAACGATGCAATAATCATGTCAATCAGAGTCTATATGCGAAAGGTATGCCACTTAGAAGTTGAACTTCCTCTTTTCACCACCTAAATTCAAGAGGATGCCATGTCAACCCCTATTAGTCATGGAAAAGGGGCTAACCATGTGATTATTATGTATAATACTCTAGAAGGTTCCATATCATAACTCTAGTTAATAGTTGAGGTAGTCAAACCTAACTACTAGTAGGCTATCGGGTTGTGTTATAACTGGACCACTAGGAGGAAAAGGAACTCCATTCTTTTGAGTGCATTTATTCCATAGATGAGAAAAAATAGCCAAGAGGGATAGGAGGTAGATAACATAAAGAGGATTTGTGCACTGTAGCAACCCACGGGCCATAGGTTATATTTCTTTATACTCGCAACCATATTTCCATTTGGAGAAAGAGAGTGGATCGACCTCACCTTCCAGCTTGGTTTTTCTCCCAAAATGGTTTCCCGGGGAATATCTTGTATCAAATGTGTGTGTGTGAGATTTTATTTTGTTTCTATCTATTTTATACATAATTTTTAATTTACATGCATGCAATATTAACAATTTTCAATAGATTCGTAAATGTAGAAAGAAATAAAATCATAATAGTGTAGAAGTTCATTTTTTAAATATAATTTTATCATATATGTTGTGACAAACTGTCCAATGGAATATACATGGTAGTTTACATATCACTTGTTTAAGCCTGGATGCCCCTTGGGAAGTTTAATTCCCCCAGGGTGGCTTCCCTCCTCAACCCCTCCCCATGAGGTTTGAACTTGTGACCTAGTGGGGACTAAACCCCACTCAAACCAACTAGTATACACCTCATGGGTAAGAGTGAAAAAAATATTACATATAAGATACTCATTGAAAAATCATTTTACTTAATAGAGTTGGATTCTCTAGAAAACATATTTTTTATATGTATAAATTAACACTTACTAACAAGAGGTTTCTAGTCAAAATTGTCCAAGAGGTGTTGAGAAGATGAATAAAATCATATTGACACTTACAAACAAAAGGTTTCTAACCAGAACCATCCTAAAGCAGTTAAGAAGATGAAATAAATCATATGACTTACAATGTAGAAGTTGACTTAGGAATTGGGACATAAATTATGGCCGATTTAAAAACATTCAAATAAACATGCAAATAAGAAACTAGAACACTTTAACACATATTAACACATGGTGTAAAACAAGAAGATAAATGCAGCCCAAAAAAAAATAGGGGAAGGATAGGTTACGTGAAATATGTGGAAATTGTAAAATCGAAATATAACCCTTCCTCTTAATTCAATTTTAAAAAAATGATACACTAGAATTGAAACTTTATTGCAACGAAAGAAGCTCTCCAACTTATCATGGAAGAGATGTTGTAAGGTTATGTTAATTTATGTGTTGTTATGTTATGTTATGTAAAAATTTTGACTTGGTTAAATTACATAACAATAAAAATAAAAATAAAATACAATTAAAAAATAAATGAAATTAATAATTAAAATTGTTAATTAAAATATTTTGACTAGGTCAAATTACACAAAAATAAAAACAAAATAAATTAATAGTTATAATGATCAATTATTAATAATTAAACCAACCTAGATCCATATAAACTTTGAATCTACCAAGCCTTGAGAGAGATCAAATCTCTTGAGGTGCAAACATCTTTTAGAGTGAAAAGAGATTTGATCCCTCTCGGCGCTTGGTAGATACAAAGTTAAGATAGATCTAGGTTAATATTTAGAAAAACGAAATATAATCTACTAAAACACTTTAAAAATAGATATGATAAAGAAAAATATCATAATTTTTTACATAGCAATCAATATTTATCTCTAAATCATAGTTTTATAATATTTTTACATTATTATTTCACACTTATTATTATTATTATTGTAAATCTAAAAAATTTCATTAATTCAAATGAAAGTTACATCACTGATAACAATTTTTCCCAGTTTTCCCAATTATTCCAGCATCACTCCTATCATATTTGTTGGCTATAATATTAACATCAAAACACAAAACAAAATCCCAATATAACTAAGAAAACCAAAAACAATATGGCCAGTAATACCAGAAAACATTCAACACCAAAAGGTAACCTACAATCATCAAGGCTCTGTTGAATTTACCATAACTAGGTTCTTTGGTGAGGTATCGGGGGAGGGCAGAGGTTGATAATCCTAGTGGACATGCTTTTCCATATGAACATGCCTCCTCTCCAAGTTCTTCAACTTCTCCATAATGCATCTTTTTCCCCTCACCAAAGAATCAAAATGATCCTACATTCTCCATTGATTGCTTTCTATCTCATTGAGGAAATATATAGTTACATTATAGTCTTCATGTTGGTCATGATTGAGTTGCTTTAGTAAAGAGGAGGCCCGACTAATCTGGCTCTCTAGAGCATCAAAAGGAGGAGGGAGAACCACCGAGTCCAACGGCTTTAAGAGAGGGGGGGCAACAACTTCCCCTAGACCATTGTTAGCCCTATCCAAATGTTCCCTTAGACCCAACCCCCTCCTATGAAAACCTCGGAGGCATTGCATGGTAGGTTTGGAGATGTTCCAATGAGTCCATAATACAAGACTCCCCCACACAAGGCCCCTATAACCCCGAACCCAAAAAATGCAACAACTATGAATTGCCAAAACTTTGACACTACCAGCACCAATAGAGACAAAATCATAGATTTTTTGTCCCTTTTTACAGACAAGCCCAACCACACCCAACCCCAGTAAGCTACAACAAAACGAGCGACATAACTTCACCCACCTAGGTGGCTCAACTCTGTAAGCGAAGTAGAACCAAAGAGAAATGAGAAACTCTTTTATGAAAAACCTACCTCGAGCACCAACTACCAACAATATTAACCCCATACACCAACAAGGGCCAAAGAATACATGAACCTTATCACAAGGACGGCTCTTAACACACCAATTATCCACCCCATACACAGAGGGAAAAATAACAAAGTCAACAAGGAAAAAACTCTTTAAATTACAAGAAAACAAAGAGCATACCATAGACCAATGAGTGGTTACCATTATCCAAATGCAGGGTACTCCATTCAAGTCCAGCCAAGCGCCCCCAAAGCATGGAAGTCGCAACTTAAGGGACACCTTGTGACAATGGGGGAAACTACTTTGCTCTCCTGTAATACCTAGATCCCAGACCAAATTCGCCCATGCAGTAGAACTTTGACCACCACCCTCAAACGAAGTGCAAACCTCCTCAAGTGAGTTCCAAACAATTCTCAGCTCATGCAGGAAGAAGAATCGCACCAACTTAATAAGTATCTCCTCTTCCCCTAGATCTCCCATAATATAACTTAGACATATGACCATCAAACCCAGGTTGAGGCATGAATACCCCCTCCTATTCCTTACCAATGCATTCATGTCTACCAGACACACATGATAACGAGGTGCCATGCTTCTCTTATTATTAGTATTAACATTTTATATGATTATAAATAATTGTTTTGATAAGTTTTTTTATTTTAAAAATACCAGCCTAGATCCATGCTAATTCTGAATCTACCAAGTGCCAAGAGAGATCAAATCCCTTGAGGTGCAAACTCTTTTAGAGTGAAAAGAGATTTGATCCCTCTCAATGCTTGGTAGATCCAAATTTAAGATGGATATAGGCTGGTTTGATTATTAGCCTTTAAATAATCCATTAGAAAAGAATACCATGAGAAAAAACCATGGGTTAAGGATGTCATGGGAAAAAAACACGAGTTAGAGAATTTTATGTTTTTTTATATTATTTTATTTTATTTTTTTAATTTAATTTTGTTTTATTTTATTTTGACAGAGTCAAAATGTTAAACATTACAACATCTTTACCATACTAGGCTAGAGGGTGCCTATTGAAGCAATAATAATGATCAAATTAAAATAATAAATTGTATTTTTATTTTTGTTTTATTTGACCGACTAATTTTACATTTTACATTTATATATGTTTTAATTTAAACATTAATTTATTTTTTTTGTAGTTTGATAGTACCTTTCAATTTTTCACTTTTTTCACTTTTTTTAACTCCATTTTCATAACATGTCTAGATACATCACCCCGATCGGGGAAGGGAATTGAACCTGTGATGAGTGCTATAACAATCCGTCTCATCACCGTTTAACCAAGACCCCACAGACTTAATTTAAACATTAATTAGAACATATGAAACCAACATTTAATTTTGTTTTGTTTTTTTCCTTATATATATATATATATATATATATATATATATATATATATATATATATTTTCGTGACATTTAGAAAATGTTGACATACTTTCTTTCTTACATTACATTATGCCTACATATCTGCCCTATATTGGGCTGCAGAGCGCCTCTCAATGCAAAAAATGTTGACAAAATTTCTTTCTTACATTACATTACGCCTATACATCTCCCCTATACTGGGTATAGAAAGTCTCTCAGCGCAATGATGGAAGATGTAAGATTAGATTAGGAGATACATTTAACTGACATATTCTTTTTATTAATATCCAACATTTAATACTTTCACTATTCAATTGTTAATTGCAAAATTAAAGATATTTATTGGATTAATGAATGAAAATTATTGAATTGACTCCATATATATATATATATATATATATATATATATATATATATATATATGTATATATATATATATATGTATATGTATGTATGTATGTATGTTATATCTCAATAGAGGTCTATGATTTTGAAGATTTTAATTTAATTGTCAATAATTAATCGGTGGATGGTAGGGATTTACCCTCTACAGAATATCCATGGAATATTTTTAGTAGTAGCTAGTATAAATGATTGAGATTTATTTAAAAAATATTTATGCCCTTTTTTTATTTTCAATTTAATAACAACTAGCTCAACCATATAAATTAAATGGTTGGTAAACACCGATAGACATCAATAAGCATCAAAACAAACTTTCACATTAGTCAAATATAAAAAATCATAAAAACTAACTAAATAATAACTTTCTGTTATAAGTCAAGATTCTATTCATTCTTCAAAAAAGAGGTACAACAGTAGAAAAATGTAGCTAGTCTCACCTCGACCAGGTTTGTTGACTACCACGATCAGCATATGGAAAAGAAACAAAAAAACAGATAAAGACATGGTCCACAACTTAGGAGGCTAAAAGCACTAGTAAACACATAAAACAAGTAAAACACTTGTAACCATACTATTCATTAGAAGTGATGGAGGTGGGGTTGTCTGGAGATGTTCCTAGAGGAGGAGGAGGGCAGAAGGAGCACTATACATGCTCTTCGAAGTGGGCCATCCAAACCTCCAGCGCGTCTACTTTCTCAGATAACATATTCTAGCTTTGTTAGACCACTACTACGAATTCTCAGACATGGCACTAGAAGTAGTGCATTTTTTTCGATGTGGCAATGAGCTCTACATGCTCTTCCTGCCACACCCTTTCTGATTTTTGTATGTGTTCTAGTATCAATTGAATCAAATCTTGACAGTTATCCAAACAAAAATCTTGTCTCTGACCTCGTCCCAAATTTCGCGCCTTCCCCCGTTGTCCCGAACCACCGCGGTATATTGCACCACCCCAATGATGGCTCCGTGGGGTGTGACTCCCATGGCCAACCACTGAGCCACCATGACCACAACCACCGCGAGCCCCAAAAGCCACCTGACCTGAACAACTGCACTTATACCACCACAACCCCAAGAGACCACCTGTCCCGAGCGACTTGCATTACTACCACACCAACAGGAGCTAGTGGTTGCCACTTCCACTTGACCCCCCGGACTACCCAAATTGGGCTTAAGCTGCAAATATGGATGAGCCATATTATGAACCAGACACATTATGGCATACCCGACGCCGATGAGAAGGGTTGGAGTTGACCGACGAGTTACTTCACAAACCACAATTTCCACGTTGAGAAATGCCCCACCCATGTTGGCGTGACCACAAACAACCAACCCTAGATGAAAGCAAGGATCCGCAAATCCAAACTGACAACAAGGACCTGGGTCTAAAATTCACCATGCCCCACCTTGTGTGGAACACTTGATAACCAAACCACCCAAATTCCAACACACTCGCTCCATAGAAATTTCCTAACCTTGCAGAACCCCGAGAAAGGACTACTAAAGGAAACGAGCCAAATTCCGCTCCTACGCAGAGGAGAACCCACCAAACCTTAGCAGGACCAACAAGTTGATTCCAGAGCCAAAGGTATGAATCCTTCCCTGCATGTGATAACCAGAGACCATACACCAAACTGACAATTAAACAAAATGCACACTCATAAGTAGAGGAGGGGATGCCAACGATGGAGTCGCACCCTTTCCTAGACAGGGTGCCCTTTGAAACAACCACTCCCATGCCCAAAGCTTAAGATGCATTTACCAAAACAAGACCAAGCCCAAAATTTTTGGTAGAAAATCTCACCACCCTCCATAAATCACCGATGAACGCCACTTCCTACGTGCTTCGAGGTTGATGGAGGTCTCACACAAGCAAAAATAACATCTCTCGTACACAAGGTGCCTTGAGAGGATGGGGAGGTCAGTCCTTGCACCATCGACCATGTGGTAATCATGAATGCACAAGCATTACTTCACGATATGAATTGGAATATTAGTTTTTGTATGCTAAGATAAAATTCAGAATATAAAGAAAGTGCTTGAGAATTGATGAGGTTAAGTGCAAGTTTAACATGAGTTTTTATGTGTTTTCATGTGAATTTCATGAGAAAATTAACATTAATAAAACACTGAATAGTAGCATCTAACACACATGAACATCACCATAATCAGTCACATAATACATGATGAAGGAGTTCACCCCACCTGGGCTACATCTCCTTGTTCCAGCTTCCAATGGCTTGGCCCTCTTCTATTATTCTAAAAAGCGTGATTACATATGTTTATAATGCTCAAACAACTCTGAAACATGTTCCATCAGCTCCATAATGCCAAAAAATGCCTGTCTAGCCTCTTGCTGCATCGAATTTGGCCAAAAACTGAGTAAGTTATGACTTCCCCAAGTTTTGGCACTAGCCACTCCACAAATTCCTCAAAATCCATCTAACTGGGTGCCAAATTGCCCAAAAATTGGGCGAAATTGTTGCCACGCTAATTTTCCCAATGAGGCTGAATACCCAGACTTCTATCCATATCGGATATGGTTAATGATTTTTTTTTAATATATAAAAAACCATTGCGGTTTTTTATTAGCCATCGACCTTAACAATTAATGATGGACACATGGCGTAACTGTCGGCGATTTTGTTTCCACAGTTATATGTTATGATTGGGGGGGGGGGCATGAGGCTAGCCTCCCTCCCATCATCACGCCCACGGTGGTGACCAGGGTTGGGGCTAGACCACGACCCCTTCCCCCATGGTGGAAATAACATTAACACAAAACCATGGTCTATCCAATATAGGTTAAGACTCATGTGTGTGGCACGACAGTATGGCTTGGTGCTTGGTGTTCGTTGGTCATGGGTTAGACATCTGCTTTCTCCATTTAGACTTAACCCAAAGTTTTTTTAGCCTTCTTTGTTGCCACATGGCGCCCTCTAGTTGGGCCACGTGGCAGCATGTGGTTGACCACATACCCAACCAATCAAATTCA
Organism: Pinus albicaulis; assembly: GCA_034641835.2. Classification (NCBI taxonomy): domain Eukaryota; kingdom Viridiplantae; phylum Streptophyta; class Pinopsida; order Pinales; family Pinaceae; genus Pinus; species Pinus albicaulis. The sequence continues at coordinate 906,826,236 of CM076577.1, forward strand.
ACCATTTTGAACCAGTAGCCAAGTGCCACTTGGTACCAAATCATTTGACCATGAATACCATTGACTAGTCAAACTTGTATAGTCACCCTGCCATGTAGGCATGCCTAGTCAGCTGTACGGATTGCTAACTGGTTTGTGCTGCATTTTTTTTTTAACTTTTCTTATTACACAAAGTGGAAAAAACATGTTTCTGGGAGCATACGATGTCAGTTTTCTATGAAATGACCTGTGTCAGATTCATAACGATGAGATATAAGCAGTCGTTCAAGTTCCACAACATTCCGACAGCTTTGATTTTTTAGCATAATTTTAAGCACCCGATCACTCCTCCCCGCTAGAAGCTTTTGGACCCCAAGATATCACTTTCAGTTGTTCAATATATGAGGGTACAGTTCCCTTACCTTTCCAATCTCGATCCATTTGGCCTTAGAAGGATTTGTGCCTTTGAGCCCCACACGAAGGTAGTTCTACACTTCCTCTTTTTGATGTCCCTGTTCTTCTGTCAAGAATGGTGTCTTGCTGAAGCTCATCAAGGTATTCAGGAGAAAAGTCTTCAATAGAAGGAATTTGAACTTGTTCTCCTTGATCTTCAATCAATGGAGGCTCATACAACCTCAAGTTCTCAACATTAACAACAAAGTAAATTTGCATGTATGAAGGAAAATCTAACTTGAAGGAATTTTCACCAATCTTTTCCAAAAGTCTGAAAGGACCATAACGAATTGGTTTTAGTTTTTTACCTTCTCCTTGAAGCCTCTTTTTGCTAATGTGAAGCCAAAATTTGTCTCTAACTTGGAACTTGTGATCTACACGATGCTTGTCGTGCCTTGCTTTGTACTTGCCTTGGCTCTTTTCAAGTTGATCTTGAACTGTTTGATGTATCAACTGGATTTGTTCTATGAACTTCTTGGCTTTGTCTATGTCGCTATGGCCATCAATAGCAACATCCTTCCCAAAAATTAAATCCAATGGCGATCTAGGCAAGTATGTAATACATTCCTTAAATGGCGATGTTTGTGAAGAGGAGTGTTTTGCACAATTGTAAGCATGTTGAATGTAGTGCAAGTTTTCATCCCACAACTTAGGATGCTTGCTATAGTATCCTCGAAGAAGATGTATGATCGTTCAATTGACCACCTCGGTTTGACCATCTATTTGTGGATGAAAGGTTGTACTCTTCTTCAACTTGGTGTCCATCAAGTCTCACAAACTTGACCAAAAAATCCCAACAAATCGAGAATCTCGATCAATAACAATGGATATGGTCAAACCAAAATGAATCCAAACATATTGAAAGAATAAGTGAGTTGTTTGTTCAATTGTGATTTTCTTTTTACATGGCATTAATATACACATCTTGCTAAACCTATCCACAACTACATACAAATAATCATGGCCTCTTTTTGAAAAAGGAAGACCTCCTACAAAATCCATATAAACACTCTCCCATGGATGTGAAGGTACATAAGGTGGAGTGTACAATTCTAACTTCCTATTGTTAGGCTTACTGACTATAAATAATGAACAACCTTTAATCAAATGTGACACACTTTCAAGCATACGAGGCCAATAACAATACCTTTGAAGATGCGCCACTGTTTTGCTTACACCGAAATGTCCAACAATTAGAGAAGTGTGTGCTTCCATTATGGAATTCACTCTCTCCCCCTGTGGAATACAAAGCTTTCCCAAACGATATAACAATTTATTATGTACATGGTAATTCAATTCCTCTACTTGGTTTCCTTGACTCAAGCTTGCATAAACGTCTTGAAAGTCATTATCACATGCATATTGCTCAATATAACTTTCATGCAAAATAGAATTATGCTTGAGTAAAGTAGTTGCACTTATAATAGGCCTAGAAATCATATCAACAACCTTGTTGTAAATACCTTTGTTATACCTGATTACCAAGTGGAATTTCTATAAGAAACCCATCCATCGAAAGTGCCTTTATTTTTGCAATTTAGTTTGTGATTGCAATTGTTGGTGGTTGGTGTGTATGATGGTTTCCTTTCCCATCAATAATGTTTCCACTTTTTCACACTTTGAACCAAGCGTAAATCTCCTTGTCATAAGTAGGATATTTAAGCACCGCACCATTGAAATTTTCTGAATGAAATGAAATGGGCATACCATGTTGCATAAGGACCATGCCCATGGCATAGTCACTTGCATCAATTTGAATCTCAAAGGGTTGTCTCAAGTCTGGTAATGAAAGTGCTGGGGCTAAACTGATCTTCTCTTTCAAAGAATCATATGCTATTTGCTGCTTTCCTCCCCACTGGAAGAATTTTTTCACACTATTAAATGCATGCAAAGGAGATGCGATAGAAGAGAAGTTAGCAATAAAATTCCTCCAATATTGGTCTGCTCCCAAAAAACTTCTTACCTCAGTGATTGTCTTGGGAATTGGCCAATTCACAATGACTTCAACCTTAGAGGGTTCTATCCTCAACTCACCTCCTCCAACAATATGTCCCAAGTACACCGAAGAAGTTTTACCAAACTCACATTTTGACATCTTCAAAAACAACTGTTCTTTCCTTAAGACATCAAGTACTTTTCTTACATGCATGACATGTTCATCAAGTGATTTACTGAAAATTAAGATATCATCGAAGTAGAAAATGAAAAAATCATCAAGAAGTGGCCTTAAAACATCATTCATCACACACATGAAGGTAGCAGGAGCATTACATAAACCAAAAGGCTTAACAAGCCTTGCTTTATTTTGAATGTCATCTTCCAAATGTCACCTTCAACAATTCTAATTTGATGGTAGCCACTCCTTAGGTCCAACTTAGTAAAATACCTTGCATATTTCAATTGATCAAGTAAATAATCTATTCTAGGAAGTGGATAACGGTTCTTTACCATAATCCTGTTCAATGCACAGAAATCTACACACATGCACCATGTTCCATCTTTATTTGGCACCAACATAATAGGTGACCTGCATGGTGAATTACTTGGTCGGATGATCCCTTTGTCCAACAACTCTTGGATTTGATTTTTGATTTCAGCACTCTCCATCATTGACATCCTATACATGCCAATGCTAGGAAGAGACAATCTTGCTGTAACTGTATCTCATGCTGGATTCCCCTCTTGGGAGGTAACCCCTTTGGCTCATGAAACATCTCATTATTTTGATTAACCACTTCAATCAAATCATATTTCAACTTTGGATCACAACCTTGAAATGCTTCATAATCAACATCATTATTTGGCTTAATCATAAGAAGCACAAAATTCTTTCTTGAATTCACTAGTCTTTTCATTTGTCTTGCATTAACTATTGAAAGATTTAGTTTCTTGCTATGAGATCTCACAATATAATCCAAACCATTTTTGAACAAGTGGTACTTTTTTTCATGGTGATAGAAGATAGCTTTTCTATCATAGATGTAAGGACTACCCAAAAAAATTCTTGAAATATCAAGCGATACAACATCTAATTCAACTTCATAAATGAGGTTTGATGTGATTGCAAACTGAAGAATACATTTTCTTGTAACCTACAAATTTGTGTTCTTTCATATCCAAATCAATGGATATGGTTTGGGATGAGGAATGGTTTCAAGATTAAGTTTCTTGACTAAGTCTTCAGATATCAAATTGGCTTGAGACCCACTATCACATAATGTGTCGATTTTTGTATGTTTTGATATAACCCTCACATGAAATAATTCAATTCTCATTTCTTCATTTGGAGTGCTAGTGTGACAATTTGATGAACTAGTGCTAGAAATGGATTCTTTTCCCTTCATATCCATGGCTGTAATTTTAGTTTCATCACCCGAGTTAGATCCCGAATCCTGTTGAGTGGTTTCAGCTGTTTTTTGTTTTCCCTTGTTGTTGAATTTCTTGGGCCTCATCTTAGGATGAAGCTTCCAACAATGGTCTTCATCATGACCCTCTTTGGAACAATGTTTTCATGTCATTTTATCTCCTTCCTTTTTAACGGATGCATTTTTCTTTCCCTTTCCTTTGGAACCCTTTCCTTTCTCTCCACCCTTAAATGGCTTCTTTTTACCCTCTTCTAGAATACTTTTCCCTTTTGCCTCACGGTGGGTGGCTTGCACAGAAACCTCATCTAGGCTACTGGGATTGAACATAAGGATAGTATGACTTAGGTAGTTATGTAAACCCCCTATGTATGTCAGCAACATGTCTTGTGAATGTAAACCAACACCTAACATAAGAGTTTTTTTTTCTAAATTCTTGGGTGTAATCTTGCACACTTTGACCCTTAAGTTGTTTGAAGTTTTGCCAATTCATGATGGATTTTTGCATACATGCTAGAGGGTAAAATTGTATTTGAATTTCAACAATGAAACTATACCAAGAGAGTGAGATCTTACCATTTTTATTTATCTCATCTTGTGTCTTGGCTTCCCACCATACCAGTGCTGCACCCTCAGTCTCAAAGAAGCTCATTGAATCTTTTTATCATCATCTTGAAGGTTTTGAATTCTGCAATAGACCTCCAATTGATGAACCCAATTGTCAATATTCTTTTCATTCACTCCACCATTATACATAGGAAGCTCAAATTTAATATCAAGTTTTAACAAGGGTTGTTTACTAATCCCTTTTGAGGTAGGATGATGATTATGTGTAAGGGCTGTAGTAGTTGAAGAGGATGAAGATGAAGGTGAAGATGAGGGTGAAGATGGTGGTGCAGATGGTGGCTTATCACCATTTCCATTACCTCCTCCTCCTAGAGAATCCTCTCCTCTTGGAGGCCTGGAGCTCTCACCCTGCAACCTTGTGTTCCTCTCTTCATAAAGGACCTTCACCATCTCTGTCATGTCAAATAAATCCTTCCTAAAATCCTTCTCATCCTATGGCATGTTATCAATTACTCCTTCTTGAGACATGATTACTAAAGCTTCTACTGCAACTTGAGGTGAACATTTTGGTGGAAATCATGGCAACTATGCCATCCTTCTCCTTGCTCCAACTAGAGAACCTACACCCACAAGCTTGCCTTCTCCTTGCTCCAACTAGAGAACCTGCACCCACAAGCTTTCCTTCTCCTCTCTTGAGCTTCGACCTTGTGAGCATTTAAACACTTCCAAAACAAATTAATCCTCCTTGCACAAGTAAAACTAGTGCTCTGATACCAAATTGTTATGAATGGGAATATTAGTTTTGTTGTGTTGAGATCTAATTCAGAATATAAAGAAAGTGCTTGAGGATTGATGAGGTTAAGTGTAAGTTTAACATGAGTTTTTTTATGTGAATTTCATGAGAAAATTAACATAAATAAAACACTTAACAACAACATCTAACATACATGAACATCACCATAAACAGTCACACAACAACACATGATGAAGGAGTTCACCCTGCTTAGGCTACGTCTACTTGGTCAAGCTTCCAATGGCTTGGCCCTCTTATGTTATTCTCAAAAGTGTGATTACATGTGTTTACAATGCTCAAATAACTCTGAAAACTATTCCATTAGCTCCAGAATGCCGAAAAATGCTTGTCTACCCTCTTTCTACATCAAATTTGGCCAAAAATTGAGTAAGTTATTACTTCCCCAAGTCTTGGCACTGGCCGCTCCACAAATTCCTCAAAATTTGGCACCATCCTACAAATCTTCCTAGAATTCTGCTAACTGGGCGCCAAATTGCCCAAAAAATTGGGTGAAATAGAAGAGGTCAGGGTTCAGAATGGTGTGGAACTTGAACCCTGGCCCCCTCCCTCACAACGGAAATAAAATTAACACAAAACCATGGTCTATCCAATATAGGTTAAGACTCATGTGCGTGGTGTGACGGTATGGCTTGGTGCTTGGTGTTCGTTGATCACAGGTTTGACCCCTGCTTGCTCCATTCAGACTTGACCCAAAATTTTGTGGCTTTCCGTGCTGCCATGTGGTAACTTTTTGTTGGTCCATGTGGTAGCATGTGGTTGGTCACATGCCCAACCAATCAAATTCAACCATTTCAAACCAGTAGCCAAGTGCCACTTGACACCAAATCATTCGACCATGAAGATCATTGACCTGTCAAACTTGTATAGTCACCCTGCCATGTAGGCAGGCCCAGTCAGCTGTACGACTTGCTAACTAGATTGTCCTTCATTTAAAATTTTTTTTGCTTGTTTGACAAAGTGAACAAAACACATTTCTGGGAGCATACGGTGTCATTTTTCCATGAAATGAGTTACGGCGGATTCAGAACAATGAGATCTATGTGGTCGTTTAGGTTCCATACCATTCCAACAAATTTGATTTTTGAGCATAATTTTGAACAAATTATCACTTCATTAGCGTTGTTGGCTTGGTTTATCACCACCATCGGGGAACTAAATTATAACTTTATTATTATTATTAGAATTAATATATAAGTTAAACATATATACATATTTAAGAAAACATGGAATAAGATTGTCAACATGGATATTTACCCCTAACTTAAATATATAAAAATGGTATATCTCAATAGAGGTGTAAGATTTTGAGGATTTTAATTTAATTGTCAATAATTAATCGATGGATGGTAGGGATTTACCCTTTATGGAATATCCATGGGATATTTTTAGTTGTAGCTAGTATAAATGATTGAGATTTATTTCAAATATAGTTATACCATTTTTCCTTTTCAATTTAATAACAACTCTCAACCATATAAATTAAATGGTTGGTAAACACTCATGGACATCAATAAGCATCAAAACAAACTTTCAAGTTGGTCAAATATAAAAAATCATAAAAACTAACATGGAGATTTACCCTGACTTTACCATGAAGGTTCTTAATCTTTAAATAGACTTTGTGACAATGCCATGGCTTATCAATTCCATATTCCTATAAAACCATAACTCACTTCATATGACACCTGTTTATATGACCTTTTTTTGAATTAATCAATTTAATTAAAATGGTAAATATGGCATAACTACTTTGGAGATCAATCTTAACCATTGATTTTTGTATACTACTATGAATATTCTATGGGGTTAAATTCTTGACATTTACCTAATAATTATTAATGATGATGATGATGATGGTTACTGTCCACTAAGACCAATGCGGTCTATCAAACCTTAAGAGAGGAGAAAGAAACTAGGTTTGATTCTTCAAAATCTTGTTTCTATGATCAAAGAAAAGGGAAATAAGCGCTCCAAGATCGTTATAGGTGGGTTGAATTAATAGGTCAATAAGATTGGAAGAGTGGTAGATGTTAGGGAATTGAGAGTGGATGTGAGTAAGAGTCTGGCAATCCAAAAGGAAGTGCTTTTCATCTTCCACCTGCTTAGAATCACAAATTTGACATGTTTATCACTATAAAAATGCTATAAAATTAAATTAAATAATAAAATATATAAAATATATTGAGTATGAATTGAGTTATGATTTTACTCGCATATGATATTATAAACCATGGTATTGGCCTATGATATAGTAACAAACCAGAATAAGAATATCCATGGTTAAGATATATATATATATATATATATATATATATAATTCATATATTATTTATTTTATAATTAATAATAATAATAATAATAATAATAATAATTTGAAATAAAGTTATTATTTAATTAGTTAAAAAAAAAAAAAGAAGTGATATGTATCACAAGATAAGTGTCTTAATACTTATTTTCCTCAACATTATAATTAAACTAACTTAGATTCCTAAGCCTAGAGAGTGATCAAATTATTTTTCACTCTAGAAGAGGTTTTCATGTTAAAATAAATTGTTTTATATTTTATTTTATTTTAACCAAGTCAATATGTTTACAGGACATTATAACATCTTTACATATTAGGTTGGAGAGAGTCTTTCTAGGCAATTACTTTTAACCTTTTATTATTTTTTAATTCCCACATGTATATGTTTACACACATTTACACCACTAGAACATCTCTCCCATAGCTTTTTGCTTTTAGATTTAATTTAAAAATGTTATAAAATAAAATATTTTGATTTTGAAATGAATCATTGTTATCAAGCCAGTGGTATTGATAAACCATGTTATTAGCCCCATGGTATTGTAACAATGCCTATTTACAAGTTAAGAATATCTATAGTAAAATGAGGTTGAATATCAATGGTTAATAATCTTGTTATATTGTATGTTTATTGTAAGTATAGTTGTCTTTAATGCCATTATTTTTGGAGCTTCACCATGAAAAACTCCTAAAACACTTCAATTGTGCAGAGTTCAATGGAACTTGTGATTTTAATAAATTCCTCCTAGATTTTAGACAAACTAAATCTGAAAAATATATAAGAAAACTTTCAAAAAGTGAGTACTAAGTTTTAATATAAAAAAATATCATAAAATTAAATTAAAATAAAATATTTGTAATATTTATATTTTTATTGTGAAATGAGTTATAATTTTTGGGTCTGTGATATTGATAAGCCATAATATTGATTCATAATATTGTAAAAAATATTATTTAGAAATGAATAGTATCTATAGTAAAATAAGATAAATATTATATTGTAAATATTATTTATTTATATGCTTATTACTTAAATTTAAATAGATTGCAAAACTATTATTATAATTTATATAATAAAATAAATGTTAATTTATAACTATATAAATATATTAATATGATTTTTGTTTATCTAAACAAAATTATAATTAAAAAAATATTTGCATCTAGCCGCTAACCTCTCACATCTGACTTCTATACCTATACCCTAACCTCTCACATCTAACTTCTATACATATACCCTAGGGCCTATACTCGGCAATTGACTTTCTTAATTCTCATAACATAAACAATTTAAACGTCAATTTTCTGATCTCAACAAAATCTCTGTTTTTTAAATTTGCTAATAATTTAAACCTCCTTTCGGCTAATTGAAATTTCAAATTTTATCAAATTTGGCATAACTATAATTTGCTTATAACACAAAAACAGCCAAATACATCTTATATTTAAAGTCGGTCCATTCGCCCCAGATCTAGCTACGGTCCAATGAACAGTTCAACAAACACAGATCGAAATTAATACCGTTTAACATGCACGCCATTTTCACATCTGCCCGGGGCCCATACTGTTTATTCGTCCCCAATCTATCTACCCTCTGATGGACAGATCTATAAAAATATGTAAGTAAATATTTAACTTGATCTTTGATTTTTAAATTGGTGAAGTATTTGAATGTTATTATTTTGATTTCATTGTCTCACAAATAGCAAAGAATTAAAGAATTTTGTGCTGGAGAAGTTTTGTAAGGGTATATGGGAAAAGGGTTGGGTAGAAAGAGGAAGTATTATGTTCAGGAATTCAACCCCACTTGTGATCTCCAACAAAAAGAATACATTGGTGTGGAGGGCAAAGGTTCTTATAGCTCAATTAATAACTAACTCACATCAACTTCGGTGTGAAACGGGACGGTGGAAGAGACGCTTCTTGACAAAAAAAGTATGCACTTTTTGCACTTTTGCAACAGTGGAATCAGAAAAATATTTCATTTTTTTTGTGACACTTTCAGAGACATAGACACAGTTACCATAGCATCAATTCTGTGACATTGTCCTTTTAATGATAAAACTGTTATAAGGTTGAGTTAGCATTGAATTGCAGAAGGCTAAAAATACAAGTTAGTAGTCCGATAGACTATTAAAATATCTATCATTCATTCATTATCTGCTAAAATCAAGCAAAGGTCGTTCTGTATCCAAGAAGGAAATAATTTAGGAGCATAAATTTCTCTGTTTCACCAAACGAGGATGAGCACAGTGGTGTTGGACGGCAGTACAGTTCGAAAATTTGTTGAAGCCAACGAGGCTTTCAACAAAGCAATGGATGAAAAGTTCCTGGAGTTGGACACGAACCAGGATGGGGTCTTGTCCCGCTCTGAGCTGAGGAAGGCCTTGGAGAGCTTCCGCTTGCTGGAGTCCGAAATGGGCATGGAAGTCAGCAGCACCGCGCAAGAGCTCAATGCCCTTTACGACTCTGTGTTTGATGGATTCGACACAGACCACAACAACAAAGTCGACCTCAACGAGTTCAGGTCTGAGATGAAGAACATCATGCTCGCCATTGCCGATGGCCTCGGTGCTGCCCCAATTCAGCTACTCCTCGAGGAGGGCGGACTGCTCAAGGACGCTGTTGAGTTTGAATCTGCCAAAACCAACTGATTTTATATGTTGTGAGGTACTTTGCAGTAAATAAACTAGGGTTTGAGATCCCTGCTTAGGGTTTGTTCTTGCAGTAAGCCTGCGAACCCTGCTGGATTTCTTTGGATGCTGATATATTTATGTATTCATAGTGTATTTTAATAACCTATAATCCTATCCAGTAACTAAGGAGATTCAATAATTAGGATGGGAATTCAGCGAGGGCTAGTTATAAGTTGCAGTAGTACTGCTGATATATGTATTATGATTAAATGAATTTGATCGAACCCTTTTTCAATAGATTGCAAGTTTAGCTGTGACCTACTTTGCTTGCCTTTAGTCCAGCTGCCTATCTTATTGATTGGTCCCTGCTCCTTGCTTCTTTGTTGTTCTGCATGGTTTCAGAGTTTCCGCTATGTAGTAATTTATTGATCTGTCTAAGTGGGATCTGGACTTCGAGCTGATCATCATCCATGCAGATTAAACTAATCTGCTGATTAGATTTCATACACTGCTTTTTCAATCAAAGGGTGCTTTTACTGTACTGGAAGTCTGCTTTTGCTCATAATTTCTCTGGAGCTGAAGAGCAGTAACCCTCAAGCCATGGAGCTTCAGGTACTTCTCAGTTTGTTGATTATCGGATCGTTGAAGCTATTTTCATTGTTGATGACAAGGCCCTGCTTACTTTATCAATTCTTCTTAGCTTCTCCTTTTTCAACAGATCCTCCGAATATTTCACCCCTGGAGTAGCTGCTCTGAGGTCCTTTTATTCCTGATGTGTTTGATTTGTATCTTTGTTCTGCAGAATAAAAACTATGCATGATTCATATCAGTAGAGGTTAAACTGAGAACTCTCATGCGTGCATAGATAGCAGATGTGATTTTAATATCAGAACTTTGTAACATGATATAAATTGTAGGCTGATGAACTGCAATGATTGAGAATTTGTAAGTGGTCAGCCATGGTGAGACCAAGAATTCGTGACAAGCACAGTTAAGTTTTTTGGGGCAACCCTAAGCTTTGCCAGCTCAAAGTCAAAATCAATTTCAAATTAATTTACAGATAGCAACTGTGGTTGGTATTAGAGAGGCCTTTTAGTTAGACTGACACACATATGAGTCACTATTACACAGAACTGGCAAAAGGGACTTAGTCTTTCAACAAATGCTGTAGGATTCACTCTATGGTTCTCACATAGGGCTTATTTTCCTGGTAAGTTCCTGAAAAGCATATTGCTTTCTTACACTGTTTTACTGTAGCCACCTTCAAAGCTTTGTGAGAGTTCTTGAGAACTTATGTCCAGTATTGGTCGTTTGCCTACCAGTATCTAAAACATGAATAACAATAACGAAACAAAACATTGAGATACAAATTTAAAATAACCACTGCATATCACACCCTGCACATTCTCAGGTAAACACCAGATTTTTTCGACCATTGCCAGAAAAAGAAAAAAGAAAAATCCAACATCAGTCAGAAAGTAATCATTTAGTATTGAAACACACCATCAGAACGGGCTTGAGTTTACAGGCTTCCATTAAAAAAATCTTATTGGTTATGAGTGAAGGCCCTTTTATTATGTCGATTCAAAGCATGGTGCTGAATAATTTATATCCTTTCTTAGGTGTGTTATGAAGTTTATTTCAATGCTCAGAACTTATGCTTTGATGCCATAGTTAGTTCCTCAAATATATAATTTATGGCGGAGGCACTTCATTGCATACTTCGTAGGGAAGAAGCAATGTCTTTATTGTTGAAGTTTCGGAATACTGTTTTGGCATGATTAGTTTCTCTGTAGATGATAGAAGGTGGTTCTCTTGGAGTCATTGCAAAGCTTACTGAATTTGGATTATTGTCCAGAGTTTCTAGTAGGGTTTCTGGTTAAACTTGGTTTTTATTATGACATGTCTTTGATCCAAAAGGAACATTCCACGAATCGTTACTGTTAAATTTACCAATAAATTACAATACGAAATCTGGTGGTTTGGTTGTACAAAGTGTATTCATATTTGACACTACTGCAATAAAGGGAGCATTGACACAAAGGGCTACCCGAGTTCCTTATGTTCTCTACCTAGTGGTTGGTGATCATCTAAAGTCTTAATTCTTAAGTATTTCTTGTACCTTTGCACTTTTAGTTGGTGATCCGATCTCATATCTTAAAGTTTCCCCTGCATAATACATTAAATGTTATATATTGAATATTTAATTGTAAGCAGTTAAGTGGACCGCGTTTTGTAAAGTGCAAACAATATGTTAATTAATATAATAGATATATGTTACGTTAGAAGGTTATTGGCAAACAACCATCTTCATATCATTCGTATATTAATTTTATATTAAGATTTTAAGGTGGGAATGGTTATATATTATTTTATTTTTATTAGTATATCTTTATTTTAATTTTGGATTTATTATGCATTAAAAGAAATTTAATAAAAATGAACTTTAAATCTCTTTATTTTAAAGATTTTAATTTAAAATAAAATTATAAATTAATGTTAAGACATTTTATGTTAATCGCCCTTACATATATATATGATTTTGGATAAAACATTATATTTGGCTAGTATGTAATGGAAAGGAGAAATGGTACCAAATTTATAAGATGGATGTTACAATAAACAATGCACCTCAAATTGTGGATATATTTTTTATATGTAATCTTAAATTTATTATAGTGAGTTTATGTTCCATTGAGTGATTATCTTCTTGTATTTTTAATGTTTTAACAGAAATACACTTCTTTTAGTTATTGTGAAATGAAGTGGCACTGGAACAACAAAATCATCATATGGAACATAAATTTTGGTTTAGATAATCTTCATATGAAAAAATTAGAAAGGAATAAAGGATTGTGCCTTTTTCTTTTTTATTTTTAATTCACTGTTGGATAGAACAACATAGAAAACAAAGTAGTATGAATTTAGTGCAAAACTATGAGACACTATGGTCTACAAAAATTCTTTAGAGATCATTCTTAGTATACAAAATAGTATGAATTTAGTGCAAAGAAATGAGACACTATGGTCTACAAAAAATTTCTAGAGATCATTCTTAGTATGGATCTACAAGAAATTAATGAAAAAGTGAATTGTCTTACCTCCTTGATATGATTTTGATCGCTAGAATTAGAGTTAGGTTTAAGGTTTCAAAACCCTTTTAGAAATTCCATGATATTTATAGAAGTATTTAGTGAAGTCCCATTTGTCACTAACTCCAAATATTCAAAGTATGGTGCGTTGATGCGGTTTTCACAACTTATGTAAACTAATTTTATTGGTCCCAAATGCAATATTTCCTTTCCTAAAGCATCAATGAAGTCATATGATAACTATTTAAATTCAATTTTGCTCATCCTTCTCCATGCCTTTAGTTTTCCAATAGCTTTAATTTCAAAACAAATGAGAACAATTCCTTACCATTATCTTTGGAGTAACAATTGGCATTTATCGATTGTTGATCCTTCAATTCTACTTGCCAAAGCTCTTGTTGATTACTCTTAGTCACCCTAATGTTCTTTTATGGAACTATGCCCTCTTGTAATTTAGTACCAAATCTCTTATAAATATGGTCCCTTTTCATCCTTGTTAACCATTGAGGGCTTGTAGAGTTTTAGGATCTCTACATTTATTACAGAGTAGTGCACACATTTTTTTTTAGAAAGAAAAAACCAATAGTTCATTAAAATGAAAAATGTTTACATAAGTTGTGAAAAAACAAGCTAATAGGACACATAGGCTTGCCAATGAACCCTGCGGGGATCATCAGAAATAACCCAACAAATAGGCAGTCAATCATTGTCAGCATAGCTCAACATAAATATGAAAGGAATAAGGGGGCAAAACCCGCAAACAAAAAAAATAGTTGAAAGATGCTCTAACTGGCTTGGATATGCCTAGAGATGCTCTGCCACGCCTCATGATCAATGTCAAAAGATATCCAAACTTACAGGAAAATAATGTCGGAAGATACTCTAACCGACAAGTAAAATAAAAAATAAAAAAAAATGCCGGAAGATACTCTGACCAGCAAGAAATTTCAGAAGATACTCTGGTTGGTAAGAAACACTTGGAGATGCTTCGACATGCCTCTGAACTGGGCATAGGCCACCCACGAAGTCTGAAACAACAAGCCCAATGACAGGGCATAAAAAAAAGGGGCTAATAGCCTAGAGGAACCGAGACAGATGCAATGCGAATCAAAAAAAGTTGCACCAAAAACAAAGTGCACCCATGGTGGCAACGATGGTGAAAGACCAAAACTGGCCCCTCCATAAAAAAAATACAGGGCGAAGAAGCCCCACGATGGCCACAACAAAACCCTAGGTGAACACGGTGCCCACACCAGTGAAGCGAGTCTACCGGGAAGAAAATAAATAGGGGCACAAAGCCCTAAACATCCCACAACTCCCCTAATGTTAGCAAATGCAGACACACCATGGAACCAAAAAATAGTGGCAAAAAGGAACTAGCAATAGTGCAGACCCTGATAATAGGCCTTAGAGCAGAGAACTCAACTAAAAATAGCTCAGGCAAAGACCAACGAGCATTGGATTCCACAATAGGGCATGCACAAACAACTACAACACCCGCAAGGAAGCATGGATGATGAACGAAAAGGCACCAACAACGACTATGATAAGCAATGGCGGCACACAAGAGAGCCCATGCAACAATAAAGCCAAGAAACAATAGGAAAACCCCAACGAAAAGGTGACCACGAGCCAAGCAACCAACCACCAAACCCAACAAGCCACTTGACTCCAACATCACATCAAACAAAAAACCCCGACCACTTCGAAATATGGGAAACAATAGAAGCACAGACTAGGGATGAGGTGGCTGGGGTTTCCAACCTCCTTGCCCTGCTGTACTCCCCATTCGTAGTAACTTTGTCAGATCATAGTGCTCTTTTTCCATAGAGTAATGCACATATAAGGTGTAGCAAAAAATTTGATGTAAGCATTGTTTCCAACCTTCTCCAATATTTAGAAAGGTTCATATCTCAAGCTTTGATTTTTTTCTTTGGTCCTTGTAACATTTATTTATTAAGGTGCAATCTAACTCTGTTCCCTTCTTGAAAGGTTTGTCAATCTTGTGTTAATATTTGACTTTATAATTGGGAGCCACTTCTACGTTTTCCTTATCCTATCTCTCAACATTTATGCCTTCAAGATATTACTTGACATTGCTACTCTTGCTTTAGATTTTCCATTTATAGTATTCGATGGTTGAACACATTCGAAATAGAGGTAAAAATGGGAGTTAGTGGTGGAAGTGGACATCATTGTTATATGAATGTTGTATTTAAAGCAAATTTCTTTAGAAATTAATGTGTAGATTCTAAACTACTCATGAAATTTACTAAATCAAAAGACTAGAAGCTACTACACTGGTCTACTGAAGTAAATTCATGATCAAGAACACAGATCATTAACATGCATCAAGATTCAACACCACATGCACAAAGATTTATTTAGGGGAAAGCAATTGCTCAAAACCCCTTACTATCTGTATTGCATTAATTAAATAATTTGGATGAATACAATATGCTTGCTTAAGCTTGAAAACAACTCGCACCTATATCTTCTATCATCTACTTGACTGACTGAGCCTGACCAATACTTAGCCAATTTGAAGCCTTCCCAAGCTCCTAATTCCTTGCACTATTCCTCTGGGAATTAGGCCTCTATTAATTAGGAAATTCCCTCATTTGGATTGCACAATTCCTTTAGGTCATTCCTATAACTGCATGCACCATTTGTACACATTGGAATATGCTATAACTGATAGTACACTTCCCTTAAACTCCAATCTCAACTAAGTAACTTGAATTCTCTACATGCATGAGCTAGTTTAGGTTGACTGATTAGTTATCTGGATGATCACTGAGTGTGATTGAAGTTACACTGCACAACTTGACCTTCCACTAGTTTCTCCAACAATTGGAACTAATTTAACTGAACATAACTCAATTTAACTGAATTAAATTGCTACAACTGAAAGTAACTCAACCTAGGCTCCTAAAATTTAGGAACCCACTACACACAACTGAACTTCATGCCTTTAACTCAAATTAACTGAGCTAGACTCCTATTTTTTAGGAAACAACTCAAGTAAATTGAACTTGAACTAATTAACTTGAATTATGTGTTCTTAACTGAGTGACAAGTGCCATGTCACTTCATTTAACTCCTCCAAGTTGTCTATTGATATGGAAATTCAAATTTCCTCGATTTGATTAAGGCAAAATCAAATTTGAGACTTTCTTGTTGCATTTTCAACAATTTCTATAATAGGTTTTTAGATGCCTTTGATCATAACTTCTTAATTATTGAACCAAAATTTTATTGGATCTCTTCAGTTTAGTGTGAAATTCTCCCATAATAAAGTCCAAAACATACTAATAAATCTATCATTTCTATAAAAATTGTGCTCCTTGGAATCTCAAAGTGCACCTAAATCCATTCAATGATCTAGGTGGATATCGGTGGCCACCTTCCTCTTCCATTGTGTCAACGATTCCCTATCTTGGCGATTTTTCTATGATTTTTTGGTCCCCAATTTCTAGGGCCATTTTAAGGCCCTACAACTACGCTTTTTGGAAATTCAAGTGACTAGGAGTTGTCATGGCATGCCCTAGCCCTAGTCAAAAGTTGTAGTCCACATATAGTTCTTTCCAATGAGCTATCGTGCACCCCAATTGGATATGTATGCAAATGTTGTGCCCTAAGGAAGTTGATGTACCAATTAACCACCTTGAGGCCCACAAACCTTTTGGTGTTACTTTTTTTAGTGTTAGGTTTTTGGACCTCTAGGGTTCTTTCTTCATGTGAAAAATTCATTCTTTCAGCCTCTTGTAATAGATTTGTTGAATGCAAAATGCCTCCATCTCTCTCTGTTCAAAGATAATTACCACCATTCCAACCAATTTATATTCTATAGTATTATGTTATTTCATTTATTAACAAAAGTTAGGTTTTCACCACATTATTATAATCTCTCTATGTTTTTCTATGTGTTCCAATTACTTTCTTGCATTCATTTCTTTCCTTGTACATCGAGTATCCAAGAAATATTCTCCTTGTTGTTTCTTAGTGCATGTCCCCAACGAGGTCAAGGTACAAAGAGTTGTTGGAAATATTGAGAGGGGGGGAGGGTGGTGGGGCGGTCAATCAATATTGCTTTTAAAAAGTTTTTACTTGGTTAATCTTGAAAACTGAATTCACGTCACATAATCAATCATCTACAATGTATGAACATATAAATAAAAAAGCAAGTGAAAAGTTAAAGATAAAACACTTTAAAACAATATTTAATTCATTACAATAATTTTTTAGGACACCAATTCTTTGTAAGCACCAACTTAAAAATTTAGCATGCTTCAACCCGTCAAGGAGATAAGGACACCAATCCTCTTGTAAGTGCCAACTTACAAATATAGCAGGCTCCAACCAGTCAAGGTGATGAGGACACCAATCCTTAAAGAGCTCCAACTTCCATCTTTTTTACTTGTTCAGGAATTAATCCTTAGTCAAATAAATTTTGTCTTCCTGACAACTGCTCCTCTCTCCTCCAAACAACATTATTGTCAGCACACTGAGCTTGTCCTTCAAGACACTAGACTTGACCTTCAAACCATGCATGAACTAGATCTTCAAAAAACAAATCTCGGCCCTATAAAACAACGTATCTCAACCCTCAAACTTCAACCTTCATAGAGGCAAAACTTTTCTTCCTTCTATACCAAAACACATCCTTCAAAGACATGCATGTAACTTGGCTTAGAAAAGATATGAACTCGACCTCCTTCTATACCTCGACTCAGTCTCCAAGGTAGGCCTATAACTTGACCTAAACAAGGATAAAATCAAACTCCTTTAGTTCAAATTCAACAAGTACATACTAGGATTTAAAGAGGCCTAAATTTGGCCCTCATAAATCCAACATTCTGCCCTTCAACCATACCGTAAAATCATAACAAAAACCTTCCAAAATAAGTAAAACCATTTAAATTTTTTCCAAAACCCTTCCACAAAAATTCTCTCCAAATTGATTGTTTTTCACTTTTGGTTCATTAGATATGAACCTTAGCACTCCTCTTCTTTTTCACTTTCTTAGACAAATCTAAGCTACTTGAATGAGTGCTCAAGTGCCTCCTCCTCATGCCTATATATAGTGTTACTGACCCCCACGAGTCTGATGTTCCCAATGGTTGGGATGACTTGTCCACAAGCTAAGCTGATTTGCAGAACACATATTGAATATTGAAAAAATAATTTCTCCTCAATTATGAGGGGTTAGAAGGCATGCCATATATTTTTGGAGAAGTATTAAAAAAAAAATTCTGACCATATATCTTATGCTCCCATTTGAACTAGGTATTTGGAGTAAAAATATCTTCAAAGATAGGGTATCAAAATGGAGCATGCTTGGATAGCATTTTACATCAATAACAACCATTTTTAGCAAGAGTTGGGTCTCGAGCTAGTTTCACTTGGGAACAATCACTCTTTCAAACCCAAGCAACCTCCCATGGCGAAAGAAAAGATAAATGATAGAGAAAGAGATCCTATCAAGTTGTTGCTTGAGGAAGCACTCACACGACTGAGGAATTAGATAATGGACAATTTCTCCAGATCCTTCGACAAATACAAACAAAAGAAGAGGCACCTTCAACAAGCAAAAGTTTTGGAGAGGTGACACTCTTCAAGGTACAATTAACTTTTATATCCCCTTATTCAAAGGCCAAATATATGTAGATGCTTTGGATAAATGACTAAATATGCTAAAGGGTTATACTCTGTCCAATTTTTTCTGATAATGAGAAGATCACCTTTGCACTATAAAATGCCATTCCCCATGTCAAATATTGGTGGGAAGGTTACTAGGAGAGACACAATGCAGATGAGTCTACGATGTTCAATGCAAGACCAACTTGGGCCACTTTTGTTGATGCCCTTAAGGAGGAATTCTACACTGTAGGGAACTATGATGACTAATACACGATATGGACAACTCGATAACATGAGAGAGACCAGATGGTGCCAGAGTACACCAATAATTTCCATACCTTGTGTTCAAAGTTGGGTATTAAAGACTTTGAGTGACACTTGGTCTTGAATTATCATAGTGTGCTACATAAGTACATCCAAACGAAGATGGATTTCCTGAACATCTCCTCATTAAGAGCCACTTATAAATATACCATCAAAATTGAGCACAAATTGAAATAGCAGAATAAGCAAGAGTTTGGCTCTACAAATCTACCACCACTGAATCTTGGAAAAGGCGGCCCTAAATCACAGAACAAGTGAAAAATCAAGAAGAACCAACCGAAATACAACCGACCCAAGTAGCAAGAGAAAAAGGTAAGTGGTGTAAGTTCCAAAAATATTAATTCTCCACTATTCTATGTTGTTACAATCACTTTAGCCCAATCCTTTTCTTTAATTAGCAACATGTCAACGCAATTTAATGTTTCAATGATCAATAACAATTGTAGATGGGACAATAAATGCAATACATAGTAGAAGACAACCAAGATAAATAAGAGACACAAAGATTTGGTCAAATACTAGGGAATAACCCAGAACAAGGAAAACCCTTTCAAATTATTCTTCTTATTAGATTGTCATAACATGTTTCAAAAATATAGTACAATGTTCTAATTCAACAATCAAGAGTCAAAGTCAATACAAAAGCCTACCAAACAATATCCAATAGATGAGCCCTGTAGAAAAATTTGATCAAAGTCAAAATCTTCAAAGTATGTGGTCAATGGTTAGCAAAATTTAGGTCAAGATCATAGCCGCATTGACCTAGTGACAGTGAGTGCGATTGAAGCTCTTCATCTGCAAGGAGTACCCTATCAAGCAAGCAACTGCAACCAAGATTTCCATAAACCAACCTTGTGACTCTAGAAAAAAATCTTCTTTTCGCACATGTGAGCTCGGACCTTGCAATTTTAGACTTGTACAAACCAATTTCAAACCTGTACAAACCAAATCCAAAAAAGGGAGAGAAGAGGATGTTGGATTATGATTTCCAAATGAGGTTAAATTTTCTTGTATTTATATTCTTCCAAGGGTGTCTAATTTCTCTTAAAGTCGACATGTACTTTTGTGCACATGTGGGTTTCCTCCTTAAAAATACATTTTTCCTTAACCAAATTAAATTATTCCAAAGGCTAGGATGGGTCTTTCTTGATGAGGAAGACTGTCCAATGGAAAATATTTTTCCTTAAGTTGCCAAATTAACATTCCCTCTCAGCTAAGGAGAAATTACCAACTACAACATATGTCCCAACTCAAATATCTCATCTTCATAAAATAAAATGTCATCACTGCTCATCTCTGCTTCTCTCTTCTCATCTATGCTCATCACTTCTCATCTCTATTGAACACTCCTGAATCTAAAGGAAGAAGAATTTGACATCATAGGGGAGCTCAAGCTACCACCCTCTATCCATCAAGGAGCCTTGTATACCACCTCGAATCATCATCGGGAAGCCTTTGCTACCACCCATAATCATCATCATCAGGGAGCCTCTACTACCACCTAGAATCCATAGACAATAGGAGGGATGCCACTTACCTTATGAGGTAAGGATCACACCTATGCCATTGTCTGGTGAAAATAATAGGGATACCACTTACCTTAAATGGTAAGGATAACGCCTATCCTATTGTCCGTTGATATTCCCAACTTTACCCTTGAGAGTCAATGGTAAAACACCTACATCTCTTGCTTGAGTGTGATTCCACTTACCATAATTGGTAAGGATCGCACCCAACTCAACCAACCAACACCGATTGGCTAGATGGGCGGGAAACTAGATGCCAACTCGGGTGTGCTCTGTCAACACTATCCAGAGTTCCCTCAACCCCACAATCTCTAAGGCTTAATTCCTCACCTTAGGAACTTAGATAAGGGGGAAGAGCATAACAAAGTATCCTTGATAAACTGGGACCCTTACCCGGGAGGGTCACATCCATCAGTACAAGTTGCTTTTTGAAGACCAAGAAATTCCCTTTTGGAAAATCCTTCATAAGTATACTTGCTATCTGTTCATCGACTGAAATGTGATGGAGTCTCACAATCCTCTCTGCACCATGTCTCAAATGTAGTGATATATGATCTAAATATGATTGGACTTGTCATGAAATACAAGATTCTCTTCCAATCAGATGCCACTCTTGTTATCGTAGTATATGACCGTCGTATCCAGAACCTACTCAAATAGCTCTCCAAAGAGCATTCTCAACTAAACTACCTCGCAACTAGCCATGCTAGTAGCAATGTACTCTGCCTCGGTCGTGCCTAAAACCACGAACTTTTGTTTCCTGCTCATCTAAGATATCACCACAAAGCACAAAATATAGCAACAACTTGATGTGTTTTTCTCGTCAATAACATTTCCAGCCGAGTCAACATTGTTTAACCATGAAGTCATACATCTCTGACAATATATCTCAAATCATTATTAATCGTCCCATGCAAATACCTCATTATGTGTTTGGAAGAAACCTAATGTCCGTGAATGGGCTTAGTTGTGAATTGACTTAAAGTTTTTACTAAAAATAATATGTCCAAATGAATGTTCACAAGGAACATCAATGCCCCAATAAATTTTCGGTACTCCTAAGGGTCTTCTAATTCAGGTCCAACAACGTCTCCACATAAATTCTTGAAGTTTATCTCCATCGGGGTGGCCAAGGATTTGCGTTATGTCATTTTGAATTTTTCCAATAAATTCATGACATATTTTCCTTGAGAAAGGAAATTCTCTCTAGGTCTCTGCCAACCCTCTAATCCTAGGAAGTAATTCATCATACCAAGATCCTTCAATTCAAATTCGAAGGAAAAATCCCTCGTAGACTCAAGAATCAAGGGCTCACTACTTATCAAGAATAGATCATCAACATATAAAACCAGAATAAAAGGCATACCTTGGACCACTTTGAAGTAGAGGTTCAGATTGACACTGCTTCTCGAGAATCCAAGCTTCACTAGGTAACTGTCAATACAGGGATACCAGGCTCTGGGGGATTGCTTCAAACCATATAGTTCTTTCTTCAACTTGAAAATGTGACTCTTCCTTTCCTTCACTTCAAATCCCTGAGGCTTCTCAACATATAATTATTCTTGTAGTATGACATGAAGAAATGTCGTCTTTACATCATTTTGTTAAATATTACACCCTTAACTAGCAGCAAGGGAAACGATCGATCTAATATTAGTGTAGTTGTTACACTAAAATTTGTCACCATGACATTTAGCTGTCTATATGGGTTTATCATTACCTATATTATGCTCCCTTAGAGGTCCAAAACCCTAATGTTCCTAAATCAAGTCTTGGAATTAGAGAAAATCTCATTAAAACCTTAAAAAGCCTAACTCTACACTTTTCCTAGTCCTTACCTGTGGTACCGTAGTTTCTTTCTTTATAACCCGCGGCACATCCCACACATTCTGCTTATTAAAACTGTGGACCTCCGTAAAAGGTAAAATAAAAGAAAAAGTAAGTTCTAGAAGCCCAGCTGGTCAAATATTCTCCCAACTGGAGGCTTCTAGAAGCATAATCACATCGAGCTTCATCCCTTCATTCGTGAACCTATATCCCTTCATTAATGGAGTTTATCCCTTCGTATTTGGAGCTCAAATCCCTTCATGAGAGGAATTTATCCCCCTCCTTATGGAACTGAAATCTCCTTCATTCTCCTATAAATTGAACTCATGTTTCAGTGAAGGGTAGATTGATAGATTGGAGATGGTAGATGAAAGATTGCAAAGAGCATGCTCTCTATATTAGCCATTTTTGGTATGAGAATGATTACACACTCATGTCCATAATTTCATGTTAGTTCAGAGAGAAGAAGGCTTGTCAATCTGAGGAGGAACGATTGTTCAGGACCCTGGAAGAACCTGTATAATATCAAGGCGAAAGCTTGTAAGGTTACTTATTTTATACAAGATAATATAAATGGATTCTATTTTCTCATTGAATTGTTCTTGTATCTATTTGAGTAATTTTATTTTCAGATTCCTTGATCACTGAAATAGATTAGTGTTTTCTCAATTATTATATCTTGCAGGTGATTTTGATCCTTTTATTTGTCTTTGATTGCAGGTCTTTCGTGTTGAAGTGACCTCTTTTTGAGCGACTAGATGGAAGATTACAACAAGCATTGGACTTCAGGTAGGAGCATGTCCTCATACTTTTTTAATTAATAATTCTGAATAAAAAATGATCTAGAGAAAATGATTTGCATTTGGTTGTTTGTTTCTAAATATCCTTAGGATACTAGGGAGATCATTCTTTACCACAAGAAGGATTTATCTGCATAACAGTAGCAAGCGACAAGAGAAAATATATTGTCATAGTCTTCTCCCTCTTTCTCAGAGAAACCTCGGGCCACAAATCTCGCTTTGTACTTCTCAATGCCTCCATAAGCTCCATGCATGACCTTATATAGTCATTTTGAAGTTATGATAAAATTTCCCTTAGGTCTCGACATAACATCCCATACATCATTCTTCATAATCGATTCATATTCTTCGACCATGAAATCCTTCCACTGTTATTTCAAAAATTATTCAAAGGTAGAAGGCTCAACCTAGATCATAGTGATCATAGCTGCAACCTATCCTTGCTATCAACATGGCTTCTTACTTTCTCTAAAGGTCCTTTTGGTAGGAACATATCTCTCAGCATCCTGTAAAATATCACAAAGCCATAATGATCTCTTCTTGGAAGGGGGATCACTTGGAGGAGGATCCCAGGGGTACATAGGCTCCATGGGATCATCAACAATGTCCTTATTATATTATGGCACAAAGGACCTTCTAATATGTTCATATCATCATCTTTCTTCTCAGCAGGAGGAGGTGGAGGAAGGTCTCTTGATTTTCCAAGGGTAGAATCTTCATCGAAAGTTACATCCCTACTAAATTGATATTCCATTGACCATATATGTATATTCTAAATGCTTTAGAATTTTCACAATAACCAACAGCTGTACATTTCTTTCCAAGGGCTTCCAAATTCTTCCTCTTGTCCTTCAACACATGGAAATATACATGGAAACAAAATATCTTGATATTTCCAATGCCAAGCTTCACACCTATGAATAATACTTCGGGAGAATGTAAGGTTTCAC
Source organism: Pinus albicaulis (assembly GCA_034641835.2). Classification (NCBI taxonomy): domain Eukaryota; kingdom Viridiplantae; phylum Streptophyta; class Pinopsida; order Pinales; family Pinaceae; genus Pinus; species Pinus albicaulis. The sequence continues at coordinate 906,850,514 of CM076577.1, forward strand.
ATATGTAAATACTTCTTCGAGAGTCTTGTTGTCCAATGCTTGATGAGGAGGGCCCAGTTTTGAGCATATACCACTATATTTGCAGCTTCTCCCCAGTGGAATTTTGACAAATGTTGATCATGGAACATAACATGGGAAACTTCCACGATGGACTTGTTCTTTCTTTCGACCACTCGATTCTGCTCGGGATGATAAGGTACACTGGTTTACTTCTTAATACCTTCCTACTTTTAGAAGTCGATGAATTCATTTTAAATGTACTCTCAACCATTGTCAGACCTGAAGATTTTGATTTTCTTCCTTGTTTTATTTTCTATCAGCGCCTTGAATTCCTTGAACATATCAAAAGCCTCATCCTTATGCTTCAAGTAGTATATTCATGTATTCTTTGAGAATTCATCAATACATATTATATAGTAAATATTTCCACCAATAGAGTGCATAAGCATGGGTCCACATAGGTCAGGATGAATGAGTTGAAGAATATCATCGGTATTGTTCCCACTAGAGGGGATTGGTCCCCTTGTATTCTTTCCACTAGCACATCCTGGACATACTCCATGATTGGATTGAACATTAGGCATCCTAGAGAATAACTTCTTCAATTTAAGTAGAGCACATAATGTAGATGTGCCAAACTTTGGTGAAATAGTTCACTTTTATGATTAGTGTTATGGACCATTATTAGTAGAGGTGTTCCATTGACTCTATAGATTATTTCAACTCTAGATCCCAAGGGAAAATCATCCCTCATGCGATATTCCATAGGCCATGTGAGGAATTTTCCTTTGATGAAAGCTAATCTCATACCCTTGTCTTCCAAAGTAGAAATAGATACCAAGTTCTTCTCTAATCCTGGAACATACAACACATCATGAATAAGAATGGATTCACCAGAGTCCAAATGAAATTTGATAGAACCAAAATTCACAGGATGAGTAGAGTTGTCTCCAAGAATGATTTTCAAGCTTGTATCCCTCTCAACCAAGTTAGATATGACTTCCTTACACCTAGAGAAATTTTCAAAATCCCCACTACATATCTGTTATCACTCTATAATTTAGAAGACTGGAAAGACTAAACTACAAAGCGCATCATCAAAACCACTTGAAGTCTAGGATCTAGCCCTCCTAAACTCAGAGAGGGATCTCTCTATTAGATTTATATTCGTTCAAGTTAACTGGTATTAGGCTAGTTAATATTGATCATAAGATTTGTTTTTTTTATTGTTCTTGGTTAGATAGGGGGGGCCTTTCCTAAATGATTTCCATTGGGCTATGGAGTCAAAATAGGCTGGGGGTACACATCAAATTCCAGAGTGAATGCAAGGCAAGCTAATTGCAAATACTGGTGCTTATAGCTGAGTGGAATTATGGGATGAAGAAAAGTGCTTTTAGTGATGACTTAAGAGCAATTAAGAGTTATTAAATCATACATCAGGAGAAAACATTGAAATTGTAAAGACAGTCAGAATTAAGGTACTCTCAAACAACAAATATTAATATAACTTTCTTGCTTTACAAATAGAATTATAAATGAAACACATGAAGAGATTGCAGTGAGAAAACATTAAACGCAGTGAGGAAAAACATCAGCATGACACATAACACATGAATCTTGTAGAATGCTCTCTTTATTGATGCTCCAACATGAAAAGTACAAATTACTTGCAATGAAAAGTTTTTACAAAACCAGGGTCCAACCCCTGTTACAGAATGAAAACTTCTATTTAAACTATTTGCACCGGCTTGCCGTTATTGAAAGGGAAATCGGTTCATTTTCCATAAGGGTAACTAAAAATGGGTCTACGCGTCTTATGCAAGGACACATGTGACTATTTCTGGAAAGATGTACAAAGTAGAAGTGAAAGTGTCCCTTCATTGTAATGGCCCTCAGGCAGGTGCTCGATGTTCTTGTGGAGTTGTTATCTGACATCGTGGCAGTCTACTGTGCTGGAAGATATGATACAATATATGTGCTCACCCGGACAATTCACTGAGTTGCCAACTTCGTCACTGGACTGAGTTTTCATCCTTCTTGGAGCCTACATAGATTTTCCCAACTCTCTGGAGTCAGGATCTTGGTCCTGTTCATCTTCTTGTAGACTTCATCGGTTTCTGTGTACTTCACGAATGTGGGTTTCAGCTAAAAAATGTGCTTCACCTTATGCTGTATGAAGACATCATCGCTGATGAATTCATAGAATGCTTCCCCAGTCATGGTGTTCTTCAAATTTGTGAACTTGGCTATGTCCTCATATATCTCTGTGAGCCTCTTTACATAATCAGTCCTGGGCATCAGTTTATTGTTGATGACAAACAAGGAAGGAAATCCTATTTTGTTCAGTGGTTCAATCCTGTTAAAAACCTACTCACCCGAATCTCAAGCTATTGGCATCTTTCATCTAGCTGTGTGACTAGACTCTTCTTATTCAACACCCTTTTACCTTCAAGAACATAGGCTATTATGTCGGCCACTTCCAGTTGCTCCAACTCATGGCTACTCTTGGAATTTAGGAATCCGATGATCTTGTTGGTAGTTTGGGGCTTATCTCCAAGTTCCTCATTTTTTTTCTTAATGGCGACCTTTACTACCCCAATTAGATCCCTTTCTTCAAAAATTATCTGAATGGAGGGCAATATATCATTTACAGACTCAATTATATCCAACCATATGATTTGTTTCACCCTTCCCATCATGGAGCCAATTGAGGACTCTTGGAGAGACTTCTTCAAGCTCTCATTCAGCGTTTTGCTGACCTGCAGCTTTGTGGCATGGGCGAAGTATTTCCCTTTGAGTTGCTCTAGCAGGCTAGTGAGTTGATTTCGTAGCCTTTTGATCTTCGTTGACTGTAGAGATATATTCTCCATCACCTTGGCTAGCTTCTCAGTACTCTTCCCCAGTGCTCCTGTGGATGTTGTAGCTGCTAGGATCACTATGAGAGGAACCGCTAGTAGGGGCATCGTGGCCTTAGATGCTTCTTTTACTGCTTCTTTTGTTGCTCCCTTCACAACATCCGTTATTGCTTTCTGTCTTTCTTGGATCATTTTACCCATCTCATCTTCCATTTTCTTGATCTATTCTGTTTGTTCAACAATTAATTGCAGCATTTCTGCCTTCTGTGTTTCGGTTTCTTCTATCTCTTTGGCCATAGGGTATTATGTTATTGGCATCTTAAGCTGCCTCCTCAAAGCAGCTATGTCTTCATTCTTCTTCCTCACAAGGGTTTGTGCCACTGCTATGTTCGATGGATTGTACCCGAGCTGTATCACTAACTCCTCTAGAGATTTTATCTTTGAATATTTGGCCATGGCGGAGATCTTTTCCAACTTTAATTGTGACTGTGCGTTGGACAAAGTCACCTGCAGTTTTGAGAGGCTCATGGATGTGTTGGTCAGGGTGGAGGAGATCATTTCCCCAGTCTGCTTGTGCATCTCCATCTGGTCTATTGGATGGATGCTCTTTGCATTAAAATCAAATGATGTTCTCTTGTAGTCGGCTGAACCTTTGGGTTGAGGAACTTGTGCTTCCAAGAATGCCAACCTCATTCTCCCCTTCTCAGAGTCAAAGGCTGATAGGAGTCTACTCTGGGAGCTGCTTGTTTGTATCGAAAATTTATTGTAGCTGTTGGTCATGAGAAACTCATTCATTCTCTTGATTTCCCTGAATGTTTCATGGATGTCTTCCTCCTCTTGTATAGCAGTGGAATTTTCCAAAAAATGACAGAATGGGCTTGAGAGTCTTCACCTTACTTTTTCATGTCGAATTCGAACTTGCTGGATTGAAAACAGGTGAACATGTACACCAACACAGAGGTGTATTTAAATACACCTTCTGTTTGAAAATTCAATAATTGATCCTGGATCACATCAACAAGGAATTGCGGATAGTTTAACATAACAGTGTGGTGGGATTCTACAGAGAATATGGACAAGAAAATAATTATGGCTTCATCTATCAATTGATCATTATGATAACCTAACAAATAAGACAGGGTGGTGACAATGTGCTAGGTCCTTTTTGGGAAGTTGGATGATGAATATGGGGGATTTGTTGTAGGCATTGGTGCATTGGGGGCCATGAACAACTCTAAGGTTTTGGCTCTAGTAGAAAAATCTAATCCCTAGTACAGTCCTACAAGGTATTCATATGAAAAAGGGACAATGTTTTCAACAATGGGGGCCTGCAACATCTCTTGAATTGTTGGGGAATTTACATGAAACAAAATCTCTCCTACAGAGTTCACTATGGCTCTTTGCTTAATGTCATAGCAGAACTGAAATTTCCTAATTAGCTCAGGGCGGCTATGGGTCCTAGGGAAAATGTAATGTGGTAGCTTGGTCTTCCATAGGATGATGCCATCTACTTCGTGAACAAGCTTATCCTCGAGCCAGTAGTAGACATTGAACATGTCGAGGTCTAACTCCGTCTTGTGGACCTTGTAATCGCTGTCAGTGAGGGGAATATGGTCTATGTTTACCTGGGGATAGACCATGGGATTGAACGACTGCTGATCTGCCTTGGGAGGCATGGTTTTATTTTTGCTTTATGTTTCACCTGCAATGGAGAATGGGATGTAAGAGAATGGGAACAGAGAAGGGGGAAAATGTATGAATTGATACTGGGGAAGGGGTAAGACCGAAGGGGATCGGGGTCGAAAATGAATTACCTGAAACGATAACTGTAGCCAGGCTCACAGTGCCAGTCGTTCCTTCTTCGATGTGCAATTTACCCTTTGACCAAGGTGGATGGTCGTGATATCCTTTGCAGTTGTCCGTAAGTGTCACAACTTGTGGAAATTCGATCGAAACAACAAATGGAAACAGTGGTGTCGCGGTAAGTTCAAGTTTTAACACATGGTTGGAAGGTAACCATTGAGTTGGCATGGGTTTGTTGAACAATGGCCCGACCATTCATGGTGCAACGACACTATTGGTGGAAGGGGATGTGACAGGGTAAGGTGGACAGGTGATGGATGATGCAGCGTGGCGACATTGAAAATGGTCATAGGCGATAATGGTTTGGGGAAGGCGGAAATAGTTTTTCGGAGGGGGGCCCTGGTAGTAAGTGGTAATGGAGAGGGGTGGTGCAAAATGGTGAGAGCGCGACACATGGAGGGGTAGGTGGTAATGGATACCAACCATTTCGAACACCCCCCCTTTGTTAACATCCACCGGCTGAAGGGGGCCCGAAATGAATTGAGGGCCGTGGATGGCGAGGTGAGGGGCGGAGATGGATGGTATGGTGAGAGATGTTTAGGGCTGATGCGATGAGTTGATGGGACTGTGGGCCCGGGTCTGGCGATGAGCGCTTGGGGGAAAACATGACGTGGTGAGGAAGGTGGGGCCTGACCGCAGCCCGCAGATTGCAAAATTTAACTTAAAGCAGTAGAGGTAAACTCTAAATCTTACGAAGTGCGAAGTGTGGGGAAATGGGAGGTGACATGGCAGTAAGGGTCCCACGACTATCGTAAATCGCATTTCGGGGAATTTAGTTATTAGCAGTAAGGGATAACTTAAAACTTGTGAAGTGCGAAGTGCGGGGAATGGGAGGTGACGTGGGAGGAAGGTGGGGCCCGACCGCAACCCGCAGATCACAAACTTTAAATTGAAGCGGTAGAGGTAAACTATAAATATTGCGAAGTGCGAAGTGAGGGGACGACGCAAGTGACGTGGCAGGGAAAAGTGGGACCGGCGGCATCGAAAATCGCAGATCTTAGGATTTTGTAATACACAACGGGGGTTAAACTTTAAAACTTGCGAAGCGCGGGGAGATGGAGTGACGTGGAGGGAAGGTGGGGCTCGACTGCAGCCCGCAGATTGCAACCTTTACTATTCTCTGTTAGCATTGTCCTTTTGAACTTGCGAAGTGAGATTTGGTGTATGGCGGGACTTGTACAATGCTTCAGATGAAACAGATTTCCCCTCACAGGATTTTGAAGTCACCATTTCCTTTTCTTCTTTTGTTTCTTCCTCCTTTGCATATCTACTTACCTGAAACTACACATCTAACATATTTTCCTCCCTTTGTAGGGTGCATTTAGACTTGCAAACCTTGAACATTTTCTTTAACATTCTAGTCTAACCCCTATCCCTTATTTCTCCTATTGGTTCAAATTAAGCTGTTGAACCAATCTCATTTCTACCTATCTACTAATAAGCCAAGATTAAACAGTTTGGAAAATCTTTATTTTCTAACCTATCAACAGAAATTGAAAACTTTCCAACTATGATTAAACTTTATGACTGGACAGACCTATCTAAAGAGTAGTGGCATTTGGACTTGAAAAACTTTCAATTTTACTTCTTTTTTGGGGTTCTTCTTTCTCTTTTTCTCCTTTTTTTTTTCTCTCTTTTCATTCTTTTCTCTTTTCTTTTTACACCCTCTTTTATTTCTCTTTTTATTTTTTTTTATTTGAAATCATTTGAATTTTGAAAGGCCTTTCAAAAATGAAAACCTTGCATGAAATATGAAGTATCCAGTCACCTTGAGATCCTATAATTTATAGGGTACTAATAGTGGCTCTAGCTGGGGATGGCGCTTCTTGAAAAGAAGGGTCAAGAACTTGACACTAGTAGCCTTGGATGCTCCCTTTTTTTCACATTTTTGATTGCTTTCCTTTCCTTTCAACTGATTTCCTTTATATTTTTATATCTACTCATCGAACTAGGCTTAGGGCCTTCATTGCAGGCTTCAACCTCGTCCAATGAATTGTTGAAAACTATAAGACTGTGGTATTTACAAAGATGAAAATTTAACCTGAGTTTAGAAAAAACAATTTTTTAGAATCCTGCCATTGACAGGACCTCCAGATACTTTAGTACCATCCAACCCTTAGAATTATTTTCCTTGAAAGCATGAATGATGTATGGACCTTGCCAAATTTTGTCGAAATTTCCATGCTTGCCTTTATCCTCTCTCCTGGAATCCCATTTCAGAACCTCGTCACCTAAACATAAATCATTTTCCTTGGTTCTCTTGTCAAATATCTTCTTGATATTATGTTGCATCACTTGGGTTCTATTGTAAACCTCTTCTCTAGACTATTGTAGCTGAATGGTGTCATTAATCCTTCTTTGAATTTCATTCGGTTCAGCTTGGACCTCTTGGATTATCTTCATCACTGGAACTTCCAAGGAAGAAGGAAATATTGCATCCATTCCATAAACCAATTGGTATGGATACATGCCAATTGATTTCTTCGTGGTGAGCCTATCAGCCCATAGAGAATTTATCAATTTCTTGTGCCATAATTTCTTATTCTCCTTCAGAAGCTTCTTAATGATGTTCACCAGGGTTTTATTGGAAGATTCAGCCAGTCCATTGCCTTGAGGGTAATAGGTTGTTGAATTCCCCAATGTTATATGATATTTGTGACAGAAATCAATCATCTTTTTGGATCTGAAGGCAACAACATTGTCAATGATAATTTTCGTAGGACAACCAAATCTAGACAAGATGTTGGTTTCTAGGAACTTTATAATGACAGAGTCAGTGGCATTACTAGAAGGGGTGGCCTCTATCCATTTGTTGAAATAATTTGTAGCAGTAAGGATCCATTTGTGTTGAGCAGAGGATGGAGGGTGAATTTCTCCTATGAAGTCTAACCCCCACTACTGGAAAGGGCTTTCTACATAAATAGGTTTCAGGGGTAAGGGCAACAATTTCCTCTTTCCTTCAAATATTTGACATTTATGGTAGGCAGTAACCATCTTATGGACATCAGGGAAAATAGTGGGCCAATAAAAAACCAACTCTCATGATTTTGTTAGCAGTGGTTTTCTAATGGAGATGGCCACCACAGTCACCTCCGTGGAACTCCTGCATTTCTCTATCTGCATCATCCTTTAATAAACATTTAAGAAAAACACGTCCAATGTCTTTCCAATACAAAACATTATCCAAAATGCAGAAGTTAACAGCTTTGAGTTTTAGGAATCTAGCCTTTGTTTTAGATAAATCAGGAGGAGCATTCAGATTAGTCAGTACATACAAAATATCAGCATAACATGGAGAATTCAGCAATGCTTCGTCAATTGGTGGAGTCACCAACTCCTCTTGATCATCTAATGCATGTACCACGTTGATGTCTAGTGCGTGTAAATTATATTCTGCCATCAATTCAGCTAGTCCTTGGCCCGTGATCAACTTGTTAGGCCTAATTTCCAAATCGTACTCTAGGATCACTGCAATCCATTTCCCTCGTTTGCCATCAGGACCGTTTTGTGTTAGAATGTCTTTGACCACTACATTTGGGAAATAAGCAATGATATGTGAATGTAAAATATATACTCTAAAATATTTCAGTGCTTTAACCAATTCAAAAGCCCATTTTTCTATGATACTATATTTCAGGGATGCATCTATTAATGCCTTGCTAAAAAATGCTATTGGATGGTCTTTTCCTTCACTATTTTTCTGTAACAAAACAGTAACAATAATATGTTCAGAGGCAAAAGAAAAAATCATGAAATATTTGGTGAAATCTGGGCTGATTAGTACTGGGGCCTTTGTCAATGCTAGCTTGACCAAGTCAAAGGATTGTTTCTCTTCTATGGTCCACTTTATTTCTGATCCCTTGTTTAGCATGTTAGTGATGTTCCTTAAAAGTTCTGCCAAGTTAGGTATAAATCTCCTCAGGAAGTTGATTTTACCAATGAAGGACTGGAGTTCTTTCAAATTTCTGGGATGGTTGATTTTCAATATCCCTTCAGTCCTGCTAGGTCCAATTTTGATTCCATCCTTAGAGATAATATGGCCTAACAATTTTCCTTCTTCCAGACCAAACAATGTCTTCTTAGGATTTAGGGAGAATCCAAATTTTCTACATTTTTTGAAAACCCTTCTCAAGTGTGTTAAATGGTCTTCATCGGTTTTAGAAAACACAATGTTGTCATCCAAATAAACCACAATAAAGTGGCCAATGTCATCCACAAATGCAATGTCCATGGCCCTTTGAAAGGCAGCTCCAGCATTCATTAGTCCAAAGATAATTTTCACATACATGAAAGTCCCCCAAGGGTTGTAAAAGTTGTCTTATCTTGGTCATCAGGGTGTACTAACACTTGATTGTAACCAGAGAAACCATCTAACAAGGATATCCTACTGGAACCCACTACCCTTTGTAATATGTGATCCATCTTTGGTAAAGGGTAGTTATCCTTAAGAAATATCTTATTAAGGTTTCTGAAGTCAATGTAGAGTCTAATCTTGCATGTTTTCTTCCTAGTTGGGACAATATTGGACACCCACTGGGAGTACCTGAGAGGCACTATGATATTTGCTTCATACATATTTTTAATCTCTTTCTCAACTAAAGGCATTAACACATGATCTATTCTTCGCAATTTCTGTCTGAATGGATTTTGATTTTCTTTAATTGGGATCTTGTGCTGAATGATGCTAATATCATAGTATTTCAAATCCTCATAACTCCATGCAAACACATCGATAAATTATTTGAATAAGGCTATATATTTTTTCTTTGTAATAGTAGGCAGAGATTTAGATAGTTTGACGATTTTGGGGTTATGTTCTGTGCCTCTATTACATTCCTCAATGTCTGTTTCAGTTGGCTCTATTTTGGGTTTTTTGGCCACATCGTTAAAGTCAAATAACTCTTCTAAAGGGACTAGCCCTCTAGGCATATTGTTGTCTTTAAGCTGGAGTATTTCAAATTCCTCCTTTTCCAGGTCTTGTTGTTTATCGGTATTATATACAACGTTTTGAGATGGAATATTTACAGTAGTATTTACATCTAGAACAATGTTTTTAGGAACAACGACTGGTGTTTCCTCAGTAGTTCGTACCTTCATAAGACCATCCCCCTCACAATCCATATCCACGTTACTGTTTTAAAATCACCTCTAGATTGCAGGAAGCTCTCAATTTGTTTATCACTACCAAAATCTTGCTAGTATCTCATGTTGCATGGTACGACAGGACGATGTTTGACCTCAATCATACGCTGCTTGTTTGGGTGAGGTAGCTTATAGGTGCTTGTTGAAATAGCTAGGCCATTGGCTAGGACATTTTAGTTTCTGGGGATGACTACCAAATCATACTCCTCGAAGGTCCTCAAAAAATCAAGGACAAAATTTTTATAAGCTCTCAGTCCAAGGTGTTTGGCTACATATAGCCCTCTAACCTGTTTAATGACTAGCTCAGAATCACCTTGCACAAAGATCCTCCTTGCTCCTAATATTTTCAACATTTGTAATCCCAACATCAGGGCTTCATACTCGGTAATGTTGTTTGTGCAATGGAAGTTTAATTTGTATGAATGCCCCTGTGCACTATTGTCTCTTGTTTTATACATCCAGATTCATACCCCAGAGCCAGCTTGGCCGCATGAGCCATCAAAACTCATGTTCCAAAGAGGTTCCTGGGCACAATTTGGTTGCTATGTTTGGGATTGATTGTCAGTGTTTTCTATGGGATCATTTTCTACCTGGGAAATTTGTGACTCAGTGATTCCATCGTTATACAAAATGAAAGAATCCAGGTCAGTGTGAACATATTATAGAGGATAATTGTGAGGCTTCTCTTGGCTACTTACCATGTACTTCATCAATGTTTCTTTGTAAAGCTTCCTCGATTGACTGAACACCGGAATGGTAGCATAATTCATGTTTAGTTGCAGAGTTCCTTGTAATTCCCCCCCCCGCCCCCATGAGCGAGATAAAAGAATTCCGTATTTTGGGGGAATGCCTGCCACAATGATATCCATCACTAAACTCTTCGCAAGTATTTGAGCTAGAGTGACACAAAGGTCCTTGATCAGGCCTAGGCACTTAAATTTTCGAGAATCAAAAGAGTATAAATCCCTGTAGGGTATAGTGACTTCGAGGCTGAGTTTCTCCATGACTGCCTAGGGCATCAGGTTGTGTGAGGCACCAGAATCCAACATGGCGTTATGTAGTATTTTATCATGAATATTTAAACTGATATAAAAAGGGGGAAATCCTTCTTCTTAGGGTCTGCCATCAACCTCTGGGCCAAAAAAGAGTTGAGGCTAGTCATCACTCAAATTGACAGTGTCTGTAATCTCCCCTATATTTAACACTTTCAGGAATGAGATCTGTAAACTTTTTTGTTGAGAAATTCCATGAGAGGGACATAAATCTTTACTTTCGCAAGTTCACTCTCAATACTGAAGGGAGTTTGATTTCTTAGTGGGTTTGACATATCAATCCTTTGAGCCTCTATTCTTTGGGTAGCTTCGGTCTATTTTCTTGTACTGGGGATGTCCTTCTGAGTGTTTCTGGTAGTAACATCTACTAGTTTCTTGGCACTGTTCTCTATGTTTTTATTTTCTAAATTATTTAATTTTTTCTTAGTGTTTTCAGTCGTTTTCTTAGCTTCGGATTTAGATACTTTCTTAGTGGAGTTCTTTGAATTCCCATTATTTAAGTTTTCCAAATTCTTTTTTCTCCTTAAGTTGTATTGTCCATGGACTTCCAAAATGGCATCCTCAAAACCCAGTTTGTAGTCATCAGATCCTTCGGGTCCGAGGTCAGTTTGGGCTAGTGAGAACAAGTCCTTCTCTTCTTCAGTGAGGAAGACATAATCCTCTTCATTGATTCCCATTAGATTTATATGATTTTCCTCCTCTTCCTCCACTATCCCTTCGTTATCATCAACATAATTTTCTTGAAAGGGAGGACTAATATGCTGATCGGGACCCCTTTGCTCTCTCTGCCTAATTTGTGGAGGGTTTCTCCTCGGATTTTAATTTTTGTTTTGGGGTGTTGGTTGATTGTCTCTGGGTAGCACCCTTTCATTCAAACTCATCCTCTCAATCATCCTCTCCATAGTCCTCACTAGGTTATCGATCTTGGCATCAGATGTGGAAGCTATAGGCTCTTCTCTTATGGTGACTCTCCTCTCGGTCCTCATCCTAGCCCTTTTAGCTAACAAATTAGCCTCCAAACTCACAACAATATTCTGCATTTCCTCTAATGTTGAAGATTCTCTTTCCCTGAGCTGATAGGCCATATTTGGGTCAAATCCATCTGGGAATTTAAGTAGCACTATCCCTTGGGGTGGTCTCATATTGACAGTGATTGCGTTATATAAGTTGTTAAATCTAGCACAGTGATCTTGCACACACTCTTCGGGGGATATTTTGATAGTTTCATACTTTGATAGAATCTGCAGTGGGTTTTTCTTGATCTCCCACCTATTGATAAATTTTTGGTGGAAAGCAAGGATATTGTGGATAATATTAGGAGTCAAACCTCTAAACCATTTTCTGGATTCTCCCCCTAAACTCTGGGCAAACATTTTCTTCAACTGGACACTGTCATCATCAATTTCTTGTCAAAAAAATCATTCATCTTGTCAATGTGTTGCTAGGATGTCGCGGGTCCAGTGCTTTCAAACAGGGGAATCTTAAACTGGTAGTCTTGGGGCATAAGGGGTAACGGGACTAGTAGCACCAATGGGGCATATCGGGTCGCCATAACTAGTGGAGCTTGTGGAGGGATATGTATGGTGGGTGAGTGTAATATTCCCAATTTTTCACAAGATAATTGGAATATTAGAGTTCTTAATTTCCTTATTTAATTAAGTAAATAAAAGGGTGGAGGGACCCATAATCCTTAAATATGAATAAGATCCACTTTTTATGTGTGAATGTGGATTGATTAAACATAGATCTACATAATGGAGTAGTGGAGCAGCTACTAATGTGAAAGGAGTGGAGATCATGTCTCATTAATAAGATAGATCATAGAGGTTAAAGCCAACTGAGATCATGGAGGGAATCTAATGTAAGCTCATATAGCATTCATGATGAAGTGATAGAGGAACTAGTGCATTTAATGCGCACATGATGGAGAGGGTGCACATTGCATGTAGACATGATGGAGGACTTGGAGAGACAACACTGTCAACCATGGAGGATTATGTCCACATGAACAATGTAGTTTAGAGGTGGGCCAGGGCTTGGGAAGGCTCACTTTGTATATAAAGGAGATGAAGGCAACATTGGAGGCATGCTTCAGTTTATGATTTGATGATCTGTTTAGATTTGGATTTGGGAGGTGACATCTCCATGCACTCTTATGCTATTTAGCTATGTTTGTAGTGCTGTTTAGCACAGGGTGTTCCCGAGCGGGAATATCACCCTTACCCAAGAAGGACTTGTGTACCTACCCTGGGAAGGTTATTCTAAGCTACCATTCATCATCAAGAATTGGTGCTACACCATTTCCGCTCTCTGCAGAACACATACCTTCAGGAATTACACAATTTTTGAAGAGCAGTTTGGGAGGAGGAGGTTGTCTTCAGTATTTCAGCTAGAGAACCGGTGAAGGATTATTCTTGTCACCTTGAGCTTCAAGATAAAAATTCCTGACGCTTCATTTCAGATTTGGCATCAGGCCAAACATTATTGACCTCCCTTCAACAATAGTCCCATCAAGGATTACACATTCCATCATTGTATATCTAGAGGAGGAAGTAAGTTCCTAGTATTTCAGCTAGGAATCCTTTGAAGGATCATCCCCTCACCTTGCCATCACTGTTTCTATCAGCCTATTAGCCTAGAGCTTATTTCAGCATATTTCAATAGACATTGAGTCACTCCCTCTTGTACAGTGCAATTTTCCCAGCAGCAGCATTTTCAGTTGCTGCATCTTAAAGGAGGAGGAAGAAGAGACAAGATCTCAAGCTTCTAGTTTGGAGATCTGAAGGAGGGATCAACCCTCAAAGCTTAGATCTATTTGTATAACATATTTTAGCCATATTTGGATCAGATCTAGCGTCAGATTTTCATAACCCAACAGCCAAGGGATCAAACCCTAGGAGGGTGATTTTCCAAACTCATAGATCTGAAAAATCCTTTCTGGGTTATCTTGGGTTTCCATCACATTGGCCAGATCTTGAATCTTGGCATTGTCAGAGCCCCTGAGCTTCATAGATCTGCATTTCCCTTTTCATGAGCTATATGTACATCATCAGCAAAAGGGACAACGCAATATTTCTTCCTGTAGCTCTCCAGTTACGCAGTGCTAGTTGTAGCAAGTTTGCAGGGTCATTCTAGGCCTCTTCTTTGGCTAGAGTACCTCTATTTTTACATTGTTGTAACTGTAATCCATCTCCAATGAATAAAATGGCTCAAATTATATGTATATTCTGTTGTTGTCTTTATATTTATTATTTATCTTGCTACAGTTCTGATATTGTGTTTGAGTATTACTGCATTCTCCCTTTTGGGATATTATAGTGTTATCAAAGCATGATCTTTTTCTCAGCTTGTGGACATTTTGACAACATATGAAAAGCAGATAGCATAGATCTACTATAATGGAGAGATTAAGTTTTGCTGCATATTTCTTGAGAACTATGAAGGATATCTCTAAGGAGATCAATGAAATGAAGAAATAAAGGCAGAGAGAAACCTCAAGAAGGTTTCAGGATGAAGAAGGTACCAACACTTCTTATCAGCAACAAAGAAGACCGGAGAATCATAGATCTCCTCATAGATCTACTATGCCCACTTTCTTTGAAGAAGGTGAATGGTATAGGAATGAAAGAAGAAGAGAACCTGAGACTTATGAGACTCTTAGTCTATATCTAGAAGAGTACAAGGCACAGTCTAGAGCATTCAAGGAGAATCTAACTCTCCAACAATTATTCAAAATCAAAGAAGAAAGAGGATCCTTAGCAGCAATAGAAGAAAGAGGCACAATAGATTCTATCTACCTACATTTTATGGATCTTCCTCAAGAATTGTAAAGGCTTGGAGGAAAGATTTAGATACATTTTTTAGGCTACATCTTGTAGCTGAAGGAAAGGTTGTTCAGATTGCAACACTTCATCTTTATGGTGAAGCCAATGGCTGGTGGTTGGGTCACATGGAGCATACAAAAGTGATTAAATATTCAGATTTCTTTCACAATTTGAGAAAGAAGTTTTATGGAAGAAAACCAGAGATGCTTCACAAAGAGACATTTCCTGAGAAGTCAAAGTAGGATGTCATTCTTGTCACTGTAGACAAAGAGTCACTACATTCACCACCAGCTGCAAAGGTTCTTGTATCCGGAGAAGAGACACTTGCATATTTGCAAGATAGTCTTGAGCTCTTGACATATAGAGTCCCAAGCATGATTCAGGAGATGCACGAGGAAGGGGAGGGTGATTTCAGCACTGGTACATTGATAGAAGAGTAGCCATCACTCTTACCAGCAGTTGGATAGATCATTGCACCTGAAGAGGAAACTCTTGTGACCTTGCAAGATGTTTCTGAATCTCAGTTGATCCAAGGTATGCATCCACTTCCATCTCATATTGTTTTAGTACCTCTTATTGAAACTTATGGGAACATGCCATCAAGGCCAATGCATAACCAAGGGTTAGAACAATATGATGATTTGAAGCAGCATCATATCACTGCGCACAGGACTCTTGATCTAATCAAGGAGGAGATGAAGAACTATCCCAGTTTGTCATTGTTAAACTACATTCAACCCTTTGAGTTGAAATGTAGAATTTCAGAAGATGGGATGAGCATGATCCTATGTACAGTGGCTGGTTATGAGATCAACATTATGCCTTGATTTAAGGCAACATATACATCAACTTGCAGATCTACAGTGCTGTTAATGAGAAACAGTAAGAAGAAGAGGACCCATTCCTTATGGGAGAAATCATATGGCAGCTTCACTCATGAAGCAATGGAGAGAAATATGATAGATGGTAGACAACTTGAGATGGGCAATATTTTCCCCTTTCAAGATGACTCTTTTTCAATGAGCATCTCACAGCTCAAAGAGGAACTTCTACCTGTAGTAGATCCAAAAAATTATTGGTTTCGGAGGGCCATTGATGAGAAGAAGGTCTCATTAAGAGATCTCACTGGAGGTGCACTTCAACATGTCATGGAGTGCAAAGTTCTTCATCAGTTTGAGGAGGATGGTATTCTACAAAGGGATGATACCATGTTTATTCAGAACATCATTTATCATCCACATGGGGATGAGTGGGTGAGGATGATAAGCAAGGGGTTGCATGATCACTTGCATATATATGAAATGGGCCAGCAAGAAGCTTGGTTACACTGGTTGCTCTTGGGTGAGTTTGGTTCCTACCCAAAGGCTCCTATTTCTTTGATCCATGCCTTGAAAAACACTCATGTAATGAAGAAGGAGGCATGGCTGCACTGGCTGCTCTTGGGTGAGTATGGTCACCACCCAATAGCTCATATTTTCTTGACTCATGCCTTGTGTATCAATGATGTTATGCAGCAAAGGAATGCATGTTCATTTTGGTTTTCCTTAAGAGAGTTTGGCCATCACATGACATCTCCTATGCCTATGTGTTTCGTATTGTGTAAAACTTGGCATGGTACTCTCATGATGTGTATTGATGGTGTTTTCTTGTATTAGGATGATGTGACATTCTACATGTCTATCATTATGTTTTTACTCCATGATCCACATGAGGAGGTGAAAAGGCAACAAGATATCTTGATGCTTTGGTTGCTTTTGGGGGAGTTTGGCTTGTCCATCTTGCATGGTGGAGATGGAGGATGGCAGCAAAAGGCCCTACTCCAGTGGTTACTGTTGGGAGAATATGGTTTGAAATATTTGTCTACCCATATGTCTCTATTTCTTCTTTTTCATAATGTTGGAATGATGATTGGATCCAACGAGGCCAACAGGGCTAAGGATGAGCGCATGCCCATGCTCAATCTTCTTCATAATGGCATGGGATGAAGAGGTGTATTGTGAGATGGAGCTTTTCCTTTGTGGGAAGAACCACTTTATATTATGTATCTCATGTATGGATGATGATGTTGGGTAGCTTATGGTTATCACTTCAAATTTCTTGGATAAAGAAGGACATATAACTACACAGTTGGAGGTCATTCTATGCATTCTTGGGAGACAACTTTGGAACCAAACATGAATAACACATTGCAGCAAATGGAGGAGGCCTTCCTTATGAGGGTGCCATTTGGAGGGGAATAGATGCATTTGCATCTATTTTTGTAGTTGCTTGAGGAAAAACAACATTTTTCCGAGGAGGACTGTAATATTCCCAAATTTTCACAAGATAATTGGAATATTAGAGTTCTTAATTTCCTTATTTAATTAAGTAAATAAAAGGGTGGAGGGACCCATAATCCTCAAAGATGAATAAGATCCACTTTTGATGTTTTAATGTGGATTTATTAAACATAGATGTACATAATGGAGTAGTGGAGCAACTACTAATGTGAAAGGAGTTGAGATCATGTCTCATTAACGAGATAGATCATAGAGGTTGAAGCAGTCAACTGAGATCATGGAGGGAATCTAATGTAAAATCATAGAGCATTCATGATGAAGTGATAGAGGAAGTAGTGCATTTAATGCACACATGATGGAGAGGGTTCACATTGCATGTAGACATGATGGAGGACTTGGAGAGACAACACAGTCAACCATGGAGGATTATGTCCACATGAACAATGTAGTCTAGAGGTGGGCTAGGGCTTGGGAAGGCTCACTTTGTATATAAAGGAGATGAAGGCAACATTGGAGGCATGCTTCAGTTTATGATTTTATGATCTTTTTAGATCTGGAATTGTTAGGTGACATCTCCATGCACTCTTATGTTGTTTAGCTAAGTTTGCAGTGCTGTTTAGCATAGGGTGTTCCCTAGCAGAAATCCCACCCTTACCCAAGAAGGACTTGTGTGCCTACCCTGGGAAGGTTATTATGAGCTTCCTTTCATCATCAAGCATTGGTGCCACACCATTTCCACTCTCTATAGAACACATACCTTCAGGAATTACACAATTTTTGAAGATCAGTTTGGGAGGAGGAGGTTGTCTTTAATATTTTAGCTGGAGAACCGGTGAAGGATTATTCTTGTCACCTTGAGCTTCAAGATCAGCATTCTTGGGGCTTCATTTTAGATCTGGCATCAGGCCAAACACTATTGACCTACTATCAGTAGAAGTCCCATCAAGGATTGCATAGTCCATCATTGTAGATCCAAAGGAGGAAGGAAGTTCCTAGTATTTCAGCTAGGATCATTCCATCACCTTGCCATCACTGTTTCCATCAGCCTAGAGCTTATTGCAGCATATTTCAGTAGGCATTGAGTCTCTCCCTCTTGTATAGCATAGTTTTCCCAGTAGCTTCATTTTCAGTTGCTGCATCTTGAAGGAGGGGGAAGAAGAGACAAGATCTCAAGCTTCTATCTTGGAGATCTGAAGGAGGGATCAACCCTCAAAGCTTAGCTCTGTTTGTATAACATATTTCAGCCGTCTTTGGATCAGATCTAGCTTCAGATCTGCATAACCCAACAGTCAAGGGATCAAACCATTGGAGGGTGATTTTCCAAACTCATAGATCTAGAAAACCCTTTCTAGGTTATCTTGGGTTTCCATCACATTGGCCAGATCTTGAATCTTGGCATCACCAAAGTTCTTGAGCTCCATAGATCTGCATTTCCCTTTTAAGGAGCTATATGTACATCATCAACAAAAGGGACAACGTAATATTGCTTCTTGTAGCTCTCTAGTTACACATTACTAGTTGTAGCATGTTTGCAGGGTCATTATAGGCCTCTTCTTTGGCTAGAGTACCTCTATTTTTACATTGTTGTAACTGTAATCCATTTCCAATGAATAAAATGGCTCATCTTCTTTGTCTATTCTATTGTTTTCTTTAGATTTATTGTTTATCTTGTTGCAGTTCTCATATTGTGTTTGAGTATTACTGAATTCTTCCTTTTGGGATATTACAGTGAGGGTGGGCGTGTGGTGGTGCGGAATATGGAGGGATAAAAAACTGAGGTCAGTCCAACTCTGAGCTTTGGTCCTAAAGATACTTTTCTCAAACTATAAATCAAATGGAACATCTTGCAAGGTAACGAAGTTATCGGGCAAGGAGCTGGCCCTATAAAGAATCCTGTCACTGGTGGGACTGTTTGTTCTAGAAGATTTCCTCAATATTCTCTCAGGATTACCTATGATAGGAGGAGGATTTGGGTTTGGATGGGATCATATGGATATTATTTTGGGAGCCAGACTTCAGTCGAAAATCACAGATAACTGATTCTTGAATATTAGAGGAAACCAATCTTTAGAATAAAGGTGTATCATATAATGCTTTTTAGTTGGGGTTCCTGAGTTTGAGTAAAAATTGAAAAATTTCAGCTTGTTCCCCAGTATGGTCGCCAATATATTATCTCTCTATAATTTATAAGATTGGCAAGACTAAAATAAAAAGCACAACATCAAAACCGCTTGAAGCCTAGGATTTAGCCCTCCTAGACTCAAAGAGGGTTATCTCTATTAGATTTAGATTTGTTCAAGTTTACTGGTATTAGGCTAGTTAATATTGATCATAAGAGTTGTTGTTTTTATTGTGTAATATTCCCAAATAGCCCAAGCTAATGGAAATATACAATTTTGTTTAATTTTCCTGTTGCATAAATAAATGTGTAAAGGAGGACATTAAAAAATCCTAAAAAAAGTGAATAAATCAATGCCCCATGTGAAAAAGGTTAAATCTGGGCTATGTAAATGAAAAACCCTTATGTGTGAAAGGGATTGAGTGTAATATTCCTAAATTAGCATGCAGCTAATAGGAATATTAATTTTGCCTTTTAAATCCAGTTGAATGAATAAATGGGTAAGGAGGCTCATAAGTTGCTTAAGTATGAATAAAAATTCCTCATAGTGTGAAAATGGATCATGAAATAACCAGATTAAGAATCCACATGTGTGAACAAGGTCTAAACTATGTGGATAAGATCATGTTTGACCAAGTCAACATGATTTATTCTCAAAGAGTGGATCCTAAATAAAGCCAGCTCAATGTGAATAGAGATCAATCCAACTAGTCAAAATGAAGGCACCTTGAGTGTGAAAAGGGACAGGGCATGAAGATTCAGTCAAGGTTGACCAAGTCAGCGAATCTGTCTAGATACATTGAACCACCTTGATGGACAGTGTAGTTTTGGTGGAGGAGCCTTTGCATGGAAGAAACCTCATAGTGGGTGGGACCCTTGGTGAGGAAGCTCATCTATTATACTTGGCTATTTAGCTAAGTTGCTGCACTGCTTAGTGCAAGGGTTTTTCCAGGTGGGGATTCCCTACTCTTTCTTAGAGATCCTGTTTGAGAAATCTAAGAGGAGACTTCTGATCTGAATTTTCCACTACCTAGTGTTGGGCCAAGCACTTACCTTCAGCAAAAACGCAGTCCCTTCAGAAAACTGCATTATTTCTTAAGGTGTGCAGTGGGAGGGTTAAAACCCCATTTTGAGGAGCTAGTTTCCAAGAAGAGGATCAACCTTTCTTTGGGAGAGCTAGAAGAAGATTCTATAGCCATTTCTTTGTATGTTCAGACATTATTATGCAGAGCTTCAACTATACAACGTGATTCAACCATATATTTGCAGCAAATTTCTCTTGTAAATATTTTCTGTCAAGAAACACTTGCCGGGTCTTCTTGGATCTGTATAAAAGATATTAGATCTCTGTTTTTATGCCTCATTGAGTAATCAAATAAGAAGATATGATTTATTTCTCTATTCTCTGAGTTTTACCTCAATTAGACTGCACAGTCTCTTATGCAGCAACTCCGGTATTTTGCAGTCTTGGGGTTTTGTCAATTTCAAGATGTTTTGAGCATGGGAGGCCTGTTTAACTATGCTAAAGTAATTTCTTTCTAAAACTCTTTTGCATGCATGTCCTATATTATCTATTCTAAGAGAGAAAACCATTATTTTTCACTATTATAGCTCAATATTCAGAAAATAATGTTTTTGAGGCCAAAATTGCTGCTTTTCCCCACTTGGTGACATTGTAAAAAGGCATAGTTTGTTGCTGTGATTGTTATATAGAAGCTATGTGTTTAAATACACTACATGATTTGATTACTTGCTACTCTGCAACTTTAGAATAACTTAAGGTATTCTTGTTGTTGTAGAAAATCCTAGTTTTGGGATATTACAGTGGTATCAAAGAAACAATCTTGGCTCAGCCTGTGAACTTCAAGAATTATGGAGTCTTCTCATGGGGAGGAGGAGATTTGCAGAATAAATCAGAGAAAACCCTTTTTTTCTGGAGAAAAGAGGTTCCCAAAACTTCTCTTTCCAAATCTGTAGGGTAGGAGCAAGGGCATCAAAGAAATGAGGAGGGAGAAATCTAAAAATCCCTCATCAAGATCTATACAAGAGGAAGATTCTAAATCCTCATATTATGGATATGAGCACTCAGCCATATCATCAGATCTACCATGTTCTATCAGCAACTTCTTCATGAAGAGGAAGAAAGGATATGTGCCAAAGAGAGATACTCTTGGTGATTATTTGCGGGAGTATGAAGCTCAAGCTAAGGAGTTCAAAGATCACCTGAACTTCCAAGGATTTTTCCAAATGAAGGAGGAAAGGAGCACAAGGAGCAAGAAACAGGATGAGGGTAGATTCTTTCTATCCACTTTTGATGGATCGCCTCTATGTTCAGCTAGGGCTTGGGTGAAGGAGCTAGACACCTATGTGCAATAGCATCAAGTTTCAGAAAATGAGGCCATCAAAGTAGCAGCGCTGCATTTTGAGGGTAAGGTTTATGCTTGGTGGTTGTTTGAATCCTTTTCCTTTGAAAATTCAAATACATCTACTTATGCACAGTTTATTCAAAGAATAGTAGAAAGGTTTGATGGAGAATCATGTAAAACATTTCCTCTAGAGGATATCAAACCATATCAAACAAAACTTTTGCATAGGTTGGGAAAATCTATAAATCCAACTCCGTTTCTAAAAACCACTGAAGAGGAGGTGAGCTTGTTTGATACTTTGCCAAGGGAAATATCTCCTTTGGATGAAGGGCTTTCTTCTCAAAAGGAATACATGAAGATTCCTTCTTCAAAATAAGACCAAGATCTAAGGTCTATTGTTGAAGATAAGACAACTTCAACTATTTAAGAGGAGAAAGGGAAGGCAGGAGAGAATAGTGCAGTCATGACAATGGCACCTCAAGCACCTCATGAAGAGGATGATGGAGCACTTGCTCCAAGAAAAGAAACTCTTGCACTCTTGCAAGGAGTTCCACAAGGTCTCACCCATAGAGCTCTTGGAACAACACATGAGAAACATGTACCATCATTGTCAAATGATGAGATCTTGAGGATAGGAGGAGGAAAAGAGGAGGAAGGGAATCACAAGATGAAGAGCATGTACCCTTCTCTGTTTCAAAACTTGAGGAAAAGAAGAAGGCAAGAGGACCTATGCAATAAAGGTAGGGGAAAATCTGTCCACCTACATCCACATCCTACTCTATGCCGTGATGCCTCTTTGCAAGGAGGCATTTCACCAGGAAGACCTCCTGATTGGAGGAAAACTAAAGAGTTATCTCAATTATATGCAGCAACAACATATTTTTCTAGAGAGGGAACCTTGAAAGGAGCCACTATAGCGTTGAGGATCATTGATGGAAGGCTAAGAAGTTTTCTGAAATTGGCTTTGCTATCCTCCATTCATCTATTTGCATTGGAGAGGATAGATTCAGAAATTTGTATTGATATGAGCATAGTATCAAGGGGCCACTCCATAGCTTTGGAGAAAAAAAGGATACTCCAATATATAATGAAAATTTCTGAACATAACAAAAAGATAATTTCATAATTGTATGCAGGAGAAAAATTGTGGAATTTTTGGAGAAAGAGAACCTTTAGAGAGAAGGGTAACTCTCCTAAACTTCAATCTTGTCTTGAGCAAGATCAACTGCAGAAGAGGAAGCAAAGGGAAGTTGGGAATGCTCCAACATGTGACCTTGACATCCATCATGTTAAGGGGGAGAGCCATCATATGACAACTACCTCATTTTAGACGTCTACAACACTGTCAATGTTGGGAGGCCTAGTTCCTTATTGGGAGTCCCAACTCTTGGCAGAATATTCTAAGGACCTATTCACATGTAAGGTTCTTGATGGGCAAGCAATGGATGGAAAGTATAAGGTAGTTAATGGAATCATTTATGTTCATAATCAGATCTACTTAACTAAAGGTTCCAAGCTCAAGAAGAAACTACTTAACACAACCTATAAGGTCTTGCTTTCAAAACCCACTGGTTTCATTAAAGCATATCATACTATCTTAGATGGATTCATGTTGGAGAACTTCAAAGAGGATGTGCACTATCATATGAGGAAGTGCATGGATCATTTGCTAGTTGAGGGGGAACAAATCTCTTGGGAAGAGTTATCATTACCACCTCCTTATTCATTGAGTGTGAGAAGGAGCTCATCCATGAGCTACCTTGCTGATATTGAACAAGTGTATGATAAAAATTGTATGGCTAAATCTCATGATGTATCTATTATATACTTGTATTTTCTTAACACTCATGTGCAGGTCTTGGCTCCAAGAGGGGGCACTTTTTCTCTTGGGCTTCATGAGCCACTTTGGACCATGAACAATGGTGGTGTTGGCCATTCCTTGGAAGATCTTGGAGAGATGATGTACTCCTCATGGTGTGATTCATCAACACTAACCATCCTACACCTTCTCCAAGCATGCAAGAAGGATGAGGCAACAAGCAAGTGTTGGGGAAAACACTTGTCATATCATATCCTATGGCAGTTAGGAATAAAACTGTGCTGGTTGCACTTGAGGGACCGTTTTCCTTCCCCATTATTGCATATGGCAGCTAGCATGACTCTAATTTTTATTCCATTAGCTGAAGATGTTCTTATCTTTGTTGGGAACATGGTTGGAGGAGAGACACATTTATTGGATGTGTCCTTGGGGGAAGAAAGTATCTACATTTTTTGCACTTCATGTTCTAAGGGGAGCATGGAAAACTATATGGCGACTATTGTATACCATTTGTTTCTTTATGATGTGGACCATATGTTTGGTTGGAGCACTTGGGGCATGCCTCTCATGAGCCATTGGGAGGAGATTTTCTATGAATTACCAAGCTGGGAGGTAGTCCATTTTCTTTGGATTATTGCATGGAGGTGGAAGGCCCTCATTAATTATGAAATTCCCCATGATTGTCTTGAGAAGGCCACAATGAGAAGAGGGGAGATTTTGCAGCAACCTTACAGTTTCTCGAGGACAAGCAACATTTGGGAGGGGGAGACTGTAATATTCCTAAATTAGCATGCACCTAATAAGAATATTAATTTTTCCTTTTAAATCCAGTTGAATGAATAAATGGCCAAGGAGGTTAATAAGTTGCTTAAGTATGAATAAAAATCCCTCATAGTGTGAAAAAGGATCATGAAATAACCAGATTAAGCATCCACATGTGTGAACAAGGTCTAAACTATGTGGACAAGGTCAAGTTTGACCAAGTCAACATGATTTATTCTCAAAGAGTGGATCCTAAATAAAGCCAGCTCAATGTGAATAGAGATCAATCCAGCTAGTCAAAATGAAGACACCTTGAGTGTGAAAAGGGACAGGGCATGAATATTTAGTCAAGGTTGACCAAGTCAACAAAGCTGTCTAGATACATTGAACCACCTTGATGGACAACACAGTTTTGGTGGAGGAGCCTTTGCATGGAAGCAACCTCATAGTGGGTGGAACCCTTGGTGAGGAAGCTCATCGATTATATAATGGAGGAGATGGCAAGCATATGGACATATTGGAGTTTATATTTTTATGTGGTCTGCTTAGAATTCCTGCATACTTGGCTGTTTAGCTAAGTTGCTGCACTGCTTAGTGCAAGGATTTTCCCGGGTGGGGATTCCCTACTCTTTCTTGGAGATCTAGTTTGAGAAATATAAGAGGAGACTTCTGATCTGAATTTTCCACTACCTGGTGTTGGGCCAAGCACTTACCTTTAGCAAAAACACATTCCCTTCAGAAAACTGCGTTATTTCTTAAGGTGGGACGGGTCAAAGCCCCATTTTGAGGAGCTAGTTTCCCAAGAAGAGGATCAACCTTTCTTTGGGAGAGCTAGAAGAAGAGTCTACAACCATTTATTTGTATTTTCAGCCATTATTATGCAGAGCTTCAGCTATACAACGTGATTTAGCCATAGATTTGTAGCATCTTTCTCTTGTATATCTTTTCTGTCAAGAAACCCTTGCCGGGTCTTCTTGGATCTGTATAAAAGAGATTAGATATCTGTTTTTATGCCTCATTGAGTAATATATTAAGAATATCTGATTTATTTCTCTATTCTCTGAGTTTTACCTCAATTAAACTGCGCAGTATCTTATGCAGCAACTCCAGTATTTTGCAGTCTTGGGGTTTTGTCAATTTTAAGTTGTTTTGAGCGTGGCAAGCCTGTTTAACTATGCTAAAGGAATTTGTTTATGAAAATATTTTGCATGCATGTCCTATATTGTCTATTATAAGGGACAAAACCGTTATTTTTCACTATTATAGCTCAATATTCAGAAAATAACATTTTTTTGGCCAAAACTGCTGCTTTTCCCCACTTGGTGACATTGTAAAAGGGCATAGTTTGTTGCTGTGATTGTTCTATGGAAGCTATGTGTTTAAATACACTACATGAGTTGATTACTTTCTGCTCTCCAACTTTAGAATACCTTAAGGTATTCTTATTGTTGTAGAAAATCCTAGTTTTGGGATATTACAGTGGTATCAAAGCAACAATCTTGGCTCAGCCTGTGAGCTTCAAGCATTATGGAGTATTATCATGGGGAGAAGGAGATTTGTAGAAGAAATCAGAGCAAACCCTTGTTGTATATAGAAAATAGGTTCTCAAAACTTCTCTTTCCAAATCTGCAGGGTAGAAGCAAGGGCATCAAATAAATGAGGAGGGAGAAATATGAAAATCCCTCAACAAGATCTATACAAGAGGAAGATTCTAAATCCTCATCTTATGGATATGAGCACTCAGCCATATCATCATATCTACCACGTTATATCAGCAACTTCTTCATGAAGAGGAAGAAAGGAGATGTGCCAAAGAGAGATACTCTTGGTGATTATTTGCGGGAGTATGAAGCTCAGGCTAAGGAGTTCAAAGATCACTTGAAATTCCAAGGATTTTGCCAAATGAAGGAGGAAAGGAGCACAAGGAGCAAGAATAAGGATGAGGGTAGATTCTTTCTATCCAATTTTGATGGATCACCTCTATGTACAGCTAGAGCTTGGGTGAAGGAGCTAGACACTTATGTGCAACATCTTCAAGGTTTAGAAAATGAGGCCATCAAAGCAACATTGCTGCATTTTGAGGGTAAGGTTTATGCTTGGTGGTTGCTTGAATCCTTTTCCTGAAAAATACAAATACATCTACTTATGCACAGTTTATTCAAATAATAGTAGAAAGGTTTGATGGAGAATCATGTAAAACATTTCCTCTATAGGATATCAAACCATATCAAACAAAAATTTTGCATAGGTTGGGAGGATCGATAAACCCAACTCCGTTTCTGAAAACCCCTGAAGAGGAGGTGAGCTTGTTTGATACTTTGCCAAGGGCAATATCTCCTTTGGATGAAGGGCTTTCTTCTCAAAAGGAAGACATGAAGATTCCTTCTTCAAAAGAAGACCAAGATCTAAGTTCTCTTGTTGAAGATAAGGCAACTTCAACTATTGAAGAGGAGAAAGGGAAGGCAGGAGAGAATAATGCAGTCATGACAATGGCACCTCAAGCACCTCATGAAGAGGAGGATGGAGCACTTTCTCCAAGAAAATAAACTCTTACACTCTTGCAAGGAGTTCCACAAGGTCTCACCCATAGAGCTCTTGGCACAACACATGAGCAACATGTACCATCATTGTCAAATGAAGAGATCTTGAGGATAGGAGGAAAAGAGGAGGAAGGGCATCACAAGATGAAGAGCATGTACCCTTCTCTGTTTCAAAACTTGAAGGAACAAAGAAGGCAAGAGGACCTATGCAATAAAGGTAGGGGAAAATCTATTTACCTACATCCACATCCTACTCTATGCCTTGATGCCTCTTTGCAAGGAGGCATTTCACTAGGAAGACCTCTTGATTGGAGGAAAACTAAAGAGTTCTCTCAACTATATGCAGCAGCAACATATTTTTCTAGAGAGGGAACCTTGAAAGCAGCCACTACAATGCTAAGGATCGTTGATGGAAGGCTAAGAAATTTTATGAAATTGGCTTTGCTATCCTCCATTCATTTATTTCCTTGGAAAGGATAGATTCAGAAATCTATATTGATATGAGCATAATATCAAGGGGCCACTCCATAGCTTTTTAGTAGCAAAGGATACTCCAATATATAATGAAAATTTCTGAACATAAAAAAAAGATAATTTCATTTTTGTATGCAGGAGAAAAATTGTGGAGGTTTTTGAGAAAGAGAACCATTAGAGAGAAGGGTAACTCTCCTAAACTTCAATCTTGTCTTGAGCAAGATCAACGGCAGAAGAGGCAGCAAAGGGAAGTTGGGAATTCTCCAACATGTGACCTTGACATCCAACATGTTAAGGGGGAGAGCCACCATATGACAACTACCTCATTTCAAACCTCCACAACACTGTCAATGTTGGGAGGCCTAGACCCTCGTTGGGAGTCCCAAGTCTTGGCAGAATATTCTAAGGACCTATTCACATGTAAGGTTCTTGATGTGCAAGCAATGGATGGAAAGTATAAGGTAGTTAATGAAATAATTTGTGTTCATAATCATATCTACTTAACTAAAGGTTCCAAGCTCAAGAAAAAACTAATTAACACAACCTATGAGGTCTTGCTTTCAAAACCCACTGGTTTCATTAAATAATATCATACTATCTTAGATGGATTCATGTGGGAGAACTTCAAAGAGGATGAGCACTCTCATATTAGGAAGTGCATGGATCATTTGCTAGTTGAGGGGGAACAAAGCTCTTGGGAAGAGTTATCATTACCACCTCCTTATTCATTGAGTGTGAGAAGGAGCTCATCCCTGAGATACCTTGTTGATATTGAACAAGTGTATGATAAACATTGTATGGCTGAATTTCATGATGCATCTATTATATTCTTGTATTTTCTTAACACTCATGTGCAGGTCTTGGATCCAAGAGGGGGCACTTTTTCTATTGGGCTTCATGAGCCACTTTGGACCATGAACAATGGTGGTGTTGGCCATTCCTTGGAAGATCTTGGAGAGATGATGTACTCCTCATGGCGTGATTCATCAACACAAAACATCCTACACCATCTCCAAGCATGCAAGAAGGATGATGCAGCAAGCAAGTGTTGGGGGAAACACTTGTCATATCTATCCTATGGCAGTTAGAAATAAAACTGCGTTGGTTGCACTTGAGGGACCATTGTCCTTCCCCATTATTGCACATGGCAGCTAGCATGACTCTAATTTTGATTCCATTAGCTGAATATGTTCTTATATTTTTTGGGAACATGGTTGGAGGAGAGACACATTTGTTGGATGTGTCCTTGGGGGAAGAAAGTCCCTACATTTTCTGCACTTCATGTTATAAGGGGAGCATGGAAAAATATATGGCCACTATTGTATACCATTTGTTTCTTTATGATGTGGAACATATTTTTGGTTGGAGCACTTGGGGCATGCCTCTCATGAGCCATTGGGAGGATATTTTATATGAATTACCAAGCTAGGAGGTAGTCCATTTTCTTTGGATGATAACATGGAGGTGGAAGGCCCTCATTGATTATGAAATTCCCCATGATTGTCTTGAGAAGGCCACAATGAGAAGAGGGGAGAATTTGCAGCACCCTTACAATTTCTCGAGGACAAGTAACATTTGGGAGGGGGAGATTGTAATATTCCTAAATTAGCGTGCAGCTAATAGGAATATTAATTTTGCCTTTTAAATCCAGTTGAATGAATAAATGGCCAAGGAGGCTCATAAGTTGCTTAAGTATGAATAAAAATCCCTCATAGTGTGAAAAGGGATCATGAAATAACCAGATTAAGCATCCACATTTGTGAAAGAGGTCTAAACTATGTGGACAAGGTCAAGTTTGACCAAGTCAACATGATTTATTCTCAAAGAGTGGATCCTAAATAAAGCTAGCTCAATGTGAATAGAGATCAATCCAGCTAGTCAAAATGAAGGCACCTTGAGTGTGAAAAGGGACAGGGCATGAAGATTCAGTCAAGGTTGACCAAGTCAACAAAGATGTTTAGATACATTTAACCACCTTAATGGACAACGCAGTTTTGGTGGAGGAGCCTTTGCATGGAAGCAACCTCATAGTGGGTGAGACCCTTGGTGAGGAAGCTCATTGATTATATAATGGAGGAGATGGAAAGCATATGGAAATATTGGAGTTTATATTTTTATCTGGTCTTCTTAGACTTCCTGCATACTTGGCTGATTAGCTAATTTGCTGCACTGCTTAGTGCAAGGGTTTTCCCGGGTGGGATTCCCTACTCTTTCTTGGAGATATTGTTTGAGAAATATAATAGGAGACTTCTGATCTGAATTTTCCACTACCTGGTGTTGGGCGAAGCACTTACCTTCAGCAAAAATGCTGTCCCTTCAGAAAATTGTGGTATTTCTTAAGGTGTGCAGTGGGAGGGGTCAAAACCCCATTTTGAGGAGCTAGTTTCCCAAGAATAGGATCAACCTTTCTTTGGGAGAGCTAGAAGAAGAGTCTACAACCATTTCTTTGTATGTTCAACCATTATTATGTAGAACTTCAGCTATATAGCGTGATTCAGCCACATATTTGCAGCAACTTTCTCTTGTATATCTTTTCTGTCAAGAAACACTTGCCGAGTCTTCTTGGATCTGTATAAAAGAGGTTAGATCTCTATTTTTATGCATCATTGAGTAATATAATAAGAAGATCTGATTTATTTCTCTATTCTCTGAGTTTTACCTCAATTAGACTGTGCAGTCTCTTATGCAAAAACTCCGGTATTTTGCAGTCTTGGGGTTTTGTCAATTTTAAGCTGTTTTGAGCATGGGAGGTCTGTTTAACTATGCTAAAAGAATTTGTTTTTGAAACTATTTTTCATGCATGTCCTATATTGTCTATTCTAAGGGACAAAACTGTTATTTTTCACTTTTATATCTCAATAGTTAGAAAATAATGTTTTTGAGGCCAAAACTGTTGCTTTTCCCCACTTGGTGACATTGTAAAAAGGCATAGTTTGTTGTTGTGATTGTTCTATGGAATCTATGTGTTTAAATACACTACATGAGTTGATTACTTGCTTCTCTCCAAATTTATAATACCTTAAGGTATTCTTATTGTTGTAGAAAATGCCGGTTTTGGGATATTACATTGAGCTATTTGACTGGGTCAACCATGACCAAATCAACAACGATGTCTAGAAGAAGTGATAATCATTGATGAACATCACAGTTTTAGTTGCAGGCTACACATGTGAAAGAAGTTAAATCATTGAGATGGTTTAGCTTTTGGCAAGAATTCTATCTTATAAAAGGAAGAGGAGGACAACATGAGAAGGTTGTTGATGATTATCATATTTTTGAAGAATTTATCTGTTTAGACATTTCTTATACTCTTGGTTGTTTAGCAGAGAATAGTGCCGTTTAACACTGGGTTTTCCTGATCGGGAATCCCACCTATTCCATTGAGAAGCTTTTGGAGGAGTCTTGCATTTCTTGACCACTATCAGGCATTTGGCCAAGCTCTTCTTCCAACTACAATGCAGATCATGTTGAGGGTTTGGTTTTATTTGTAAGCTGCAGCAAGTGGAGGCTAGATCTACTCAGATCTAGGCCATTCTAGTGCCTCTTTTAAGTGGGAAAGCCTTCTATCCCCCTGGTAGGAGAGTATTGGATAAGGAGAGCTCATTTTCAGATCTTGGCTTGAGGCCACACCATGTTCTAGAGCCTACAACATAGTCCATCTTCCAAAATTGTGTTATTTGTAAGAGAGAAAGTTGCAAGGTGTTTTGGCATACTTTGGGAGAAATATCTCTAGTGTTGGGAATATGCCCTTCACTATGGTGATCTGTGGATTACAGATATAATCCATGTTCCATTTAGATCTAATTTGAATACTAATGTATTTGCTTCAGAATTTCTGAATCATTCTGCAGATCTGCTACATTAGATCTCAGATCTACTCCATGTACTTCACTTTTTGCTGAAAACCCCAAGGGGCATTTGAAGAGGAGACTCTATAGTGTACATATATGATATAGATCTATCTTTTTGTACACATATTTGCTCTATATCTGAAGTGTAATCTATAGCTCTTTTCAGCTAATAAAATAATGTTGTCAAGCTTGTACAATCATATCATATGGTTGCAACCCCTTATTTTTGAGCATTTCTTCATGTAAATTCTTCTATTTTATGTTCTATGACTCATGGGATTCCTTATAACTCTGATTTGATGATATAAATGAAATTATTGAGCCTCCATATTGGCCTCCTACTTTTAATTGGATGAACTGCATTATTCTGAGCATTATTGTTTTGTATCTCTGCTTGTTCCCATTTGGGGATATTACAGTGGTATTAGAGCAATCATCTTGGCACAGCCTGTGCTTTCTCGAAGAGCCAAAGCCAATATGTCTTCAGAAGAAGATGAGCCTCTCACTGATAGAGAGAAGAGGTACCTAAGAAGAAGACAGAAGAAATTTGATTACACCAATGATGATCAAGACAAGTGCAAAGCCCCTGAATCTGGAAGTGTTGAAGATGGGAAGGAGTTTTCAAAACCCTTCTAAAATCCATGCAAGATCTTGCTAGAGAGATCAAAGAGATGATAATGGACAAAATCAAAGAATCTCCTAAGAGATTTCATATTGGACAAAGCTCTGGCATATCTCACCACTGGAATGATCAACTAGTGAATCAACCACAAGTTTCCCAACACTCTACCATGCCTACCTTTTTGGTTGTGGGAAATGAAGGGTTACAAGAGCAAGCATCCCTTGAAGACTACTTTGAGGAATATGAATCCTAAAATCAAAGATTCAAAGATCACTTGAGTTTTCAAGAGGTCTGTCACCTGAAGGACAAAATAAGACCAAGGCATCAACATAGAGATGGTGGATTCACTTAGAATCATGATCGACATCACTCTATGGGAAGATTATTCCTACCCAATTTTTATGGGTCATCCAGATGTTCTGCCAAAGCATGGGTAGAAAAGCTTGACATCTACTTCCAGCTAAACAAAGTCCCTGAAATGGAAGCTATCAAGATTGCAGCGCCACACTTTGAAGGTGAAGCATATGACTGGTGGTTCCATTGCTTGTCTACATTGGCTCATGCCAATGTGACTGCTTATTCTGAGTTCACTAGAAGAGTGGTGGAGAGATTTGATAGAAGAGATCTAGAGGCACCTTTCATGAGCCTTGAAAAGTTGAAGCAATCAGGTAATATAGAGTCTTATATTTCTGAATTTTTGAGATTATCTGTTATGGTTCCTGACTTGTCTACAACAAGAAGGGTGTATATGTTCATCGGTGGTCTAGATGAACCTTTTCATGGGTTGGTAAAATATACCAAGCCCACTACCTTGCATGATGCCATTGAGAGGGCTAGAGACCTTCAAGATGCCTTGCCAAAAGCAAAGGGAAAATTTCAGAACAAGTCCTCTTTCCTTTCTAAAGGGAAGGAAGAGAAAGATGCTCCTTCCAAGGAGAGCTCATTCAAGAAGCCTCTTGATATTAAAGTCCGGAGAGATCTAAGAGGAAATAAGCTATGCTTCACTTTCCAAGAACCATGGGTACCTAGACATAGATGTGTTGCTGGTAAAGTACATTACATAGAGGTCTTCTCAGATTTTGAGGAGGATGAAGATGATGAACCAAGAGGGGGTCACAGCG
Source organism: Pinus albicaulis (assembly GCA_034641835.2). NCBI lineage: Eukaryota > Viridiplantae > Streptophyta > Pinopsida > Pinales > Pinaceae > Pinus > Pinus albicaulis. The sequence goes on from CM076577.1 coordinate 906,883,203, forward strand.
CTGACAGTGTTGAGGGAGATCCAACACCACCGGGAGATGGAAATGGAGCATTTTATCCTATTGGAGGAACTCTTGCATATTTGAGAGGAGTACCCAAGTACTTGACCCTAAGAGTTCAAGGTTCAATCATGAATCAAAGGGTTTCTATATTGATTGATAGTGGGGCTACCCACAACTTCATTGATGCCCATCTTGTACAAAGGAGGGCCATACCCACTTATATTTTTTAGGGATTCTATGTTTTGGTCCCAGGAGATAGAACAATGCAATGCATGCATTATGTCCCATCACTTTCAGTCACCATGGGATCCTACACCTTGGTGGATCACTTTTTTGTAGTTGACATACCAGACACCAATGTTATCTTAGGTGTTCAATGGTTGATTACATTGGGGGAAGTCACCACTGATTGGGAGGATTTGCAAATGGAACGGGTGGACAAGAAGAGTGGTGAACCTCACATGATCAAAGGCATCCATACTTACCCCTCACATAACACTTCCACATAGAAAAAAAAGATGGATTTGTGCAGTGGAAGCAAGGACCTTACAGTCCCATCTATTATGCTCATGAAATTTCTGCATGGGACACTGCTATCTAGTGGCAAACCACCTAGGAGGCCACATGATTCAGATTTTGTGGGGAAGACCTCAAAACTTGCTGCTCCAAGATTAGATCCAGGAGGGATTGGAGCACTTGAAGACAAAGCTGCAGCGCTGGGAGACTTGGGTAAGCTCATGGAGGAGGGAAATATTTTTCCCTTATCATCATCACCCACTCTCATTTCTGGATCTGCACTGTGGGAGGAGAAGAATGGAAGGAACAAACTTCCAACACACACCTTTGGCATAGTAGATGTCAAAGAGGATATCAACAACGTGACAAACATTTCTGTTGATGCATCATCAACACTGTCATTGTTGAGCAGTGTAGATCTCTATTGGAAATCCCAACTGCTAGTGGATTATTCCAAAGATATTCACACATGTATGATACTTGATGACCAATTGCATGAGGAGGGCTACTTAGTCCAAGGAGGGGTCATCTATCATCATGGTAGGATCTTCTTTTCTAGAGCTTCTAAGCTCAAGCAGAAGATACTACAAGGAGCCTACAAAGAGTTCTATTTCAGCCACATGCATTCCATGAGGATCTACAACATCATCATGAGGAGCTTTGATTGGGAAGGCTTGAAAGAGGAACTACATTAGCATTTTCAAGAATGCATGAACTATGTGGAGTTGGGGTAGCCATGGGACTCTATGCAAGAGTCATTCCAGCCATCTCTTCCTTCTTTTGAAAGAGGAGAAAGATCCATGACAACTCCATGTGTATGAGAAACATTGTTGGTAAAGGATTTGATCATGTAAAGAAAGTTTTATTTTCTGATTGTACATGTTCTTTTACCATTTTTATGCAGGCCATGACTCCTAAAAGGAGTAATGTATCATGTAAATGTCATGGCAAACATTGGGCCACTAAAATTTCTGAACTTGGCCACTCCCTTGATGTGCAAAGGGAGATTTCCTTTCATGATGGGTGCTTTCCAAAAATACCAAACATATCTCAAACTTTCAGCCATAGTGAGATGACATGTGCAGCAAGTAAGTGGTGGGGAAACCACTTACCACACGTTGATCTGATGCAGGCATGAGATGCATTGCGTTGGTACCATATGTGGGACTATGACCCACCTCTACATGCTCAAATTTCTATTTTCTTATATGTAGTTTTGCTTCCATACCTTGATGATATAGTTGCACTTTTTATGGGTATGTATGGAGAAAGGATGGGAGGCATGTATGTACCACATGGGATTGAGACTCTCCATATTTCATATGCTACATGTTTCAGGGAGAGTACTGGTTCAACCATGTTTGTTTCATTTGAGTTCTTGACTCCTTGTGGGATGGACTTTGTACATCTCATGATGAATTTGGAGGAACAATTCATAGAGGGTTGGATTGGTGAACACTTAGCTTATGAAAGAAGCTTGATTCATGATGGTGTCACCAATGGAAGAGGAGAAATGTTACAACACTCACCTTATCAGTTGCTTGAGGACAAGCAACATTTTGGAGGGGAGGACTGTAATATTCCCAATTAGCCCAAGCTAATGGGAATACACAGTTTTGTTTCATTTCCATGTTGCATAAATAAATGTGTAAAGGAGGACATTAAAAAATCCTAAAAATAGTGAATAAATCAATGCCCCATGTGAACAAGGTTAAATCTAGGCTATGCAAATAAAACACCCTTATGTGTGAAAGGGATTGGGCTATTTGACTGGGTCAACCATGACCAAATCAACAACACTGTCTAGAATAAGTGATCCTCATTGATGAACAACGCAGTTTTAGTTGGAGGCTACACATGTGAAAGAAGCTAAATCATTGAGATGGTTTACTGTTTGGCAAGGATTCTACCTTATAAAAGGAAGAGGAGGACAACATGAGAAGGTTGTTGATGATTATCATATTTCTGAAGAATTTGTCTGTTTAAACATTTCTTATTCTCTTGGCTGTTTAGCAGAGAATAGTGCTGTTTAGCATTGGGTGTTCCTGATCAGGAATCCCACCTCTTCCATTGAGAAGCTATTGGAGGAGTCTTGCATTTCTTAACCACTATCAGGCATTTGGCCAAGCTCTTCTTCCAACTACAACATAGATCTTGTTGAGGGTTTGGTTGTTTTTGTAAGCTGCAGCAAGTGGAGGCTAGATCTACTCATATCTAGGCCATTCTAGTGCCTCTTTTAAGTGGGAAAGCCTTCTATCCCCCTGGCAAGAGAGTATTGGATGAGGAGAGATCATTTTTAGATCTTGGCTTGAGGCCACACCATGTTCTAGAGCCTATAGCATAGCCCATCTTCCAAAATTGCATTATTTGCAAGAGAGAAAGTTGCAGGGTGTTTTGGCATACTTTGGGAGAAAGATCTCTAGTGTTGGGAATCTGCCCTTCACTGTGGTGATCTGTGGATTACAGATCTAATCCATGTTCCATTCAGATCTGATCTGAATATTGATGTATTGCTTCAGAATTTTTGAATCACTCTGTAGATCTGCTACATTATATCTCAGATCTACTCCATGTACTTCACTTTTTGCTAAAAACCCCAAGGGGCATTTGAAGAGGAGACTCTATAGTGTAAAGATCTAATATAGATATATATTTTTGTACAAAGATCTGCTCTAGATCTGAAGTGTAATCTACAACTCTTTTCAGCTAATAAAATAATGTTGTCAAGCTTGTACAGTCATATCATATGGTTGCAACCCCTCATTTTGAGCATTTATTCATGTAAATTCTTCTATTTTCTATTCTATGACTCATGGGCTTCAATATAACTCTGATTTGCTGATATAAATGACATTATTGAGCCTCCATATTGGCCTCCTACTTTTAATTGGCTGAACTGTGTTATTTCTTAGCAGTATTGTTTTGTATCTCTGCTTGTTCCCATTTGGGGATATTACATATTGTTCTTGGTTGGATGGGGGGGGGGGGTATTTCCTAAACAGTTTCCATTGGGCTATGCAGTCAAAATAGGCTGGGGGTACACATCAAATTCCAGAGTGAATGCAAGGAAAGCTGACTGCGAATACTGGTGCTTATAGCTGAGTGGAATTATGGGATGAAGAAAAGTGATTTCAGTAATGACTTAAGAGAAATTAAGAATTCTTAAATCATACATCAGGAGAAAGCATTGAAATTATAAAGACAATAAGAATTAAGGTACTTTGAAACAACAAATCTTAGTCTAAATTTCCTAATTTACAAATAGAATTATAAATGAAACACATGAAGAGATTACAGTGGGAAAACATTAAATGTAGTGAGGAAAAACATCACTAGGACACACAACACATGAATCTTGTAGAATTATCTCTTTATTGATGCTACAACATGAAAAGTATGAATTAATTGCAATGAAAAGTTTTTACAAAACCAGGGTCCAACCCCTGTTACAGAATCAAAACTTTTATTTAAATTATTTGCATCGGCTTATCGTTATTGAAAGGTACATCGGTTCGTTCGCCATAAGGGTAACTGAAAATGGGTCTATGTGTCTTATGCAAGGACGCATGTGACTTTTTCTAGATAGATGTCCAAAGCAGAAGTGGAAGTGTCCCTTCATTGTAATGGCCCTCAGGTAGGTGCTCGATGTTCTTGTGGAGTCGTTATTTAACGCCGTGGTGGTCTACTGTGCTGGCGGATATCATACACTGGATGTGCTGACACGAACAATTCAATGAGTTGCCAGCTTCGTCACTGGACTGAGTTGTCATCTTTCCTGGAGCCTGCATATATTTTACCAATTCTCTTAAGTCAGGATCTTGGTCCTGTTCAGCTTCCTATAGACTTCATCGGTTTCTGTGTACTTCATGAATGTGGGTTTCCGCTGAAAAATGTTCTTCACCTCATGTTGTATGAAGACATCATCGTCGATGACTTCATAGAATGATTCCCCGGTCATGATGTTATTCAGAAATTTTGCGAACTTGGCTTTGTCCTCGGAGATCTCTATGAGCCTCTTTACATAATTAGTTCTAGGCATCAGTTTATTGTTTACGACAAACAAGGAAGGCAAGCCTATTTTGTTTAGTGGTTCAATCCTGTTAAAAAACCTACTCACCCCAATCTCAAGCTGTTGTCATCTTTCTTCTAGCTGTGTGGCCAGACTCTTCTTATTCAACACCCTTTTAACTTCAAGAACAAAGGCTGTTATGTCGGCCACTTCCAGTTGCTCCAACTCATGGATGCTCTTGGAATTCAGGAATCTAATGATCTTGTTGGCAGTTTGGGGCTTATCTCCAAGTTCCTCATTTTTTTTCTCAATGATGACCTTTACTACCCCAATTAGATCCCTTGTTAAAAAATTATATGAATGGAGGGCCATATATCCTTTACAGTCTCAATTATATCCAATGATATGATTTGTTTCAGCCTTGCCATCATGGAGCTAATTGAGGACTCCTGGAGAGACTTCTGCAAGCTCTCATTCAACTTTTTGCTGACCTGCAACTCTATGGCATGGGCAGAGTCTTTCCCTTTGAGTTTCTCTGGAAGGCTAGTTTGTTGATTTCAAAGCCTTTTGATCTCCACTGACTGTAGAGACATATCCTCCATTGCCTTGGCTAGCTACTCAGTACTCTCCCCCGGTGCTCCTGTGGATGTTGTAGCTGCTTGGGATCATTGTGAGAGGAGCTACTTGTAGGGTCATCGTGGCCTTAGCTGCTTCCTTTTCTGCTCCCTTCACAATGTCCCTTATTGATTTTTGTCTTTCTTGGATCATTTTACCCATTTCATCTTCCATTTTCTTGATTTGTTCTGTTTTTTCAACAATTAGTTGCAACATTTCTGCATTCTGTGTTTCGGTTGCTTCTATCTCTTTGGCCATAGGGTCTTCTATTACTGGCATCTTAAGCTGCCTCCTCAAAGCAGTTATGTCTACATTTTTCTTCCTCACAAGGGTTTGTGCTAATACTATGTTCGATGGATTGTGCTTGAGCTCTATCACTAAATCCTCTAGAGATTTTATCTTTGAATCTTTGGTCATGGTAGAGATCTTTTCCAACTTTAATTGTGACTGTGCGTTGGACAAAGTCACCTGCAGTTTTGAGAGGCTCATTGATGTGTTGGTTAGGGTGGAGGAGATCATTTCCCTAGTCTACTTGTGCATCTCCATCTGGTATGTTGGGTGGATGCTCTTTGCATTAAGCTCAAATGATGTCCTCTTGTAGTCTGCTGCACCTTTGGGCTAAGGAACTTGTGCTTCCAAGAATGCCAACCTCATTCTTCCCTTCTCAGTGTCAAAGGCCGATAGGAGTCTACTCTGGGAGCTGCTTGTTTGTTTCCAAAATTGATTGTAGGTGTTGGTCTTGAGAACCTCATTCCTTCTCTTGATTTCCCTGGATGTGTCATAGATGTCTTCCTCCTCTTATTCTGCAGCGAAATTATCCAAAAAATGACAGATTGGGCTTGAGAGTCTTCACCTTGCTTTGTCAAGTTGAATTCAAACTGTGGCTATTTTCTTAATGTCAGAGCAGGACTGGAATTTCCTAACTAGCTCAGGGAAGCTATGGGTCCTAGGGAAAATGTAATGTGGGAGCTTGGTCTTCCACAAGCTGATGCCATATGCTTCATCAAGGATTTTATCCTTGAGCCAGTAGTAGACATCAAACATGTCGAGGTCTGACTCTGTCTTGTGGATCTTGTAATCGTTGTTAGCCAGGGGAATATGGTCTAAGTCTACTTGGGGGTAGACCATCGGATTAAATGACTGCTGATCTACCTTGGGAGGCATGGTTTGCTTTTTTATTTCTGTTTCACCTGCAATGGAGAATGGGATGCAAGAGAATGGGTAAATTGTATGAATTGATACTGGGGAAGGGGTAAGATCGAAGGGGATCAGGATCAGAAATGAATTACTTGAAATGATAATTGTAACCAGGCTCGCAGAGCACTAGTTGTTCCTTCTTCTATGTGAAATTTACCCTTTGGACAAGGTGGCTGGTCATGATCTCCTTTGTAACTGTCCGTAAGTGTCATAACCTATGGAAAATCGACCGAAACAAAAAATGGAAACAATGGTGCCGCGGTGACTTCAGGTTTTAACACATGGCTGGGGGGTAAATATTGAATTGGCATGGGTCCATTGGACAACGAACTGACCATTCATGGTGCAACGACGTTATTGGTGGAAGGGGATGTGATGGGGTGAGGTGGACGGGTGATGGATGATGTGGCGTGGCGACATTGACAACAGTCACATGCGACAGTGGTTTAGGGAAGGCATAAACAAATTTTTGGAGGGGGGCCCTGGTGGTAAGTGGTAATGGAGAGGGGGGGTGCGAAACGGTGGGAGTGTGACACATGGAGGGGTAGGTGGTAATGGATACCGCCCATTTCAGAGCCCCCCCCCTTTGTTAATGTCTGACGACTGAAGGGGGCCAAAATGAATCGAGGGCCGTAGATGGCATGAGGGGAAGGGATGGGTGGTATGGTGAGTTGACGGTATTGTGGGCTCGGGTTTTGGGATGAGCGCTGGGGGGAAAATGTGACATGGCAAGGAAGGTGGGGCCTGACAATAGCCCACATATCACAAAATTTAACTTGAAGTGGTAGAGGTAAACTCTAAATCTTACAAAGTGCGAAGTGCAGGGAAATGGGAGGTGACATGGCAAGGAGGGCCCCACGGCTATCGCAGATCGCACTTTAGGGAATTTTGTTATTAGCAGTAAGGGAAACATTAAATATTGCAAAGTGTGGAGTGTGGGGAATGGGAGGTGATGTGGCAGGAAGGTGGGGTAGATCGTAGCCCGTAGATTGCAAAATTTAACTTGAAGCGGTAGAGGTAAACTCTAAATCTTGCGAAGTGCGAAGTGCGGGGAGGAGGCGAGTGACGTGGCAGGGAAAAGTGGGACCAAATGCATCAGAAATATATAGATCTTAGGCTTTTGTAATATGCAAGGGGGGTTAAAATTTAAAACTTGTGAAGTACGGGGAGATGGAGTGATGCAGAGGGAAGGTGGGGTTCGACCGCAGCCTGCAGATCACAACCTTTACCATTCTCTGTTAGTGCTGTCCTTTTGAACTTGTGAAGTGAAATTTTTTGTTTGGCGGGACTTGTACAACACATCAGATGAACATACTTCCCCTCACAGGAATTTGAAGTCACCATTTCCTTTTCTTCTTTCGTTTCTTCCTCCTTTGCATATCTACCTACCCGAAACTACACATCCAACATTTTTTCCTCCCTTTGTAAGGTGAATTTAGACTTGCAAACCCTGAACATTTTCTCTAACATTCTAACGTAATCCCTATCCCTTATTTCTCCTATTGGTTTAGATTAAGCTGTTGAACCAATCCTATTTTCTACCTATCTACTGATGAGCCAAGATTAAACAGTTTGGAAAATATTTATTTCCTAACCCATCCACTGATAAGACAAGATTAAACAATTTTGAAAATATTTATTTTCTAACCTATGAAAGGAAATTGAAAATTTTCCAACCATGATTAAACTGTATGACTAGATGGACCTATCTAAAGAGTAGTGGCATTTTGACTTGCAACACTTTCAGTTTTATTTCTTTTTTGGGGTTCTTCTTTCTCTTTTTCCTTTTTTTCTCTCTTTTCATTATTTTCTCTTTTCTTTTTATAACCTCTTTTCTTTCTCTTTTTATTTTTATTTTTATTTAAAATCATTTCTATTTTTAAAGGCCTTTCAAAAATGAAAACCTTTCACGAAATATGAAGTATCCAGTCACCTTGAGATCCTGTAATTTATAGGGTACTAACACTATCAACCATCATACAAATCCAAAGGTGAATAACTCAGAAAGAGCAAAAATAAGAATATAATCAAATTGAATAGGAACTACATTATTTTCATACTTAGAGTTCCTTGAACTTTTTTGAGGACGATGGCCTTCTTTGTAGTCATCCTCAATATCTCTTCTTCTTATATCATCTCCTCTTCTTCGATCATCACCTCTTCTTCTATTGTTGAAGCCACAATTTTTGTTGTAATTGGACCTTGAAGCATCTATCTTCTTCAAGCAATCCTAGGCATAGTGACCACATTTATGAAAATTGTAGCATTCAATATCTCTTGATATTTTATTAGAGTATTTTGATTTAGGAGGAGACCTTATTTTATCAGATGGTATTCCCCTTCCTTTACTCTTCTTGTCTTGAGTGGAAAATGTAGAGGGTTCTCCTTATTTATGCCTTTGATCTTTTCCTCTAGAAATCATCCTGGCCTCTTCTTGAGTGCATTTACCAACGATCTCATCAAATGACAAAAGAAAATTATTGTTTATTAAAGTAGTAATGAAGGTTTTCCAAATAAGACGAAGACCTTAAAGAGTCACCACAACTAACTCTTTGTCATATATTTGTTCACTAGAATATTGCAATTGATCCCTTAAGTAGGATACTCTCATGCTATAGGATTTCACATATTCCCCTTTGTTTATCTTCATTTCATTGAGTTAATTTTTCAAAGATAGGATATGATTCAAGTTGTTTACTTCATACATATTCCTGACCAGCTAGTCATAAATATCCTTAGAATTCATCAAGTTTCCAACATAAACAAGCAAATAATCTTCCAAACCATCAATGATAATTTTCATGGATTTGAGTTCACTTTTATTGAATTTGGATTTGAAAATAGCATAAGAATTTTATGGAGGCTCAGGTAACTTTCCTTGCACATATTACAAAAAATATAATATAACCTCCAACTTGATCTTCCAAGTGTTGAGAAATCTAGAGCAACTAGATTAGATGATATTTCTCTTACTTTGCTAATTGCTTGTGATGTTCTTTAACTTAAACTTGTATAATTTATAATTAAATTCTTCTTCACTTAATTATCATTGTGTTATTATCATCAAAAAGCTGCTAAAACATGAAGATCAATAGATAGGTGGACACAAGACATAGGATCATAGCCATGGCCAAAACCTATTGAAGAGGAGAAAACCCACAAGAATTCTTCTTTTCTTATAGAATATTTAAATGATGAATTCCAAGACCTTTAGACCCAAGAAAAAGATCCCTCCAAGACCAAGCCACTCTTCCTTATAGATGAGCAACAAATTTTTTCCTTCCAACAACTTTAGAACCTTCGACCCCAACAACTTTTTGAAACTTTGACCCCCAATAAAAATTTCATCCTTTACGACATGTATGTAAGATTTTGACCCTTCTCCAGCAGTTGCAACTTCACACGTGTGGGATAGATAGGTTATTTTAGGCCTCCTTACTCCTTTGCTTGGATTGCTTCTTCTTTCTTGAATAAATAGATGATATGTCTTGTCTTTTGATCACGAATTTTGACCTTCCTTGGAGATATGAAATTTCATCCTATATAGCTACATAAAACCTAGCTTCCTCTTCGCAAGTGTGAGAGATATTGACCCAAAAAAATCAAATTTGTTGTCTTCTAGTCCTTGTCTTGTCCTTCACTCTTATTTCTTGTTCTTCTACTTATTATTCTAGTGATCAAACTTTCTTGGATGATCTCTTTCAAATGAGGTTGATTGATTTTTATATATATGCTTCTAAAGAGGTAAAATTACCCTTCACGAGGCCGAATTGTTCTCTTGCAAGCCAACTTGGTCTTGGAGGGAATTTTTGACACAATTTTGACTCAAATAAATTCTTTTGACTTGATACAGGATGCCCAATAGGGTATATTATATATTACAACGACTTGTTTTACTCCTTAAATCAATGAAAAAAATCTAGAAGCACACAATGGGTGCTTTTACCTACAAATAAATTGACCTTAAGCATGAAACCCATGCTATAAAATAATAACAATAAATTTTATTTTCTTTTACATTAAATAAATAAAATCAACAATACATAGAATATTATGAAGATCGAACCTAGTTACATATCCCAACACCCCCTCTTAACTAGGGAGGTATTCATAATACATTGATGGTACATGGACATTCTCATACTGAATAATTCTCATAAGATTGGTAAGTCATATCATAAGCTATCTTTTCAGCTTATATCAGTGCATCTCATCATATCAACGAACATTGTCATAGAGCAAGGCCTTGACTAACAAATCTATCTCCCCATTAGATTAGAGCACAATGCTGGGGAGACAATTATTTATAGACACCTTCATCATTGTCTCTGAAGGCACATACCCCATCCATATTTTCACAAGCTATGTCCTCTTAGGACCTGTAATATTCCTAAATTAGCATGCAGCTAATTGGAATATTGATTTTTTCTTTTATCACCTAGAAGTTGAATAAATGGGTAAGGAGGCCCATGCATATTAAAAATATGAATAAAATCCCTCATAATATGAAAAGGGATCATCATAGGAGCTGGATTTCACACCCTCATGTGTGAACAAGGTCATTTGCATGTGGACAAGGTCAAGTTTGACCAAGTCAACAACGCAGGGATAGGAGATGGAGATCATCTTGTGGGACAACACAGTGAAAGAATAAGGAAGATTCCTTGATGGATGAAACCCTAATGAGTGGGACCCATGGAGAGAGGGCTTCCATTTGTATAAAAGGAGGGCAAGGCAGCCATAGCAAGGGGATTGATGATTATTGATTTTATGGTCTGTTTAGACTCTTGTGCATTCTCTTGCTGTTTAGCAGAGTTGCTGTGTTGTTTAGCACAAGGAATTCTTGTTTAGGAATTCCTTCTCCTTTCAAGAGAGGCTTCTTGGGGGATCTTTTACTTCATCTCTCCACATCTAGGCTCAAGGTCAAGCCACCTCCTTCAGCTACAACGTTATTTCTGCTGAAGTATAACATTGTGTTGCAGGGTGTTTTAGTGGAGGTTCCACAACACCATTCCTTGGATTATTTTTCAAAGGAGGAAGCCTTATTTCCTTTGGAAGATCAGTGAGGAAGGATTCAAAGCATATTTCAGATCTTGGCACTTGGCCAACTAATTCTATTCCACCTACAGCGCAATATCCCTTAGTGACTGCGTTATTTTTAGTGTGTATCTATAGTGAGGGTTTGCATCATTATTTGGAGGGTGATATCTTCAGTGCAAGGATCATCCTTTCACTTGGAAGATCCATTGGAGGAGGTTTGTAAAGCTTTTGTATCATCTTCAACCATCTCCATCCAGTTTATGAGTTGCAGCTGCTATTCAGTCTTGCCCCTGTAACTCCGGTATTTTGTATATTTTGCATATTTCAGGAAATCCTTCTAGGATTGTCTTGAGATTGTTTCCAGGGGTTTACAGCTTTGCTCCCCCACTTATTTGAGCTATACATTTCCATATCCATGTATTGACATTATTTCTGTAGCAGTGCCTCCTATAAACTGCGCAGTCATAGCCTTGGGCTTTCTATATGTAGCAGTGTTCTTCATTTTCTTGTACATGTTCTATTGAGGCTTGCATTGCCTAGCTCGAGTGATCATTACCTCAAGAATTTGTATACATTTGCTGATATAACATCAATTTGATGGCTATATGGTTCTTCTCATGTTTTATGTATTGATTCATCACTGCTACTCCATTATGTGTTCTTACATCGCTGCATCTCCAATTTGGGAATACTATAAGATATTCCTAATGTTGTAGATTTTCCCTATTTTTGGATATTACAGTGGTATCAGAACATAGTCTTGGCTCAACCTGTGAGTTTCAACCATAAGAAGATAGAAGAGAAGGAGAAAAGATCAAGATGATGAAAATAATGAGCTTGCTCTCATCACTTTTGAGATCCAAGAAGAACCTCTCCGAGGAGGTTAATCAGAAAAAGAAGAAGAGTTGCAGTGAAACTCCTAGAGGGTTTCAAGAAGAGGAAGAGCCATGCACTTCCTATTCTCAAAGAGAAGAAGAAAAACAACATGTAGAACACTTGGATCATCAGATTCTAATTGAGTACCTTGTTGAGTACAAATATCAACCTAGAGCCTTCAAGGAGACTCTAGCTTTCCTGCAGTTCATTCAGTTGGAGGAAGAGAGGAGTCCTTGCGGCACAAGGAGGATCAAAGGAAATAGGTTTATATTGTCCACTTTTGATGGGACATCTTCAGCAAGGGCTTTGGAAAGAAGAATTGATGCATACTTCCTACTACATCTAGTGGAAGAGAAAGAAGCAGTGGAAATTGCAGCGCTGCACATGAAGGGCAAAGAAAGCACTTGGTGGTTCAGTCACATAAGTCATGCAAGAGTATCTAATCTTGTATATTTGACTTAGAAGGTGATAAAGAGATTAGATGAAGAACAATCATAGAGGGAGGAGCCCTCACCACCACTTAAGGAGGTATATACCAGCACTGTCACAGTCATGGAGGAGCAACCTTCATCTTCAGCAGTTGGGGAAGCCAACACATTGGAGGAAGAAGCCCTTACAGCCATACAAGATGCTTCCAAGTTTCCCAAAGGTATGCCGAAGTTTCCATCTCTTATCATTTCAACAAACATTATGGATGGAACTACATCATTACATGCTGTTGATTTAGAGCAACAGAATTGCACTGCGCTGTGCAACCTTGAATCATTCAAGGAAGAGATGAACCATCATCCTCATGAGCCTTTATTGGATTAAATACCACACTTGAGGTTGGGGTTTGAAGAATTGGAAGAAATAATGACAGATGGTAGACATCTTGAAGTGAGAAAATTTTTCTCCTTTCTAGATGACCCTTTCTCAATGAGCATTCCACAGCTCAAAGAGAAACTTCTACTTGCAACAGGTCGAAGACCTTATTGGTTTTTGAGGACCATTGATGAGGAGAAGATCTCATAAAGGGATCTCATTGGAGGTGCACTTCAACATAACATGGAGTGCAAAGTTCTTGAACAGTTTGAGGAGGTTTTTCCCTCATCACATTTGGATCTTGATGGATTCAAGATGGTTGTGGGTATAAGGTCTTTTCTGGGAGATCTCCAAGGAGTTGCATTTCAACATCCCATGAAATGCAAGATGAGAAAATTGATTTGGGAGGATGGTAGCCCTCATTGGAGGAGTACCAAGATTGAGAATGGTAGAGGACATCCATAAGTGGTTGAGTGGATGTGGGTGGAGAGAAAGAGGTTGGTGAGCCACTTGCAAATCTATGACACAGGGCAACAAGAGGAAAAGCTACGTTGCCTACTCTTGAGAGAGTTTGGCCATCATGAGACATGTCCTTTTTCTAAGGGTATGTGGGAGGAAATAACTTGGCAGGATACTTGCATCATTGGGCAACAAGGAGCGTGGATACATCATGATGATATTATCATTATGTATTCACCACATGATTTGTATGATGGAGGTATGAGGAGGTAGAAAAAACTGTTGTTGCTTTGGATGTTCTTGGTAGAGCAAGGGCATATTTTCACTCACACTTTGCATGATGTTGCAGGAGTAGGAGATGGCACTATCATGGTGCAAAGGGGCTACTCCTTAGCCTTGAATGATCTAGGAGTACTTCCACTTTGGGAGAAACTTGTTGTATGTAGCAGCATTATGGGGAATGTCTTTGACAATGAGCATGTCAAAGGATGGAGCTATGTATTGACAGGAGCCTATTTGCATAGGCCAACAACGCTGTCACTTTGGAGCTTGAACTTATTGATGGAGTGTCCCCAGGATCACTTCAATTTTGATGCACTTGATTGACAAGGAGGAGATGAGAAAGATAAAGTAGTGGATGGAGACATTTATTGCTATGATATGTTCTTCTTGGATTGGATTTCCAAGCATAAGAGGAAGGAGATCCATGCAGCACATGGGTCATTTCTATTCACGGGAGTATGCCTAACCCCTATGGAGGACTTATTCATGGATTTATGCACCATCTTACTTCCAGTACATGGTGAGAACTTTGTTTTTGCATTTATTTATTTTCTAACACAATATTTTCATACTCTTACCATTTCTATGTAGTGCATTGCTCCACAAGAGGGCAAGCTTTTCATTTTTCTCCATGGTCAACATTGGGCCAAATTGTGTGATGGAGACAATCATATTTTATATGGCCTTGGGAAATTATTTTATTTCATGTATATTTAGTTGATGTATCCAGCCATTTGCTATTTATCATTAGATGTCATGACATACATAATTATCCATGTATCAAAAAACAACTTGCCATACTATTTTCTGAAGCAGCAGTTAGGAAAACTGTGCTGTAATACATGCGGAATTATTGGTACTTTCCTGCACCACATGAAACCTTCAGTCTTTAACTCATTTTGATGCCGATCATGATTTCATTTGATGATATTGTACTTATTTATATTTGGAGCATGATTAGGAGAGAGACACATGGGTTGGATGTGTCCTTTTGGGAAGAGGATTCCCACACTTTCTGCATTGCATGTTATAATGGGAGCATGGGAGGAGATATGGCCACCACAACCAAACAATTGTGTCTTTATGAGGTGGGCCATGAGTTTGATGAGATGACATGTGATGATGATTTCCTATCCATCACATATGGGATGGTTTGGGCTAGCTTGATTCACAACGTTGGAGAGGAAATATTTAGAGATCTAGTCTTCATTTTTCCACTTGAGGGAAATTTTATTGAAGCCCAAAATCATCAGTCACTCTACACTTGTCATAAGTGGGGAGGAGGAAAACGTGGGGTAGGCTCCTATGTCTACCATGTTCAAATTTTCAGCCCACCTACATTGCATGAGCTCAAGGTGGAGGAGCATTTTCAGGAGTTGCCAGGTTGGGAGGTGACTAATTTTGTATGGATGATTGCTTGGGGATGGAGGATCCACATGGGAAGGATATTTCCCAATAAATTTCAGACTCCATGCCTTGAGAGGACCTCTAGACAACACCTTGTTACCTTCTTGAGTATTTTACCTTTTCATGATGATAGCTTTATAGCTAACTTACATGCTTGGGAGGAGCATTGTGGAGACTTGTTGATGAGATAGAATTATTTTCCTTGGAGGAGTTCATCATATGAGGATGCTACAGGAAGAGGAGAGGAGGTTTCTAAGTTCTATCCTTACAGTTTCTTGAGGAGAAGCAACATTTGGGAGGGGAGGACTGTAATATTCCTAAATTAGCATGTAGCTAATTGGAATATTAATTTTTGCTTTTATCACCTAGGAGTTGAATAAATGGGTAAGGAGGCCCATGCATATTAAAAATATGAATAAAATCCCTCATAGTATGAAAAGGGATCATCATAGGAGCTAGATTTCACACCCTTATGTGTGAATAGGGTCATTTGCATGTGGACAAGGTCAAGTTTGACCAAGTCAACAATGCAGGGATAGGAGATGAAGATCATCTTGTGGGACAACGCAGTGAAAGAGGGAGGAAGATTCCTTGATGGAGGAAACCCTAATGAGTGGGACCCATTGAGAGAGGGCTTCCATTTGTATAAAAGGAGGGAAAAGCAACAATAGCAAGGGGGTTGATGATTATTGATTTTATGGTCTGTTTAGACTCTTATGCATTCTGTTGATGTTTAGTAGAGTTGCTGTGCTGTTTAGCACAAGGAATTCCTGTTTAGGAATTCCTTCTCCTTTCAAGAGAGGCTTCTTGGGGGATCTTGTACTTCATCTCTCCACATCTAGGCTCAAGGCCAAGCCACCTCCTTCAGCTACAACGTTATTTCTGCTGAAGTATAACGTTGTGTTGCAGGGTGTTGCAGTGGAGGTTCCACAACACCATTCCTTGCCTTATTTTTCAGAGGAGGAAGCCTTATTTCCTTTGGAAGATCAGTGATGAAGGATTCAAAGCATATTTTAGATCTTGGCACTTGGCCAACTAATTCTATTCCACCTACAGCGCAGTATCCCTCAGTGACTGTGTTATTTTAAGTGTGTATCTGCAGTGAGGGTTTGCAACATTATTTGGAGGGTGATATCTTCAATGCGAGGATCAAACTTTCACTTGGAAGATCCATTGGAGGAGGTTTTTTCATCTTGTGTATCATCTTTAGCCATCTCCATCCAGTTTATGAGTTGCAGATGCTATTCAGTCTTGCCCTTGTAACTCCGACATTTTGTATATTTTGCATATTTCAGGAAATCCTTCTAGGATTGTCTTGAGATTGTTTCCATGGGTTTAGAGCTTTGCTCCCCCACTTATTTGAGCTATACATTTCCATATCCATGTATTGAAATTATTTCTGTAGCAGTGCCTCCTATAAACTGCGCAGTCATAGCCTTGGGATTTCTATATGTAGCAGTGTTCTTCATTTTCTTGTACATGTTCTATTGAGGCTTGCATTGCCTAGCTTGAGTGATCATTACCTCAAGAATTTGTATACATTTGCTGCTATAAGATCAATTGGACGGCTATATGGTTCTTATCATGTTTTATGTATTGATTCATCACTGCTGCTCCATTATGTGTTCTTACATTGCTGCATCTCCAATTTGGGAATACTATAAGATATTCGTAATGTTGTAGATTTTCCCTATTTTGTGATATTACAGGACCATTCCCTTCTTGGATTTACACATCCTAAAGGAATCTCCTCTTTGACTACTCTTACCTATTGGATGCCCTACCTCATCCTCAAACAATATTGATATTAGTATCAGATGCTTACCCAATCCTCCATTCTTTCTTCATGATGTGAAGACATGAATGATGTGGCTATCTATCCCTCTCAACTAGGGAGGATTTACTCATTCCTTTGCATGAATGGAATATCCCCAACGGCCCTCTTAACTAGGGACTTGTTTTTCAACAACACTAATCTATTCCTCTGTGGAGATCATGGTACTCTCAAATTCTTTTAGGGATCCTCTTTTCTGCATCATCATGTCTTGAATAAACTTAAAATTCTACATAAAGGAGCCATCTTATTTCATAACTTCTTCATAGGGCTTTGACCATATTTATAAATCAATTTCCTTCAACGGGACATAGTGTTGAACCAATTAATGCTAGACATGTCATCCTTCTTTTCATTGGAAAGTGACCTTCTTTTTAATCATCTGGCTATCATTCATATTGCTACCTCTTCCCAGTCATGTTATTCCCAGAATGATTCTTTCAATACTAATTATAGGTGAATTTCAACGACCTTATATCGATAGCCCTATTTCAATCCAACTAGATGCTTGCTTTCATAAATCAAAAGTGAATATCAAACCAAAAATTACCTTTTTATGATGGCCTTTCATCATAACATTTGATTTTTTACCATCAACATCATTTTCTATATAAATCCATATCTAAGGCTTCCATTATGTTGGGTATGTGTTATATTATTTCCACTACAAGTCATACGCATGGGGGAGTCACAGGTGGGGGGTCAACTCCCCCTGTTTGTTGTGCCGAGCATAGCAAGAGGGCTACTGCCCCCTACACGGGGTCCGTAGCAGCATGGGTTTTTCACATGGTTTTGGGAATGATGGTTTTCTGCCAATGGTATTTTGTAGATACAATCAATGGACTACGATTATGTTCTAATATAGGGTTAATGGATAGGAGTTTATGAATGATTCAACATGTATATATATGTATTGTAACATTGAAAGGATTATAATGAAAAATAAATCTGGTAGTCCTAGGTTTAGGATCCAGGGGAAAATCTCTGTGGATATTTTTTTTATGTTTTCACCATTGTTTATTTTTATGTTTTAAGAATTAGTTTGTAGGTAATTTTTGTACATATTTAAAATATAAAAATTACCTAATTTATCCTTCTTCATCATACCTGTCAACGGTCTTCATAATTTTATTCATGGGGATGTCATAACCAATCCATACGATCTCTATAGTTGTAGACACATATTCATGAACTCTCTTTTTGACTTCTTCACATACTGCTTCCTCGAGATCTCTATACATTGATTTTCTTGCATAGACAAAATTGTTGGCCACCACCTCATATGTGGTCATATGATGTCACAATGTAGAAGAATTCAGGTCATATTTTTTTATGCCTTCATCTTTCATTCATAAGGAAGAGTTCCTTATTCAATCATGCTCATGAGATATAACATTCTAACCATTCTATATGAAATTAAGTGATGCCATAACTTTTGTTTATTTATTAAAAGTTACCAAATATATGCATACCTGTTCCTTCATGTGGTCATCTAGGATTCCTTCAAAAAATTCCTTTTTCCTTTCTTAAAGATGAAAATGATTCAACTAAATTTTCATGCTGCACTTTTCTGTCACCATATCTTCATCCTTTTAAACTGTGGATTCCATACTAGGTGGAATGTGTAGTATGTGATTCTTCTAAGTAGAGGTAAAAATTTGTAAACAAAGTTCCAATGGAGGATCTTGGTGATCCTGATTATGCAAATTATTCTTTCTAGAGATGATGAGGTGTGATGATATCTTATCTTCCTATCTTGCTATATGACTTGCTTCAACCATGAAAATTGTTGTTTATGCTATCCTTTCATGCTTCTAGTATGATTCCATCTCAATTACTACTATAATGCATCTTATCATAACTGTAATGCTTCCTACCATGAAAATTGACTTGAAAATAAACTTAGTGTATGAGAGACCTTTAATAGTATAAGTCTTTCACTTCTTCCTTAGATTTTTGTCTTCAGTTTCTTCTACTTCTTCAGTCACATGGGCTCCACTTATTTCTTTCCTTTAATTGTATCAATTCTTGAGTTTATGAAAATTCATTTTGAAGTTCCCATCATTTGTTTACATTCATAAAATTGTATTTTAGACATGTTAATTTTCTTTTGAAATTTCTTTCGAGGCTCAAATTTTCCAAACTTTCATTTCTTCCTTGTCATAGTTGCAAATGCTTACGTTTTCTCATTTGCTCCAACGTAATTATTTGATTTGAATATGGTTTCTTAAATCTTAATTAATTCCCATAAATCACTGAACGGTTGAGCTTCCTTATTTCCATAGATGCTTGATATAAAGTTACCCCATTCATCTGGTAGTTCATTGAGTACACAAGTGTTCATCTCTGGATCTGACATTGTTTCTCCTAGCTCTTGTAGTTTATCTCTAATTCGAGATACATTCATAAGATATGAAGCTACTCCTTCTTTTGATACTTTCATCTTGTATAAATCATTTCTTAAAGATATTATTTCCCTAGTTGTACTTACAGAGTACAACTCTACCAACTTGTCATGGATCTCTTTTGATGTCTTCAATTTTGCTAAAAAGGGATTGAGAGAATATTTGATAGATTCAATGAGGATTATTTGAGCCCTTTTTATCCTTTCTTATATTTTGAAAATTCTTTATATTGATCTTGAGGAGGATTTGTGATGGAGCCCTTGAAATACTAAAATAATTTATTTTATGTGAGAATCAAATCCATTATTTTCTTCCATGCAAGGTCATTTTATGTCACAACAAATTTATTGTTCTCCTTGTAGAATGTAGTCATTTGATTTGTAGGTTGAGACATAAATGTAAAGTACTTACTTGAAAAATGAAGATGCCTCCTTGCTGATGATATCTTCCACTAGAGTGTGAGATTTAGAATAAGATAGGAATGATCTACCTTCTTCAAATTTATGATACCTTTTCTTTAAGATGAGAGAGAGATGTTATTCTTCCTTTCAAGATGCTTGAGATGTGCTTTTTTCTTCAATAGGAGGGAGATCACTTTGATTACTTTGATGATGATGAATTTCTCTTCTTGCTTCCTTTGGATAATGATGTAGAATTCAGAGGCTTCCCAAGTTTCTTTAATATGTAAATTCCTTCTTGATTTGAGATGCAGGTGGGGTCCTTAAGGTGTTCTTTTCTTCTTCCAAAAGTTCTTCTGTTAAGATGATAGATTATTTGCGAGGTGGTGAATAGTTCTTGCTTGATGCTCTTCCTATTATATTTGGCCCTTATGAATCTTTTTTTTTTAATTGAGTGATCTTCAAGTTTCCTTTCCTTGTCACCTTAGCTCTGATACCATGTTTAGAAATCTAGAGCAACTATACTATATGAGATTTATATTACTTTCATAACTTCTTGTTATGTTCTTCAACTGCAACTTGTAAAATTTATAATATACTTCTTTTGCACTTGATTATTATTGTGTCCTTATCATAAAAATTCTACCAAAACATGAATATCAATAGAACAAGTGGACACAATATATATGATGCCAGCTAGGGCCAAAACCTCTCCAAGAGAAGAAAACCCATAAGGATTCTTCTCTTTTTTTAGAATATTCAAATGATGAATTCCAAGACCTTTAGAACCTAGACAAAGACGCCTCCAAGACCGAGTCAACCTTCCTGGTAAATAAGAAATAATTTTTGTCTTTCCAACAACTTTAGCAGCTTCTACCCCAACAAATTTTTGCAACTTAGACCCCCAACAACAATTTCATCCTTTACTGCAGGTTTGCAACTTTTCAGCTCTTATACAGGAGATGCAACTTCACACATGTGGTATAGATAGGTTATTTTAGGCCTCCTTACTCGTTTATTTCGATTACTTCTTGTTTTTTGAATAAACATATGATATGTATTGTCTTTTGATCATATATTTTGACCTTCCTTGGAGATATGAACTTTTGTCCTATGTAGCTGCATAAACCCTAGCTTCCTCTTCGCACGTGTGAGATATATTGACCCAAAAAATTCAAATTTTGTTTTCTTCTAGTCCTTGTCTTGTCCTTCACTCTTTTTTATTTCTCTTCTACTTCTTATTCTAGTGATTGAAATTTCTTCGATGATCTTGTTCAAATGAGGTCAACTGCTTCTTATATATAGGCTTCTAAGGAGGTAGAATTACCCTTCATGAGGCCGACTTGTTCTCTTGTAGGACGAATTGGTCTTGGAGGGAATTTTGGCACAATTTTGAATCAAATAAATTATTTTGACTTGATGCAAGATGCCCAATAGGGTCTATGATATAAAACAACGACTCTTTTGAATCCTTGACTCTATGAAAAAACCCTAGAAGCGCAAAATGGGTGATTTGACCTACAAATAAATTGACCTTGAGCATGAAACCCATGCTATAAATTAATAATAATATTTTTTCTTTCACTTTTACATCAAATACATAAAATCAATATCACATAGAGTATTATGAAGACCGAACCTAGTTACATATTCCAACACCAAGCAACAAAGTTAGATGAGTCACCCAACTTCTCATTATCCATGAAGTAATAATTTAACATACTGACCAAATAAAATAGGATCCTTCAGCTTATTTCAATAATGATTGTTCTTGTCTCTTGTCTCCTTGGGTTTTTATTCACCTTAGCTTTGATTCCATGTCTGTTTTATGTTGTTACAATCACTTTAACCCATTCATTTTATTTAGTTAGAAATATTTCAACACAATTTAATATTCCAATGAACAATAGAAATTGTAGATAGAATAGTAAATGAAGTAGACAATAGAAGAAAATCAAGATTAATAAGGGACACAAGGATTTGGTCAAATACCAAGGAAAAAAAAACAATGGGGAAAACCATTTCAAATTATTCTTCTTATTAGCTTGTCATAAAATGCTCACCAAATAGATTAAAATGTTCCAATTCACCAATTAGGAGTCAAATTCAATCCCAAAGCCAACCAAATAATATCCAAAGATTATCCATGTAGACAAATCTGATCAAAGTCAAAATATCTGAATTCTACGGTTAAAAATCAACATAATTTAGGTCAAGATCATAACTACATGGACCTAATGATAATAAGTGAAAACGAGGCTCTCCAAATACCGGTAATACCCTATCAAGCAAGTGAATGCAACCAATATTTCCATGAACCAGCCCTACGACTCCAAAACAAAATCTTCTTTTCGCACTTGTGAGATCGAACTTTGCAATTTTAGACTTGTACAAACTAATGTCAGACCTATAGGAACCAATACAAAGAAGAGAGAGAAGAGGATGCTTAATGATGATGTCCAAATGAGGTTAACTTGTATTGTATTTATATGCTTCCAAGGGTGTCCAATTTCTCTTAAAGCCAACCTGTACTTTTGTGCACATGTGGGTTTCCTCCTTAAAAGTACATTTTTATTAACCAAATTAAGTTCTTAGAAAGTCTAGGAGGGGTATTTCTTGATGAGGAAGACTATCTAGAGGAGGGAATTTGTCCTTGAGATGCAAAATTAACAAAAATGGCCCCCAACACAAAAATAATGAATGTCCATCAAATAAATCATTGTTATTTGAGCTTAAAAAGAGGAAATAAACTCTAGCTTTGATTTTTATTTAGAATAGGTTGAAAAAAAATGGATTATCAATGGAGAACATAGTGCTACCTTCATGACCATAAATATCCAACCAAAAGAGCCAAAGGAACTTGAAGAGGGGGAACACCTCTTCCACTCACAAATCTGGGGAAAGGGTACCCCACTCCATTTCATCATTGATAAAGGTATCAAAACAACATGGTATTAGTTGATGTCATTGAGATATTAATGTTTTCGATAATGCCACACCCCCAACCATACATCGTTGTTTGGTTGAGCCATGGATGATATCAACCAACGGTGCCGCTTTTCCTAATGCATCAATCCCTTCAAAGATGAGGTATCATGTGATGTTTCCCCACTTGAAGTTTGAGATGATATTTTAGGACAACCATATATGTGGAAACATCATTATTTTTATGAGTCACATCCTCATAGTGTCATTGTTACTCTGAAAGGTCAACTCTATAAGATACCAAAGGTAGTCCCCACTACAACAATTTCATTGATCACAAAAAATTAAAGTAAAAATATCTTAGACTTTAAAGTTTTTTCTCTACATTGTTTGATCAAAAGGTGAAGGAAAGGTCACTAAAACCACCAAAAACTCTACAAGAGGCCTCTCTACACAACAAAAACACATGGAAAATATTATAGAGACATATAAAGAGATATTCTCTCTACCTATCGGGGTGCCTCTATAATTCCAGGTCAAACACTCAATTGAATTGATACCTAATGCTCCCTTATCTAATGACCCAATATATAAATTATCTGTCTTGGAGAATGAGGAAATAAAATTCCAAATTCATGAGCTCATCCAAAAGGGCCACATTTTAACGAGCTCCTCACCTTATGGGAGTCAAATTATGTTGGTGCGGAAGAAGGATGGGACATGGAGACTATGTATTTATTATAAATCCTTTAACAAAATACTCGATCCCTAGGATTTAAAATATTCTTGCCTAGCTTAAGGGTTCTAAGTTCTTTACTAAGGTTGATCTGGAGTCAGCTATCACCAAGTTCCAATTGAACAAACTCATGTATGGAAGACAAAATTCAAATCAAAAGAAGGAATTTTTGCGTGGTTACTCATGCCCTTTCCCTTGATAATGCTCCAAAACAATTCATGAGAATGATGGATGATATCCTATAGATTTTCATAAACTCTTTTGTGGTTGTATATTTGGTTAACATCCTCATATTTAGCAAAACCCAGGTGGAAAATTTGCAACACATTCAACAGGTCTTGATCACCCTGTGGCAACCCAAGATGTATGCCAATTTGGAGAAATTATCATTTGAAATGTAAATAAATCAATACTTGGGATACATTTTGGATGACACGGGTTGCATGCAGACCCAACCAAGATCATGGTCATTAAGGATTTTCCAACCCGATGACTCTAACAGAGCTTCGTAGCTTCTTAGGCCTTGCTAACTTCTACCAATGATTTGTGTTGGGGTTCTCTTATATTTCCTAGCCCTTAATTCAAATGACCAAGGGAGGATGTCAAACCAGGAGGTAACTCTGCAAATCAGAATGTTTATTAAATGAGGAATGTGCATGTATTTATACATGGAGGTGAGGCTATTGGGATTCATCTCCCAATGACTCTTGGCCTTCCTTATTTCCTAATATAATTTATTATACAATATTACATATGCACACCCAACCCATAGGATTAGGTGTCAACATTCCCCCCTTTAATCCGAAGGGATGTTGGTGAGTCCAAGCATCGATCTGAACTTTTCAAACTTTTCTCTTCCAAGTGCTTTGGTGAAGATTTCAGCAGTTTGCTCATTTGTGGAACAATGATGTAGATGGATGGTTTTGGCCTGAACATGATGTCGAATTAGATGGTACTTTGTATTGATGTGCTTTGTTCGATCATGGAACTTTGGGTTCTTGGCCAACTTTATTGCGGAAGTGTTGTCGATCATGAGTGGAGTGGAATACATTTGTTTCATCTGCAAATCTTCCAGGATTTTCTGGAGCCACACAATTTCCTTTGTTGCTTCAGCTGCTGCCACATATTTTGCCTCGGTCGTGGAATCTGCTGGAACTGACTGTTTGCGTGATCTCCATGAGACAGCTCCTGATCCAAGACTCATGGTGTAACCTGTAGTAGACACCCCTGTTTCTTTGTTGCCATCAAAGTCTGAATCAGAGTATCCGGTCAAGTTGAAGTCACCTACCTGTGTATATTTGAGTCCAAAGTCTTGAGTCCCCTTCAAGTACCTTAGCACTCTTTTTGCAGCAGACCAATGTCCTTCACAAGGTTTTTGCATGAACCTTGAGAGGATTCCAACAGCAAATGAAATGTCAGGTCTAGTGGTGGTCAGGTAGATAAGAATTCCTACAAGCTGTCTATACTTAGTTGCATCCTCAAATTCCTTCTCTTCAATAGATGTGAGCTTCAAGTTTTGTTCCATTGGAGTGGTTAAGGGATTACATTCATCCATGCCAAACTTGTTCAAGAGATCTCCAATGTACTTCTTTTGAGAAAGAAATATAAATTTAGGATGTTGAATTACTTCAATACCCAGATAGTAATGAACATGACCCAAATCAGTCATTTCAAAACCTTTCTTCAATTCTTTCTTTATGGATGCAATATAGGTCTCATTGTTCCCTATTATCAAAAGATCATCTACATACACCACAAGATATACAACTGTTTTTCCAACTTTCTTAACAAACAAAGTTGCATCATCAAGATCAAAATGTTTGAAGTCAAGTTTCAGAAGATGCTCGGTTAATTTCTCATACCAGGCTCATGGTGCTTGCTTGAGGCCATACAAGGATTTTATAAGCTTGCAAACTTTGTTTTATTGACCCTTTACAACAAATCCTTCTGGCTGGGACATATAAACTTTCTCCTTTAGATCTCCATTCAAAAATGCTGTTTTTACATCCATCTGATGGAATTTCCGTCCATTCTGAGCTGCTAGGGCAAAGAGATTCCGGATGGTGGTCCATTTTGCTGTGGGAGCAAAAGTTTCTTCATAATCGATTCCTTCTTTTTGTGCAAAACATTTTTCCACAAGCCTGGCCTTGTGCTTGTCAAGTGAGCCATCTGCTTTGTACTTGTTCTTGTAGACCCACTTACAGCCAATTGGTTTTGTTCCCAAAGGTGGATCAACCAGCTTCCAAGTGCCATTCTTTATCAAGGCATCATACTCCTTCTGCATCGCTTCTTTCCATTCATCATGAGAAGCAACGTCTTTGAAGGAAGTTGGTTCAAGATCTGTAGACAAAATCAATTCACAGTTATAAGCAATATCCGTATCAACAGGAGAATCAGAATTATCTACATCACCTTCGATTTGTTGAGTGGAACTTCTTGTTCCTGTTTTTCCAACCTCATCAGGATGAACATTCTCCAGTGTCTTTGTCAGCCATTTGGGAGGACCTTTCTGAGATGGCCCAGGCTGGTCATTTGACTGAGTTGGGATTGATTCAAGATTCAATCTCCCAATTCTGTCAATCACATCATCTAATGTGTCATCCGTGGTTGTTTCTTCATGTGGGGGAGAGAGTGCTTCAGGACATGATTCCACAATTTGATTCAATATCGGAATCCCCCCTTCAAGATGTGGAATCTCATTATCAAATTCTTGGAAAGACTTTGCATGTGTGAATCTATCCAGGCGATCAAGTTGCCGCTCAACAACCTTGTCACATATATTGCTATTACAAACTTCTTATTTTCTTCATCATAGAGATGATATCCTTTGGAGGTATTGGAGTACCCCAAGAAGATACATTTTCTACTTCTAGCACCAAGTTTGTTCCTTTGACCCTTGGGTATCAAGGCATAACAGGTGGACCCAAAGACCCTGAAATGCTTTAGCGAAGGAATGTGGCCATGCCACATTTCAAAAGGAGTTTTGTTTCTAATTGCACTTGAAGGACACCTATTATTTATGTAAACAACACATAGAACTGCATCAGCCCAAAACATCAATTTCACATTCTTGAAAAATAACATGGAGCGAACCATATTTAAAATAGTTATGTTCATTCTTTCAGCTACACCGTTCTGTTGGGGATTATATGGCACAGTTGTTTGATGTTTGATTCCATGTTGACGAAGATAATTTTCAAATTTGTTTGAAGTGTATTATTTTCCATTATCAGTACGTAGAGAGCCAATATTAGTTTGTGCATCATTTTCAATCCATGCATGAAAATTCTTGAATGTTTGAAAAGCATCAGACTTGTTCTTCAATAAGTAAATCCAACACATTCTGGTGTAGTCATCAATAAATTTCATCATGTATTTATTTCCATTTGTAGAAGCAATAGGCATAGGGCCACATAAATCTGAATGAACAAGCTCAAGTTTTCTATGTGCTCTGGAGTGTGAATCATGAAATGGTTGTTTGCTATGCTTTCCTAGAATACAAGCATCACATTCCTTAGTTTTTCTAGGAATTGTAGGCAGTCCATTAACACCATTTTTCTTCAACAAACGAAGGCTTTCATAGTTTAAGTGTCCAAATCTATCATGCCATAAAAGACTTGATGGGAATGTACCTTCATCATGATGTGAACCGAATGCAAAGTTTTGAGCATGAGCAGATGAACCTTTCAGCTTCAAAAGTCTCCCTTCTTCTATTCCCTCCATGACAAGTGAGTGATATGATGCTTTTCTGACCTCTGCCTTGCCATCAAACAAGTGAATGGAGTGTCCTTGCTGGCAGATTTGGACGAGGGACAACAAGTTTCTCCTCAACTCAGGGAGGTATAGAACCTCATGTAGGATATGATATGGAAGACCAGGCAACTTAAGCCTGACTGTGCCAAGCCCTGATGGCTTGAGTTTGGATTTATCTGCGAAATATACTGCTCCATCAACTTTGTTAGTGAATTCTTCAAAAAAATCTTTTCTAAATGTCATGTGACATGTTGCTCCTGAATCTAACAACCAATCATCTCTCCATGAAGTAAATGAAACATTAAACAAATCTTCAGTTACTCCATTGTTACAATGTGCTAGAAGATAATGAGCGGATTCAGGTGCTTTACCTTTGTCTTTGTCATTAGTTTTACCTTTGTCTTGATTTCTTTGCTGCTCAATTTTCTCCCAAGGTGTTCTGCATTTGGATGCATCATGTCCATCTTTATTGCAACGTGTGCAATGAAGATTGGATTTGTCAGGTTGTCTACCCCCCTTTCTGTGAAGTTTCTTCTTCCTCTTCCTCTTCTGCCACCTCTTCCTTCGGATGAATCTAGAGCATGAATCTTTTCTCTATGTGCCAAGTATGTAGCCTCTTCATAAGACGAAGGGACTGTCATCTTACCAAAAGCTTTCTCTCTTTTTGCAAACTTTTTCTCAAGTGTATCAAAGGTGATATGCTCAAGGTTCCCACTTGCTTGCAAAGACTCAAGATAATGTGAGTAAGTCGGATATAATGCCTTAACATATGCTATGAGAGGTATGTCCATTTTTACACCAGTCCTATCAATATCATGCATGATAGATCTAACTTCTGAAGCTAAGGCAAGGGGATCATCATTCTTCATTTCAAGACTGAACAGCTTAATCATCAATTGAACATTTTATAATTCTGAATGTGAGTCATAGAGTTCTTTTATCTTGCTCAAGGCATCATGGGCGTTTGAGAATGATGAAATATGGCGACTCACCTCTTCATTTACGGAAGCTGTAATCAAGGCATAGGCCTTGCAGTTCTTGTTTTCCCAAATGGCGAGCTCTTTGTCTAAAGTGGGCTTTGCTGGTGGATTTCCTTCTTGTCCTTCACAGATTCCTTTCCACAACTCATTAAAAATGAGTGTGTGTTTAATCTTCCGAGACCATTCAAGATAGTTCTCTTTGCCGGAGAGAACCACCCCAACAATAGAGATGAGAGAATGCATTAGTTTGCTGGAAAAATTCTTTTGAAGAGGAAAAAATTTCTGCTAGAAAACTTTCAATTCTGGAAATTTTCTCAATTAAAGGGGACAAAAACTCTTTGATGGAAAATATACTGAATTTAAAAGGACAAAAACTCTTGCTAAAAATACTGAATTCTGCACCAAAAAAAAATATTTTTTTTTTTGTGTTTGAAAAAAAAGGCTTTATATGGATAATTGTATTGAAAATGTGGTGGGGGGGGGGGGGGAATTATGATTGTGGGGAAGCGGTATTGAATATGGGAAAGCGGTAATTGGGGTTATTATGTATGAAAAGGAGGCAGTATTATATGTGGAGGTCATATATAAAAAGTGGCGGTATTGAATATGGGAAAGCGGTAATTGAGGGTTATTATATATGACAGTGGAGCGATATTATTCAATGGTGTGCAGACAGCGTGTATTGTAAACAGTGTGGAGGCGGGAGAAAGAAGCGTTGTGGGAAGGACATTTAAAGTGGAGAGAAGTCAGACTTTATTCCGCAACGCAGTGATGAGAGATGGGTGTGAGCGATTGTGTATGGAGGGCTGAAGCCCGCGTGGAGTAAGCGTTAAACAACGTGGAGTAAGCGTAAGCATTAGACAGCGTGGAGTAAGCGTAAGGCCACATGGTAGCAGATGGTGGGATGTGGGATAGTGTGAGGGCGGTAGTGGGAGCGATAGGGAATGCGCGGTAGTGAATATGCAGTGTTAACTGTAATGGAGGAGTGGTGTTACACCAGCGTATAAGTGGAGTGACATTGATATAAACGGAGGGGTATAATAAATAGTGAAAAAGAGCACGGAACTGGCTGTAGGAACGGAGCGAAGAGCAGTGGTGAGGAACTACTGTAGTTGGCGCGGGGAATGCAGGGAGAGATAGAAGTGAGGGGGTGCGAGTGTATGGGTAGATTCAGGTATCGGGGAGGTTGAACTGTGATATGGAACGAGCGTTGGAAGTGTAGAGCGAATGGTGTAGAGGAGGGATGAGAGGTTGTTTAAAAAAATTTGGAATGGCAGAGATGTAGGACAGCAGAATTGCAGAGTGGCAGGTATCTGCTGGAACTACAAATTGCAGAATTTCAGGGACTGCATATTGCAGAATCTTCAAGAGCTGCAAATGTCAGAGCTGTGCATAATTTGTAGAGATAATTAAAAAAAAATGCAGAATTACAGTACAGTAATTTAATGGAGCAGCAGAAACTAGCATAAAAAATGACTATGCAAAGGAATGAGGGAGTTACACCGCAGGCAAAAATGCCAATAGTGGGACTGGCTCTGATACCATGTCAAACCAGGAGGTAACTCCGCAAATCAGAATGTTTATTAAATGAGGAATGTGCATGTATTTATACATGGAGGTGAGGCTATTGGGATTCATCTCCCAATGAATCTTGGCCTTCCTTATTTCCTAATATAATTTATTATACAATATTACATATGCACACCCAACCCATAGGATTAGGTGTCAACAGAGGAGAAAAAGAAAAGTTTTCCTAGTCCAAGTTACAAAAAGGAATTCAGGGATCTGAAACACTGTGTTTTCTCTGTACCAATCTTCACCTTGCTAGACCCGTAATAGCCATTTGAGATTTAGATAGATTCCCTTGACTATATTATTGGTGTAGTACTCACTAAATAAGTACATTTGATGTACTCCATCATGCATGCATGTTGAAAATGGAAGCATTATATTCCAAGGAAGAAGAAAATCATCCACATCGATCACAAGCCTATGCAATTTATGCAAACACAAGGATGGTTAAAAGATGATCATGATAAAAAATGGTTCATGTACTTGCAAAAATTCAATTTGAATATAAAATACAAGAAGGGTAGCACCAATCATGTTGCAAACTACCTCATTCAACCCCCAATTTTAGCACTAGCCACAATTCTTAACTCTTGTGGAAACAAGACCTCTAGGTGGCCATGATAATACAAAAATGATTCTAACTTTGCTTCCACATACTAAATGTTGATGGTAAAAAAAAATTTCTAGACTTCCACTTCTAGGATGCGCTCTTATGCTATTCGGGCCACCTTTGTGTTCCTTCAAGTGCGCATGCCAAGTTGATCTAGGAGGAACATTACAATCAAGTGATGAGGAAATTTTGTGTGGAGAAGACAATAGCAATACTTTAAAAGTATTTCTACTAGCCAAAGATTCAATAGGATGTCTAATGGTATATCAGATCATTCACTACCTATTATCACTCAGATTGGACCTCAAGGTTAAGAAGGTAATCCTGAGGTAACCTCAAACCAAACTTTAGACTTGGTATCTATCCCTACCAAGTCAGAGAGGGATCTCTAGATATAATCACAACCAAGAGGGCTAGATTGAAAGGATTTTAGGCTAGCTAAGGAAAACAAGGGGTTTTGATTTTAATTTTAGGGTTGGGCTCACTGAACCAAAATTACGTCAAGGGGAATAGATCAGGGCCAAGAGGATGAAATTGCAGACTTCTTGATGGGGCAAGGTAGGTATAAGGTTTAAACATTCAAATATGATTGAATGATATGGAAAGACTAGTGAGGAGCTAAGGAAAGCATATGAAATGTATTTTCCCTTAACTGGAGAAAATGAACACAGTATACTGAATTTCCCAAAACAAAGCATAACTAAATATGAATTCTATCTTTCAAACTTGAAATTAAGTATATTTTAGATGTGAAATGGTCTATGAATTAACAATACATTCTAACAAATCAATCACAGAGAGGAAACAATGTCTAAAGCTCATACCACAGGGATCCCAAGAAAATAGTTGCAATTTTCCATTAATGTCCAAGCCAGAATGATACTTGAGCAATACAATCTCTCCAACTGATGCCAACCATTAAAAAGAATGAAAAACTACCACTTATAGACTTAAAAAACACTTCCTCTCATCCTCAGGGGTCGAATCCATGAGGTGAGGGAGTTATTACATCAAAAGCTGAACTGAATGCTAGAGTCTAGGATGAGGAAAGTGACTCATTCCTATCTTTAAGAACATATACATTTGACTTCAAATAATGATTTACCTAATGTATCTACCTTAGGTAAAATTAAAATATGATATTTCCAATGGTAACTTTCTCATTTACCGAAGTAAACAGTGAAACAGAGGTGAAACTTCAAAATTTGAGTAAACTAGTAAAACTATAAATTCCTTGGTAAACGCGCAGCACCATGACAAAAAAATTGACCTGTTTTGTAAGCCACTTTTGGAGGCCTTCCCGATGTCCAAATGAACTCCATGATAGCTCATTGGAAATATCTTTGAGTCTACTTTCCAAATACGCCTTCACTTTCTAAAATGGTGCCCATCTGTCTTGCCAAAAAGCTATTCTCCCAAGCCTAGTAAACGCATAGCACCAAGGTCAAAAAGAGGGCAGAAACATGATTTTTGATGGTTTTTGACCTCCAGTTTTGCTCCAAATCTCCTGAAACTTTCTGAGTATTATGTAATCATCACTAGGAACATGAGGATGCTGACCATTTTTCATTTGGGTGCCCCAAAAAAGAGCACAACGCCACTGACGCTGCACGTTTAGCCAATTTTCTGTGCGAAACTGTCAAAAATCAAAATTTGCACCAAGTGTGTCACATGTGCCAAAATTGTGAATTTTCTTACTGATCAAGGGCTAGAGGCCTGGAGGGATACCTTAGCAAGAATATTCAGCTTCTCTTTCTCTTTTGACTTGGTCAAAGCCCGAATCCTTGCATGGGCACGTTTGAGCTTAGCCCTTGCAATCCTGTTTCTCATGGCATAGTGCTTCACCATATTCCTCTGAATATCAGTGTCTTTATTTGCCTTCTCTATCAGGTTCTCCAGATGAAAATTGGCTCTCTCAAGCCAAGACTCTTTTTCTCCGTCAGTCTCTCTAGAAAGCAGCTCACTTGGAGTAAGATGCTCTGCCAATTCTACCTCCTTTTGCCTTTCCCGGGCTAAAGCCCTCTTCAGTCCAATGGTCCTCAATATTTGTCTAGGAAGTTGATCTTCCTCATTATCACTGTCATTAAAACTACCCAAGGTATCATCCAACAACTCCTTGGTCTTTCCTGCCTTTCTCTAAGCTCTGATTGCCTTGACGTCACTGATGGTTTGTTTTGTCTTTAGCTGCTGATTCTCTAGCTCAATAATCAATCACATTCCTTGCTCTACCAAGATTAGATTTAAGCTCACTAATCTTGGCATCCTTGCCTATAATCAATGCATTGGTGATTCTAACCTCATCCTCACCATCAAGGTCAATCAACTGAAACCCTTGCTCAGTTTCATGTTTGTCCTCCTCCTCAACAGTGATAAGCTCTGTACCCTTTTCCTTGCCCTTGTCTACCTATTTTGATGATGAAGAAGGCATGGCCCCTTTCACACCATGTGAAGCAAACACATGCCTGTGGCCTCTATGATATTTCAAAGGAAATGGCTCAATATCAATCATTTTTGTGCCAACTGCCCCAATGTCCGTTTCACTGCTTGATGCTCTAGTATCATGATGTGATGGTGAAGGGTTGTAGAAAGGTGACAAGGTAGGATCAACATGAGGTGAATGGATGTGAGTGGGTGGAGATGTATGAGCAGTGGGATATGATGGAAAAGTGGATACAAGAGGATGAGATGATGAAGATATATTCTGCTCATGATGAATAGGTGGGGTAGTGAAAACCTAATTTGAAATGAATGCATCCCATGAAATGTTTTTCTACTGAAGTTGATGAATGACCACCATGTTGATGAGTGAATGATGAGATAGGCTCTACATTTTACGATTGTAATCCCTCTTTTGCACAATGTAAGCCATCTTATCAATGCTACGGAAAAGATAATACGATAAATGTAGCATTCTAACTCTAGTAAAATGCATAATAAGACAAATATGGTATGAGTAGAGGTGGGAAAACCTTCCCTCACAAGTCAAATACTTCATTATTATCCTCATCATGGGCACATACCGGTCAAGGAGATGAGAAAAAGGGAAAATGGACTTGTTGTGATATTTATACGTAGGTTTGAGGTATGGTTCAAAATAACTCATGTTCAGGTTTTCCTGTTTAAACCACCTCTCTCCCACACTAGGTATCCCTGTATCAGCTGCAATGGCATTGGTGGACATCTCAAAAGTAACCCCAACAAGATTGACCTTCTTGTCATGTAAATTGATGATGAATAATCTTGTTAACTTCGGGTGATATTGGACTTGCTACACTCTCTCACGGAACTCAAAGCAGCTCACATGTTTAAAGCAAGAAACAGTGAGAGGAGAGGCCATGAGTTCCCTTGTGGTGATGGGTTCAAACCTATTTATTTTCCCTCCGTTATGGTAATTTCTCTTTGGCATTTGTTCCTCACCAATAATGCCACTGTCTTCTTCCTCTGACATCTTCAAATTTTGATTTGGAAACCCTAGGGTGTAAGTGAAATGAATGAGGGGAAGGAGATGAGATGACTAGCTTGAAAGGTGAAGGGAATGAGTGAAAGGGAATGTTTGTAGGGACAAACTAGATGAATGAAAACCCTAAATCAATGTAATTACCCTGTTTATGACTGATATTTCTTTTAGGCGGATGAAACAAGGGTAAAAACTGTGATTACAAACTTGTAATTAGGGTTTCCTTAGGGTTCCTCTTCAATTCATTTAAGAATGACCAAATAGCTTAAAAGCAAGGTTTTAAAGTTGTAATTACTGCTTTGAAGGCTATTTGGAGGAATTTGGAAAAGTTTGGAGAATTTTTGAAGTGTTTTGGGTTGCTAGAGCCTTCATCAACTTTCTTTGGCTATGCGCACAATGCCACTGGTAAGCGTGCGGCGCTTCTGCAAATGCACAACACCAGTCTACAGGTGCGCAGTGCCTTCAAAAATTGCATTGAAGATTTCAGGAAAGGGTGCATAGCCAAGGTGCAGGCACGCGACGCTAGTGAAAACGCGCAATGCCAAGAAACTTAGCAGCATTTCGCTCAAAAACTCACAAAATTTTCCTTTGCTGAATGCTCTTGATGTTTTTGAAAGGAAAAAATGACTCTTTTGAAGTGTTTGATGGGATTTTTATAGGCATGTGGATTTAATTTAACTTGAAAAACCCACTTTCTAATGCTTTGAAGTCTTCTTCCTTTTATCACTGATACTCTTTGGCACTTTTTGCTTTGTAGGTTGCTGAAGTCATGGAATTGGCTTTTCATTTGCTCTTTTATGCTTGACATGTTCACTTTGATAGCTTGGGATTAAATTATTACATATAGTGGCATAAAATTACATTTGAAAAAATAAAATAAATTACATAAGGGACTTTTTATCAAAATGAAATTTTGATAAAAAGTCCTGAAACTGAAAATACAATCTTTGAAGTATAATGAAACCATCATGATGATCATAATTAATCCCTCTCATATATGTGTGCTGACCTACCCGGAATGAAGGAAATACCTTGATAAATTCAAAACCCTAATGACCTAATGAAACTGCTTTTTTTTACCTAATTTTGAATGAGATTTTGAATTAAAATATTTTCAAGTAAAACGTAGCATTTCATAGGTATTCTTATGCTCAAAGGACATGGGAATGAGTCAGCAATATGAATCTTGGAGGGAGAAAAAAATTATTTGACAATGACAATCACCAGAGGAGCATATTTATGTCATGACCTAACGGAATGATAAAATTTTTATTTAGTATGGGACACCTAAGATGCACATGCAAATGTGTTTTGATCCTTGGTGGAAGTATACCAATACTGACACTAACACTACCTATGCCCTTTCTAAACCAAGAATCAAGAATCAAGGGTTGTGCACTCCTCTAGATACCCTAGACAATAATTTGGAGTTAGTCTCCATGAATTTTATGTCAGTGTTTCCATCCACCAAGCATGGTAATGATTATATGTTTGTGGTTTTTGACTAATTCTCTATGATGGCCATTTTGGCACCATGCGAGAAGGGTATCACAACTAAAGCCACTAATAAACTCTTCTTTGAGTTTTTTTGGGCTAATTTTGGGCTACCTTATACCATTATTTCAAATATGGATGGAAAGTTCCTCGATACCTTCTAGTCCAACCTATGGTCTCTCATCGATACCAAGTTGACCAAATCGACTATCTTTTATCCCCAATTAGATGGAAAAACATAAGTGGTCAACATGATTATTGTGCATATCTTGTGCATGTACAACTCCAAGCATCTGTGTACATGGGGAAAAATCCTTCCCTATGTTTAGCATATCTATAACAAATCCCTCCATATCTCTACTGGCCACAATGTTTTTTAGGTATGCTTGGGGTTCCAACCATTGGCCCCATTTGATGCACATATGCCCATTGCAACCTCAATGAAAGTGTCCTCCCATGATTAGGTAAAGGAAAATAGGGCATCCAAATTTGTTGAGCATATCCATCATCTCCATAGTATGTCCATGATATCCTATAACACTACTACATTTGGGCGAAAATTCCGACGGGGAAATTCGACGGAATGGCTAAAATCGAAAAAAATGTTGGAAGTGAAATGTTTTTTTTTTGTTATTTATTTTTTCTAAAATCTCAACTACCGTCGAATATCTGATGACAGTTATTTACTGGCCAAATATTCGATGGAATTCCCTATCCTATTGATTATTGGATGTTTTCGTATAATGCCTCTTTTCATCGAATAACTGAGGGTAGTTATTTTACTGTCAGATATCCGATGCTATATCCAATATGAAAACGTGTTGTCTAATTTCCTACAAATGGTAAATAACCATTGCCTAATGTTCAATTCCACCATTAATGGGTTTTTGTGCTCACAACATCTAATATGGGACCGCTTTACAGTCATCAATTTGACTAATTAAAATATATATAACATTAATGATATATATATATATAACACACACACACACACACATATATATATTTGTGTGTGTGTAGAGCCCCTAACATCATAGAAATTTGACATAGATGCTATATATATTAGTTGCGATTGTTTTGAAAGGTTGTAGGCTTATTTTGAGGTTAATTTTTGAACAAAATCATGATTGAAATTCTGGTGACAAAAAATGTCACATAAAATTCCTCAAGGAGAGCAAGGATACATGGGATAAAAATCAAGGGTTTTTGAGGATGGAAAATGTTATTTCCCTTGTAGAAATTACAAGGGCTTGAGGCCAAGAAGAATTCTAATAAAATCAGCTAAAACCACATAGAGACTATGGACACGCTGAAGGCGGGCATGAATATAATCCGTTTGTAAGTTATTTATTATATGTCTTTGTATTGTAGATTTTTTTTGTAAATGCTTATATGTATATTGTATTTTAGATTGAATGTCTTTGTATTGTAAATTGTATTATCATTTCTATTAAAAATGTATATTATCATATTTTTTTGGGAGGTGTTTGAACTATTTTGTCATCCTAATGTGGACTAGAAATATTATTTGATTATTTCTTTTGGGGTCATTTAAGGGGTTAGGTCGAGTTAGGGGTTAATTAATTTATGGGCTTAGGGTTAAGGGGTTATTGTTTAAGGGTTTAGGGGTTAGGGGTTAAGGGATTACGAGTTAGGGGTTTAAGAGCTTAGGGGAATGGGATTAAGGTGTTAGGGAATTAATGTATATTGTTTAGGGGGTTAATCTAAACCTAGAGGATTTAGAGGTTAATCATGGGTTTGTATGGACCATTATTAATAAGTTTTTAAAGTATATTATGAAAAATATGAAATTAAGAAAGAATATGACATTACAATGATGAATGTAGGATAAGATCAATATGTTTTTTATTATGGTCATGACTATATATCTCAGAAAGTGTCTCACTTCCTACATGTCAAGAAAAGTAACATCTTTCTTATATTTTTTCAACATATTCTTAAATATCTTGATAAATTGCACAATCATCATCATTGATTTGTTGTCTTTGTTTCTAGGTGTCAGCTAAGTTGTCTTTGTTCATGTCTTCATTTTCCATATATATTATATTTGTAAACTCTTGTTATATAGACATTTAAATATTTTCTATATATACTAATGTTATTTATTGTTTGTAATTGTATAGTATCGTCCCCCTAGGGAATTTATTGACAAGGAAGAGGTGGTTCTAGTACAAGCACCTGTTCAAGAACATGGAGTGACTAATATTGAGGATCAAGCTAATGAAACTATGGAAGAAGATAATGATGTTGATAACATAGTTGAAGAATATGGGACAAAAAGATTAATCCGGGAAACATTTAATTATGTTGTAATATATTATGATGACAACCAATATCATGACCATGCTTTTGATTTAATTGAACTTAAGATGGCAACTAAACCTCTTTATGAAGGCTAAAAAACATCTCTTCTATCCACTCTATTGTTGCTGGTAAACTTAAAGGTGGTGAATGGTTTTTCAAACACATGTGTGACACAAATCATGAGGTATGTAATATATTTTGTGACATTTAGTACTATATACATGATAAAGAAATTATTTTTTTCCATTGTTTTTAAAGTTAGTACGTTGATCTGCATCATTTCATTAATTTGTAACATTTTGATGCAATATGTATGATTAATAGTGTATAGTACATTAATCAATATATATATATATATATATATATATATATATATATATATATATATATATATATATTATGTTGTATATTATTAGGCGAATTTATGTTACCACCGTCAAATGTTTTACCTTGTACATATCGATATTTACATGCCATTATGAAGATAGTGGAATGGAGTATCATGTTAAAAAATGAAGCAAGAAATTCTCAATTTTATTTTGCCTTGATTAAGTTGAGAAAATTCAAATTTCCACATCAGTAGACAACTTGGATGCAATTAAATTGTGCGACATGTCTTTTGTCACCCAGTTTACTCAGTAAATTCTAGTTGGAGGAGTTAGAGTTCAGTTAAGCATGTGTGATTTATAATTTGTAGCAATCAAGGTTAGTTATCTAAGGTTGTTTTCACTTAAAATAGTTCTAACTATTGAAGGAACTAGTGGAAGGTCAGTTAAGTAGTGGGACTTCAGTCAAAATCAATGATATCTAGTTAACTAATCAATCAACCCAAAATAGGAGGTGCATGCTGATAATTAGAGTTCCCCAGGCTTGGTGGAGATTCCAAGGCAGTGTAACATGAGTTGTATATTATTATTGAGTGTATATGTGTTGCATGCAGTAAGATGATCAACCTAAATAATTGTGCAATCCATTTTAGAGAAATTCCTAAATAACAAGGGCCTAATTTCTCAAGGAACAACACAAGGAAATACGAGCTCAAACATAGGAAAAATTTGACTAAGTCTAGGTCAGATCTTCTTAGTGAGAAGAGATATAGGTTATACACTTACAGGTTGAGCTCAATTGAGAAAAGAAATTGTAATACATATCTAGTCATCAGATTAATGCAAGAAGGAATTGGGGTTTTTTAGCAGACTTCTTTCCCTAGGAAAAATACCATTTGCATGTGTGTGATTTCTTATTGCATGTTTGATATTTTTGTTCTAAATTGTGAATTAATGTCCATAGAGTAGTAGACTAGGTTTTTGTCTTGTGATTTTGCTTAAAATTTCATAAGTATTTGCAAATCTACATCATAGTTTGTACATGGTATCAAAGCAAGATTCACATTAGAGAAAAAATTTCAAAGGTTTTTCTCAGGAGGTTCGAATTTGGAGTTCAATGCAGTAGGATCTCTTCAAATATGAGAAGATGGATTTCAATGGACTAAGGCTAGATTATGCCTTGGAATGCACCTCTAATTTTTTTGCATGGAGGTGGTATTGGATGACAATGGATTGCTAGAATAAATCAAGACAAATTTTGTAAAACCACCAGAATATGATGCCCATAACCTTGCTCATTGGAAGAAATATGTAGCCAAGGCGAGGATAATAATCTTGGAGGGTAAAATATCACATTTTATAAAATCTCCACGCAAAATAAACTCCATTTGCAATGTGGAAAGAAATGACAGAATTGTTTGAGAAAAATAGTGACCATAGGAAGCTGGAATTCAAGGATAAACTTCGAAGTATCAAGATACAGAAGAATGAAACTATTCGACAATATCTAAGCAATTTCACACAATGATGTGATGAACTTGGTAGGGTTGGTGTAAATGTTCTTGAAGAAGACTTGGTAAGGATATCCCTTCTGGTCCTTCCCAAGAGTCGACATAGCTATCCAGATTCGGTGAACGAGACAGAGAAACTACCGAATTGGGAATGCTTATGGTTTGATTTGGTACAAGAGGAAATAAGGCGGAATAGCAGAGATGGAACCTCATCCAAATAAGAGGAAGAGGAATTTTATTTAGTTGGAAAAGGATTGAAGGCAAAGGGAAAGAAGTCCCAAGGTGATGTTGAATCCAACAAAGAGGGAAAGAATAAATACTTGTCCAAAATTAAATGCTTCATTTTTCATGAATTTAGACACTATGCTACTAAGTGTCAACACAAAATGTCTAACAAGAAGGAGTTTGTAGTATCAGAAACAAGTGAAGCTTTGGCTTCATAGTTTGAGCTATTTTTCACCCTTATCGCATGCATGGCCAACATTGCGATGGGAAGTGTGTGGTGTTAGCTTAAGAAGTCACTCCTTGACTACATAAGGAGCAAGCCTTACACATCATAGTTAATTTCAAGTTTTTAAAGGGCTTGTTTGAGTGGTAGGATGGTTTTCTTAATTAAATGATTTTATGTTCTTTAAAAATTTCATGCATTTGGAAATTTGTGGCAAGTATAAATTGTGTGGCTAAAGGTAGTATATGGAGAGAGTGTACAAGTGGAAGAATATAAATAACTGGTACCTATTTCAGGAAATATTCCTATCCTAAATCAGCCAAAAAACTATGATGATGACTCTTTACACAAACTCTGTTTATGAAAAGTAAAATAACATTAAAAAAATATATTGCATGTGTAAATTATTCCACAAAACTTGTAGAAATTTTAATACAATTGTGTATTGCCTGGATTCTCTTGATGTAACAATTATATGTCACTGTTAAATATAGAATCACTTCTACAAAAATTCTTTCAGAAATATTCAGTTGCATGTGAGATCACTCCATTTGAATTAATTTAATATTTAATTCACTGATCTCTCACTAGTGTACCTTCAGTTACAACTAGCACAACTAAGTTTAACTCACTTAACTGATTTAAACTACTTTAAAAATCACATAACTACACATCCAACTCTGTTACAACTTCGAATCTCTTATTTACAACTAATTCCACTTGCATGTCCCACCAACCAACCTTTGAACTCGAAATTCCTTCAGCTAACTAGTTTTCAACTTCAGTTAACTGATTACAAGTGCTCCATGAGAGTAGATTAATATTTATTGTCCAACTATTATTAAGGGATAATAATAATCGACATGCATCTATAAATAGAAATGTATTCTATAAATAGTCTTCGCACATACATCTAAAAATAAAACATCATCTATATATAGAATTTTCTCACCCGTTCTAAAAATAGAATTACACCTAAAAATAGCCCGAGGCTCCATCCTAGTGTAGGTGCTTAATTTTCACTAGGATCATCATCTTGTTGAATCTCAACATTCCCTCTCAACAAGAAAGGGATTATCCTTCACCTCGATCCTGTCTCTATGGTATTCAAATTTTCTCCTGGTGAGTGCCTTCGTCAGAATATCTGCATCCTAATCCTCCGTAGGAATGTACTGAAGCAACATGATCTTCCGCTACACACAATATCTGATATGATGATACCAGATATCTATATGCTTAGATCTATCATGAAACACGAGATTAATCGATAGTTTAATGCAACTCTGATTATCACAATGAATCATTGTAGGATCTAAATGAAAACCAAACAAACTGACCAGTGTCTTTCTCATCTAGATAGCCTCAATTGTAGCATGACTTGCTGCCATGTATTCTGCTTCCGCTAAACTAAGTGGCACTGATATTTGTTTCCTTTTGTACCAAGAAACAGTTGTAGATCCAATACTGAAGATCTCCCCTGATGTGCTCTTTCTGTCCGTTGGGCTTCCCACCCAATCTGCATCTGTGAAGCCATGCAAATTCACCTCATCCATCTATTTATACCATAAGCCATACTTAGATGTGCCCCTCAGGTATCTCAGGACATGCTTGCCCGCCTTCCAAAATAGCTTGGTAGGCTTAACCATCGCTTGAATAAGCTGGTTCATTGCATAGAATATGTCCAGTATTGTATTCATTAAATACATTAGTGAACCCAATAATTGTCGATAGACAATAGCATCCACTACCTCTCTAGATGTAGCGTCCTCTTTCCTCCAGTTTCTTGGAAGAGGAGTATCCATGGGTTTGCAGCCCTCCATGTGAAACTTACCCAGTATCTCCCTTGCATAGTTTCCTTGAGACAAAAAAATTTCACCATCTCACTGCCATATTTCCAATCCAAGGAAATAATGAAGGAGGCCCATATCCTTCATCTCGAACTCTTTTGCAAGGTCCTCCTTGCATGAGTGTGTCAACTGCTCATCACCAGTCAGTATTAAATCATCAGCACAAAGAAAAATGATTAAATCTTACCCTCCACCACAATTTGGTATAGGTTTTCATCCGCCTCACTCTTGGTGAAGCCAAGTCTGGTGAAATAACTGTCTATCTGTGTGTACCAAGCATGGGGTGCTTACTTTAGGCCATACAACGCTCTTTTCAGTCTGCACAAGTGCGACTCACTGCTGAAGATCTCAAATCCTTCAGGCTAATCAATGTAAAGTTCTTCCTCAATGATCCCATTGAGAAACACAGTCTTCACATCCATCTGATGAATGTGCCAACCCATCTGCGCTGAGAGAGCAAGGGTGGTCCTTATGGAAGAATACCGTGCGACAGGTGCAAAGGTTTCTTCATAATCAATCTCCTCAATCTGTGAGAATCCCCAAGCCACAAATCTAGCCTTTTATTTCTCAACACTCCCATCAGGAGCTTGCTTTACCTTGTAAATCCATCTTGAACCTACCACTGATTTATTGACCGACCTTGGAACAATTTCCCAAGCACTGTTTCTGAAAATGGAGTCATACTCCTCCACCATTGCATCTACCCATATGGGCTCCTACATTGCTTCCTGAAAGGAACATGGATCAGTCACAATAAATTTTCTCATGAGAGCCATGTATCCAGTGAATTAGTCAGAAGACTCTCTTTGTCTATGCTGTGAAGTAGGGACTCCTACATTCTGTGCAGCATCAAGTTTCAACCTCTTAGCTTTTGTGGTATGCCTTCTGCTAGTTGTGATGTTTGGCTCTGCGTGAGTGGACTCCTCCACTCCATGAATGTCCTCCTGTGGCTGATCCACATCTAGAGACTCAGGTTTGGGAACCAACAATTCCTCCTCTGCATGCAAGTACAACTCCCTCTCAAGCGACAACTGCATGGCTTTCCCCTCATCAAATTTTATATCTAGTCGCATAACAGTCATATTACTGTTAGGAAAATACACACGATAATTATGGGGCGTTTCTGTGTAGCCCACAAATATCCCAACTTCAGCAGTCGGCTCCAGCTTCTTCCTGGTGTTCTTGGTGACATGCATATAAACAAATGAGCCAAAAATCTTAGAGTGAGAAACATTACTTACCAGTGAAAGATTCTTCAGGTTTACTCATGCCAAGTACTCTATGAGGACAATGATTTTTCACATAAACCGTAGTGTTGCATGCTTCTACCCACAAATGCATTGGTAGGCCCTAATCATGTAACATTTCTCGTGCTGCACCCACGATCATTCTGTTCTTTCTCTCCGCGACCCCATTTTGATGTGGGTCATGAGGCACTATGAGTTCTCTTCGAATTCATTCTTTACTATAGAAGTATTTGAATTCGTTCGAGATGTATTCTCCACCATTATCGGTCCGCAGAGCCTGCACTTGCTTCCCCGACTCTTTCTCAACCAATGGCTTAAACTCATAGAACTTTGAGAATGTTTGATCCTTCTTTTGCATGAAGAAGATCCAACATTTACGAGAAAATTCATCAACAAAAATAACATAATACCTGTGTTTTGCTGTTGAAGCAACCGAGAATGGTCCACACACGTCTGTGTGAACTCTCTCCAGGATCACCGAAGCACAGTTCTCCTTTTCATGAAAGGTGGACTTTATTTGCGATTGTGAGAATCGCCTGTGCCATAATTCGCCCTCATCCCGACTGACCACTTTTTCTGCCTTGCCCATCATGGAAGTGCAACCACCTACCTCCAGGTTGTAGAGATTCTCGACTCGAATCCCTATCCTCTTGGCTTGAACCATTGTTTTATGTCGCAGGAAAGATTTTCCATCACTGAAAACAACTTCATAGCCTCTGTCCTCCAATATCATGACTAAGACCAAGTTTTTCTTCAGACCTAGAACATGCATAAAATCTTTCAATTGAAATGGTTTACCTGACTCCCTCTCAAAGCTAGTGGTACTAATGCCGATCGCACTATATTTTCCATCATCGCCCATATCTATATGCATTTGGAGATCTTTCTCCTCCAAGTCACTAAAAAGCTCCTTATCTCTCGTCATGTGGAAGGAAGCACCACTATCAAGATATCACACCGATCCCAATGCACTTGAAACCATGCATGCGATAAAAGAGAAATCAAGTTGAAATTCTAAGGCAAAGGCCTCACCAACTGCAGCTCCAAAATCCTTCTTGTTCTTTTTCTTCTGTGGGAAGTTAGTGGCGAGATGCCTATTTTCGTGACAGTGAAAACACTTCTCCGTGGACAAATCCAGCTTCTTGCCTTTAGACTCATATTTTGAATGGAATTTCTTCCCCTTCCATTTCCTTGCCTTGGCAGTCAAAGCAAAATCCTCTTCATCATCATGCTTTGATGAAGAGCCATCTCTGGTGTTTCACCCAAACTCCTCCTGCACTAGATCCGACCATAGGCGTTCCCATTTCGGTAGTTTTTCCCATCTGTTGACAGAGTCTTCATAACTGTGCCAACTCTCAAGAAGTCCCAAGAGTGCCAAGCTTAACAAATCATCATCAGTAACAATTATTACCACACTCCCGAGTGCATCCCGACATTGGACAAACTTTGTGAGATACTTTGGAATATTGTTGCCCTTTTCCATCTTGATCTTTCTGAGTTTATCCTTTAGCACCAATTTCCTATATTCGCTGCTGCTTTCGAAAAGATTCGTCAAAGCCTTCCCCATAGCATATGGAGTGGCTTTCCCATGAAGGCTTGATACAGTGTGGTCTCGTACACCTTCCAATAGAACCCTTCTCGCCTTCGCTACTTTCTTTTGCCATGTGTCAGGTAATGCAACATTCGTCGAAGTGGGCTTAGGAACATCACTGTGATGAATTCCTTCAAGCCATTATCTTCAAGCACCGCCTCCATCCTGTCCTTCCAGGAAATTTTGTTTCAGCTTCCCTCGAGTGCATACTCTAGCTGCAAGCCATTGAAATCCATTTCGAAATTTACTCAACTGTTGCACCAAGAAATGCTTGCAGCAAATTCGAATTG
The DNA here is from genome assembly GCA_034641835.2 of Pinus albicaulis. Taxonomy (NCBI): domain Eukaryota; kingdom Viridiplantae; phylum Streptophyta; class Pinopsida; order Pinales; family Pinaceae; genus Pinus; species Pinus albicaulis. The sequence goes on from CM076577.1 coordinate 906,928,157, forward strand.
TTTCCACCAACAAACTTAGCTCCTGCTTCAAAATTGCAATCTTCTGTGCTCCGATACCATGTAGAAATTTTAATACAATTATGTATTGCTTGGATTCTCCTGATATAACAATTATGTGCCACTTTTAAATACAGAACCGCTTCTACAAAAACTTTTGCAAAAATTTAAAACACAATCGCCAATTGCAAACACATGAAGAAATACCATTCACATATAACACAGATGTTTACCAAGAAATATTAACGCTAAAAACCCCACTACCATATATTATGTATATATCATGGATCATGAAACAATCTCATACAAAGCTCTAATCCAAGAGCTCTCAGTACAATATATAATCGTCTCACACTGTCTTGCAGAAATTGGAAAACACCTTAGCCAAATTTTTGCCTCACAACAACCTGGCTCCACTTCGCAATCCAAGTTGATTACAAAGGCAAATTCGATGCAATCATGCCCTCCTTGACTGCGCAATCCTCATGAGCATATCCAATGTGTGTTTGGCTTGCAGGAGTGCAATCCAATATAGTACAACTGATAGTCATTAGAGGAATTTTGAGGTCTAAAATAGGCCTCCTAAGGAAATTATAAAATAATAGTGGAAATAATAAAATAAGATTTGATTACATCATCAAATTTTAGAGGGAAAAAAAGAAAAAAACTACTTTTTCAACTCGTATTTTCAATTTATCTCCCAAATTTTTTACTCAAATTTTGAGCGAGACTACTCGTTGGATGCAAAATTTAATTACTCATCTGAGGAGTACCCATGTTGCATAGTTTCGATGGACCCTGCTATACTAAAAATGAGAAATACATGAAAAACGTTATTGTAATCACGTTTTTTAATGTATTTCTCATTTTTCGTGTAGCACGGTCCATCAAAAGTATGCAACATGGGTACTCCTTGGATGAGCAATTAAATTTTTCATCCAATGAGTACTCCCGCTCGAAATTTGAGTAAAAACTTTGCGAGATAAGTTAAAAATACGAGTTGAAAAAGTTATTTTATTATTTTATAATATTTTTACCCTCTTACTTAAAATATTGTGAATCATCCCCCATGGTTGACATCATCATCTTGAATCTTATTGGTTCTTATAAAGTTTATTTTGGTTGTACATTTTTCTTACAAGGCCCATTTTAGTCCTCAAAATTCCCCTAATGCAACTGTCCCTTTCACCTACGTCTCAACTGGGTCTCCACTGGATCTGACATGCATGTAGTTAACAATAGTAAAATCTTCAGTTGCATGTGAGATCACTCCATGTGAATTAATTTAATATTTAATTCAATGATCTCTCACTAGTGTATCTTTAGTTACAACTAGCACAACTGAGTTTAGCTCACTTAACTGAGTTAAAATACTTTAAAACTCACATAACTACACATCCAACTCTGTTACAACTTTGAATCAATCAGTTACAACTAAGTCCACTTGCATGCAGCACCAACCAACCTTTGAACTCGAAATTCCTTTAGCTAACTCGTTTTCCACTTTAGTTAACTGATTCCAAGTGCTCCATGAGAGTAGATTAATATTTATTATCCAACTATTATTAAGGGATAATAATAGTCGACATGCATCTATAAATAGACATGCGATCTAAAAATAGACTTTGCACATACATCTAAAAATAGAACATCATCTATAAATAGAATTTGCTCACCTGTTCTAAAAATAGACTTACACCTAAAAATAGCCCGAGGCTCCATCCTAGTGTAGGTGCTTAATTTTCACTAGGTTCATCATCTTGTTGAATCTCAACAAATCCTTTATGAAATCTTCACTGACATGTTATATTACACACATATAATTTGTAGAAAACTAAAAGCAGATAATTTACTGTTAAATCCTTTAACAACTTCTCACTCACACTTTACTAGTTGCTGCAATTCATATTTTAGAAGAAATTAACAAATAAAGAATACACACCACACATTAGATGTTTCTTGAGTCACAAAATCCTCCAACATGAATAAAAAATGATTTTTATTATATTCACTCTTCAGGTAGACTAACATCCAACCTGGAAATAGTATTTACAAGTGGTATATATAGCAAGAGAGGAACCAACTCCATCTCTTCTAAAAATAAGGAAACACTAATTCTAACATGACATATGTGTCAAAAGATATCACAACCTTATCTCATCAAAATATAACAGAAAGGACATATGGAGAAAGAAAAAGAGAAGAATTCTCGGCTGAAATGCTAAGTGTGCTTTCATGCTATCCCTTTTTCTGCTGATTTATCTCCTTATGTCTTGGGTCTTTAATAACCATGTAGCTTCATTTAATGTGACCTACAACAACCTCATAACCACCTATCACCATCACTTGTATTATCCATTTGGTTATGGGTTCTTATCCATCATTAACTGGTTCAGAAAAATTTGCTGACAGGTGTCAAATTTATTTAAAACAGGCGCTACTAGAAATTCCGGTAAAAACCTATAACTGTGCAAAATTTGGAATGCTACCGGAAATTCCGGTAGAACCCTGTTTCTTTTTCAAAATACACAGAAAATGCTGAAAAATTATGTGCAGATTTATATTCAATGACACCTAAGCTGTTGTTCAAAATTTTTAACTTGATAAGCAAAAAAGGTACTTGTATCAAAAACCTTTTTTACCTTTCCTCTATGTGTGCTGCAGCTTTAACCAGCTTGTCCAAGTCATTTTTGATGTCAGTAGATGATCTAGATCTGGTTGCTCTCATGGTTGCTTCTTTGATGGGGGATTTTTCCTCCTTAGAACCCTTTTGTGTTTTTCTTCTCTTTGAGGGCTCTAAGTGCTGTTCTAAAGGGGTTGTGTTCTTGTTTTTCTTCATGGATTTCTTTGTCTTTGACCCTTCAGGTTTGCCTTCAATATCAATGACCTTTGTCATTAGGCTTGTATTGTGTAGAGCTTTGGACTTAAGCCTAAACTTATTGTTTTATTTTGTATGCCTCTTTCTGGTGCCAACAACAGGTTTGGATTATTATTTCTTCTTCTTACTGCTGATTTCATATCTAACATCCTTGAGGAGTTCTTCTTTTGATTGTTAGGCTAATACTCTTTCTACAACTTTTTATGAATATGGGCTTCCGGAATTTTTGGTAGCACCTGTGATTTTGATTTATCTGTTGTTGCAGATCTTCCACTTCTGGCTCTAGCGTAGACATTAGGAAATGGAGGAATAGGGGGTACTATTTTCATGGACTTGGGTTTTCTCACCGAGGAGCTCTCTCCTTTTTCCATCTTTCTTTCAACTTTTACGGTAGAAACCTTCTATTTTCTACCCTTGGCCTTCTTATGAATGTTTTTTCTTGGCCTTTCTTTTTGTTATTATTTTTGAAAGCTGAGGGTTTGGTTGTGGAATTGGAGGTGTAGGTGCAGGTTGGCATCCCCTGTAGAATAAAAATTGGTCCCAAGTCTGGTTTCTCTTTCCCAACTCTTCTTCAACTAGAACTTTGATAAAAGCTTCATGGTACAAGATATACTCAGAAACAATAGTGCGATTCTGAACCCTTGCTGATATCTTGGTTAGGCTTTTCAACAAGAAAAATGGTAGATTCAATGTCTTCATCCCTGCAATATGAAAAAGAAACCTCATGTGATAAAGGAATACAACTATATACCTCCTTTCACAAGTGAGGTATATTTTGATAAGCTTGATAGCTTCTGCCTAGTCATTCTTAAGGTAGCTACTTGGAATGCCCTTTGCCCAATTTGGATCTCTGTGAGCATATTTGAGGAAGATATTGAGATAAAATCCTGTAATAAATTGTACTTTGAACCACCTTTCTCCTTCTTGGGGAAGGTTAAAGGCTTTAGCAATGGATTCTTCAGAAAACTAAAAAGTAGGGCCATAAACTATAGCTTCATGTCCATTAAAAGAGTTGGAAAACTCTTGAGAAACTCCTGAGTGAGAGCTCCCTAGCCTGGTACTAAGAGGATACCACCATGACTTCATAAATAAACTTCTTATCCTCGAATTGGCATCAACCAAATCTGCACCCTGTGGCTCTATTCGATTTATCTTACCACATGTTGTAGTCATCTTCAAAATAATAAATGACTATGTCTCTTGTAACTGATAGGTGGAAAAGTAGGAAGAGTTTGGCCTTACATGTGTGGCCTATATTCACATTTTAAAATATTTTCTGAAATCCAAAATCCTTCTCAAACTATGACTCTCAGCAAATTTGAATTCAAACAACTAAAAATTCTAATGACATTCTCCTGATTTTTAGGTGGTTTTAAGATCAAAATTTGGATAATCACCCCATGCAAATCATCCTTCATCATTGAAAATATTTCTCACGATGATGTGAACCATGTGATACTCTATCACCACCTTCACTTGGCTACATTTTCCATATGAGAGCTCCATATGGCTTGTAACAAGTGGGTTTATGACTAGCAGTCACCTCCGCAGTCTTTGTTGTTGATTGGCCAAAATTTCGAGCAACACTGCTATGCAGCCAGCCAAACTTTTATGGCATTGAGTTTAATAACCACGATCTCCTTGATTCATAAAAACACGTACCTAGAAAAATGGATAATTGACTTGGGGTTGACAGACAGGTCGGGTAACGGTTTGGTTCATAACTGCGGATGGCACATGTGGCTCAACATATATTACGACTTGAATCAAACTAATTGACTGCAATACGACACCTATCATTAGATATAAAAAGATTTAAAAAATATTTTAGGTGTATTTACACTATAACACGTGGCTTTAATAAATCCGATGCACTTTTTCGTTTATTTTTTTAAAAACAGAGTATGCTTCTAGAAATTCTAGAAGCATCAAAAATAAAAATAAAAATACAGAAATAGGAAAATAATAGATAGTCCGAAAATACTAAAACTGGTTCTTTCTGAATTTCCGGTAGCGCTCATTTTTTTTTTAAATTTTTAAATTTTGTGAAGTTTAATCCTAAAAATAAAACTATGGAATGGACTCAATACTTAGCAAATAACTATGCTAACATTAGCTCCATAGGGGTTAGAGCTCTCCCTGCGAGGCTCTAAGAATATTTTGTAGTTTCAGTGCCTTTTCATTGGGCTCTGGAGTCTTATTATGAAATGCACCAGTATTTACAGTGAACTTAGGCTACCAATAACCTAAGTAAAATATTTTTTTGAGAAAGCACCCATTGAATGGGCCTCCAAATAGCTATGCTCCATCAAGGTATTGCAACTCAAAAGTATTGTTCTGCAGAATATTTGAGATTCTGAAAGGACCAAGCCATAAAGCATCAAATTTGGAATGCTTACCTAGATCTTGATGTTGTGCATTTCACTTCAACACTAGATATCCAATTTGAAAATCTTCTTTTTTAGTTCCTTTATAAAAAAATTTCTTTACAACTTGCTGATATTTTCTCACCAAATCATATTTTTGTTCTTTCTTTTGTTGCACTTGTATGATTTGATAAATTCTCCTAGTCATGTCATCTGGCACAACTTCATGATCTTGCAGAAATTTAGCTACAGGAATGGCTAATTGGACTGGAAAAACATCATCAGTTGCATAAACCATTTGAAAAGGTGTTGTATTAATATACTTTTTGATTGTCACCCTGTTTTCCCATAAAGAAAACTTCAGTTTTGAATCCCAAGCTTTCTTGTTTTTCTCCAATAGTTTGGTGATGATTCTTACCAAAATTTTGTTTGATGAGTCAGCTAAACCATTCCCCTGGGGATAGTAAGCTGTAGAGTGAGTGAGCTGAATGTCATAATCTTTACAGAAATTTACCAATGGAGTGGAATTAAAAGCATCTGCATTATCTACTACTAACCTTGATGGAAATCCAATCTGGTTATGATTCCCTCCAAAAAATTAATGATAACTTTATGAGTAGCATTCCTGGTAGGTATTGATTTAATCCATTTTGTGAAGTAATCAGTTGCAACAATAATCCAATGATGTTTTCCACTTGAAGGTGGATGAATTTATCCAATGAAATCTAAGCCGCATTGCTGAAAAGGTGCAGAAAAAACTATGGGCTTGAGAGGAAAAGACTTCAAATGTTTTTTTCTAGTTAACTTTTGACATTTTTCACATTCTCTCACCTCGGCACACACATCAGAAAATAAGATAGGCCAAAAATAGCCAGCTCTCAGTATTTTGTATGCAGTATTTCTCCAATAGTGATGTCCTCCACACACACTACTATGCATATCAATCATAACTTTCTTGGACTCATCAGGGTTAATGCATCTCAAAAAAACTCCTGTAGGATCTTTCCAATATAAAAAATTATCTTTAATGTAGAATTTAACAATTTTCAGCTTCAAATATCTTACTCTTCTTTTATCATAATTTGGAGGAGGCTTAAAATGCTACGGAAAATAGATGATGTCCTTGTACTAGCTGCATTCAAAAAGCTTTACGTCCACTGCCAATGTTGTCTGTAGGTTCAGAAATATGCCCTTCAAAGTTGTCATCCATGTGATTCAAGCCCAAAACTTTACAATTTTCTTCATCTAGTAGTTTGGAAAATCCTTGACCTTTGATTAGTTTAGTAGGCTTTATCTCTAAATCAAACTCAAGAAATTTAGACACCCACTTCTCTTTCCATCAGTATCAAGCTGAACTAATATCTCTCTAACAACAGATGAAGGTACATAAGCAATAACTTGAGCATGCAGAATATAAAATCTAAAATATTTCAGAGCTTTCACTCATGCATAGGCATGCTTTTCCAACATTTCATACTTCAATTCTGCATCTCTAAGAGCTCTGCTAAAAAAATCTATGGGAGACTTCTTATTTTCTGAATATTTTTGTAACAAAACAACAACAATAGTATCTTGTGAGGAAAATGAGAAGATCAAGAAAGGATTTGAGTATTCAGGGCTTACCAACTGATGTGCTTCAAGATAGCTTTTTTGATCAGCCCAAAAGAATTTGTGGATTCAATGGTCCACTTGACTTCTTTTTCCTTCTTCAAGATGAAAGTAATATGCTTCACCACTTCAGAAAAATTTGGAATGAACCTTCTCAAGAAATTGATCTTACCAAGGAAATATTGAACTTCTTTCTTGGATCTTGGAAGTGTTAAATATTGAATTGAAATCACTCTTTAAGGATCAATTTTCACTCCATATTTAGAAACTAGGTGACCCAACATCTTACCTTCTTTGAGAGAAAAACGAGACTTCTTTGGATTTAATGATATATCATATTTTTTGCATTTAACAAATACTTGTCTCAAGTGTTGAAGGTGTTCTTGATATGAAGTTGAATAAACATTAATATCATCTAAATAGATGACCAATAATTTGTCCTTTTCTCCAATGAATGCAAAGTCCATAGCACGCTGAAAATTAGCTTTGACATTCATAAGCCCAAATGGAATCTTTGCATACATGAATGTTCCCCAAGGAGTAGTGAATGTTGTCTTCTTTCAGTCTTCTGGCCAAACTGAAACTTGATTGTACCAAGAGAAATCATCTAACATGGAAATTATGTCTGAACCAATTACCTTTTGAAGAATATGATCCATATTTGGCAAAGGATAATTATCTTTCTTGGAGAATTTGTTAAGATTTCTGAAATCTACACATAATATGACTTCACCACTTTTCTTCCTTACTGGAACTGGATTAGAAACCCAATCTAAGTATCTCAATGGAATGATGATTTTGGCATCCAAAAGTTTCTTAACTTCCTTCTCCATCGCTGGTAACAATAGTGGATTTATTTTCCTTAATTTCTGCTTGAATGGCTTAGTACCATCTGCCAATGGTATCCTATGCTCAATGATAGTTGTATCATATGTCTTAAGATATTCATATTTCTAGGAAAAAGCATCCAAAAATTCACAAAACAGCTTGTGGTACTTAGCATTTATTTCTTCTGATAAAACTAAACTTCACATACCTTGGTTCTTTTTTTGTGCCCAAATTGAAATCTTCCAATTCTATTTATGTTTCAGCCAACTGTGGTTTGACTGAGACATCATTGTGATTAAATAGGTTCTCAAGTGGGATTAACCCCTTGGGAATGTGATTTTCAGGTAGCTGAATGGTAAGTTGATCAACAATCTGTTTTAGCAGATTTTTGGTGTCTTGCAAATCAACATCATTCTTCATGATATGTTCATCTTGTTAATTTTTTAGGACAACAAACTCTTCAGCAACTTCAATGAATATTTTAATCTCCTGATCATCTTCAAAAACTTTCCAATGCTTGACATTATTAGGAATGCTAGGTCTGAACCTAACTTCCACTTCATATTTCAGCTTCATAGGTATTGGAGTCTTGAATGAGCTTGCTGAAATAGAAAGTGAGTCAACCAAAATATTACTTTCTCTTGGAACAAAAGAAATGTTAAAAGCCAGGAATGAGACTTATACAATGCTCCATACTGCATTCCATTAATATATGAGTCTGGGATGCTTAGTTTGATAAACATTTCTGATTTGTTGAATGATAAATTCAACATCTCCAAAAACAAAAAAATTCTGAAATATTCATGTCCTTTGTTGTTTTTAAACCAATTGTCGGAGCTTCATACTTAGCCACATTGTTAGTTGCTTCAAATTCAAGTTTGAAAGAAAATGTGAAGCTCTCTTTCAAAGGATAAATGAGAACTATTCCTCCACTAGCTCCTTCTTTGGAACATGAGCCATCAAAATACATTTGCCATAGCTAGAAACCTTCATGACTGATCTGTTTTTCAATTTATTTTTCTACTGGAATTTTGAGTGCATCCTTATTCTTCTTGGGGTGTGCAACAGGATTTGGATTATCACCAGTCTTCTTTTATCTGAGATTATATATGCTTTGGTGATCAGGCGCAATCATGGAATGATCATGAACCACTTCATTTTTTTGAGTGTATGACATGAAATCCTCATACTCTATTTGTGTAATATGAATCAAACCTTCTTTGTCTATCAGAAAATTGATATCAAAAAATTTCTCCAACCTTTCAACTTCCTCTTCATTTTCAAATATGACATTCTGCAAAGGAGGCTTAAATTTTTGATCATTAACATCTCTCCTCTCTTGTTGCAAAATTTGAGGAACATTAGGTCTTCTAAATTGTTGCCTATTAGGCTGATCAAATGAAACATTTCTGGTAGTAGCTGGTCTTTCTTCCATCTTGAGCTTGGACATATCAATAGTTAATGACTTGACCATCTTGGTCAGCTCATCTAACTTGGGATCAATATCTGAAGTTTCTGAAGTTGAAACTTCATCTTTTTTCTTTGTCAATCTCTTCTCTAAGCCTATCAATTGCTAACACATTTTATTCTACCTTCGGTGCATTGTCTTGCCATTTTTTTAGTGTTGTAGATATTCTTTATCTCAATAATAAACAAAAATCAAGATCAAAGGCACCAACATAAATGATTTTAGTTGAATCTTCAGTAGGTTTGATTAAATCTCTTGGAAAAATAAAAAAATGATTCTCCTTCTTTTCTTTTTATTGCACCAAATTCAGTGATATAATACAGAAAATATTTCTAATTATAAACCCATTTCCTTAAAAACGTATCATATAGGGTTTCAATTCTAGTGATGCTACCATCTTTCCAAGATTTGAACCATTTCCTTACATCACCCTCAAGGCTCTGAACAAAGACTCTCATTTAGACATCTTCATGCTCAATATTCAGATTGTTAGCATAGGCATAAAAATCAGAAAGGTGTTCTTCAACCATTACCTCTCTCTTACCACTAAACTTTGGCATGCACTTTATATAATATCCTACAGGTAATGCATTCATAGGCTGATGTAAAGCCAAAGGGGCATACCTAGCAGCAACAATTTCATCCATCCGTTGAGGGTGGGTTTGGACTTGCCATGGTGTGAGTTGTTGGGAATCGTGGAATAAGAATTGGTGGATTGTGAACAACAGATGATGAAGAACCAACTTGTGATGTAGGTAATTTTTGTTGGATGGAAAACAAGGGAGGTACAAGATTTTCTGCAAAATCAGGGGATAAATTTTACAGGACTGCTTTATGAACAACCTTTGAGAAAATAATAGTAGAGGCAACAAAATTTCATTTTCTCTTTTTCTTGATTAAATTTTTAGGGTCAGAAACTGGGGTTCTCAAAGGGGAATATGGGTTAGCCCTGGTTCTAGTCCTTCTAGGATCCAGAACTTCAACCATGGAGTCACCAAGTGTAAAGCAGTCTAAAAAGACAATTGGAACTGTACACCTCAGAAAAAAGTTATAACTTTGTCATTCACCCAGGGACAAACTTCAATTCACTTCCCCGACAACGACGCCAAATATGTTAGCGTAAGAAGTCACTCCTTGACTACATAAGGAGTAAGACTTACACATCATAGTTCATTTCAAATTTTTAAAGGGGTTGTTTGAGTGGTAGGATGTTTTTCTCAAATATTTTGAAATGATTTTATGTTCTTTAAAAATTTCATGAATTTGGAAAGCTGTGGAAAGTATAAATTGTGTGGGTAAAGGAAGTATAGGGAGAAGAGTGTAAAAGTGGAAGAAGATGAATAATTGGTACCTATTTCAGGAAATATTCCTATCCTAAATCATTCACACAACTATGATGATGACTCTTTACACAAAATCTGTTTATGAAAAGTAAAACAAAATTCAGAAAATAAATTTCATGTATAAAGTATTCCACAAATCCTTTATGAAATATTCACTGACATGTTCTATTACACACATATAATTTGCAAAAAACTGAAAGCAGATAATTTAATGTTAAATCCTTTAACAACTTCTCACTCACACTTTACTAGTTGCCACAATTCATATTTTAGATGAAATTAACAAATAAAGGAGACACCACACATTAGATATTACTTGAGCACGAAATCCTCTAGCATGAAGCAAAAAATATTTTTATTATATTCAGTCTTCAGGTAGACTAACATCCAACCTCGAAATAGTATTTACAAGTGGTATATATAGAAAGAGAGGAACCAAATCCATATCTTATAAAAAGAAGGAAACATTAATTCTAACATAACATATGTGTCAAAAGACATTACAACCTTATCTCATCTAAATCTAACAGAAAGGACAGATGGAGAAAGAAGAAGAGAAGAATTATGGGTTGAAATGTTGAGTGTGCTATCATGCTGCCCCTTTTTCTGTTGATTTATCGCCTTGTGTCTTGGGTCTTTAATAACCATGTAGCTTCATTTAATAATACCTCCAACAACCTCATAACCACCTCTCACTATCACTTATATTATCCATTTGGTTATGGGTTCTTATCCATCCTTAACTGGCTTAGAAAAATTTGCTGACATGTGTCAAAATTTAGTTAAATCAAGTGCTACTGGAAATACTAATAAAAACCTGTAACTACGTAAAATCTAGAATGCTATTGGAAATTCCGGTAGTGCCCTGTTTCTTTTTCAAAATACACAGAAAATGCTGAAAAAATCTGTTCAGATTTATATTCCATGACACCTAAATTGCTATTCAAAATTTGTAACTTGATAAGAAAAAAAGGTACTTGTATCAAAAACATTTTTTCGCTTTCCTCTATGTGTGCTGCAGCTTCATTTAACTTATCCAAGTCAGTTTTGCTGTTAGCAGATAATCTAGATCTAGTTGCTCTTATGGTTGCTTCTTTGACTAGGGCTTTGTCCTCCTTAGAACCATTTTGTGTTTTTCTTCTCTTTGAGGGATCAAAGTGTTTTTATGAAGGGGTTGTATTCTTGTTTTTCTTCATGGATTTCTCTTTCTTTGACCCTTTAGGTTCACTTCAAGGAAAATACCCTCTAGCGGAGGTGATAATGGAGGTTTTTAGTGTTATAAAATTGGCCAAAATTTTCAAAAAAACATTTGCTACAACATCCATTTTCAATGACGGAAGTTTTAGCGGAGCTTCTAATGGAATTTCAACACAAATTAAAAAAATTGACTACCGGAGGTTATTAAGGATGTTTTTCTCATCATTGTGCTAATTAGGTGTCAACACATCGATGCATTTTAGAGTGAATGTACCACTACTACAAAACTACCAAGCACCGGGATAGAAAACAAATATTGGACGCCCTGGGGTGTTTAGTAATGTCCCGATGCGTGTTAGCCAGACAGTGGCCCTTGGGCAGTCGAAGGTGCATGTACTGGGCCGTTAAGGTCTAAAACCGCACTGGGCGCACTATAGGTGATACAACGCACTTGGTCGTTCTAATTGGTATTGGTATTTATGTGGTTCCCATAGGTCATATAAATGCACCGGTGTATAGTATTATACAAACACACTGGCACAGAGTATCATAAAAAAACACTGATTGTTCTAATTAGTATTGGTATTTGTGCGATGCCCATAGGTCGTAGAAACACACTGGTGAGCAGTCTCACCTAAATGCACCAGTGCGCAGTATCACACAAACAAACCGAGAGTTGTAATTGGTATTGGTATTTGTGAGGTGCCCATAGGTCATAGAAACACATGTTGAAGTTCAACAAGAAATTGCAACACCTACACTAGTGTGGGACCAAGCGGTCCAAGCAGCACCTACACTAGTGTGGGACCACAGTTCTTAACAGCACCTACACTGGTGTGGGCTAAATTTGGTGCATGTCTAATTTAATTATCCCTTAATTAAGTTGGACAATAAATTGTAATCTTATCTCATAATCACTTGTAAAAGTTAACTGAGTGTGATAAACTCAGTTAGCTCATGAATTTCGAGTTGAGGGTAGTTGGTGAGGCATGCACAGTAATTCTAGTTGTAATAGAGTTCGAATTGCAGTTGGTGCATTAGTTAATGCATGAGAAATCAATTAACTCAATCTAGGTGAGTTAAAGTAAGTTGAGCTAGTTGTAACTGTTTGTTGCACTAGTGAGAGATCAAGTGAATTAAATATTATTTAATTCACAATCAGTGATCTAACATGCAACCAATGATTTACCATTATTAGCTGCATGCATGTCAGTTCCAGTCGAGACCGAGTTGAGATCTAGGTGAAAGGGATGTTGAATATCAGTTGTAGGATTATTGGGTTGCACTCGTGCATCCAAACACTCATTGGATTGCCCATGATAATTGTGCAGTTAAGGAAGGACAAATCTCCTATTCTTTAGAAATTGCATTCCTCATGAATTGCATGATCATGGCATGCTATTGAGAAGGCTGAAATTGGATAAGTATTGGTCAATTTTTGTCAAGGAAAATATGAGACAGATAGCTGAGTGTTGGAGACTCTTGTGAGGAGAGAGCATTGTATTTGTTTCATGTATCCATGCTAAATATACAATAGAATATAGTTGGGTTTTGAGCAACAAGCTTTCCCTGAGAAATTATTTGTGTTGTGGTTTTATTTGATTCTTTCTTTGCTTCATGTAATTGACGATTGTGTTTAATTTCCGCAAATGATTTGCAGAATCGATTCAATATCTAGCTTTATTACATTGTTAGATCAGTTTGAATCCATGATATACATATATGTTGTATAATTTCTACATGGTATCAGAGCGCAAGAAATTACTACAGTAAAGAAGAAGCTGAGTTTGTGACTGAATAGAATTTGAATTTGCAGAAGACTTTGTTTGGTGCTACAAGTGATTCAAGATCGAAATGGATTTCAACGGCTTGAGATTGGGGTATGCACTCGAGGGAAACTCTAACTATATTTATTGGAAATACAGGATGGAGGTAGTACTTAAAGACAATGGCTTGAAGGAATTCATTGACAATGACATTCCCAAACCCGTTGTGACAGATGCTGCAAATCTTGATGCTTGGAAAAAGAAATTTGCAAAGGCGAGGAGGATCCTATTGGAGGGAGCACGATACCATGACATTGTGTCAAGTCTCGATGGAAAATCAACACCATATGTATGTGGAAATAATTGACGGATCTATTTTAGAGCAGCAACGACCATATGAAATTGGCGCTGAAAGACAAGCTCAGGAAGATCAAGATGGAAAAGGGCGACACCATTCCAAAGTATCTAAAAAAGTTTGTGCAATGTCGGGATGAGCTGGGGAGTGTTGGAATAACAATCGCGGATGATGACTTGGTGAGCCTAGATCTTTTAGGACTTCCAAAGAGTTGGCATAGTTATGAAGACTCCGTCAATGGAAGGGAAAATTTTCTAGATTTGGAACGACTGTGGTCGGATTTGGTGCAAGAGGATTTTAGATGGGATACCAGAGATGGATCTTCATCTAAGCATGATGATGAAGAATATTTTGCTTTGTCTGCCAAGGCAAAGAAGGGGAAATGAAAGAAATTTCATTCTAAATCTGAGTCGGGTAAAGATGGAAAGAAGCGCGATATGTCCAAAGTGAAGTGTTTTCACTGTCACAAGCAAGGGCATTATGCCACAAATTGTCCACAAAAGAATAAGAACAAGAAGGCTTCAGGATCTGTAGTTGGTGAGGCTTTGGCCTTGAAATTTTAGCTTGGCTTCTCACTCATTTCATGCATGGTGTCAAGTGCAATGGGTTCGGTGTGGTACTTGGATAGTGGCGCTTCCTTTCACATGATGGGAGACAAGGAAATTTTCAGTAGCTTAGAGGAGAAGGAACTCCAGATGCATATCAAAATGGGTGATGATGGATGGTATAGTGCTACCAATATTGGTACTATTACCTTTCATAGACATCCAAGTAAACCCTTTCAATTAAAAGATGTAATGCATGTACTAGGCTTAAAGAAAAATTTGGTCTCAGTTGCAATGTTGGAGGATAGAGGATATGATGTTGTTTTCAGTGAAGGTAAAGCTTTCCTGCGACACAAAACAATGGGGAAAGCCAAGAAGATAGGGAATTGAGTTAACAATCTCTATAAACTTGATGTAGATGGCTGCGCAATAATGATGGGCAAGGCGGACAAAGTGGTGAGCCGGGGTGAGGGTGAGTTATGACATAGGAGATTGGGCCATCTACACCATGGATCCTTGAATGTCATGCAACATATTTCTACAAGACTTACAATGAGAACACTTTCTCAGTTAGATACATTCAAGGCATGTACCATGGGGAAGTATGCAAAGGCCACCTTTCATGAGAAGGATAACTGAGCTTCAGAAATCCTTGAGATAATCCACTCAGACATGTGTGGACCATTCTCTATTGCTTCGACAGCAAAACATAAGTACTATGTCGTATTTTTTGATGAATTTTATTGTAAGTTCTGGATCCACTTCATGCAGAAGAAAGATCAGACATTCTCAAATTTTCTTGAGTTTAAAGCACTGGTGGAGAAAGACACGAGAAAGCGAGTGAAGGATCTTAGGAGCAATAATGGTGGTGAGTACATCTCTAACGAATTAAAGAACTTCTGCAACAAAGAATGAATTCAAAGAGAAATAATAGAATCTCATAACCCACAGTAGAATGGGGTTGCTGAAAGAAAGAACAAAACAATTGTGGGTGCAACACAAGCGATGTTGCATGATCAGGGCCTATCGTTGCATCTGTGGGCAGAGGCATGCAGCACATCAGTATTTGTGCAGGACCGTTGTCCTCATAGGATACTTGGCATGAGTACACCTGAAGAGGCTTTTACTGGTAAGAAACCTGATGTTTCACATTTTAAGATTTTTGGCTCATCTGTTTATGTGCATGTGACCAAAGACACCAGGAAGAAGTTGGAACCAACAACTGAGATTGGGATATTTGTGGGGTACACTGAAACTACCCACAACTATCGGGTGTATTTTCCAAAAAACATAATGATTGTTGTGCGACGAGATATAAAATTTGATGAGGATAAATCCATGCGGTTGTTCCTTGAGAGGGAGGTGGACTTGCATGCAGAGGAGGAACTATTGGTTCCCAAGAATGAACCTCAAGATGTTTATCAACTACATGTGGTGGATCATGGAGTGGAGGAAAACACTCATGTAGATCCATCCATCAGAAATGGAAAAAGGCACACCACAGAAGCTGATAGATTGAGACTTGATGCAGCAGAGAATGTAGGAGCCCCTACTTCACTGCACAGACAAAGACAGTCTCTTGACAAGTTTTATGGATACATGGATCTTACGAGAAAATATATTGTGACTAAACCATATTCCTTTGAGGAAGAAGTGCAACAATGAACATGGGTTGATACTATGGTAGAGGAGTATGACTCCATTGTCAATAACAATGCATGGGAGGTAGTCCCAAGACTGGTTGACAAATCAGTGGTTGGATCTAGATGGATCTACAAGGTAAAGAAAGCTACTGATGGGAGTGTGGATAAGTAAAAGGCCAGATTTGTGACCCATTGATTCTTACATATTGATGGGATTGAATATGAAGAGACCTTTGCACCAGTCGCAAGGTATTCTTCCATTAGATATATCCTTACACTCTCAGCGCAGATGGGGTGGCACATTCATTAGATGGATGTGAAAAATATGTTTCTCAATGGAGTCATTGAGGAGGAAGTGTACATAGAGCAGCCAGAAGGTTTTGAAATCTTTGACAATAAGTCACATGTGTGCTGAATCAAGAGAGCATTGTATGGGATGAAGTAATCACCTTGTGCTTGGTACACTCGGATTGAAATCTATTTCACCGGGTTGGGCTTCACCAAAAGTGAAGCTGATTCAAACCTATACCAGATTGTGGTAGATGGTAATATTTTTATTATTGTAATTTATGTAGATGATCTAATTTTGACGGGTGATGAGCAACTGATACTTTCTTGCAAAGAGGACCTCGCAAGATAATTCGAAATGAAGGACATGGGACTCCTTCATTATTTCCTTGGCTTGGAAATATGGTAGTGGGATGGTGAAAATTTTGTGTCTCAAGGCAAGTATGAAAAGGAGATATTGGGTAAGTTCACATGGAGAGTTGAAAACCCATGGATACTCCTCTTCCAGGAAATTAGAGTAAAGAGGATGCTACTTCTGGAGAAGTAGTGGATGCTACTGTCTAAAAGTAGTTAGTGGGTTCATTAATGTATTTGGTGAACACAAGATCAGACATTTGCTACGCAGTTAACCAACTGAGTCAAGCTATTGTTAATCCTACCAAGCTCTTTTGGAAGGCAAGGAAGCATGTCTTACGGTATCTCAGAGGAACATCATAGTATGGTCTATGGTACAAACAGACAGAGGGAGTGAAGCTTCAAGGCTTCATGGATGCAGATTGGGCATGGCAGTCCATCAACATAAAGAGCACATCAAGAGGGATCTTTAGTATTGGATCGACAATAGTTTCTTTGTAAAAAAAGAAGCAGTGATCCATGGCACTCAGTTCAGCTGAGTCAGATTACATGGCAGCAAGTCAAGCTGCATGTGAGGCCATCTGGATGAGAAAGATCTTGGTTGGTTTGTTTGGTTCTTAGATGAATCCGATAATGATACATTGCGATAACCAGAGTTTCATTAAACTCTTAGTTAATCTTGTGTTTCATGATAGGTCCAAGCACATTGATATCCGATACCACCATATTAGAGATTGTGTTCAGAGGTGCATAATTTTACTTTAGTACATTCCCATGGAAGATCAAGATGCATATATTCTGACGAAGGTGCTCACCAGGAGCAAATTCGAATACAATAGAGGCAGGATCGAGGTGAAGGATAATCCCTTTCTTGTTGAGGAGTGTTGAAGTTCAACAAGAAATTGCAGCACCTACACTAGCATGGGACCAAGAGGTCCAAGAAACACCTACACTAGTGTGGGACCACAGGTCTTAGTAGCACCTACACTAGTGTGGGTTAAATTTGGTGCATGTATAATTTAATTATCCCTTAATTAATTTGGACAATAAATTGTAATTTTATCTCATAATCACTTGTAAAGGTTAACTGAGTGTGATAAAATCAGTTAGCTCATGAATTTTGAGTCAAGGGTAATTGGTGAGGCATGCAGATTAATTCTAGTTGAAATAGAGTTCAAATTGCAGTTGGTGGATTAGTTAACACATGAGAAATCATTTAAATCAATCTAGGTGAGTTAAAGTAAGTTGAGATGGTTGTAACTGTTTGTTGCACTAGTGAGAAATCAAGTGAATTAAATATTATTTAATTCACAATCGGTGATCTAACATGAAATTGATGATTTACTATTATTAGCTGCATGCATGTCAGTTCTAGTGGAGACCTAGTTGAGATCTCGGTGAAAAGGGATGTTGACTATTAGTTGTAGGATTATTGGATTGCACCCATGCACCCAAACACTCATTGTATTGCCCATAATACTTGCACAGTTAAGGAAGGCCAAATATCCTATTATTTAGGGATTTCATTCCTCATGAATTGCGTGAGCAAGGCAGGATTTTCAGAAGGTTGAAATTGGCTAAGTATTGGTCAATTTTTGTCAAAGACAGTGTGAGACAGATTGCTGAGTGCTGGAGACTCTTGTGAGGAGAGGGAATTGTATTTTTTTCATGTATCCATGCTAAATATACAATAGAAGATAGTGGGGTTTTGAGCAACAAGCTTTCCCCAGGAAATTATCTGTGTTGTGGTTTGATTTGATTCTTTCTTTGCTTCATGTAATTGGCGATTATGTTTAATTTCCGCAAGTGATTTGTAGAAGCGATTCAGTATCTAGCTTTAGTACATTGTTAGATCGGTTTTAATCCATGATATACATATATTTTGTATAATTTCTACAACGCAACAGTGCATATTAGAATACAAACGCACAGGTGCACAGTACCTAACAAGCACCAGTGTTCATTTTGTATTTTTTAGAAACATTGACCTATAACAGTGCAATTATTGTGAATTTTTTAAATTCATTATTCCTCAAAAGTCGACACATATCTTATAACAATATTCATATCAATTAAATTTTTATTAGTGCATTTGAATGTGATGTTTAGATTAATTTGCTATATCATATCATAATTATTGTGATTTTCCAAAATTCATTATTCATCAAAAGACAACACATATCTTATAATAATATTCATATCAATTAAATTTTTATTAGTGCATTTCAATGTGATGTTTGTATTAATTTTTTATATCATATCACCAAATTTCATGTCTCTTCATTATAATATTTAATCATCCATATATTTAATCAATGGTGTTACAATTCACAACAACAATGGAGAACACAATAGAATAAATTAAAACATATTTGATTATATATATATGAATAAGACACTCTTTGTCATACAAAATGGGACAGTTATTGGTATCCCTTTGTCTTTTAATTGGGACACTATGTCTATTACATTAAAAAAAATGTCTGATTTCACAGACAAATATTTCAAAAAATACAACGCATTGCTTTGATATCCAAACATAATGATCATCATTCTTCGCTTGAACTGCTATACTGCTCGAGCTACTTCTATGAATTGGGTTGTTTTGAGGAATGTTTTGTTCAAGATGTTGATTGTATTCTTCTTTTTCACCTTCCATATACAAACATAAAAATAAACTGTAATGAGTGTATATACATTGGTGAGAGTAATGAAAATTGCAATATTAAATAATATCCATCAATGTAAATCGAAAAGAAATGACGTACCATAGAAACAATTGACTCATGAATTATACATGTTCTTTCAAACCAAATTTCATGCCATCTTTCAATATTTCATTTGTTGGCACAGTTCCATACTTTGTTTCCTGCAAGTTTTATACCCCATAACAAATCATATATTTAATATACAAGATTTTTTTTGTTCTATTAATTATAGATGGAGCTAAGTAAAACAAGATCGATAGATGCTTACAAATTCCATAATTAATTTCTGATATGCCAACATATACTCACAACCCATATTTAACCCAATGTCAATCAATTCGTCTGATGGTTCTTTTTTGTATGTTAGCACATGTTTGAAGACATTCAATGATGATTGTTGTAAAACAACTTAAAATATACAAAAATAAAATCTAGTTAAGTTGTTATAAGGAAGTAACAATTACTCGCAAACTTAGATATCAACCCTTTTCTTCCTTGTCGTCCTGTTTTATGTGATGAATGGGTTCCATTTTCTTTTCTTTTCTGCAAGAAAATACTTGAGAATTAATATTTAATACTAAATTGTTTATTTATTTTACCTAATCCAAAAATTCAATGATTACATATTACATTTGAAGCACATTGTTGTTGATATGGCTCCTCATGCGATGCAATTATTACCATTTCTTTGACCATCTCTTTGTACACCTTTTTGGACATTCCTACTGGCATATTTCTGATATCAACTTGCTCATCCTTTAATATTTTCACACTCTTCCTGAAAATGTAACATGAAAATAAACTATTTAATTTTTATATTGATATATGAAAAGTAAATATAACAAAAGTGATATTTATAAATGATTTATTTTTAGTAATATATACATAGAATTATAGAAAAACATTTAAAGTAATATTAATTTTTCATTCCCTTTTTTTTTTTTTGTACGTTTTTGCTATTAAAAGTCTAACATGTTTCATTGACCAATTCTCTGGAAACTCATCCTATATTTTAGATAAAATTTGGTTCTTGGAATCATTGGATTGATTTTTGTATTGTAAGTGGAAAGAACGTCTATATATTCATTCCACTAGATCCCTCAAAGTTTTGTAAAGTTCTTCCCCCTTTCGTTAACCTCCAGCACCACTCTATATGAGCTAAGGAGCAATTCATTTTCATTTGCATGTTCTATTTTCTTTTTTTTTCTTTAAAAAACATTCCTTTTATGAGTTATTGGTCCCTGTAGAACATTAAACATATGTGAATTAATAAATTGTTTTAAACATGCTATCTAATAATTTTATGTATATTATTAATGAAAATTAAAAATAGAAACTCATATTGGATCGATAATATTTTTTCATTCACTTGATTCATCCTTTTGCTATTTTTCCATCAAGCTTTTATGCTCTTTTAGTCATATATTAGAAATAATCTGATCGA
This sequence comes from Pinus albicaulis, assembly GCA_034641835.2. Classification (NCBI taxonomy): domain Eukaryota; kingdom Viridiplantae; phylum Streptophyta; class Pinopsida; order Pinales; family Pinaceae; genus Pinus; species Pinus albicaulis. The sequence continues at coordinate 906,948,945 of CM076577.1, forward strand.
GCTTCATCATTTTGTGGCTCTACATGATACACAGTAAACAATACATATTAGTTAAACTTACGTATAGTTCAAAAATAATATTTTTTGTAAAGAATTTACAAAGAACTTGCCTTTTTTTATTTTCTTGATGTGCTATCAGTATTTTTGTTACTTGGTCTCTTGTCAGCCATTTCTTTATCAATATGACACCTATACCATACCATTCATTAATATATTTTATAAATAAATCATAAAATTTTTAGGTAAAAAAAAAAGGAGTTGTCTTTAGTGCAACTTTTTGGAGTTTCAGGTGTCGGAATCCGGTGAAAAACATTGAGGTAAAATCTTGATTTTTTTTATTTAAATTGGTTTTTTGATTGTATATATGAATTCAGCACCCTGAAAAACCCCTAGGGCACTTCGATTGCGCAAGGTTATCCATCAAACTTCTATTTTTATTAAATTCTTGTTGGAATTTAGAGAAATTAGACCGGAAAAAACTACCGTAAAAGCCTTCAAAAAGTCGCATTATAGACTACTTGAAAAAAAATCAAGAAACCGGTGCACCTTTAATGATTTATGCATCGACGTCGGTGTGACATGTTGTTATAAATGCACCGCCAAAACAGTAGAAACACCATACAATGCTCTATGTCAACAAGGAGCACCGGTGTGTTATATGTTAACCAACACACCGATTAACAGAAAAAAATTAATATAAATAATGTAGTGTTAGTCTTTGTAGCATATGATGTTGTGGATGGGGCGGTGAAACATATTCTTATAAATGCACCGCGAAAATAGGGGACCACCGTACGATGCTTTCTGTCAACAAGAAGTCCTGATGCGTTATATGTTAAACGATGCACCAATTAAGACAAACATAAAATAAAAAATTTCTTTTGTCAAACAGTACGTGCGTGGTGCACTAAATGAAATAGCACATCGATGTCCTATTTTACCTAAGGTGCACAGATTAAAAAAAACTGTTTTTAAATTTTTTTATCAAACAGTACGTGATAAAATGGTGCACCGGTGTGCTAGTTTACCCACATCGATTAAAAATATTCTGTTTTTTAAAAATTCACGCAAGGGCTGATCTGAAATCACTATATTAGTTTTCAGAAACATAGGAATAACCTGTTCAAAGTTTTTTAGTAACCCAACGTTTCAGATTTCATAAGTGATTCCATCTTCACCGGTAAACACCAAATGATCTTTGGGAAGATTTGAGAGGATTAGGGCAAATAAATAAATAAATAAATAAATAAATAAATAAATAAATATATATATATATATAAATAAATATATATATAGTGATTAGTAAGGAGAGATTTTAAGGTCGGTTGGAAGAAATACTAAAATTTAATTTAAAATATTAAAAAATAGTAAATAATGAGGGGATTATTGAAGTAAAAAAAAAATTAATGTGATTGTCATAAAACATTTTATTAAACCTAAGAATTTTTAACACATGAAAAATTAATAACATAATTTTATTTTATTATATTTTGATTTATTTATTTTATTATTTCCTTATTTATTAAGATAAGAAAATTAAGAATTAGGAAAAGTGACAAAATATATATTCGGATTTATTTATTTATTTTTAATTTGATGTCAAGAGAGGTAAGATTTATTAAGGGTTTCCAAGTATCGTTGATGATAAGGCCATCATCATGATTTATATTATTTTCTCTTTTTTCGATTTCTATGGCCTCTTTGATTTTTGTTTTTAGGTAGTGATCTTCTTTGGAGGTTCGTTTGGCATCTTCCATCCGGATGTAGTGAGAGGATGAGAAAGCATGTTGTTCCAAATCTTATTTTGAAATTCTGTATTAGTTTTGCTATGCTAAGTGTCTTTTCAATTTATAAACATGTGCATACTTGTCTCATTAGTTTGCTTAAGGATTGAGGTTTTTGTCCATGAAATCTAGATGATTTTTAGTGAATTATAAGCATAAAACAAGCTTAAATAACACTGAACAACAATGTAAAGCAAAGAAATAAGTCACCACATGAAATTTGCATAGCAGACATGATGAAGTAGTTCAACCCTCCTGGGCTACATTTGTTGGTCTAGTTCTCAATGGTATGTCCATCTTTCATTATGATAAAATTTTTGCAAATACATGTAGTTACAGTGCTCTAATGGTTTTTTTCTCTGTACCAATGCTCCATAATTCTCCAATTAGTAAAAAATGACTCTTCATTCACTCAAAATGGGAGAAAATTGAGTCTCCTACTCTTTTTCTGAGTTACACCTAGAAAAAATCCACCAAAAGTGGAGAACTCCACTTATCTGGAGTTAAATTAGTAACTCCCACCAGAAATGGCGCTCTTGCCTAAACCACCGTCGAATAAATTGTGGCATTAAATTAATGATTGGGCACATGTCCCCCAAACTCTACGGTTAACAACCGTCAGCGGTTGGGCGAAACTCATGTTAAATTGTGGTTTGAAGTGTTGGATCATGGTTGAAGAGGTGGGTTAGCGGAGACCATGGCATAACCATGCAGAGATGAAAGTGACCATTGGAATGTGAAAAGTATAACATAAAACTGTTTCAGAGATTGGGTTGAAGTCTTATCCGTGGAGGAGTAATGTTATGGTTGCAATGTGACCACCACGCGGGGACCACTGGCGGGTTGGGACCATCGACGATCCCCAACCCCCAAACGGTTTTGCAACAAAACTTAAATATAAGCCACGTTCAATATTTTTAAAGAACCAATTGTAGCTCAGGTGGTGGATACCTGTGCGTGCCCATGAGAGGTCACGGTGTCGAGCCTTGTGGACCTCACCCAAAATTTTATAATGCGGTTCAAGGGCCACGTGGTAGCCATAGGGCTAGCCATGTGGCACCTCCTGATTGGCCCAAAAAACATAAATGTACAACGAAAGAATAAAAACGAGACACTTGTCAAACCCTGATTGGTTCTGAGGAAAGGAATATTTCTCAGAATATTCCAGTTTGCTAACTGTGCATCCCAGTCAAACCTGGTCAAACTATCGCAATTTTACCTTTTTGGAATTTCAATTAGAACACAATATATTCCTCATACGACATCAGTTTTTTGAACTGTTCGCGTCACTAGAATCAAGAAGATGAGATCTACGTAACCATCCTGGTTTCAACCTAATCCTGTAAATTTGAATTTTGAGTAAAATTTATGAACTCCTGATCACTCCTCCCCACTGGGAAGCTTTTGGACCCCAAAAGAATTGATTACCTGTTCAGTAGATGAGGGTACAACTCCCTCACCTTTTCAACCTCCATCCATTTTTCCTTGCTTGGTTTAGTGCCTTTGAGCCCAACTCGAAGGTAGTCAACACTTCCCCTATTGGATGCTCTTCTCCTCCTGTCAAGAATTGTATCTTCTTTGAGATCATCCATAAATTCTGATGAGAAATATTCAATAGAAGTTAGCTGAACATCACTTCCTTGATCATTGATCAAGGGTGGCTCATACAAACATAATTTTTCAACATTAAAAACTGAATACATTTACATATAATAAGGAAAGTCAAGTTGAAATGCATTATTACCAACTTGCTTTATGATCTTGAATGGACCATAGCGAATGCGTTTGAGCTTTTTAACTTCCCCTTGCATCATTTCTTTGCTAATGTGAAACCATACCTCATCTCCCTCTTGAAACTTGTGATCAACTCGATGTTTATCATGCCTCTCTTTGTATTTTCTTTGAATTTTCTCAAGATTGAACTTGTTGATGTATAATCTGAATTTTCTCAATGAATTTTCGAGCCCTATCAATGTCACTATGACCATCAATTGCAACGTCATTCCCAAAGATGAAGTATAATGGCGATTTTGGCAAATACCCAAAGCATACTTCAAAAGGTGATGTTTGTGTAGAAGAGTGATTTGCCTGGTTGTAAGAATGTTGAATGTAATGCAGTTTCTCATCCCACAACTTAGGATGTTTGCTGCAATATCCTCTCAATAGATGCACAATGGTTATGTTCACCACCTTGATTTGTCCATTTGTTTGTGGATTGAAAGCGATACTCTTTTTCAACTTTGTGTCCATCATACTCCATAGATTTGACCAAAAATTCCCAATGAACCTGGAATCCATATCACTAACAATAGAAGTTGGCAATCCAAAATGAACCCAAACATGTTGAAAATAAAGTTCAACAATTTGTTCAGCAGTAATGGTTTTCTTACATGGCATAAGTATACACATTTTACTGAATCTATCCACAACTACATAAAGATAATCATGCTATTTTCCTTACATAAGTAGACCTTCAACAAAGTCCATGGAGACACTCTCCCATGGCCTTGATGGTATAGGTAGTGGCGTGTACAAACCAAGATTCCTATTACTAAGCTTTCTTGCTACACACATAAAAAAACCTCTTATAAAACGTGACACGCTATCTATCATGCGAAGCCAATAGCAATACCTCTGTAGATGCACCACTGTTTTTCTTACCCAAAAGTGTCCAACAATAAGAGATGAACGAGCTTCTCCCATGATACTTAGCCTCTCTCCTTGTGGAATATACACCTTGCCCAAATGAAACAACAAATTTTTATGCATGTGATAATATTTTTCTTCAACTTGATTCCCTTCACTCAAATTAGCATACACATCTTGAAAATTAATCTCCTGTGCATATTGTTCTATGTAACTCTCATGTACAACAGAATCATTTCTGAGTAAATTAGATGCACTAATGATTGGTATTGAAAGAATATCTGCAAATTTATTGAAAATATCTTTCTTGTACCTTATAACCAAGTGAAACTATTGAAGAAATCCCATCCACCTGAAATGTCTTGATTGCTGCAATTTTGTTTGTGACTACAAGTAATGAATGGTTGGTGATAGATATGTACAATAGTATCTTTACCCATCAAGTAGTGTTTCCACTTCTTTAAACTTTGTACCAACACATATAGTTCTTTGTCATATGTAGGATAATTCATCAAAACACCATTAAAAGTTTTAAAATGAAAAGCGATAGGCTTACCATGCTGCAAAAGTACTGTGCCCATGGCATAATCACTAGCAGCAGTTTGAATCTCAAATGGATATCTCAAATTTGGTAATGCAAGGACTAGAGCTAAGCTGATATTGTCTTTTAAAGCTTTGAAAGCTTTCTATTGTTTGCCTCCCCATTGGAAGCCTTTATTCACACTTGTCACTGCATGCATAAGAGCTGCGATGGAAGAAAAGTTAGCAATAAAATTTCTCCAATATTGAGCTGCTCCTTACCTCAGTTACTGTTTTGGGTGTGAGCCAATTCACAATGGCTTCCACTTTAGAAGGATCAATTCTCAACTCTCCTCCTCCTACAATATGTCCCAAATAGACCAAAGAAGTCTTTCCAAACTCACACTTTGACATCTTAAGAAACAATTTCTCTTTCTTCAAAATATCAAGCACTCTATTCACATGCAAGACATGATCTTCTCTTGTTTTGCTGAAAATAAATATGTCATCTAAGTACACAATCAAAAAGTCATCAAGGAATGGATGCAAAACACTATCCATAACACGCATGAAAGTTTCTGGTGCATTACACAAACGAAATGGCATTACTAGCCACTCAAAGATTCCTTGTTTGGTTTTGAATGCATTTTTCCATAAATCACTTTTTGCAATTATTACTTGATGATATCCACTTCATAAATCTAAATTAGTGAAAAATTTTGCTCATTTTAGCTAATCAAACAAATCATCTATTCTTGGGAGTGGGTAATGATTGTTTACCGTAATCTTGTTCTAAGCTCGGAAATCTACACACATGCACCAAGTCCCATCTTTATTTGGTATCATGACTATGGGTGAACCGCATGGTGAGGTGCTTGGCCTTATGATTCCTTTGTCCAAAATCTCTTTGATTTTCCTCTTTATTTCAACATTATCCATTATCAACTTGCGATACATACCTATGTTTGGAAGAGGACAATCTTGCTGCAACTAAATCTCATGTTGAATCTCTCTTTTTGGAGGCAATCCAGTTGGCCCCTGAAACATCTCATGATGTGCATTAAATACATCATATAAATGTGATTTAAACTTAGGATCACATCCCTCAAATGATTCATGATTAATATCAGCGTTAGGCTTAATCATAAGAAGAACAAAATTCTTACTTGAATTTACCAGCCTCTTTACCTGTCCAACATTTACCATAGAAATGTTTGTCTTCTTGTGATGTGCTCTAACAATGAACTCCTTGCCATCTTTGAATAAATGATACTTATTCTCATGGAGATATAATATCACTTTCATGTCATACAATTAAGGAATCCCTAATACAATACCAGTGATGTCAAGCGGAACCATATCTAATTCAATTGTATCAACAAAATTTGCAGTGATTGCAAACCACAATATGCATTTATTTGAAACCTGTAAATTTGCATCCTTAAAAATACAACCTAATGGATATGGTTTTGGATGTGGTATGGTATTAAGGTTAAGTTTCTTAACCAAGTCTTCAGAGATTAAGTTTGCTTGTGACCCACTGTCAAACAATGTGTCAATCTTGGTATGTTTGGATATGACCCTCACATGAAACAATTTTATTCTTTCTTATTCATTTGGAGTATGTATGTGACAATTTGATGTAATGGCACTTGGTTTAGTTTCAATTTATTTTCCCTTCATGTTCTTCAATCCCATAGCTGTAATCTTAGATTCATCACCTGAATCATCTCCTAAATCATGTTGAGTTGTAGAAACAATTTTTTGTTTCCATTTGTTGTTGGGTTTCTTTGGCCTGATTTCAGGATGTAATTTCCAACATTGAGTCTCATCATGGCCTTCTTTTGAAAAATGTTTACAAGCCACTTTTTCTCCCTCTTTCTTAATAGATGCACTCTTTTTTCTTTTACCTTTTGAGGTCTTCTCTTTGGCTTTACCCTTAAAATGTTTCTTTATACCCTCTTCAGAAATGTTCTTCCCTCTAGCTTCTAGATGTGTGGCCTGAACACATACTTCATCTAGACAGGTGGGGTTAAACATGAGAATAATATGTTTTAGGTGGCTATGTAAGCCTTCTATTGTACTTGAGAAAAGTATCTTGGACGAGAAAATCTACCCCTAATAAGAGAGCTCTTCTCCTAAATTCTTGGGTGTATTCTTGCACATTTTTTCCTTTTAATTGCATAAAGTTCTGCCAGTTGATTATGGCTTTCCGCATATGAGCTAATGGATAAAACTATTGTTTTATAGCAGTAATGAAATCTGATCATGATAGAATAATCTTATCATGTTTCTTGATTTCCTTCTTTATCTTGGCTTCCAACCAAACAAGTGCTGCACCTTCCATTCTCAATTGGATTTTGGTATCCTTATATTGAAGGTTTTGGATTCTCAAATAGACCTCCAATTGCCTAATCCAATTATCAAGCTTTTCTGCATTTCCTTCACCATTAAAAATTGACAATTCAAACTTAACATCAAGTTTTAAAAAATTACTTTTACCAGCGTTCTTTGACTTGTGTGGTTGATGTACTGAAGAAGAAGTAGAGGATGATGATGATGAGGGTGAGGATGATGGCTCTTATTGCCTCCATTTCCTCCATTTCCCTTCTTTGAATTATCTTCATCATTGTGACCTCCTGAAGATCCTTATCCTTCTTTGTGAATTTTAGATACTTCTCCTTCTATTCTCTCATTCCTGTCTTGATAAAGGTTTCTAACCATCTTAGTGATGTCAAGAAATTATTTCCTGAACACTCTTTCTTCCTCCTTGGGATCAAATTCTTCATGGCTTTCTCCTTCCTCTTGAGGCATGCTTAATGAAAATTCTGGTTCCTTAGGAGGTGAACTAGGTGGTGGATATTGTGGCAATATTGCTCTCCTTTGCGTTGGCTCTTCATGAGACCCTTCTGCTTCCACCAACTTGCCTTCTCCTCTTTTGAGCTTGAGCATAGTAAGCATTTAAAAACTTGCAAACAGTTAAACAATTTCTTTGCACAAAACAAGACTAGAGAATAAAATCTAGCTCTGATACCAATATGATCTGAAATGATTGTATTAGTTTTGTTGTGCTAAGTGTCTTTTCAGTTTATAAACATGTGCATACTTGTCTCATTATTTTTCTTAAGGATTGAGGTTTTTTTCTATAAAATGTAGATGATTTTTAGTGAATTAGAAGCATAAAAAAATCTTAGATAACATAGAACAACAGTGTAAAACAGAGAAATAAGTCACCGCATGAAATTTACACAGTAGGCATAATGAAGAAATTCACCCCTCTTGGGCTACATCTCCTGGTCCAACTCCCAATGGCATGTCCATCTTTCATTATGATCAAAAATTTTCAAATACATGTAGTTACAATGCTCTAATGGCCGTTTTCTCTACACCAATGTTTCCATAATTCTCCAATTAGTAAAAAATGACTCTTCATTCACTCAAAATAGGAGAAAATTGAGTCTCCTACTCTTTTTCCCAGTTACACCTAGAAAAAATCCTCCAAAAGTGGATAACTCCACTTATTTGCAGTTAAATTAGTAACTCTCGCCAGAAATGGTGCGCTTGCCTAAACCACCGCTGAATAAACTGTTGCATTAAATTTATGGTTGGGCACATGTCCCCCAAACCCCACAGTTAAAAACCGTCGACGGTTGGGCAGAATTCATGTTAAACCATGGTTTGAAGTGTTGGATCGTGGTTGAAGAGGTGGGTTCGAAGAGACCATGGCATAACTGCGCGGAGATGAAAATGATCGTTGGAACATAACAAGTATAACATAAAACTATTGCAGAGACTGCGAGTTGAAGTCTTATCCGCGGAGGAGTAACGTTATGGTTGTAATGTGAACACCACATGAGGACTGCTGGCGGGTTGGGACCACTGACAATCCCCAACCCCCAGAATTTTTTGCAAAAAAACTTAAATTTAAGATGGATTCAATAGTTGTTAAGAACCACTTGTAGCTCGGGTGGTGGAGACCAATGTGTGACTGCAGGAGGTCGCAAGGTTGAGCCTTGCGGACCTCACCCAAAATTTTATAATGCGGTTCAAGGGCCATGTGGTTGCATCAGGGCCAGCCACGTGGCACCTCCTGATTGACCCAAAAAACATAAACGTACAACCAAAAAATAAAACTGAGACACTTTTCAAAGCCCGATTGGTTCTGAGGAAAGGAATATTCCTCAGAATATTCCCTTTTTCTGAGTGTGCATCCTTTTTTTTTTTTCTGACTGTGCATCCCAGTCAAACCTAATCAAGCTGTCACAATTTTACCCATTTTTCATTTCGATCAGAACACAATATCTCCCTTGTTGTAGTGTGTTTGGTGCACATATGTACGAAATCACACCAACTTAAGGGGTGTGGTTTGCCCCGTTAAGTTATTTGTAATAGGAAGAAAAAGAAATGGAGTCAAGCAAGTTAGTGGAACAAGATAGAATCAATAAGCATACTATATAGAGAAATAACATGCATATATAAACTAAAAACTAAACTAAAACTAAAAACAAATAAATAGAAGCTCTGAAAAGATTCAAATGAAAACAATAATGCAAACGATGGCTCTAGGCCCCTCTTATTGAGCACTGGTAGTAATAAGAGTGAAAATTTACCCTCTTGCCAAAGGGCCCCTCGATAATGGTTCTAGGTCCCGATGCAAGGATATTTTTATCCCAAGCTTGCCTCGCTGTAGTCTTCCCCTCTCTCTCTATTGTGTTGGATTGAACTTGTTGGATGGCCAACAATTGAGTCCCCTCTATCTTCAGCTCCGGCTCACACACTGCTGGTATTGCTTGGTAAATTCTGGCCAGCATAACAATGTGTTCACCCATTTTTCATCTCATGGTGACCTTATATAGGAGATTTCAAATCCTCCCTTCCCTCTCTTGGTACATGGAGGATGGTGACCTAAGAGAGGGGTATGATTCCTTTGTGTGCTCCAAATATTCCATTGTGTGCTCACATAGTGTCTAAGGAGGCATTGGTGGCTGTCCTTAGGCAGCTTCAAGTAAGGCATCACTTGTCCTTTGCTTTGTATGGTACCAGATAGAGACATTTCGCCACTCTCAAGAATGTGCAAATATCGAGAAAAAAGGCATGTAGAAGGCACTCTTCACGAAGGATTATGCGCGAAAATAGCATTTAGGATTAGTTAAAATTTTATTTTCCTCAAACCTTAGAGATTTTTAAATACTTTCCAGTTTTTGTAATGTCTTCCATCCCTGTAAATATTTTTTCCTAACATTAATTAATGTCGTCTTCTGCTGTACGATTTTCTAGCGTTAATATTTTCCCCCTAATGTGTGAGGTATACGAAGAACTGTATAGCCGAAATACATTATAGTTTCTTTTCTATATCATGCGTAGAGAGAGAGAGAGACCTGCGTGAATCTTGGAATTGAAAACACCTTGCACCATTTCCAAGAATGACCATGGGCTAAGGGTGTAGAAATTTGAATAACAGATATATTATTCACCGAGATTCTCCTGATCACACACTATTTTAAATTCATGCACAATACAAAATCTCTTCTACCATTCATCATTAATTGTGGAAATAAAAACAATCGCATGCGCACATTAAAACCATAAAAAATCACACATATGAACACAGTATTTCATGGGAAAGCTTAAATCTGAAAACCCCAACTATATTTATATTATATGTCATAGAGATCATGTAACAATCATTGTACAAAGCTCCTCACAAGCTCTCAACACAACCTTGAATTGCTACACACTAATCAAGCTAGATCTAGCAAAACACATGCTCCAATCTCTACCACCTGATAGCCAGCCTCTATTGCGTAATCAATGCTATAGGATTGCTCATAAATAACTTCGAACCACTTGGATTGTACTACGCAATCCTCATTGGCTTCTCCAATCACTGGTTGTTGTAAATATGCAACAGTATAGTCACAACTGATAGTTAACTTGCTCTTTCACCTATCTCTGCACTGGTCTCCACTGAAACTGTCCATGCACTGAAGTTAACTGATGTATTCTTTAGTTGATTAATGATTTTATAATTAGTGAATTAATTAATAATTAATTCACACCACTCTTCACTAGTGTATTAATCAGTTAGAATAAATACAACTAGCTCAACTATGTTTAGATTAATTAAAATGAGCACAACTCCATTAACTCCTCAATCAACTCCACCAAACTCTGTCACATGAGTTCTAACTGAAGTATCCATGCAATAGCTCCACTTAACCCTCAGGAATAGCATAATTCCTTCTGTCAGCTCCTGTGCAACATCTGTGCACTTAACTGAAGTGCTCTAAGAGAATAAGATAATGTTTATAGTCCAAATATTATTAAGAGCTAATAATATTCAACATATCTATTTTTAGACTGACAATCTAAAAATAGATTCCGCCCAATATGTCTAAAAATAGAAGTCCATATATTTTTTTCAACTTGACCAACCATCCACAAATAGCATCCTGCAACTCATAGAACATGATCCATATGTCTAAAAATAGACATAGTCTAAAAATAGACTTTGCGCCAAAAATAGCATGCGGGCCCACTTAGTGAAGGCGACTCCTTTCCACTAAGCTCATCATCTTGTTGCAATCTCAACACTCCCTCTCAACAAGATATGGATTATCTGCAACCCCTATCCTGCCCCTGTGGTATTCGAATTTGCTCCCGGTGAGCGCCTTCGTCAAGATATCAACATCCTGATCCTCCGTAGGAATGTATGAAAGTAACATGACCTTCCGCTGCACACAATCTCTGATATGATGATACCGGATGTCAATGTGTTTAGATCTATCATGAAATACTGGATTAATCGAGAGTTTGATGCAACTCTGATTATCACAATAAATCACAGTAGGCTCTAAGTGTGAACTGAACAACCCGACCAGGATCTTCCTCATCCATATAGCCTCGCATGCAGCCAAAATCGCTGCCATATACTCGGCCTCTGCTGAACTGAGTGCCACGGATCTCTGCTTCCTGCTGTACCAAGAAACTACTGTCGACCCTATACTGAAAATCCCTCCAGATGTGCTCTTTCTGTCCGTTGGGCTCCCTGCCCAATCTGCATCCGTGAAGCCACACAGCTTCACCTCATCCGACTGTCTGTACCATAATCCATATCTCGATGTGCCTCTGAGATATCTCAATACATGCTTGCCTGCCTTCCAGAAGAGCTTGGTTGGCTTAACCATAGCTTGTGAAAGCTGGTTAACAGCATAACATATGTCGGGTCATGTATTGACCAGATACATAAGCGACCCCACCAACTGTCGATAAACAGTGGCATCCACTACCTCCGCCGAAGTAGCATCCTCCTTCCTCCATCCACCAGGAAGAGGAGTATCAACAGGCTTGCAGCCATGCATGTTGAACTTCTCCAGTATCTCCCGGGCATACTTGCCTTGAGAAACAAATAGTCCATCACTACGCTGCCAAATTTCCAATCCCAGGAAATAATGAAGGAGGCCCAAGTCCTTCATCTCAAACTCCTTTGCAAGATCAACCTTGCATGAGTGTATCAACAGTTCATCACCTGTCAAATCAAATAATCTACATGAAGTACAATGATCAGCAACTTACCCTCCACCACAATCTGGTATAGGTTAGGATCTGCCTCACTCTTGGAGAATCCAAGTCCGGTGAAATAACTGTCTATTTGTGTGTATCAAGCATGAGGCTCTTGTTTCAACCCATACATCGCTCTCTTGAGCCTGCACACATGCGACTCGCTGCTGAAGATCTTGAAACCTTCGGGCTGCTCTATGTACACCTCTTCCTCAATGAATCCGTTGAGGAATGCAATCTTCACATCCATTTCATGAATGTGCCACCCCATCTGCACTGAGAGAGAAAGAATCGTCCGTAGGGAAGAATACCTTGCGACAAGTGCAAAGGTTTCCTCATAATCGATCCCCTCAATCTGTGAGAAGCCTCGGGCAAAAAATCTTGCCTTGTACTTCTCCACACTCTCGTCAGCTACCTGCTTCACTTTGTAGATCCATCTCGAACCCACCACTGATTTCCCTTCTGGCCTTGGGACAATCTCCCATGCACTGTTTCTGAGAATTGAATCATACTCTTCCACCATGGCATCTACCCATGTGGGATCCTCCACAGCTTCCTCGAAAGAGGATGGCTCCGTCACGATACACTTGCTCATAAGCGCCATGTATCCAGTATACTGGTTAGGTGACTGTCTCTGTCTGCACTGTGATGTAGGTGCTCCTACAACCTTCTCTGCATCTTGAGCCAGTCGCTCAGCTTCTGTAGTGCGCTTCCACCCTATGATGGTTGGCATTGCTTGAGTGATCTCTTCCACTCCATGAAACTCCTCTTGTGGCTGATCCACATCCAGAGACTCATCCTTAGGAAATAATAGCTCCTCATATGCATGCAAGTGTGGCTTCCTCTCAAGCGAACACTTCATGGCTTTATCCTCATGAAATTTGATATCCCGTCACACAACAGTCTTGCAACTGTCTGGAAAATACACACGAAAGTTGTGGGGCATATCAGTGTACCCCACAAATATACCAACCTCTGCAGTCGACTCCAGCTTCTTCCTAGCATCCTTCGTCACATGAATGTAAACAGGTGAACCAAAAATCCTCAAATGGGAAATATCAGGCTTCTTACCAGAAAACACCTCCTTAGGTGTACTCATGCCAAGTATCCTGTGAGGACAACGATTCTGCACATATACTGCAGTATTGCATGCCTCAGCCCACAATTGTATGGGAAGGCCCTGATCATGCAACATCACCCGTGCAACACCCATGATTGTTCTGTTCTTCCGCTCAGCAACCCCATTTTGCTGTGGGTTATGAGGTGCTATGAGCTCTCTTTGAATTCCTTCTGCGTTGCAAAAGTCCTTGAATTTTCCAGAGATGAATTCACCACCATTGTCTCTCCTAAGAGCCTTCACCTGCTTCCCCGATTCTTTCTTAACCAGTGCCTTGAACTCACAGAACTTTGAGTATGTCTCGCTCTTCTTCTGCATGAAGAAGATCTAGCACTTAGGAGAAAAATCATCAACAAATATAACATAGTACTTGTGCTTTGCTGTCAAAGCTACTGAGAAAGGTCCACACACGTCTGTGTGAATTCTCTCAAGGATCGTCGTGGCGTGACTATCCTTCTCATGAAAGGTGGCTTTCACAAATTTTCCCAAGGTACATCCCTTTCACTGATCTGACTGCGCAAGAGTACCCTTAGGAAGCCCAGTAGAAATCTGCTGCAGTACCTTCAAGGCTCCATGGTGAAGGTGGCCCAATCTCCGGTGCCACATCTTGCCATCATCCCGGCTCACCACTCCTTCTACCTTGCCTGCCATTGCTGCGCAGCTATCTACCTGTAATTGACAAAGGTTCTTAACTCAAACCCCTATCCGCCGGGTCTCACCAGTTTCCTTACTATGCAGGAAAACCTTTCCCTCGCTAAGGACAACATCATATCCCTTGTCTTCTAACATCACCACAGAGATAAGATTATTCTTCAATCCTAGAACATGCATCACTTCCTTCAATATGAAGGGTTTACCAGACTCCCTCTCAAAGGAAATGGTACCAATACCGGTCGCATTATATCTACCATCATCACCCATCTCGATGTGCACTCCAAGATCTTTCTCATCCAGATCAGTAAAAAAATCTCGATCTTCTGTCATGTGAAAATATGCACCACTGTCAAGAAACCACACTGAACCCATCACACTTGAGACCAAGCATGTGATCAACGAAAAATCCAGCTTAAAATATGAAGCTATGGCCTCTCCCACTGCAGCTCCAGCAGCCTACTTATTTTTCTTCTTCTGTGGACAATTACTGGTGTAATGTCCGTGTTGGTGACAGTGAAAGCACTTCACCTTGGACATGTCTTGCTTCTTGCCTTTCACACCAGATTGAGAAGCATTCTTCTTGCTCTTCCCCTTCCTTGCTTTGGCAGCCAAAGCATAATTTTCTTCATCTGAGTTCTTTGATGAAGATCTGTCCCTAGTACTCCGCCTTATCTCCTCTTGAACAAGATCCGACCAAAGTCGCTCCCATCCTGACAATTTCTCCTGACCATTGACAGAGTCCTGATAGGAATGCCAACTCTTCGAAAGCCCAAGGAGAGCCAAGCTCACCAAGTCCTCGTCATAAATAGTAACCTCCACACTTCCCATCTCATCCCTACATTGGATGAACTTCGTGAGGTACTTGGCATACTGTCGCCTTTCTCCATTTTTATGTTCCTGAGTTTGTCCTTGAGCGCCAACTTCCTCTGGGCGCTCTTGCTTTGAAATAAATCTGTCAAATCTTTCCACATCAGGAATGGAGAAAATTTACCATGAAAGCTAGACACTATGTGATCCTTTACACCTTCCAACAGAATCCTTCAACATTTTGCTGTCTTCTTTTGCCATGCGTCAAGTACGGCAACATCGCTAGAAGTAGGTTTTGGAACTTCTGCATCTATGAACTCCTTCAACCCATTGTCATCTAGCACCGCCTCCATCCTGTCCTTCCATGCAATATAATTTGAGCTGCCCTCAAGGGCATACTCCAATCTCAATCTGTTGAAAGACATCTCAACTTTGACACCAAGAAAACACTACTACAAATTCGAATTTCACTAGCTCAAAACTCAACCGCTTCAATGTTTTGCAATTGCTCCAATGATCAATATCGCTCTGATACCATGTAGAAATTTGAATAATAGATATATTATTCACTGAGATTCTCTTGATCACACACTATTTTAACTTCATGCACAATACAAAATCTCTTCTACCATTGATCATTAATTGTGGAAATAAAAACA
Organism: Pinus albicaulis; assembly: GCA_034641835.2. NCBI lineage: Eukaryota > Viridiplantae > Streptophyta > Pinopsida > Pinales > Pinaceae > Pinus > Pinus albicaulis. The sequence goes on from CM076577.1 coordinate 906,964,691, forward strand.
ATTGCATGCGCACTTTCAAACCATAAACAATCACACATATGAACACAGTATTTCATGGGAAAGCTTAAAGCTGAAAACCCCCAAATATTTGTATATTATATGTCATAGATATCATGTAACAATCATTGTACAAAGCTCCTCACAAGCTCTCAGCACAACCTCGAATTGCTACACACTAATCAAGCTAGATCTAGCAAAAGACATGCTCCAATCTCTGCCACCTGATAGCCAGCCTCTATTGCGTAATCAATGCTATAGGATTGCTCATAAATAAATTCAAACCACCTTGCTTGTACTGCGCAATCCTCATTGGCTTCTCCAATCATTGGTTGTTGTAAATATGCAACAGTATAGTCACAACTGATAGTTAACCTGCTCCTTCACCTATCTCTGCACTGGTCTCCACTGAAACTGTCCATGCACTGAAGTTAAATGAAGTATTCTTTAGTTGATTAATGAGTTTATAATTAGTGAATTAATTAATAATTAATTCACACCACTCTTCACTAGTGTATTAATCAGTTAGACTAAATACAACTAGCTCAACTATGTTTAGATTAGTTAAACTGAACACAAATCCATTAACTCCTCAATCAACTCCACCAAACTCTGTCACATGAGTTCTAACTGAAGTATCCATGCAATAGCTCCACTTAACCCTCAGGAATAGCGTAATTCCTTCTGTCAGCTCCTGTGCCACATCTTTGCACTTAACTGAAGTGCTCCAAGAGAATAAGATAATTTTTATAGTCCAAATATTATTAAGAGCTAATAATATTCGACATATCTATTTTTAGACTGGCAATCTAAAAGTAGATTTCGCCCAATATGTCTAAAAATAGAAGTCCATCTGTTTTTTCCAACTTGACCAACCATCCACAAATAGCATCCTGCAACTCATAGAACACGATCCATATGTCTAAAAATAGACATAGTCTAAAAATAGACTTTGCGCCAAAAATAGCTTGCGGGCCCACTTAGTGAAGGCGACTCCTTTCCACTAAGCTCATCATCTTGTTGCAATATCAACAAAGGGATCCCTATAAGAAAATACAATTTACAATACATATAAAAATTTTCTACGAGGCGGGCATGTCCCATGCTCATAATGCTGTGGCTAGTTAAACAAAATTGACAGATATATGTTTTGTTTGTGTGACTACTATGGTAGTGATATTGGTGGTTGACAATGACTGCTGATGCCCTCAGGGGCATTTTTTCTTTGAAAATAGGTGGAATGTGGTACCCATACGCCTAAAATTGGTATGGCATATAGCTGCGCATTGTACGCATAGGTGCTGGCTGGTACCTTCCCGTGTAAGCATTGTTGACAGAGACGCTTATGGAGGCATGGGTCTTCGATGGATTTGATCAAAGTGAAATGGTTGTAAGGTATAATAACATCTTTACATAAAAGCTTTTGTCATAGTCGAATGTCAGGAGGATCGATGACATCTGCGTACAATGATGTCTCCCACAATGCCCCTCGAGGATGCCCTTTGTATGGGGAGGGGTGATCCAAGGTACTGCTTCCTTTTTGGAATATAGGTGTTGAAGTAGACAAAAAGGAAGCCTCAATCGAATGAGGGGTTGCTAACATAAGGGATCAAGGACCTGGATGTGATGGGTTTAAGATAGGCATGTTGGCAAGAAATGTTTGAAAACTAATGATGGGGATTTAGTGGTCCAAGGTGAGGAAGGTGTTTTTCTGGGGGTGGGGGTTCCATTGGTTGGTCTCATGTGTGGGGTTGATGAAGCGGATGAAAAAGTATCACAGATGGGGTTATGTTGGTGGAAGTATGGTGGGCCAAATTTGAGGCATGATGGTGCGCTCTTGATCTGCTTGTACAACCTGTTCGTTTGGGAAGGGGGGTTTAACTTGTATGGTAAACTTGACCTTATGCATGGGGAATGGATGGGCATGATGTGCTTCCTGGACTAAAGTGGTATGGCCATGGCGTCACTTTTGTTGTGGTTTATGGTCTACCGTGGGTGACGAGTGCCATGGAGGGGAGGCTCTATCGACCAATGAGGATGTTTATCATGTGCAAGGTGAGGTGATGATAAACACGGTCGAATATGAGGACCCTATGGTTTATTTCTGATGGAGAAATGATGTCAGGATATTCATAGTTGATTGGGACTCTATCATGCTGGGGGTAGAATGCTACCTGCTCTAGAATTTTCAGTAGATGGCGTTGTGGATGGTTAGGGAGCTTTTCTAACAAAAAAAACTACCTCAAGTGAAATAATCTTCTTTATAAAATATTATTGGAAGTCATGAGACTTAAAAAAGAATATGAGAGAGGACATACCTTCCAGTGTTGAAAAAATAATTTTTTGGGAGTGCGATTGTGTGGCATCGCCTTTGTTCATCATGAAGTGCTGATTGTGGTGAACCTTACGGTTCACAGAATGGACCGTCTGATCTCTCGTTATGGTCCTCCGAAGTTTTTGAAAAGGGAAATAAATAAGTGAATATGGCCCTAATTCAATTCATTTGTACCAACCCACAGATGTTCTTGCCATTCCCTTATGCGAGGATGGACTTCCAGGGGGATCTAGACATGGGTCTCCCTTTTGGTTATGTTTGGGGGCCAGTAGGTATGTTTTTTATGTTTTCTGCATTTATTTGAGTATATATGTACTTATTTGTTTTGCTAGTGACACTGGCATCATTTTGGTTACTCATGCAGATGTTAGCAAGGTGGGTCACCCTGTGGCTTGGTTGGTGGGCCACGATCCTCTATGACAAACTAGAGGTGGTCAGGGAGGAGGTGCTGCAGGTGGATCAGGTGGTGGTTCTGGTGAACCTGGTGGTGGTGCTGGCCCTTCAAGGGAGGGTAGCAACTCAGTTGCTGGGGAGGTTGTGACCGAGTGAGCTCGTGCCAATGTGGTAGAGGCTCACGCAAATATGACAGATGCTCGTATTGCGGAACTGACAGCTCAGGTGTCGGTTCCTGATGATTTTTAGGGTCAAGTGGACCATTTGACCCAGGGGATGCCTGCTCAGGGTTTCATGGATGAATTTGAGGAAGTCTAGTTGGAGACAATGATGGCTCGCGAGAAGGACTATCGGCCAGTTTTATGTCAAGTGGTGATCGCGGTTGCGACGGGTGCTCTAGTAGTGGCACCGAGAGTGGTGGTGGGTCCAGGTGCCCTGCCTGAGGGGGCACCCCCCTAGTGTATATTTTACACACGGAAAACACCCATTATGAGGATGCTTCCCTTATTTTTGACGACTTTTGTATCTTTGGGCTGGCCGTTGGGTCAACGACACTACTTATATATATATATATATATATATATATATATATATATATATGAGGGATATTTTTTGTGGCTCTACATGGCGTGTCACTTATTTTGGTCTGTGTATGATGTTATGCTGATGGGTATCTATATTTTTGGTTTTTTATGTATGATGGTTTATTCGAGATGCATTCCAGTTTAGGATATTGTTAGCTATGAGATCAACTATTTGGTTTTGACTCCTTGGTACATGTGTAAATTTGATATAGTCAAATTGTCTGCTTAATATTTTGGCATGAAAATATCTTCTAAACAAATATGTGTCTCTTGTCTCAAATGTTTGGTTTAATTGTGACACTACTAACTGAGAATCTAGGTAGATATGCATATGGTTTATGCCCTAATGGAGGGCATCACACATAAGTTTGATGACGACGTCATATTCTGCCTGATTGTTTGTTGTTGAACCGATGCACACACCGTTTGAATAGAGTGGTGATTGATCAGGGTGGTAGATGACCCAGATAGTTGCGGCTAAAATTTGAGACCATCTTGATGCTCCATCAGAAAATCTGAAATAGGGTTTAGGTTGGTGATCCATGGTGTCACTTTGAGTGTGTTTAATAAGTCTTTTGGTAAAAAAATTTCAGTGGTTAGGTTTTGTGTACTTTTATCTCTAGGGAAGGGCTGTTGTGGCCCTTATGAGTGAAACTTCTTCAGGTAAAGGCCGTTGACCGGTTGCTGAGGCATATCCCGTCCGGTTTCGTCAAGTTGTATGCCCCCTATCGGAGGCAATTTTTGATGATGTAGGGTCCTTTCCACAAGGTTTCGAACTTTCCTCGCCCTAAGGCTTCTTTTGTGACATCATAGTAGAGGACTAATTCTCCATCAGTGAATGAGCGAGGGGTGATGTGTCAGTCGAACGATGCACTTAACCTCTTCTTACGGGCTTAGTTGTGTTGCAGCGACTGTCGTCTAATTTCATTGACAAGCTCTAGTTTCACTAGGCACTGTTCAAGAGGCTGGGTGTCATCAAGTAGTTTGACGACAACATGTAAATTTGGGATCTTGCGTTCTATGGGAATCACGGCCTTGACCTCGTATAATAAGTGGAAGGGAGTGAAACCATCTGATGTCTTCACCGTTGTGCGGTATGCCCACAGGGCAGAAAATAGCATATGGTGCCAGTAGGTTTTGTGGTTATTCACCATGCGATGTAACATAGTTTTGAGTACTTTGTTAATAGCTTATACTTGTCCATTGGACTGGGGGTAATATGGTTAAGAAAATTCGTGGGTGAATCCGAGGTGGTGAGATAGCTCCTTGAAAACTTTGTTTTCGAAATGTTTCCCATGGTCAGAGACTAACTCTTTGCGGACGCCGAATCGGGTGATCATGTGGTTGAACAGAAATTGAGCGATGGTTTCTGCCGAGTTGTCGTATGTAGGCATGGCCTCAGCCTACTTGGTGAAATAGTCGACAGCCACAATGATGTATTTATGGTTTCCTGATGAGGCAAGGTTGCAAGTCATGAAGTCAATGGCCCATTTACAAAAGGGACCGATGACGATGACAGGGTGCAGAGGAGCGGGAGGTGCTCTTGCTTTGTGGGTGAAGCATTGGCTTCGTTCACATATTTTTACTACTGTAATGCAGTCAAGAAACAAGGAGGGCCAAAAATATCCTACCCATAAGATGTTTTGGGTGATGGCCATGCTAGATAGGTGGCCGTTGCAAGTGCCTCCGTGGCAGTCATTAAGTGCTTGTTCCGCGTGGTCGTGGGTGAGGCACCATCGTTAAATGGTGTCAATGCCTCATCGATATAAGACATCTCCCAAGATGAGATATCGGGGGGCCTACTGGCGTATGAGCTGATGGTCATCTCTGGTGAGATGAGGTCTAAAATTTTGGGTTCACGAGAATAGGAGAATATCTTCATACCAAGGGTCATCGATTGCTACGAAGAAGAGGTGTTCATCAGGTAGTGAATTGTTCACTGGTGATCCCTTGGTATCTCCTCGGAGATCCGTAATGAACTTTGCTAAGGAAAGCACCTTTTTTCTTTTGGGGGAGTGAAACTGTAAGTCATATTCTTGTAGAATGACTATCCAGTGGGCATACTTATGGTTCATTAAGTGGTGTGTGAGTAGGTATTTAATGGGGTTAATATCTACGATGACCGTAGTGGTTCTTAAGATGATGTAGTGGCGAAGTTTCTGGATTGAATAAATTAATGCTAGTGCATTTTTTTCTTCAGGCTCATATATTAATGCTTGACCTGATAAGGTTTTGATGACGTAGTAGATTACGTGCTCCTTCCCATATGGGACATCTTGGACCAACAATTTGGCTAACGTGACTCCAAAGATGATATTTACAGGATATAATCTTTGTCATAGTCTGGGGGACTGATGAGTGACACTGAAGATAATGTTTCTTTCAATGCATTGAACACTTTCTGGGCGTAATAATTCCATTTAAATAGGATGTCCTAGCGAAGGAGGCATAAGAACCCTTGAGCGCAGGTCGCATAATCTGGGACGAAGCATCTCAGAAAATTGGCCTTCCCCTGCAAGTTTGAAGTTGCCTGAGGGTTCGAGGTGGTGGTACCTCTTTGATGGCTTGGACCTTAAGGGGGTCCACACAAATCCCTTTCTGGGACATGATAAAGCCTAAAAGTCTTCCCACGCTGATGAAAAATACACACTTGAGGGGGTTCAAGCATAGGTTGTATGGACGACATCGTTGGAATACCAATTGCAGATCCTCAATATGGTCAGAGCGCTTCTTGGAGCAGACAATCAGGTCGTGCAAGTAGGCAAGGATAAGGTGTGCCAAGTCATGAAATATATAATTCATGGCCCTTTGGAAGGTGGCTCCAGCATTTTTGAGGCCAAATGGCATTACCTTATATGCGACTGTGCCCTAGGGGGTGGTGAATGCAGTTTTGTACCAGTCTGTATGGCGAATTTGGATTTGATTGTATTCGGAGAACCCATCCATGAAGGATAGAGCCTTGTGTCCTACTCAAGCATCAAAGAATTGGTCGATGAATGGGGTGAGATAATTGTCTTTAGGACAAGCTTTGTTAAAATCTCAAAAATCGGTGCAAACACGTATAGTTCCCTGTTTTTTCATGACGAGAACTGGGTTGGAATCCCAATATGTGTAGATGATGGGGTAGATAAACCCAGCTTTGTGAAGCTTGTTGATTTCTCTCTTTATTTCTTCTACCTTATATGGGTGCAGTTGACGTTGTTTCTGGTGTACTGGAGGTATGTCCAGCCAAGTTTCAATATGGTGCTCTACGATATTAGGACTAAGCCCAGGCATTTCTGAGTAGTCCCACGCGAAGATATCTCGATACTCTTGTAGAAATTGGGTATAAGAGGTTATTTCTTCTAGAGAGCATGCTGCCCCTAGAGAGATTTCTTCAACCTTTGCAGGATTTTGGGATATGTTCACCTTGATGGTAGGTGAGATATATGACATATTTCCTTCCTCAAATGCATCGGGCGCTGGGATGGGGTTTTTGAACCAATAGACTTTTCGTGATGGAAGGAAATATTTTGATTCAATCGCATAGATCTCTTGTTATTTCGTCTTGTTAGGACTGAACGTGTTCCTGGGGAGAAAAAACGAATGGTGATTCATTACATCCCATGGGTAATCTGGCTCCATCATAGCCTCAAGGATATCCTCATCTGAATGAAACAAGGACCCAAATGGGAATTGTTCCTGTGTAGGGTTATGTTGAATGGGGTTAATCCGTATGGAGCTGGTTGAGAGACACGAGAAGTATTCCATCGTGGATGTGGTGGAACCAAACGCGGTCGACAGAGTGCAAATAGATTGGGTCTTCACTGTCATAGGAATAGCTACTCTCGTAGTTGCAGCTGACTCGACACCTATGGTAGATGAGCAGACAACTCGAGTCATAGTTTCGATACACGATGATATGAATTGTATATGATGTGTTGTGTCGTCGGCATTTGGTGGGGGAATAATCTCCCTGATTGGTCACCTTTTAGTTGAAAAAGAATGGGATGGATCTGTCCATCACATCCTCTTGAATCATTGAACTGTTCATGGATTTTGAGTCCTTGCCATCTTCTCGGGAGAGGCGAACTATGACTGATTGCATACAGGCTAGAGCTGTGTGAAATCTCGGTATGTAGTGAAAACGACGTACTGGGTGGTTGTCACCGCATATCTGACATGAATATGGGACGTCCATGTCAGCGCGGTATACTATATGGATTGGGTACCATCGTTGGAACATTTCCAAAGCTGGGCAGTCAATGATAAAATGATCAAGTTCATCGCAAATTACGCACCTTTCAATTGGGGGATGAGGTATAGCAGGGAGCCTTTCAAGTGATTGTCGCTCTTCCTGTAGGTATAGGATGATATGAAGTTCATCTCTGACAGAGTGGGTGGAGGGATCCTCTTGATAATATTGCTTGATGGCATGTAAGACGTCCCTATATCATGGGATCTCTGGGAAATGATGGGTATAGTGCCCGTAGTTGCTGCAGAGAGCGCATGCGTGATTGGTACGCAGCGCTTTGCCTTAACCTTTGGTGGTAGGTTCCTTTTCACGGGAACGAGGTGTCTCGATGCCTATCTCGAAGCCAAGGAGTGGTTTTAATTCATCCAACTCTAGATAGATATGGGAAGGGTGACCTATTACATCACATATGGCGTAGACTGGTGATTCTCGTTGTATGGCAGGGGTCACCATATTCTTTCCTCTCTTCTCGGTTTTATTAGTCATAACTATCAGTTTTGCAATGGGAATTACCTTTACAAGGGTGGTTTCGACCATTTCTTGGATGAGTGGGGCCTCCTCGGGACTGAGGGGCTTCAATCCTGTGGCAGCAACGTGGGTGGTTCCTATTCCTGCAGTGGGAACAAGGTACCAAACTAGGATTTCCAATGATATGTTGGGTAATACTAGTGTTGCTAAAACCTGCTGGGAGACGAAGCTAGCTGGGGGGTAGAGGAAAGGGGTTTGGGAGGTGGTGTAGGCTAGAGAGGCTGCCATGGCCGATGAATCGGTGCCGTTACTGCTTGTGTTCATGTCCTGACTAGCTTCGGCGCTTCATGTGTACATCATGCACACCGGAGCCCCTGTAACATCGGGCGATGACTTAGGGATAATGGGAGGATCTCCTAGGAATGACCCTAGAATGAATGACGATTTGAATTTTCCAGGGCCATATTCTTGGTACCGTGAAATCACATATGAGGATATACCTTCATAGGGTAGAATTACATCATTGTTTGTTATGGGTCGCTTCTCACTGTGCGTCAGTTGGTCTACAATAATGATGTTGTCCTTGTGGGGGAACATCATAACGCAAAATATGGAGGAGGCTATGGAAGACATGGCATACATGTAACTCTGTCCAAGGAGTATATCATAGTCTGAGTGAGCGTCCAAGACTTCGATGTCTATGTGGACCATATTTCCGGCCAAACAGACTGGGACGTTTTGGTAGATCTCAACGGGGGTCGAAGGACGACTGTTGTACGTTCGAAGCATGATAACTAAGGGTTTTAGTTCGGGAGAACCTAACTTCTGCCAAATTTTTTTGGACATGATGCATGTTGATGCACCCTCATCTATGACAAATCGATGAATAGTGATATTCTAGACTGACACTGGTATCTAGAGGCCGACCATGGAAGGAAGCCTAGGGGTGGCATTGTCTAATTCAAAAGCCATTAGGCGTGTATCGGTAGGTTCGATAGCACCTAACACACAAAGTAGGGATTTCCATTGTTTCGGGCATGGCTGCAGTAATTCTAGAGCTGACATAGCAGTAGGAGATTGTGCTAAATCGTCCATGATGCTTTAATTATGGGTCGCTTTGGAGTAGTTTTCTTCTCGCCTATTAGGTCCCTTCCCCATATTTGGCAATGGTTCTATAGGCATATTTGAAATGGTCAAAGGTGCAGTCAATGCACTGGTAATTTCCTCTGACATATTGGTGTCTGGTGGGGTGTCGTAGTTGCGATTCCCTATTTGGAAAAACATCTCTTTGCCAGTCATGTACATTTCATGGCTGCTTTTCCTAGAGTCGTTTGCATTTTGCTGATGAGTGCTTTTCGTCCTTGATTGGGGAAAGGTTCTTGCATCATAGCTGGTTGCTGGGAAGATCCTCCTTGTCCTAGGTTACTCTCTAGCTTCTTTAGCTCAGGGAGATCAGGACAGTGGTGAGTATAGTGACCATACTCACCACATATCAAACAAGAATGGTTTGTTCGAAGAGGTGGCCTTTTTCTCTGGCGTTGGGCATTTCTCGACTCCTGGTTTTGATTCCAGTTGGAGTTGCCTCCAGCCTGGGATCGCGGTGGGTGTTGCTGGTTGTTGCCCCCTTGTCTAGGATTCCATTTTGGCATGTTTTTTTATTTTTTCTTCACCACGTTAGGAGGGTAGTTCTCCTGGTTATATTGGTGTGGTTGGTTTTGGGACGGCTGCACAAAGTTCACCTATGCTTTTTTCTACATAGGTGGGTCGTGTGCTGGGCACTAAGCATAACACGGTCCTTGTTTTGCACCTGGATGTTGGAGAGGAGCTCTTCTGTCAGTGTTTCTTTCTGCATACTGATTCCCCTGAGCTGAAGGATAAGGTCCTCCTTGGTGATATGAAGGCACCCTATTGGTCAAATTTTGCTAAGGCATATGATGACTTTGAAAATTGGGTTGAGGTATGTTCTGGGTAGAACTATATGTGTAACCGGTGTTTTGACTACTGCTGCCTAGGTAAATTTTGGTCATTAAAAAAATTAGCCTGTCTACAGAGTTCGACGTGCCTGGAAATTCTTGATAAGTTTGCAGGCGCGGGAATTCTTGATGTTGTAAATGTATCCTGACTGCGTAAAAATCAGCTCAAGCTTCTGGGATTTGTTGATTGCATCCTCTTTAGATATAGGATTTTGCTGCGCCACATCCTTTGAAATATCTTGTTGAAAATGCAACAAGATGATGGAGCTTAGTGAAATGAAGTCGCCTTGACTAAGTGGGCCCGCAGGCGAATTCTGGCGCAAAGTCTATTTTTAGACTATGTCTATTTTTAGACATATGGAGCATGGTTTGGGGATTCCAGTTTTAGATTCTTGTAGCATTGGTCATGTTGGTAAAAATAGATGAGACTATTTTTTAGGTCGAAGAGGTCGAAGGCTATTTTTAGACTGCCTCTCCTAAAAATAGGGAAGTCAAATATTATTTACCCTTAATAATATTTGGACTCTAAACAATAGTTTGCTCTCTTGGAGCACTTCAGTTCGAGCCTTGGAAGTGGCTCATGCATCTGACAGAGGAATTACGCTATTCCCAAGGGTTTGATGGCATCATGCATGGTTGACTTCAGTTGGACTTTAGTGGTAGAAGTTTGGTGGAGTTAATGAGACAGCTAGTGGAGTTGTGTTCTGTTTATTTTAGTTGAACTAGTTGAGATTAGTTTAAATAGCTAATCAATTAGTTATGAGTGGAGTGAATTAAATATTATTTAATTCATTAATTAGTAACTCATTATTCAACTCAAGAACACATCAGTTCACTACAGTGCATGGACAGTTCAGTGGAGACCAGTGAAAGAGGTAGATGAAAGGGTGGAGTTAGCTATCGGTGGCGACATCAGTTGTGCATGAGATTTGCACCACACTTGGAGGAATTTCCCATGATGATTGCGCTGTCAAGCCAAGGAGATTCGAACCTTGGATCTCTATATAGACAGGCCTGGATTGCGCAATAGAGGCAAGGAAATTGGCGGTGAGTTTTGAACCAGTAACCTGTTCAAAACCAAGCTAGTTTGTGTGTAACTTTATGAGAAAGTACTGAGTACTTGTGAGGAGTATTGTACTGAGTTTGTTACATCATTTCTCCATTATAATATACACAATAGCTGCGGGGTTTTCAGCTATAAGCTTTCCCCATACATACTGTGTTAATGTGTATGATGATTTGATGTGTTATCGCTTGATTTTATTTCCGCATGTTTGATGATATGAGTGGAAGAGATTATGTGTTGCATATAAATTCGAATTGTATGTGATCGGGATAGTCTCGGTGGATAATTAATCATTATTCAGCAAATTTCTACATGGTATCGGAGCTATTGAAGCAGAGATTGATCATCACAGTGATTACAAACTTATTTCGGTAGACAGAGTCTGCATGCGGGCCAGGTAGCCTCCGGATTCATCTTTCTTCGGAAAGTGAAAGGTCTAGTAAATTCCCCTTGCAGTCAATCTCTGTGCTAGAAATAATTTGTTCTCACAGATCTAGAGTGGCTGAGCTTTGAGGTGGAATTCAAAATTTTGCAGCAGTTTTGTTTTCTTGGTGCCAGTGTTGAAAATGTCTTTCAACGGTTTGCGACTCGAATATGCTCTTGAAGGCAGTTTGAATTATGTTGCATGGAAGGATCGCATGGAGGTAGTATTAGAAGATAATGGTCTGAAGGAATTCGTAGATACGGATGTCCAAAATCCCACTTATTCTGCTGAAGTCGAAGCATGGCAAAAGAAGATGGTGAAGTGTCGAAGGATCCTGTTGGAGGGCGTCAAGGATCATATTGTATCCAGCCTGCATGGAAAGGCTACTCCATATTTAATGTGGAAAGCTTTGACGGATCTATTCCAGAGTAAGAGCGACCAAAGGAAGCTGGCACTCAAATATAAGCTCAGGAACATTAAGATGGAGAAGGGCGATAGTATCGCCAAATACCTCACGAAGTTCACTCAGTGCAGAGATGAGCTGGGAAGTGTGGGGGTGACTGTCGAAGACAAGGACATGGTCGACCTGGCTCTCCTTGGTATTTAGAAGGCTTGGCACTCATATCAAGATAGTGTCAATGGTCGGGAGAAGCTGCCAGGATGGGAGCGCCTTTGGGCGGATCTCATGCAAGAGGAGATAAGGAGGACTACTCGAGATGGATCTTCATCAAAGGGAGCTGATGAAGAAAACTGCACTTTGGTTGCCAAAGCAAAGAAGGGGAAGGGTAAGAAAACTTCTCATTCCAGTGCAAAGGGCAAGAAGTAGGATATGGTGAAAGTGAAGTGTTTTCACTGCCATGATCACAGACATTATGCTACCAATTTTCCAAAGAAGAAGAAGAACAAGCAAGCGGGAAGATCTACAGATGGAGAAGCTTTGGCTTCACAGTTCGAGCTTGAATTTTCATTGATCGCATGCTTGGTTTCAAGTGTGATGGGATCGGTGTGGTTCTTGGACAACGGTGCATCATTTCATATGACAGGAGATCGGGATTTGTTCTCAGATCTAGAGGACAAAGATTTGGGTGTGCACATCGAGATGGGCGATGATGGTAGATACAATGCGACTGGTATCGGTACCATATCCTTTCAGAGGGAGTCTGGTAAACCCTTTGTATTGAAGGATGTCATGCATGTACCTGGATTGAAGAAGAACTTGATCTCTATGGTGATGTTGGAGGATAAGGGGTATGATGTGGTCTTCAGCGAAGGAAAAGCCTTCCTGCGCAGTAAGACTACTGGAGAGACCCGGAAGATAGGGGTTCGAACCAAGAACCTTTATCAGTTGCAGGTAGATGGCTGCGCAGCTATGGCATGCAAGGCGGGAGAAGTGGTGAGCGGGGATGATGAGGGCAAACTGTGGCACAGGAGATTGGGCCACCTTCACCATGGAGCTTTGAAGATTCTGTAGCAGATTTCTACTGGGCTTCCTAAGGGCACTCTTGTGCAGTCAGATCAGTGCAAGGGGTTTACTTTAGGGAAGTATGTGAAAGCCACCTTTCACGAGAAGGATAGTCGCGCCACGACGATCCTTGAGAGAGTTCACACAGACGTGTGTGGTCCTTTCTCGGTTGCTTCGACAGCAAAGCACAAGTATTATGTGATCTTTGTTGATGATTTCTCTCGAAAGTGCTGGATCTTCTTCATGTCGAAGAAGAGCGATACATTCGCGAAGTTCTGTGAGTTTAAAGCACTGGTCGAGAAGGAGTCGGGGAAGAAGGTGATTGCTCTAAGGAGTGATAACGGTGGTGGATTCATCTCGGCTGAATTCAAGGAGTTCTGCAGCGCAGAAGGGATTCGGAGAGAGCTCATCGCACCCCATAACCCACAGCAGAACGGGGTGGCTGAGCGGAAGAACAGAACGATCGTGGGTGCTGCACGGGCGATGTTGCATGATCGGGGCCTACCCCTTCACTTGTGGGCTGAGGCATGCAATACAGCAGTGTATGTGCAGAACCGTTGTCCTCACAAGGTTCTTGGCATGAGTACACCGGAGGAGGCTTATTCTGGTAAGAGGCCTGATATTTCCCATTTGCGGATTTTTGGTTCTCTTGTCTACATGCATGTGACGAAGGATGCGAGAAGGAAGCTGGATCCAACTGCTGAGGTTGGAATATTTGTGGGGTACACTGATACACCTCACAACTACCGGGTGTATTTTTCAGACAGTCGCAAGACTGTTGTGCGACGGGATATAAAATTTCAGGAGGAGAAAGCCATGCAGTGTTCGCTTGAGAGAGAGATACACTTGCATGCAGATGAGGAGCTGTTAGTTCCTAAGGAGGAGCTTCCGGATGTGGATCAACCACAAGAGGAAGTTCAGGAGGTGGAAGAAACCACCCATGCAGCGCCAACCATCAGAGGGTGCATGCGCACTACAGAAGCTGAGCGATTGGCTCGGGATGCAGAGAAGGTTGTAGGACCACCTATAGCACAGCGCAGACAGAGACAGTCACCAGATCAATACACTGGATACATGGCTCTTGTGAGTCAATGTGTTGTGACGGAGCCATCCTCTTTTGAGGAAGCTGTGGAGGAACTCGCATGGGTTGATGCCATGATCGAAGAATATGATTCGATCGTCAGGAACAGTGCATGAGAGATTGTCCCAAGACCGGTGGGGAAATCAGTGGTGGGTTCGCGATGGATCTACAAGGTGAAACAGGCAGCTGACGGGAGTGTGGAGAAGTACAAGGTGAGATTTGTCGCCCGTGGCTTTTCACATATCGAGGGGATTGACTATGAGGAGACCTTTGCACTTTTTGCAAGGTACTCTTCCATATGGACGATCCTTGCTCTCTCAGCGCAGATGGGGTGGCACATCCATCAGATGGATGTGAAGACTGCGTTCCTCAACGGAGTCATTAAGGAGGAAGTGTACATAGAGCAACCTGAAGGTTTTGAGATCTTCAGCAGTGAGTCGCATGTGTGCCGACTCAAGAGAGCACTGTATGGGTTGAAACAAGCACCTCATGCTTGGTACACTCGGATAGACAGCTACTTCACCGGGCTTGGATTCTCCAAGAGTGAGGCGGATACAAACCTGTACCAGATTGTGGTGGAGGGGAAGCTGTTGATCATCGTACTGTATGTAGATGATCTGATTTTGACTGGAAATGAGCAGTTGATACTTTCATGCAAGGAGGATATTGCACGAGAGTTTGAGATGAAAGAATTGGGCATCCTTCATTATTTCCTAGGATTGGAGATTTGGCAGCGCAGCGGAAGACTGTTTGTTTCTCAGGGCAAGTATGCCCGGGAGATTCTGGAGAGGTTCAACATGCAAGGTTGCAAGCTTGTTGACACTCCTCTTCCTGGTGGTTGGAGGAAGGAGGATGCTACTTCAGCGGAGGTAGTGGATTCCACTGTCTATCGATAGTTGGTGGGGTCGCTTATGTATCTGGTCAATACACGACCCGATATATGCTATGCAGTTAACCAGCTTTCGCAAGCTATGGTTAAGCCTACCAAGCTCTTTTGGAAGGCGGGCAAGCATGTATTGCGCTATATCAGAGGCACATCGAGATATGGTTCATGGTACAGACAGGAGGATCAGTTGAGGCAGCATGGCTTCACAGATTGGTATCATCATATCAGAGATTGTGTTCAGCAGAGAATCATGATGCTTTCATATGTTCCCATGGAGGATCAGGATGCCGACATCCTGACGAAGGCGCTCACCAGGAGCAAGTTCGAATTCCACAGAGGCAGGATAGGGGTTGCAGATAATCCATATCTTGCCGAGAGGGAGTGTTGAGAATGCAGCAAGATGATGGAGCTTAGTGAAATGAAGTCGCCTTCACTAAGTGGGCCCGCAGGCAAATTCTGGCGCAAAGTCTATTTTTAGACTATGTCTATTTTTAGACATATGGAGCATGGTCCGGGGATTCCAGTTTGAGATTATTGGAGCATTGGTCATGTTGGTAAAAATAGATGGGACTCTATTTTTGTGACCTATAGGTCGAAGAGGTCGAAGTCTATTTTTAGACTGCCTCTCCTAAAAATAGGGAAGTCAAATATTATTTATCCTTAATAATATTTGGACTATAAACTTCAGTTTACTCTCTTGGAGCACTTCAGTTCGAGCCTTGGAAGTGGCTCATGCATCTGACAGAGGAATTACGCTATTCCCAAGGGTTTGATGGCATCATGCATGGTTGACTTTAGTTAGGACTTCAGTGGTAGAAGTTTGGTGGAGTTAATGAGACAGCTAGTGGAGTTGTGTTCGGTTTAATTTAGTTGAACTGGTTGAGATTAGTTTAACTAGCTAATCAATTAGTTATGAGTGGAGTGAATTAAATATTATTTAATTCATTAATTAGTAACTCATTATTCAACTCAAGAACACATCATTTCACTATAGTGCATGATCAGTTCAGTGGAGACCAGTGAAAGAGGTAGATGAAAGGGTGGAGTTAGCTATCAGTGGCGACATCAGTTGTGCATGAGATTTGCACCACACTTGGAGGAATTTCCCATGATGATTGCGCTGTCAAGCCAAGGAGATTCGAACCTTGGATCTCTATATAGAAATGCCTAGATTGCGCAATAGAGGAAAGGCAATTGGCGGTGAGTTTTGAACTAGTAACCTGTTCAAAACTGAGCTAGTTTGTGTGTAACTTCATGAGATAGTACTGAGTACTTGTGAGGAGTATTGTACTGAGTTTGTTACATGATTTATCCATTATAATATAAAAAATAGTTGCGGGGTTTTCAGCTATAAGCTTTCCCCATACATACTGTGTTAATGTGTATGATGATTTGATGTGTTATCGCTTGTTTTATTTCCACATGTTTGATGATCTGAGTGGAAGAGATTATGTGTTGCATATAAATTCAAATTGTATGTAATCAGGATAGTCTCGGTGGATAATTAATCATTATTCAGCAAATTTCTACATATCTACCGTAAGAGTTTTTAGGAACAAATATAAGAGAACCCGATCGTCGATTTTAGCTTTACATAAATTGCGATGCCGCCTCCATTCATGGAGATGATCCGAGATGTGGACAACGGGGTTCTATGTAAAATATGTCAGTAATTCCATTCTGGAATCATGGTGAATGGGTAACTGAAAATATGTTAGGAACACGGTAGCGATGACGCTAAAGGTTCCATGTGAAGCAAGGGGTTGCTCCACGTACCACTTCACGACTACTCCTGTAAGAGTGCTTTGAAATAATCTCAATCGAATAGTGTTTTCAATGATACTATTCAATGAGCACCATAGGTGAAAGCTCATGACATGATTACCTGGGTCTTCCGCTTGCTTGCCTTTGAATTTTGGAATATCAGAAGGGGGCTTCGTGGGCATGGGAGGCCATGTAGGATCGTGTGCAATGGGGTCATTCATCAGCTTGGTTAAATCAAGCAGATTCTACGAAGCTAAGAAAGGTGACTGGGAGGTTGAATCCATTGCAATTTTCAAAGAAAAAAAGTTCTAGTTAGGAAGAGGGTTAGTCTGCAACGTACCATACTATGTATTCGACTAGCTTCTCGAATGGGACACACTCCTCTGCCCCTTAGGGGTTGTGGGAGGAGTGGTATCTGGTGTGGCATTGGGAGACCGACCAAGGTTCCCAACTACGGCTACCCCAATAAAGGATGAACCAATAATGGAGGTAGCATTTTGTCTTTGATTCCTAAATGGAAAAAGACCTGGAACCCCTCCCGGTAATGGGGGGAGGTCCAAAAAGATGCCTAGATCGACGAGGTTCCATTGGGACTATTCAGGTGTCAACCAGGTTTGGTTTTGGAAAAACTTGGGAGGATAGAGTCTATGATCAAAGAAAACTTCTTGTCACATACATAAAACAAAGCGAAAAAATAAATAAATTTCCCTTTAAATTAGTCTATGTGAACAATCAATCAAAAAAGTGGTTTTTGTTGTTTTGCATATGATACTCAAAATCCTAGAAGAATTATGCGTCCTCACACACTCAAATGTAACTGGGCCTTGATAATATTTCTTGTGAGTGCTGGCACAATGTCTCGTAAGAGCTGGCGACACCCCCAGTCAGCCGAAGAGAATCCACCAAGGTAAGGGTAGAGGGTCTGGCGCTTGCCTGCACTGTCACCTATAGGGAAAAGGCTACCCTAGTTTTTTGCCACTAAGAACCACCATCCCATGTGAGCGTTTGAGTCTTGGGCTTCTTGGTAGTCAACTAGCAGTATTGAGTATCAGCCAAGTCAGGTAGCCCTAACTGATACCTACCCGCACTGCACCTAAGCCTAACCCCCTCTGAAACGGGTCTCTACCGCGCTCATGTTTTTTTTGCCATGGGATGATAGGTGGATTTTAAGCTCCCTAAATACAAAAATTCTATGTTTCAACATGAAGTATGATCAAGGCGGCTTATTGGATGCCTACCCCCTTGATCCTAACTTAAGCTATAAATTCTTTTGTGGCCCCTGTGGGGAGAATATAGTGAGTTTGATTAAGTTAGTTTGAGGTGTCTTTGCTTCACTTAGTGGGTGAGTGTGTGTGAGCACAAAGTGGAAAATCACATAGTTTTAACGTGTGGATATCGATTATCCTTTACAAAATCCTCTATTTAAACTATGTTGTATTGTTCCTGGCTCAAATGAAAAACATGTGTGGATAATGGGCCACTTTCTATTTTTCCTAGTTAATCTATGTGACTAAATATAGGGAGATGATGAATTGTGAATAGGGAGCATTCATATGCTTACCTAGGATCACTGGAGGGTGCAAAGGTAGCAGAGATTACTTGCTCTTCTATAAACAATTCAATCCTAGTCCCTATATTCCTAGTGCAAAAATTGAACTAAACTAAAACTTTTACACTAGAAAAAATAAAACTAGCTATGCATGCGTGGTCTTGGGCCACTTACTTGGGCTAGTTATCTAGGTGTGTAAGTACCAAAATTTGCAAAACATAATTTTTTTTTTCAGAATGAAAGTTATTCCCCCCCCCCCACTTAAAATATGTGTGAACTTTGCAAAAATCAACTTGAATTAAAACTAACACGAAGCCTACAAAAAGCAGCTAAGAGTGAGCTTTAACGAGCTGCGAGGTACCAAAACTAGTGTTGGAAGGTGTATTAGGGGTTTCCAAGAAATTTACAAGCAGGAGAAAACATAAATAAGGGAGAAAATTCACATTATTTATTTTGCGTGCAAAAGGCTGAGACAGGCACACTCTTTGCGGGCGGGTCAACTCTGAACACATGCCTTGCGCTTCTTGAGGAGAAAACAGGTGCAAATTCCTACAAGAAATTTTTTTGGAGCCGTTCTACTTCAGTCTGTCACTTGGGATGAACTAGGGACTGCAAGAGAAATTAGGGGAAATTCATCTCCACTCCACATCACAGACAGAGGTCTCTGCAAAAAGAAGGCACAACCACATAAACTTGGTAATAAACATTAGTGGAGTCGTCAATCCTGTTGCAGTGTGTTTGGTGCACATATGTATGAAATCACACCAACTTAAGGGGTGTGGTTTATCCCATTAAGTTATTGGTAACATGAAAAAAAAGAAGTGGAGTCAAGCAAGTTAGTGGAACAAGCTAGAATCAATAAGCATACTAGATAGAGAAATAACATGCATATATAAACTAAAAAAAAATAAACAGAAGCTCTGAAAAGAGTCAAAACGACAACAATAATGCAAACGGTGGCTCTAGGCCCCTCTTATTGAGCGCTGGTAGTAATAAGAGTGAAAATTTACCCTCTTTCCAAAGGGTCCCTAGACAATGGTTCTAGGTCCCGATGCAAGGATGTTTTTATCCCAAGCTTGCCTCGGTGCAGTCTTCCTCTCTCTCTATTGTGCTGGACTAAACTTGTTGGATGGCCAACAATTGAGTCGTCTCTATCTTCAGCTCCGGCTCACACACTGCTGGTATTTCTTGGGCAATTTTGGCTAGCATAACAATGTGTTCACCCATTCTTCATCTCATGGTGGCCTTATATAGGAGATTTCAAATCCTCCCTTCCCCCTCTTGGTACATGGAGGATGGTGACCCAAGAGAGGGGTATGATTCCTTTGTGTGATCTAAATATTCCATTATGTGCTCACATAGTGTCTTAGGAGGTGTTGGTGGTTGTCCTTAGGCAACTTGAAGTAAGGTATCACTTGTCTTTTGCTTTGTGTGGTCTCGGATAGCGACATTTCACCACTCTCAAGAATGCGCGCATATCGGGTAAAAATGTACGTAGAAGGCGCTCTTCACGAAGGATTATGCGCGTAAATAACATTTAGGATTAGTTCAAATTTGATTTTCCTCAGACCTTAGAGATCTTTAAATACTTTCCATATTATGTAATGTCTTCCAGCCCTATAAATATTTTTTCCTGACATTAATTAATGTCATCTTCTGTTGTACAATTTTCCAGTGTTAACATCCCTCATACGACATCGGTTTTTCGAACCGTTCGCGGGGCCAGAATAAAAAGACGAGATCTACGTAACCATCCTATTTCAAACCCAATCCTGTAACTTTTATTTTTGAGCAAAATTTATGAACTCCTGATCAAGGGACGACATGGATTGGGATCCGACTATGAAACTCGTCCCGTGGGTTAGATGTCATAGGCATATCTATATATATATATATATATATATATATATATATATATATATATATATAAACCCTATAAATCTAAAATTAAAAGCCCTAATTCAGAAATCACAAAAACGGGAAGAAGTAAGGGCAGAAACAAAAAGAATCAAGGGTTTAGAGTTAGAATGGATATTTTTGTTTTTTTTAATTTTTTTTTTTTTTTAAATTTTTAAATTTTATTTTTTTACTTACTACATAAAAGATACTGTAGAAAATGTTAAAAAAATAATAAAATTTAATCACTATATTGTTTGAAATTTTATGCTACAGGGTTTGAATCGCTAGAGGTTTGGAATTCTGATTGTTTGAATAGTTCTATTCGAAAGTATTTCGTTGCTCCATAGTGCTCTCGTGCTCTCTTGCTCTAGGTATATCTCGTGCAAATCTCCCCTTGATTTTTTTTGCAAAAATAATGAAATAATTAAAGGTGTTTAATATTTAAAGAATTTTTTTATGAAATTAGATTTTCGAAAATATTTTTCCGCCCATTTTTCAATTTACCACTTTTTTTCACTATAAAAAAATAAGTTGCACCTTTTTTATTTGCAGCTATTTGGCACTGGGCGTCAATTAATAAAAATGCACCAGTGTGCAGTAACTAAAATGCACCAGTGCAGTTATTTTTACATTAGCACTGATAACAATAAGTCCATTTTTAAGGCACCGAAATTACTTTTCGGTGTGTCCACCAAAATTTATTGTTGATTTTTCTCAAATACAGGGAGAAAATATCATAATTATATCAAATGGAAAATTCTTCAAAATCCAACTTGTTCCATAATATTTCTCAAAGTCCATCACATAGTTCTCCCTATCCATCTCGAGAGGTAATATTTACTTCAGATTTTATTTATATTTTCATTATCTAACTGAATTTATGTTTTTTATCCATGTCAATTAGCTTAATAAAATTTATAATGTATACAATTTTGCAGGTTCATGCAGATTCAGAACTGAGTTCAAATTCAGAAAATATTCAAACAACTCCAAAACGTCGGAAGCTCTTATCAGGAGCAACATACCGCAAGGCGCATTTGGTAGATGAAAATGGAAAACCGCTTCACCCTGCCAATTGTAACAATATTGCATCTTCTAGCCACAATCCTGGGACAATGATGGTAATAATAATTTTTTTTTTTATATTAATGTAATTATTTCAATGTCAAACAAATTAATCATGCATTGTCAACGTGCTTACTAATTGATATCATAGATTTTGTACTAATCATGTTCAATTTTTTTTTTTGAAATTATTAGGATTCTAGTGATGATGAGCCACCTACCTACCATCTTCCATTGCACCCCATGATAATTTCAAATCGAGAGAAGGATGAATTAAGAGAAAAATCAGAGAGGAACGATACCAAGAATGGTTGAATGAACCACCTATTCAATTCCCACTATGTCCAGATTCACCAATTAGTAACGACTACAGAAATATTAGTTCTTCACAAGATGGCAATGAAAGAAATCAAATAGATGTTGGTATGGATGATTACTTAAGGGATACAACTGCCATGGAAACAATGTTGTTAGATGCATTCTAGAATGATGATTAGCTACGGGATGATGCTCATATTGCTGACACCTTTTTCGAAAGCCTTAAATTTGCTTCCACCACCCCTCTCTTTGGAACTGGCGGCCAATCAAAGTCTACCCAGTTTGGGACAACGATGTTATTGTACAACTTAAATCAAAGTTTGGCTTGTCGAATGCATGTTTCTTGCAAAGTTTGAGGTAAGTTACCATAAAGTCCTCCCTTATATTTTGAGAAATATAATCACACAATGAACATTACAAATGGTCAATTTTATGAACGTTAATAATTATATTAGCATTAATGTACATTCAATACTATCCATGATCACCAAATACATGTTATTCAAAGATAAGGTTCTTCTGAGTGATAATGTCTTGCCCGGTAGCTGCAAAGAGGCAAAGAAATTGTTTAAAATGTTGGGTGTTGAGTACATATCATATCATGCATTTCCAAATGATTGTATTATATATAGAGGAGAATATGCAGACAAAGATATATGTCCAAAATCTGGGCATGACAGGTATGATAAATAAAAAAATAAGGGTAAATCATGTGGTCCTCCTTTTAAGAAATTGAGGCACATGCCTATAATCCCAAGGATTCAAAGGATCTTTCCTTGCAAAGAATTAGATATTTTCCAAGGATGGCATGCTTCACACAAAAATGAGTTAGGAGTTATGCGAATCCCAAAAGATTCAATACCCATGAAGCATATAGAGGATACATGGCCCAAAAAATTCAAGGATGAATTACGAAGTCTATGACTTAGCATAGCAATGGATGGCGTCAACCCATATTCCCTCCAGAACACCAACTGTTCTGTTTGGCTTGTAGTAGTGATTAATAACAATAGCCCCCCATGGTTGTCTGTGAAGAATGAACATCTTATGTTGGCTTTCATATTCCCTGGTAGAAGACAAGTGAAGAATATGGATGTCTACTTACAACCACTGGTAGATGAATTGAAGGAATTATGGGATGGGATAAATGTATACGATGTATCAAGACCCATCACAACAGAGAAGAGTTTTACATTGTATGGAATATGTGCTTACACGACACATGATTATCCAGGATTAGGAGTTGTCTCTGGTAAATTACATGTTTATTGATTTGTTTATATACGTAACAATATTCTTTCGCATATTAGTTATTTAATTCATTGTAATTGTTCTGATCTTCATGATATTCTTTAATGTGCCATGCATATATATTGTATACAATAATCTCGTAGGTCTTGTAACAAAATGGTATTTTGGATGTAAATTTTGTGGACCTTCTCTGAAATCTAGATGGTCTAATGACCTATGAAAGCCAGTGTATGGCTGCTCCAGGGTATTCCTCCCAGAAGAACACCCTTACAAAAGAGCATCATCTGCTTTCAATAGTAAACGAGAGATAACCCAAAGGCCTCCAATAACGACACCAGCTAACTGGATTACAACATATGATAGAGATATGGATAAGGAGTTCATAGAAATGTTCGGTTCAAATGGGGAGCCTATGTTCGATGATCCAGAATTTTTCAACACCTTTGTTGAGAAATTGCCCATTGGGATGAAAAGGAAATCTATCTTTTATAACCTCCCATTTTACAATTTTACATATATACAATTACAATTACTATCATTTCACATTAATACAATTAGAATTTTACAAATATTTTACATATAATTACAATTACAATTAAAATTAAAATCAGAATTAGAATTAGAATTAGAATTACAATTTTAAAATTTCACATAGAATTACAATATTTACAATTGCAATTTTAGAATTTTACATACAATTACAATTTTACAATTACAATCATTTTACAATAATACATTTAAAATATTACAAATATTTTACATACAATTACAATTAAAATTATAATTACAATTACAATTACAATTACAATTTTACAATTTCATATACAGTTACAATTAAAATTACAATTACAATTTTAGAATTTTACATACAATTAGAATTAGAATTAGAATTAGAATTAGGCTTACAATTACAATTTACAATTTCACATACAATTACAATTACAATTACAACTACAATTTTAGAATTTTACATACAATTACAATTTTACATATATACAATTACAATTAGAATTAGAATTACAATCATTTCACAATAAATTAAATATTACAATTACAATTAAAATTTTACAAATATTTTACATACAAGTACAATTAAAATTAAAATTACAAATACAATTACACTTTTACAATTTTACAATTTTACATACAATTAAAATTAAAATTTCAATTATAATCACAACACATTATTTAATAAATATCATGATTTAATATTAAAAATAAACATCATGATCATGATGACCATCGTACAAACATCATATTCAACTAAAAAACACATTCAAATTTGCTAACATCATCTAATCATCATGATCATGATCATCTAACAAAACACAAGCATTGTATAACATCATCACAACACAAACATCAAATATACATCTCATGTCAAATAACTGCTATCAGATACACATCTATCTGCAAGGTGAAAATTAAATTTACATATCTAATATCACCTAACAATATACACATCATGATGATCACCAACATGTAAATTAAGTACAACTACAATATGAACATAAAACACATGGTCCATATATATATACATAACTGTATAATGTCAAAAATATACAACTATAATATAAATGTCAAATATCAGTTGGTGCTACATCAATAGTAGTACTAGTCGAGGCCTGCTTAGTCAATGGTGCAGCCTTGACAAGCTCAGATAAATGTCGATCATCACATGCTTGCTGATCTGGAGGTGCCTTATGTTGATCAGGATCAACTGTCTGCTCATGATGACTCGACGTGGATGGTCCGACTTGCTCATGATCATGACTGTTGGATGCTGCAGGTTGTAGGGTGCTCATGATGACTCGACATGGATGGTCTATCCTACTCATGATCATGACTACTGGATGCTACAGGCTTCTCATCATGACTCAACGTGGATGGTCCAACCTGCTCATGATCATGACTGCTGGATGCTACAGGCTGCTCATCTCCAGCGCGAGGTGAATGATGATCACTCCCCTGATTGTGATCATAAGATGATGCACGTTGCTTGAATGTCGATGTACTACATCTCCACCACGGCTACGTCGAACGACCCTCCTCAATCATGCCACTAAGCTGGTAGCTCCAATTACATGCCCCATTAGGGTCAACATATCATGTGGCATGCTTCTCCATATTGTTGTTAGCCTATCATCTGCCTGTATCTCTTTGATAGCGGCCGACCTGACTCCCTCCTCCACTAGGAGTCGACAAAGTTGGTTTCCCAAATCCATCCTAAATCTAGTGTCAGGCCTACGCCTCAGACCCGCTGGTACTTGCGCACGATCATGAGGACAAAGTCTATCACCAGACTAATCCTCCACATTTGGCATCTCCTGATTGTCATCAGGATCTACACCTAGATCATTTACTGGCGGTGGCATATCATCGCCATCAAATGACCCAATATCTACAAAATATATATAAGTAGACAACAATAATTAGACAATTTCATTAAAAAATTTAATTAAAAAAAATTAAAGAGCGTGTTATAATAAATTTAAAGAAAACAATAATATTACCTCTCTCATTTGATGGCTCATCAACTGTGAAGAGGATGTTGGCGCAACCTCACCAATCCAAACCAACATACAGACATGGGAGCATATCGAAGGTGTGCTCATCAACACTGGATAACAACTCTAGCTCATCATGAGATATCCTAGCGGAAAATTCAGATTCGCCCCTCTTGGGCATCATCTGGCCCCACATATGCATCTGTATGTGCAACATCGACCTACGAGGTTGCTGAAAAAAATTAGGCCTCATCTCTAGAAACCTCTCAAAAAATAAACAAAATATCTTTGAAGAAAAAGGGATTTCACCCTCCCTTGTGCTTGAGAACAACATCTATCTAAAGCTGTATAGAACTGCCGCAAAAAAATCATAGAACACCTCACAATTCGTGGCGCTTGTAATAAATAATCAACATAAAATAAAAGAGGGAAACTAATGCATTTCCTGTCACAGGTATGGTGTGCAATGGTTGATAGAAATAGTTAGAGGCACCTCACCTCCTATCCACCAAACAAAGCAATCCGTAACTGACCACCGGAGACCTAAAAATCTACAGAAGACAGTATATCAGTGCTAATGTATCTCTGGGAGTACACCAATTGAATCCCTGCTGCATACCCAATAGGGACCTATAGGAATGAGGGAAATTAATGCCCTATCCTATATAGGTTAGTAATAAAATACATGTCCTCCTCAGTGGGCACATACCACTGGTTAGGACCAACCTGGAAAGCCTGTCGATGGGAATTCCACCCGAAGATAAGTTTTCGCAATAACCCATTATGGCTCTTCAAGGATGTAGCATCCTCGTAGAACTTGAGGAGGCCTACCTCCCTTAGGAGTGCTTGGGTGGCTGCCGTAATAGGGTGAGGGTACATAACTCTCTCTCTCTCTCGTGCCTCCCATAGGAAAACCACGTTATACTGGTCCACCATATGGTCCTATAGTTCCCTCTCTTCTCTCCTCTGACATCACTGAATCATTCACATGTATATATATATATATATATATATATATATATATATATATATATATATTGAAAAAAAAAACAGTCGGTGTGCCAAAAAAAATAGTCATGCACCGGTATCGGTGCGTCTGTTTTTATCGTGCACTGTTCGTAGTGCGCCTGGAAATTTTCAACACACCGCAAAACATGAATTGTACTTTCTCAAGCGATGCATTGATGAAACTATCCATCCCAGGGAAGATAAATACGTTAATGCACCGCCAAACATTAGTTAATGGTTAATGGTACGATTGTTTAACTAATCACACTGTTGACTATGTACAAATTCGAGAGGGCAGTGCACTAACCAAACTATGTGCCCTGGGGCAGATAGTTTCATCAGTGCACCACCCTCCTGGCATCATTACATGGTCAACGGTGCGGTGTTATAACCGATGGCACCGTTGACTATGTACCATTATCGAGAGGGTGCTCCACTGACCAAACTATGCGCCCCGGGGCAGATATTTTAGTCAGCACACCACCCTCCTAGCATCAGTACATGGTCAACGGTGCGGTTGTTTACATGACTGAATCTTTGACTATGTCCAAGTTAAAAAGGGTGGTGCGATGACCAAACTATTTGCCCCGGGGCGCATAGTTTGGTCAGTGCACCGCCCTCCCAAACTTGGACATAGTCAATGGTGCGGCCGGTTAACCGACCGCACCGCCATTTATGTATTTCTTTTAAAAACATGGTGCATCATTTCAGTACCACATTGGAGCCAGTGTGGTTACCGTTACCACCGGTTGTGGTGCAGCCTGTAAATTTACAGGCAGCACTGCGAACCGATGTGAGCCGAACGGCTCAAGCACACTGTGCATGAATTTTTTTTTTAAGGGTTAATTTTAAGTTTTTCTACATATCTAATCTGATAAAAATTTTAATTATGGAGAAACAAGTAAAATACCTGTAGATTTGGGTGTCGAAGAGGAATATTGGCTGAATAATTTTCAAAACTAAATTTTCACCACCGTTTTCCAAAATTTGAAATTGAGATGATGGGCAATGGACACTAGTAGTGCATGAAATGGGAGCACCGATGGTAGGGCGCCTCACACAAGGGAAATTCGCACTAGTGCTTGAGAGCTCTGAAGCACTCAAGAAGTGAAAATGTAATTTTTTGGCCGTAATTTTTTTTATTTAACCTTGTTCTGGTGCGTGGGTTTTTTAGGCGCACCGGGCAGTTTCTTCCAAGCACATCGGGGTTGTTTAAGTTTAGCGTGGGTTTTTATGATGCATCAAGCCTGAATTTGTGTAGTGCACTGGTGCACTATAATAATCAGACACACCGGGAGGGTTTGGGCAGAGAGCACAGTGTCTCGGTGTGCCAATTTGTAGTACACACCCGTGCTTTTCTAGTTGAATGTACTAATGCGGTGTAGGATGAGAAACAGAATGGAAAAAAAACATCAACAAAAACCTCCACCTGCTAACCTCCTCTAGAAACCTCTGCTACAAATGGATATCTGGGCTATTTTTATAAAGGATTCCTCAAAAACATCCACTAGAGGGTCTTCTCCTTGTAGTGGTTTTCCTTCAATATCAATGACCTCTGTCATTAGGCTTGGATTGAGTAGAGCTTTGGAATTAAGACTAAAATTATTATTTTCTCTTGTATTCCTCTTTCTGGTGCCAAAAATAGGTTTGGATTCTTATTTCTTCTTCTTACTGCTGATGTCACATCCAAAATCCTTGATGGGTTCTTCATATGATTGTGTAGGCTGATACTCTTTTTGCAACATTTTTTGAATACGTGCTTCTGGAATTTCCGGTAACACTTGCACTTTTGATTTATCTGTTGTTGCAGATCTTCCACTTATGGCTCTAGTGTAGACATTAGGAAATGGAGGAACATGGGGTACTATTTTCATGGACTTGGGTTTGCTTGCTTAAGAGCTCTTTACTTTTTCCAACTTTATTTCAGCTTTGACTGCAAAAACCTTCTCTTTTTTTCCCTTGGAATTCTTATGAATGTTTTATTTTTTTTCCATTCTCTTTGTTCTTCTTTTTGCAGGCTAAGGGTTTGGTTGTGGAACTAGAGGTGTAGGTGCAGGTTGGCCTATCCTGTTGAATAAAAATTGGTCCCAAGTTTGGTTTCTCTTTCCCAACTCTTCTTCAACTAGAACTTTGATAAAATCTTGATGGTACAAGATATACTTAGAAACATCAGTGTGAGTATGAAACCTTGCTGACATCCTGGTCAGGCTTTTCAACAAGAAAAATGGCAGATTCAATGTCTTCATCCCTGAAAAATGAAAAATAAACCTCATGTGATAGAGGAATACAATTGTATACCTCCTTTCACAAGTGATGTATATTTTGATAAGATTGATAGCTTCTACCCAGTCATTCTTAAGGTAGCTGCTTGGAATGCCGTTTTCCCAATTTGAATCTCTGTTAGCATCTTTAACGAAGCTATTGAGATCACCTCCTGTAATAACTTGTCCTTTGAACCACCTTTATCCTTCTTGGGTAAGGTTAAAGGCTTCAGTAATGGAGTCTTCAGAAACCTAAAACGTAAGGCCATAAACTGTAGCTTCCTATCCATTAAAAGAGTTAGAAAACTCTTGAGTGAATCCTGAGTGAGAGCTCCCTAACCTGGTACAAAGAGGATACCACCCTGATTGCATAAAAAAACATCTTACCCTTGAATTGGCATCAACCATATCTGCACCCTGTGGCTCTATTCGTTTTATGTTACCACCTGTTTTAGTCATATTCAGAAAAATAAATGACTATGTCTCCTACAACTAATAGGTGGAAGAGTAGGAAGATTTTTTCCTTATAGGTGTGGCCTGTATTCACCTTTGAAAATCTTTTCTGAAATCCAGACTCCTTCTCAAACTATGACTCAGCAAATTCGAACTCAAACAGTTAAAACTTCGAATGACCTTCTCCTGAGTTTTAGGTGGTTTTAAAATCAAATTTTGGTTCATCACCCCATGAAAATCATCCTTCATCATTGAAAATATTCCTCACCATGATGTGCACCATGTGATACTCCATCACCACCTTCAGTTGGTTGTGTTTTCCATATGAGAGCTCCAGATGGCTTGTGACAAGTGGGTTTATGAATAATAGTCACCTCCATAGTCTTTGTTGTTGATTGGCTGAAATTTATGGCAACACTACTCTGTAATGAGCCAAACAGTTATGGCGTTGAGTGTAATAACCATGATCTCCTTGATTCTAGAAAAACACATACCTAGACACATGGATAACTGACTTGGGGTTGATAGGCAGGTCCGGTAACGATTCATTTCATAACTGCGGATGACACATGTGGCTCAACATATATTACGACTTGACTCAAACTAATTGATTGCAATATGCTACCTATCATTAGATCTAAAAATATTTAAAATAGATTTGAGGCATATTTACACTATAACACGTGGCTTAACTAAATCGGATGCACTTTTTCGTATATATTTTTAAAAACAGAGTATTCTTCTAGAAATTCCAACAACATCAAAAATACAAATAAAAAGACAGAAACATGAAAATAACAGACTATCTGAAAAGACTAAAACTAGTGCTTCCAGAATTTCCGGTAGTGACCAATTATTTTTTTGAAATTTTGAAATTTTTTGAAGTTTAATCCTAAAAATAAAACTATGGAAGGCTCATGACTTAGCAAAGAACTGTGCTAACATGTGGTACTTGGAATTTGGTGACTTGTTCCACATGAATGGGCATAGATAGTTTCTCATTGACTTGGAGAAGAAATATCTCTAGATGAATATTGAGTTTGGGGACGATGGAAGGTAAAATGCGACTGAGATTTGTATAGTCACCTTTTAGAGGGAGTCAGAATCCCCTCTCAAACTCAAGTATGTCATGTTCATTCTAGGCCTAAAGAAAAATCTCATATTTGTTGTAGTTTTGGAATATTATGGTTATAATGTGATCTTTAGCAAAGGGAAAACATTCCTGAGACACAAAGCCACGTGACAGGTGAAGCAGATCGATGTTCAAGTCTAGAACTTGTATAAACTTGAGGTAAAATATGTATGCACAACCTTGAGGAGTGTAGAAAATCTAGTAGATTCAACTGATAATTGTAATATACTAAAACATTATACTTGAATCTACTCTACCAACTCTAGAAACCAATTTAGATATTTAAATAACAATACATGAAAGAGAAAGAATTTCAATTTCAAGACACAAAGATTTATCTGGGGAAAGCCTCAACTAAAAACCATGCTATCTGTATATTACATAAGTCAAAGAATATGAGAATATTATAATGCTTTTCTCTAAGCTGAGAAACCTATGCACTATCTCTATCTATCTCAATGATTCCTAGACAACCCTGGTCGAATACTTAACAAAATTATGGCTTTCCCAAGTCCCTATTTAATAGCAATTTTTCCTTGGGTAATTAGGCCCCATTTATTATGGTTATTACCAATCCACAATGCGCAATCCACTAGGGCCCTTCCTTTGAATGAGTGCACCACCTTCACAATTCAGATAATTATACAACTGATAGTACAATTCCCTTGAACTCCAATATCAACTGAGTATTTCTCATTACTGGCATGCATGATTTATTTATGAGTGAATTATCAGTTATCTGATTGATCACTTCATTCGAATTAAATATAATTTTCACACAATTACCTCTATCTATTTCCTCCATATGCTATAACTAGTTAAACTAAATTTAAATCAGATAAACTGGGGCATCAAGAAAGTGGTTGGGAAACCACTCATCATATCCTATTCTGAGGCAATTTGGAGTAAAAATGCGCCGATTTCACTTGAGGGATCATTATCCTTCTCCAGTTTTATATATGGCAGCCAATATAACTCTAACTATGATCCCATATGTTGATGATGTCCTTATCATTGTTGTGGGCATGGCTAGAGAGATGACACATGGATTGTATGTTCTTATTAGAGATGATATTATCCACATTACTTATGTTTCATATTTAAGGGAGAGCATTGGACCATCCATGATTGCTACATTGGATCTCTTATTTCCTTATGGGATGAGCCATTTGGTTAAATTGAGTACTTGGAAGGTGCCTCTCATGAGCAGATGGGAGGATTTTTTCTATGAATTACCATTCTGGAGGGTGATTCATTTTGTATGGATGATATCTTGGAGATTGGACCTCCATATGGAAATGAAGGTTCCCCACTCTTTTCAGTTTTGTCCTTGCAATTTCTTGGGGACAAGAAACAATTGGGAGGGGAGGATTGTAATATTCACACATAGCTAATTGGAATATTAAATTTTGATTTTTCTTCTTAGTTTGAGGAATAAGAGGGTATGGAGACCCATAAATCTCCTTAGTAAGAATAAAGACACTCCTATTGACCTCCATTCACATTAGGAGTGTCTTTATTCCTACTAAGGAGATTTATGGGTCTCCATACCCTCTTATTCTTCAAACTAAGAAGCAAAATCAAAATTTAATATTCCAATTAGATATGTGCTAATTTAGGAATATTACAATCCTCTCCTCCCAATTGTTTCTTGTCCCCAAGCAACTACAAGGACAGAACTGAAAAGTGTGGGCAACCTTCATTCCCATATGGAGGTCCAATCTCCAAGCTATCATCCATACAAAATGAATCACCCTCCAGAATGGTAATTCATAGAAAAAAACCTCCCATCTGCTTATGAGAGTCACCTTCCAAGTGCTCAATTTAACCAAATGGCTCATCCCATAAGGAAATAAGAGATCCAATGTAGAAATCATGGATGGTCCAATGCTCTCCTTTAAATATGAAACATAAGTAATGTGGAGAATATCATCTCTAATAAGAACATCCAATCCATGTGTCATCTCTCTAGCCATTCCCACAACAATAATAAGGACATCATCAACATATGGGATGAGTTATACTGGCTGCCATATATAAAACTGGAGAAGGACAATGATCCTTCAAGTGAAATCAACGCATTTTTACTCCAAATTGCCTTAGAATAGGATATGATGAGTTGTTTCCCAACCACTTTCTTGATGCCCCAGTTTATCTGATTTAAATTTAGTTTAACTAGTTATAGCATATGGAGGAACTAGATAGAGGTAATTGTGTGAAAATTATATTTAATTAGAATGAAGTGATCAATCAGATAACTGATAATTCACTCATAAATAAATCATGCATGCCAGTAATGAGAAATACTCAGTTGATATTGGAGTTCAAGGGCATTGTACTATCAGTTGTATAATTATCTGAATTGTGCAGGTGGTACACTCATTCAAAGGAAAGGACCCTAATGGATTGCGCATTATGGATTGGCAATACCCATAATTAATGGGGCCTAATTACCCAAGGAAATTGTGCTATTAAATAGGGACTTGGGAAAGCCATAATTTTGTTAAGTATTCGACCAGGGTTGTCTAAGAATCATTGAGATAGATAGAGATAGTGCATAGGTTTCTCAGCTTAGAGAAAAGCATTATAATATTCTCATATTCTTTGACTTATGTAATATACAGATAGCATGGTTTTTAGTTGAGGCTTTCCCCAGATAAATCTTTGTGTTGTGAAATTGAAATTCTTTTTCTTTCATGTATTGTTATTTAAAGATCTAAATTGGTTTCTAGAATTGGTAGAGTAGATTCAAGTATAATGTTTTAGTATATTACAATTATCAATTGAATCTACTGGATTTTCTACACTCCTCAAGGTTGTGCATACATATTTTACCTCAAGTTCATACAATTTCTAGACTTGAACATCGATCTGCTTCACCTATCACATGGCTTTGTGTCTCAGGAATGTTTTTCCTTTGCTAAAGATCACATCATAACCATGGTATTCCAAAACTACAACAAAGATGAGATTTTTCTTTAGGCCTAGAACGAACATGACATACTTGAGTTTGAGAGGGGATCCCGACTCCCTCTAAAAGGTGACTATACAAATCTCAGTCTCATTTTACCTTCCATCATCCCCAAACTTAATATTCATCTAGAGATATTTCTTCTCCAGGTCAATGAGAAACTATCTACACCCATTCACGTGGAATGAGTCACCAAATTCCAAGTACCACATGTTAGCACAGTTCTTTAGTAAGTCATGAACCCATTCCATAGTTTTATTTTTAGGATTAAACTTCAAAAAATTTCAAAATTAAAAAAAAAAAATTGGTCGCTACCAGAAATTATGGAAGCACCAGTTTTAGTCTTTTCGGATAGTCTGTTATTTTCATGTTTCTGTCTTTTTATTTGTATTTTCGATGTTGTTGGAATTTCTATAAGAATACTCTGTTTTTAAAAAAATATATGAAAAAATGCATCTGCTTTAGTTAAGCCACGTGTTATAGTGTAAATATGCCTCAAATCTATTTTAAATATTTTTAGATCTAATGATAGGTGTCCTATTGCAATCAATTAGTTAGAGTCAAGTCATAATATATGTTGAGCCACATGTGTCATCCGCAGTTATGAAATGAATCGTTACTGGACCTGCCTATCAACCCCAAGTCAGTTATCCATGTGTCTAGGTATGTGTTTTTCTAGAATCAAGGAGATCATGGTTGTTACACTCAATGCCATAACTGTTTGGCTCATTGCAAAGCAATGCTACCAAAAATTTCAGCCAATCAACAACAAAGACTATGGAGGTGACTATTATTCATAAACCCACTTGTCACAAGCCATCTAGAGCTCTCATATGGAAAACACAACCAACTGAAGGTGGTGATGGAGTATCACATGGTGCACATCATGGTGAGGATTATTTTCAATGATGAAGGATGATTTTCATGGGGTGATGAACCAAAATTTGATTTTAAAACCACCTAAAAATCAGGAGAAGGTCATTCGAAGTTTTAACTGTTTGAGTTCAAATTTGTTGAGTCATAGTTTGAGAAGGAGTCTGGATTTCAGACAAGATTTTCAAAGGTGAATACAGGCCACACCTATAAGGAAAAACTCTTCCTACTCTCTACCACCTATCAGTTGTAGGAGACATAGTCATTTATTTTTATGAATATGACTAAAACAGGTGGTAACATAAATAAAATAGAGCCACAGGGTGCAGATATGGTTGATACAAATTCGAGGGTAAGATGTTTTTTTATGCAATCAAGGTGGTATCCTCTTTGTACCAGGTTAGGGAGCTCTCACTCAGGAGTCACTCAAGAGTTTTATAACTCTTTTAGTGGACAAGAAGCTATAGTTTATGGCCTTACTTTGCAGGTTTCTGAAGACTCCATTACTGAAGCATTTAGCCTTACCCAAGAAGGATAAAGGTGGTTCAAAGGACAAGTTATTACAGGAGGTGATCTCAATAGCTTCCTCAAAGATGCTAACAAAGATTCAAATTTGGAAAATGGCATTCCAAGCAGCTACCTTAAGAATGACTGGGTAGAAGCTATCAAGCTTATCAAAATATACCTCACTTGTGAAAGGAGGTATACAATTGTATTCCTCTATCACATGAGGTTTATTTTTCATTTTGCAGGGATGAAGACATTGAATCTACCATTTTTCTTGTTGAAAAGCTTGACCAGGATGTCAGCAAGGTTTTAGACTCACACTAATGTTTGTATGTATATCTTGTACCATCAAGCTTTTATCAAAGTTCTACTTGAAGAAGAGTTGGGAAAGAGAAACCAAACTTGGGACCACTTTTTATTCAACAGGATAGGCCAACCTGCAACTACACCTATAGTTCCACAACCAAACCCTTAGCCTGCAAAAAGAAGAACAAAGAGAATGGCCAAAAAATAAAACATTCATAAGAATGCCAAGGGAAAAAAAGAGAAGGTTTTTACAGTCAAAGCTGAAAGAAAGTTGGAAAAAGTAGAGAGCTCTTCAGCAAGAAAACCCAAGTCCATGAAAATAGTACCACATGCTCCTCCATTTCCTAGAGCCATAAGTGAAATATCTGCAACAACAGATAAATAAAAAGCGCAGGTGTTACTGAAAATTCCAGAAGCACATATTCAAAAAAAGTTGCAGAAAGAGTATCAACCTACACAATCATATGAAGAACTCATCAAGGATGTTGGACGTGACATCAGCAGTAAGAAGAATAAATAAGAAGCCAAACCTATTTTTGGCACCAGAAAGAGGAATACAAGAGACAACAATAATTTTAGTCTTAATTCCAAAGCTCTACTCAATCCAAGCCTAATGACAGAGATCATTGATATTGAAGGAAAACCACTACAGGGAGAAGACCCTCTAGTAGATGTTTTTGAGGAACCCCTTATAAAAATAGCCCAGATATCCGTTTGTAGCAGAGGTTTCTAGAGGAGGTTGGCGGGTGGAGGTTTTTGCTAATGTTTTCTGTCCATTGTGTTTATCATCATACACCGCACCGATGCGTTCAACTAGAAAAGCACGGGTGTGTATTACAAATTGGCACACCGAGACACCATGCTCTCCATCCAAACCCTCCCAGTGTGTCTGATTATTGTAGCGCACCAGTGCACTACACGGATTTAGGCCTGGTGCATCATAAAAACCTGCGCTAAACTTAAAAAACCTCGACGTGCTTGGAAGAAACTGCCCGGTGTGCCTAAAAAACCTACGCACCAGAACAGGGTTAAATAAAAAAAATTACGGCCAAAAAATTTCATTTTTCTTCAAAGATATTTTGTTTATTTTTTGAGAGGTTTCTAGAGACGAGGCCTAATTTTGTTCGGTAGCCTCGTAGGTCGATGTTGCATGTATGGATGCATATGTGGGGCCAGATGATGCCCAAGAGGGGCGAGTCTGAATTTTTCACTAGGATATCTCATGATGAACTAGAGTTGTTATCCAGTGTTGATGAGCACGCCTTCAATATGCTCCCATGTCTATATGCTGGTTTGGATTGGCGAGGGTGTGCCAAAATCCTCTTCACAGTTGATGAGCCATCGAATGAGAGAGGTAATATTAGTGTTTTCTTTAAATTTATTCTAACACGTTCTTTAATTTTTATTTTATTAAATTTTTTAATGAAATTGTCTAATTATTGTTGTCTACATATATATATTTTGTAGATATTGGGTCATTTGATGGCGATGATATGCCACCACCACCAAATGATCCAGGTGTAGATCCTGTTGAAAATAAGGAGATGCCAGATGTGGAGGATCAGTCTGGTGACAGACCTGGTCCTCATGATCCTGTGCAAGTACCAACGGGTCTGAGGCGTAGGCCTGACACTAGATTTAGGATGGAGTTGGGAAACCAACTTTGTCAACTCCTATTGGAGGAGGGAGTCGGGTCGGCCACTATCAGAGAGATGCAGGTAGATGATAGGCTAACAACAATATGGAGACTCATTCCAAGTGATATGGTTACCCTAATGTGGCATGTAATTGGAACTACCAACTTAGTGGCGTGACTGAGGAGGGTCGTTCGACGTAGCCATGGTGGAGATGTAGTACATCGAAAGTTGAACAACATTGCATCATCTTATGATCACAATTAGGGGAGTGATCATCATTCACCTCGCGCTAGAGATGAGAAGCCTGTAGCACCCAGTATTCATGATCATGAGCAGGTTGGACCGTCCACGTCGAGTCATCATGAGAAGCCTGTAACATCTAGTAGTCATGATCATGAGCAGGATAGACCATCCATGTCGAGTCATCATGAGCACCCTGCAACCTGTAGCATCCAGCAGTCATGATCATGAGCAGGTCGGACCATCCACGTCGAGTCATCATGAGCAGACAGTTGATCCTAATCAACATGAGGCACCTCCAGATCAGCAGGTGATGATCGGCATTTATCTGAGCTTGTCGAGGCTGCACCATTGACTGAGCAGGCCTCGACTAGTACTACTATTGATGTACCATCAATTGATATTTTCCATTTATATTATAGTTGTATATTTTTGACATTATAGAGTTATATATATATATATATATATATATATATATATATATATATATATATATATATATAGATATATATATATATATGGACAATGTATTTTATGTTCATATTGTAGTTGTACTTAATTTACATGTTGGTGATCATCATGATGTGTATATTGTTAGGTTATATTAGATATGTTCATTTAATGTGCAGCTTGCAGATAGATGTGTATCTGATAGCAGTTATTTGACATGAGATGTATATTTGATGTTTGTGTTGTGACGTTGTTATACAATGCTTGTGTTTTGTTAGATGATCATGATCACGATGATTAGATGATGTTAGTGAATTTGAATGTGTTTTTTAGTCGAATATGATGTTTGTACGATGGTTATCATGATCATGATTTTTATTTTTAATATTAAATCATGATATTTATTAAATATTGTGTTGTGATTATAATTGAAATTTTAATTTTAATTGTATGTAAAATTGTAAAAGTGTAATTGTATTTGTAATTTTAATTTTAATTGTACTTTTATGTAAAATATTTGTAAAATTTTAACTGTAATTGTAATATCTAATTTATTGTGAAATGATTGTAATTCTAATTGTAATTTTAATTGTATATATGTAAAATTGTAATTGTATGTAAAATTCTAAAATTGTAATTGTAATTGTATGTGAAATTGTAAAATTGTAATTGTAATTGTAATTTTAATTGTAATTGTATGTAAAATATTTGTAATATTTTATGTTCAACATAGTGGAGATACCAATCTTACACAAAGGGAAATTTATTTAGCATATGGTTTAAAATATTATCAGGAAATCATATTCACCGATATTAATTTTTTTTACAATTATATTGATGCATATGACGTGTGTTTTTCTTAATTTTCGAAATTTTCAAGTATAAATATGCATGCTTATAAATTGAAATGCATTTTTTATATGTTTTATGTATTTCACTGAAGCACCACAACCAATTGTGGTGAAATCACTACAAATTTCACATCAAAAGGTTAGATGAAAATATGCAAACTTTTGATAGTGGAATACATGCAATATTTCAAGTTATCATTGTTTTCTCTAGAGGTGACATACATTGAGAAATTTTTGAGAATATATACTATGGGTTTTTGCATGATATAGTTGAGTGTGACTCTGAATCCGTCAAAATAGTTGTGTTTGATTTCAAATGGTTTAGGCTACGAATCCATGAACATGACCCTGATAAAGTTATTATTGAGCATGCTAACACATTTACTATGGTTGATACAAGGAATATTGAGCCAGGATAAGAGCGACATGTTCTTCGAAGCCAATGTGAACAGGTATTTTATGTAGA
This sequence comes from Pinus albicaulis, assembly GCA_034641835.2. Lineage (NCBI taxonomy): Eukaryota > Viridiplantae > Streptophyta > Pinopsida > Pinales > Pinaceae > Pinus > Pinus albicaulis. The sequence continues at coordinate 907,003,102 of CM076577.1, forward strand.
CATTATAGGTAAAGTGAGTTAGTCATATGTTGTTAAATATGATCCTAGAGGAAGGCCCACAAAATATAATGTAGCGAAAGAAGATGATGTAGAGGAGCAGTGGGTTCATGTAGTGCCAGACGAAGATGTTGAAGAAGTTCAAGGAATATATTTTAATCAAGACAATGTTATTTTGGATGAAATATATTATATTGACATTGTGTCAGATGAGAAACTTGAAGAAGTTGAACCAAATGTAGAAGAGCAAGTTCCAGATGATGATATAAACGATGATGTTGATGATGATGATATGGTCAATCCTAATTTCTAAATGAATTATGAACTGGATGATACAAATGATGAGATGGATGAGGAAGAATATTAATGATATCAAAATGTTGAAAAGTACGAGGGATGTATTTATCTATTTTCAGTTCGTTTGTTCTCTTTCATTCACTTTAAATTTTTCTTTTCCTAGTTTTTATGTTTGAATGTTATTTTGTTTCTTTCAAATATATTAAGTAGATAGATTGGGTATGGGGAATTTATAGAATATATTATTCTTAAAATTAAGAGAATCTCATTTACATTTATACCATAATTTCCAATTTTCACTTTAATGGTTTGTTAATTAGACGTATCGAACGAGTTGGGCGAAGAGTGAACCAGGCGACAGGGTGATCGGATAGATATGTGAAGTAAGGTTGACCCATGACTGCCCAAGAATTAAGTTCCCACCAGGGTTTCTCATAATGATTTTTAGAAAATTTACTACATTAATATTTAGGTGTTAAATTTCGGTTTATAATTGATTGATTATGCAAAATGGATGTACTAAAAATATATAATATTTTTTTTCATTGATGAGATAATGATTTATGTCGACTAATTTTCATAGTAGGGTGAACACTTGTTGGGGCGAGGTCCCAAAAACACAATTTTGGATATAATTTTGTAATATTTTGAGTAGTTTAGTCATGCGCAACACAAGTTAAGGAATTTTGGGGTGGGTCAAAGTACCTGATGCATTGTAATGGGAAAAAATAGTAGATCTAGGGGTCACAAACCACAGTTTGTGGACCCTAGTATAGCACATGCTAAAAATTATAAATAATTATCTAGGATGAGTCGAAGAGTCAGTTTTTTTAAGTATTATTATGATACGTTGTTCATGGTAGGTCTACTCTAAGTATTTTTTGTGAAGTTTTCTGGGTAAGGGCTCTTGTTGGCTATATCTGTGGAGACCCTAAGTCCTGCTATGTGTGGAATGTTGAGAATCTGGAGGGCTGGTGATTAATGCAAAATCTCTTCTTGATAATTAATTGTGAGATTAATTATGTCTTCTCTTCTTTAGCTTAGTTAATCTTTCATCAAGACAATTATCAAAGTACACGAAACACAAAAATTAGGCTCCTAGATCCAGGGAAAAAACATCTCCCTCTTAGAGAGGAAAACCATGAGAAATTATTCTTATAGATCTTCAAATGACAAGCACCATGACCAAGGCTTGGACCCTTTACCTATGAATGATTCCAAGGACCTTGTTACTTCTTCTTCTTCTTTCAATGCTGATCTTTCCTTTCTTCATCACCTTGTACTGATTTGCATCCATATTAGAGAACTCGGTCTCTAAATTTATCCTTGGAACATTTCTGGTTTTCTAGAGATGTAGAATCTTTGAATAGGAAGGTAAATCATAGATTTACCTTCCTCCTTTTTCCCATGATGCTCTTAAGCCTTATAAAATTATCATCAACTTTATCCGCTGCTTCAGAATGCTTCACATCGTACTTAGAATATTGTCCTCAACTCTTATTTAACTAAGCTTAATTACTCTATATCTATCTCATATAAAATCTGTTCATATCCGAATTTATATCACAAGAGTATCCGCATATATTACAGGAGTATTCTAGAATATATTATACCCTTATCCAAATATGTATATATATATTTTTTTCTCTATTCCTGAAGTCCGCTATGAAACATCACACTTTTCATTGTGTTCACCTAATATCTAAACGTTGCATCAATCAAAATTGACTGCAGCTGCTGATTCACATCTATATTCATGGAGTTGTCTGTCAACTGATCGTATGCACTAAAGCTCTCATGGACATACATATATAATCTGCACTTATGTTCTTAGATCCGAAAAACTCAAATGAAGATATCATTCACAATTCTGTTCTCAGGTATCATCAAATTTATCCTAAAGTTTATGATATACATTGTCGTAGATCCACAAAAATAAAATGAAGATATCATCCACAATTTCGTTCTTAGGTATCATCAAATATATCCTAAAGTATGGGATATAAAATCTCATATATCCGCAAAACTCAATTGTGTCTAAAATCTGTGTTGTCAAATAATCCGCAGAATAGGTATATATATATAGGAACAGATTCATTGATTTGAGGCCGACCATATGTATTGCTTTGAGGCCGAATTTACATTCAATATTTTAGGCCAAATTTATCACAATAGATGGTGCATTTTCTAGCGTTGATTTAAGTGTTGTTCCAAGCCATTCTTCCATAGCTTCTTTGACAAGGTCCTGGAGCATTCTCTTGCAGACTATGCACTTCATATACATGACTCTAATAACCGTAATACAAAAACCTAGATAGAAATCAAGAAGAAGTATACTAATCTATAATAAACTCTTGCTCATGAAACCCATGAAGCAAGTACAAAATTCATTTTATTATCTTTGTATTCTACTTTACATAAATCCATAATTACATAGTCAATATGAAATATGACCTATTTAAAATTTTCAACATTCCCTCTTAACTAGGGACGTATTCATACAGGTACATGGTCACTTTCAAACTAAATAATATCATAAGAAGAATCAGATTGGAAATTACATCTGTATAGCATCATATCAACCAACACTTTCCTAGTGCAAGGAGTTGACTAACAACCCCATCTCTCAACGAGACAATGGGCTACAGTGCTAGTGAGACACATGAATAATAGACACCATAGTAATTGTCTCTCCAAGGTACATACCCCACCTAGGTGTTCCCAGAGTATGACCTTGTTAGACTATTCTTCTCTTAGGTAGCGAGCTGTCAAAGAATATCGGTTCACGAATACTCTTATCTTGAATGCCCTATATCATTATCAAAGAGTATCAAATTCCAGGTGATTACCCAATCCTCCATTCTCTCTTCCAAGTGAAGACCAGAATGATGTGTCTATCCATTATCTTCACATGACCTTCACTAAGACTTACGGTTGTTAGTCATGGTCTAGTGCATGGAACATGTAATAGAGAATCACATATGTCACTCCATCTTAACACATGAAGGACATACTTAAAGTTTCTTCCAAGCAAGAAACTTACCACTGAGCTCCCTAGGGTCCTGCAGCAACAATCCATCTACTCATGAAGAATTCCTCCCCTCGATGTCATGGATTTAAATATTGAGGAATATTCAACTTTTTGGCTTTATAGGGCACATATCATCGATCAATTTCATTCATGATTCATGTCCACTATCAGAAAGTGATTCATCAGTATTTCTCATATGGTCCACTATTATGCCATGCTTCTTTCCTTCAAATCATCTTCAAGGATCATACATCCTTACTCATGATTATCAACCTTGCACAAATTCATCTAGATAAACATATATAAATGAAATTTTTAAACAAAAGTTACCTTAGTGATGATCTTTCACCATGACATCTTACTGTAGGCATCAAAATCCTTTATTCAGATTGACATATATCCTAATGATATTTTTTTTCAAGGGTATTCTTCTTTTCCAGACTTCTGTCAGAGTCTACATATCCTCCCATCAGATCTCCTAGTCACATCTTCTTGGCTTTCGGATGATAATTGCCTCTTGACATGGTTGCATTTCATGATATCTTCCTTTCTGCACATTCTCCATTCCCAGGAACTTACACATTTTCTAGTTCCTTGTTCATATACAACCACCTCATATTCCAAGAGGACATATTATGTTGATTTCATTTGTTCATGCATCGAGAGATACTCCTCCATAGATCATAATCCTAAGTACTAAAGTCCATTACCTGCAACCATATGACATGACTTCACAACATCTAATGTCAGCATCTAAATATATACATACCTCATACCTTTTTCCCTTGAGTCATTGTATAGAAATTTCTCAAGAATGAAGAGCTTCATTCCCTTGCCCTGCTCCATCAATATGTCATCACATCCCAGAAATATGTTTCCATGATGACACTTGCTCTTGATGACTGATTTCAATTAGTTATGTTATCATAGAGGTTTTCCCGGAGCTGATTCACCAATATCTCCTACCATGCTTCAATTAGGATGCTATGCTACTTCCTATCATACAAAAAAAAAATTCACCTAAAGGAGAAGGTGATCTCAACCATAATGGAGATCCCTCGCTTATTCTTTCTTAGATTTCTTTGCATCAGGTTCTTTCCTCATTTATAGAGACATGGGATTATTCCCTATTTCTCTTTTCCTTTTTTAGATTAAGGAAAATTTCTATTATAATACCCATTACATCGTGCTTTATCCATACTATTTTGAGGACCAAACATACCGAATCTTCCTTTCTTCCTTGATGTGGCTGCAAAGGCTTGATTCCCTTGATCCTGTAACACCTTTGTCTTTCAATATTGTTTCCTATATTTTATATAGAGACATTAAATTGTGAAATGGCATGGCTTCTTTCTTCTCGTATAAAATTGAAGTGAAGTTTCCCTATTCATCTAGTAGAGCTTCCAACACCACTTTAGTCATCCCACTATAAGACATTACTTCTCACACTTCCTGCAGATGATCTCAGAGATATTGCTTCTTCTACAATACTAAAAAATAATAGCTCCACCAATTTCTCAAATATTTATTTTTAATGATTTTAGACTTGATACCTTGGAGATGAGAGAGTATTTTATGCATTCTGTAAGAATCCTTGGTGCTATTATATATCCCTTCATGTATTTGGAATGAATTAATTGTACTTGTATTCCATGTGGGAGAGTTTGAAACCCTAACCAGTTTGTTGATTTCTTTTCAGAGAAGACAATTTGAAAGATTTAGATAAATTTATAGATACTTACTTGAGAGAGGGAATTTCTCCTTCAACAGCTTCCTTGATGATGTTTGAAGATGAAGTCAATATTTTCTCCTAAGATAGATTTTATTGAATCCTTGATGATAAAGTATATCATTAGAAATTGAAATTCAAATGTAGATGTTCTTGAATCCTTGAATTCTTCCTTGCAACCTGATTTTACCTTTCAACCAAAACTTTGATCTTTGCTTCTTGGAGTATCACTTTGTCAAGCATCCCTTGAGTTCAACACCTTAGCTCTGATACCATGTTGAGAATTTGGAGGGCTGGTGATTAATGCAAATTATCTTCTTAATAATTACTTGTGAGCTTACTTATGTATTCTCATCTTTAGCTTAGTTAATATTTCATTAAGACAATGATCAAAGTACATGAGACACACAAATTAGGCTCCTAGAGCCAGGGAAAAAACCTCTCCCTCATGGAGATGAAAACCCACGAGAAATTATTCTTATAGATCTTCAAATGACAAGTACCATGACCAAGACTTGGACCCTTGACCTATGAATGCTTCCAAGGACCTTGTCACTTCTTCCTCTTCTTCCAACACTGATATTTCCTTTCTTTATCACCTTGTACTGATTTGCATCCATATTAGAGAACCTGGTCTCTAAATTTATCTTGGAATATTTCTTGATTGCTAGAGATGTAGACTCTTTGAATAGGAAGGTAAATCATAGATTTACCTTCCTCATTTTTCCCATGCTTCTCTTAAGCCTTATAACATGATCATCAACTTTATTTGCTACTTCAGAATGCTTCACACCATACTTAGAATATTGTTCTCAGCTCTTATTTAACTAATATTCATTACGATGTATCTATCTCAAATAAAATTTGTTCATATCCAAGTTATATCACAAGAATATCCACGTATATTACAGGAGTATTCTAGTATATATTATACCCTTATCCGAATATGTATATAAAATATTTTTTCTCTATTCCTGAAGTCTGTTGTGAAACATCACACTTGTCATAATGTTCACCTTAGATTTGCACGTTGCATCAATCATGATTGACCACAGCTGCTGATCTGCATCTATCTTCATGGAGATGTATGTCAACTGATCCTACGCACTAAAGCTATCGTGGACATAAAGATATAATCCACACTTCTGTTCTTAGATCCGAAAAACTCAAATGAAGATATCATTCGCACTTCTGTTCTTAGGTATTATCAAATGTATCCTGAAGTTTGTGATATATGATGTCATAGATCCGAAAAACTCAAATGAAGATGTCATCCGCACTTATGTTCTTAGGTATGATTAAATGTATCCTGAAGTCTGTGATATACGCTGTCATAGATCCACAAAGATCAGAGGTGTCTGAAATATGTGTTGTCAAATAATTCGTAGAATAAGTATATATATATAGGCACAGGTTCATTGATTTGAGGCTGACCATATCTATTGCTGTGAGGCCGAATTTACATTCAATATTTTAGGCCGACTTGATCATAGTAGATGGTTAATTTTCTAGCATTGATTTAAGTGTTGTTCCAAGCCATTCTTCCATAGCTTCTTTAACAAGGTCTTGGACCATTCTCTTGCAGACTATGCACTTCATATACATGACTCTAATAACCATAAGACAAAAACCTAGATAGACATCAAGAATAAGTCTACTAACCTATAATAAACTCTTGCTCATGAAACCCATGAAGCAAGTACAAAAATAATTTTATTATCTTTGTCTTCTACTTTATATAAATCCATAATTACATAGTCAAAATGAAAATCGACCTAGTTACACTTTTCAACACGGACCCCGCTAGCTATGTGCGTGGGTATGTGAAAGAGTCTGTAAGAGGAACTTGAACTATCTAATGAATAGAAGGATGTTTTGCTGATAGTGAATGTCTTTGTGCTATGTTATGAGTTGCACTGCATGTTATTTTTGTATTATCTCTGCGCTATTAATTTTTGTTAATAGATCGATTGCGTACATGTAATAGATCCTTAAAAGAACAATGACTGCAAAGATTTGGTGATATTGAGTTATATTTCTCCTTTTAATTGATTATCCTATGATTTATGGGCTGAACACAAGTAATTATGTTAAGTATATTGTTAAGGGTTTCTGGTTAGGGATTTCTCTGTGCAAATTTGTTCTAGATCTTAAGGAACCCACTTCATTAAATTCCATCTCTCTCTCAGGGTGCGAAAACCTGGTTCCAACACCCTCCCATACAACTTCGGGTGAGACCTTGACTTGCACAAGCATGTCATTGTTGAAAGGGCTAGTAGTATAGGGGTTTGTTGGTTATCCTAAAATCTGAACCTGGGTCAGGGCCCCTCAAACCAAAAAATGGTTCCGTTGCTAGGACCAGGAGAATTTTGAGAGAGAGACTAGGTGATGAGTCAAAGTTTATGGAACTCGGAAAATTCTAAATTTTATGAGTGGTTCAAAAAGCAGATCCAAGAGTTTTCCCTAAAAGAAAATAAGAGTAAGAATTTGTCTACGGAAGAGTGGAAGAATAAGTATATCTTCACAGTTTTGCACAAGATCTTCTGCATGACCTTTGCGCATGAATTCTAGGAGTGGTTGTCGAGATTAGCATAGTTTCAGACATGTTAGAAGGACGATAGGGTTACATAGTGGACCCCCGAATTGATCCAGAAATTGGAAAATACTGATAACAAAATCACCCAGATCATAGATCACTGGGTTGATATTATCTTGAGTGGATTTGTGGCAGATTTTGTGGTAGATAAGTTTGTGTCATATTCTAAAGCTAAGAGAATATTATTCAAGGGTTGGAGAGATAAATTCTTGCAAACATTTCCCTTACTGATTAAGACACTATTGAGAGAAAAAGGCGTTCTGTGTAGCCACACTGAGTGAATGAGTTACGAATAGGTTGAAAGCACCATGCACAATGGGAAGTATTATTGTATCAATCAGAGAGGGAAAATAGCTGCATACATCCCTCTGAGGGATTCGCCTAACATAGAAGACACGAAGGCTATGCACGCTGTAGGTAGCCCCCCTGCTACACCATACTCAAACTTACATAGGACTCAGACATCTCATACCCCTCTGCCACCTCCACCTACAGACGATATGGTTGCGCACATGAAGCTACCCATATTTAAGGGTGCGATGGATGTAGACATGGATCAGTTCTGGTTCATATTTGAGGTAGTATGGAATGTGAAAAATGTTAATACAGATTCTATGAAAAGAGCGTAGTTGGCCATGGATTTTGAAGGTCCTGCGCTAGACTAGTTTATGGGATATCTGAAACAAAAAAATTCTCCTACTATCGATGATATCAAGAAGGAAATAAAGCTGCAGTTCAAAAAGGAAAAGTCCTTCACATAGTTAGTGGTAGAGCTAAAATAATTCAAGCAAGGAGCAAAAGAATCAGTTTGGGAAGCCAATCAATGACTAAAGAAAACTAGCAGTGATGGAGGATTTGTTTATGATGATCACCAACACAAGGAATGGTTGATCACCATGTTGTTACCCCATCTACGTAGTCCTATGGGACAACAAAATATTTCTACTTAGGCCGAAGCCTTGGAGATCACTATGAATTTGGAAGCTATGCCTAGAGAAGATATTCCCCTTGGGACTCTATAAATCCAAAGTTAGTTGGAAGAAATGCACTTAAAGATACAGAACCTATGAAGAGATAAAGGTAAAGAGGTTGGCACAAATTTCAAATTCATTCGTTGCAAGGGAGTGGGCCACACAAAATATCAATGCCCTGTGTTTATAGATTACCTGCAAGCTGGAGGACCGAATCCGCTACGCCCTAGGGGGGTTCGGGGCCTAGAAACCCTGCCCTATGGTGCGTTGATTGTCGAGTAGCTGGCCAGCATGATACTGACCACTGCCCATGACTAGGAGCCTATGTTCCAAAATTAAATAAATAATATTGTAGATTCTTTTCCTTGGTTGGTCATGATGAGAACCACTGTCGAATGTATGAGTTAATGATCATTAATGCCAACTTGTACAGAGTGCAGGCCAAAAAATCTTCACTAGCATCTCCCTCTAGACATGAAGGATCCCTAGTAAGAGGAATGGGATGGGGGAGAGGTGGAGGCGTAGGGTGAGGAAGAGGGAATTTAAACTGCTATAACTATGGAGATCTAAGACATTACACACACAATTTCCCTAACCCTGTGTGGAAGTCCTGCAGGTAATGTAGGCAACTTGATCATGTAATTGAGGAGTGTCCCATTCTGATAGCTAATATGTAAGAGAAGCAGAAGATGCTTAGGAAGAACATAAAAATGGTGAAAGCTGAGCCACGCGATGATGGCCCTAGTGTAAATTCAATAACGTACAGTGGTGTGGCCACTGGAGGACCTACGGAGCACGATGCTACAGGGTCATGGATCATAAAGGAATCTAACAAGAAGGGAGGCCTGGACCTGAACAAAGAGAAGGAAATTTTTATAAAGGCTAGAAGAAATTTTGCCACAATGGGAGCATTAGCATAAAAAGCTACTATGGATCCAAAAACAGATGAAGTAATCAAACCATTCCTTCAAGCCTATATGAAGTTACTGTGCAATCAGAAGGCGGTAGAGAATCTCCAAGAATTGATAGAAAATTAGACAAAAAAGGAAGCCCCTCAGAGGGAGATTAATGATGTGAAAAAAATTTATAAGAACAAGAAGAGGACTAGTTGGGGTATGCGTATGACTGCGCATATTAGAGAATACGAATTGGATCAAGTCATATTTGATCTAGGATTTGATGCCAATTTCCTACCAAAAAAATCCTGGCAAATGATGGGAGAACCCAAATTGGAGTGGTCCACTATTCAACTATGTATGGCTAACGAACAAAAGATCATTCCACTAGGAAGGCTGCCTAACGTTGTGGTAGACATTGCGGTAGTTAAAGTATGTGTAGATTTCGAAGTAATCTAGATTGTGGATGATGCAGACCCTTACCCTGTGCTATTTAAATGGGAGGTATTGTCAACCTGAAATGGAGTAGCATGGTCTTTGATAATGATGGTACGTGAGTAATAGTCCAACAGAAGGTGAAAAATATACAGAGCCAGTGCGTGATGAGGAGGATGTTGACCATATTTATAAAATGACTACACAAGATGATGATTGGATCAACCCCACAACTGATAGCATGTTAAATTGGGAAAAAGACAACTTTTTTTTTCTTAGATTTGGATGGCGAGATGGAAAAGTGGCAGAACTAGTTGCATGACGTATCTGCACTACACTACCTCAAGATCACAAAGAGCTTCCGGTGCATTTCCTTAGAGGTAAGAGAACTACCTTAATTTTATGGTTCTAGTAGTGTTAAGGAATTTATTAAAGCATTGGAAACATACTTCCTTGAGGAACGAAGATTTTGGGCACTTGAATTGGTTATGTGCACAAACCTTCTGTGATGGCAGGAAACACACAAGGGAGCTTTCCTGAACTGGGGGGAATGTCGAAAAATGATGATCCTATGCTTTTAACCTCCAGTCAACCCACCTATGGAGATTTTTTCTGGCCATGGGGATCCATGCAAGCACTTAGTTGTACGGATGGAGGTATGTAATGAAAGGACCTGGAATGAGTGGGTTCATATGTTTATTCATTCATTAGGGCTAGTACCCACCACTTGGTACTTAGATGTGGAGCTTCACCAACGCACTCACCACTGGGATATGATGACAAAGAAATTAATGGCAACGTTTGGCTTAGTTGGAGGGACAAAGAAATTAGATCGAGCCCTATAGGATATAGATGCTCTGGTATTTAATGAGTCTTTGCCTCAGAAGGAATGTGCTGCACCAATGTGGGATGTGCAGATGCAAGATATTGCCAACTGCTAAAATTTGTTAGTAGAGGACAATGAAGAAGATCCTAGGAATATTACAATCCCTGAATCTGAAGGAGAATGCATAGTCGCAGGGCCATAATTACGGACAGTAGAAATTAACAAACCATTGAAGTTGAAGGAAGTCAACATTGGGACGAAGGCGCATCCCAAGTTGGCCAAAATTGGGGATTACTGGGATGATGATACTGTTGGAAAGATTACAGAGCTATTGACTGAATATCAGGATCTATTCCCTATGAATTTCTCTAAGCTCAAGGGAATTGTAGGAGATTTGGGTGTTATGAAGATCACCTTGAAGCTAGATGCACGACCTATCAAGAAACGACCCTATTGACTGAACCCTAAATATAAGAAAAAATTCAAGGAGGAATTAGATAAGATGGTGGTTGTAGGTATCATCAAATTCATGAAACAATATGATTGGGTAAGCCCAATGGTAGTCCAAGAAAAGAAAACCAAAGGAGAGATAAGGAACTGCGTAGACTTGTGCAAGTTGAATGAAGCCTGCGTACATGATCCCTTCCCTACGCCAATCTCTGATGAAATCTTGGATAATGTGGGAGGTCAAGAAGTGTACTCGTTTAGTGATGTATTTTAAGGGTAAAATCAGATCAAAATTTCACCTGAAGACCGCAGAAAAAAAACCTTTGCAACCGAATGGGGCTCCTTCCAGTACACCATCATGCCATTTAGATTGAAGAATTACCTTGCCATTTTCTCCCATGTGGTGGTAGTAGTATTTAAATAATTTATGCATAAGTTTCTGGAGGTCTATTTTTATGATTGGATAGTATTTGGCTTGCTAAATAACCATGTGTCAAACCTACGCATGATGTTAGATACTTGCAAGAAACACTAGATTTATTTGAATTTGAAGAAGTGTATCTTCTGTGTACCTTTTGGAATTTTGTTGGGGCACATCGTATGTCAACAGGGATTGATGGTTGACCCAGCGAAGATTGTGGTTGTCATCAATTTAGTTGTCCCCACCAATAGGAAACAACTGCGCTCCATCTTAGGACATATGGGTTACTACAAAAAGTTTATTAAGGGGTATGCCTTGATCACTGCGCTAATGGAAACGTTGCTAAAGAAGGATGTCTCCTTTTTCTGGGATGAAGAATTTCAGAAATTTTTTGAGCAGTTGAATGAAAGGATGGTCACTGCACCTATTCTAATATTTCTAGATTGGGCTAACATCTTTCATGTGCATGTGGATGCATCAGGGATAGCCCTTGGGGTTGTCTTAGTGCAATCGGGAGATGGAGACATTGTGTAATATTCCTAATTAGTCCTAAGCTAATTGAAATATAAATTTTTGTTTTTCTTTATTTGCTTAAAGAATAAATGTATAAAAGAGGTTCATCAAACTCCTAATAAAGAATAAGTCAAGGCCAAATGTGAAAAAGGCTAAATAATGGCTATGTAAGCAAGCACCCTTAGGTGTGAAAGGGGATGGATATTTTGACTGGGTCAACCTTGCCCATATCTATAGCATTTTCTTAGAGTGGCCATCAATGAGGCACAACGTAGTTCTAGATGGAGATGGAATTTGTGAAAGAGAAAATTTCATTACAGGCGGTTTAGGGTTTACAAGCTCTTAATCTATATAAGGAAGGGGATGGCAGCATGAAGAGGTTGTTGAAGATATGATATTTTGATATATTGTCTATTTATACCATATAGATTTCTTTTGCTATTTAGCCTAGACTGCAAATGTTGTTTAGCATTGGGATTTCCTGTTTAGGAATTCCACCTCTTCCCATTGAGTAGCTCTTAGGAGAGTTTTGTATTGCATAGTCCACTATCTGTCTTGAAGCCAAGATTCTCCTTTCAACTACAACACAGATCTTGTTGAGGGTTTGGTTGTATTTGCAAGCTGCAACAAGTGGAGGTTAGATCTATTTAGATCTAGGACATTTTAGTGCCCTTTTTCAGTGGAGGAGTCTTCTACTCCAATTGGAGGAGTGTATTGGAGTGCTTGGGCATCATTTTCTGATCTTGGCATGTGGAAAACTATTATCTATACCCTAAAGTGCAGTTTCTCTTCTAGATATGCGTTATTCATGTAGATGTTGTTGTAGGGAGTCTGGGTGCACCATTTGGAGAGCTCGCTTCTGAGTGTTGGGGAACTTCCCTTCACTTTAAGATCCATTGGAGGAGATCTATACATTGTATATTTCAGATTTGATCTGCATATTTCTGAATACTTATGAATCACTGAATATTTCTACAGATCTTCATTCTTGGAAATCATATCTATTGCTTATACTTGGTGTAATTCTCAAAACCCCAAGGGGATCTGAAACAGGAGCCTTTCTAGTGTATGGATCTATTATGGATCTGAATTTTCATACACATATTTTCTCTACATCTGACATGTAATCAACAATATTTTGCAACCCAATAAAATAATGCTGTCAAGGAATTTTCAGTCTATACATGTGGTTGCAACACCTCTTTTGAGGGATTTTATTCTATTGATGTCTTGTATTTCCAGCTATGCATCTTATGGGCCTCATTAAACATCTATTTTGCTGCTGTAAATGCTTTTGAAGAGCCTTTTTATTGGCCTTCTACTTTGCTTTAGATGAACTGCGTTATTTTAAATGCATCATTGTTCTATGTTGCTGCATTTCCTATTTGGGAATATTACAATGGTATCAGAGCCCTAATATTGGCTCAATCTGTGTTCTTCAACCATTATGGAGTCTTCTCATGGGAAGGAGAAGATATGCAAGAGAGATCAAAGAAAACCCTTATTATCTGGAGGAAAGAGGTTCTCAAAACTTGTCTTTCAAACTCTACGAGGTATACGCAAAGAAATCAAAGAAATGAAGAGGGAAAGACAAGAAGGTCCCTCAAGAAGATATTTACATGAAGAAAGCCCCAGTTCTTCATCTTATATGTGCAAACCATCAACTACATAAAATATTCTACAACGTTATTCTATGCTCAGATTTACTGCAAGGGAGATGAAGGAAGAAGATGAACCAAAGGAAGAGACTTTAAGTGATAGTATGAATCTAAATCTTGGAAAATCAAGGAGCACTTGAGCTTCCAAGAGTTCGACCAAATCAAGGACGAAAGGAGATCCAACAAGTATAATAGAAGGAGAAGAGGTAGATTCTTTCTACCAAATTTTGATGGATCCTCCACATGCACAGCCAAGGATTGGATAGATCAGCTAGACTCATATTTGGATCTACATCAAGTTTTAGAAAAGGAAGCCCTTAAAGTAGCATCGCTACATCTTAAAGGTAAAGCTTATGCTTGGTGGTTATTTGAATCCTTTTCATTGAAGAATGCAAATATATCTACTTATGCAAGATTCACTAGGATATTAGTGAAGAGATTTGATGTAAAACAAACTGAAACATCTTTGATTGAGCTAGAAAAGCATGAGCATGCAAAACCCTTGCATGAGTTGGAAAGATCTGTTGTGCCAACTCCACTTCAGATTTCTGTTAAAGGGAATAAAAACTTGTGTGATACTTTTCCAAAGGTAATATCCCCATGGCATGAAGAGATTTCTTCTCAAAAGGAAGTCATGGAGATTCCTCTTTCAAAGGGAGACCAAGATCTAAGGTCTCTCATTGATAATGAGGTATTCTCAAATATTGATGAGGAGACATACCAAGAGGGAAGTAACAGTGCTGTCACCTCAAAAGAATAACCATCACCACATGGGAATGGACATGAGGTTATTAATTCAAAGGAATGAGCTGTTGCATCTTTTCAATTGGTTCCCAAGGAGCATCATGTGACAGTAGTAATGGGCAATAACACCTTGCTCCAAGAAGGAGGAGGGAGGATGGATCAACATCCAATGATGAGGAGCATGCACCTTTGTTTATTTCAAGGGGTTTCTATTAATGAGAAGGAGACTGAACTATGCAGAAAAGGGAGGGAAAAATCAGTCCACTCATTCATACAGTCTACTTCAGATCTTGATGTCTCTTTACATGGAGGCATTCCACTAGGGAGATCCCCTGATTGGAAGAAGAATAAAGTTTTCTCTCAACCTAATGCATCAATGACATATTTGGCTAAGGAAGGAGCCTTGGGAGAGGCTAGCACAGCACTGAGAACCATTGATGGGTTCCAAGGAGAGATGATCAACTTTATGAGTTGGACATTGCCATATCCCACTCAGTTATCTGCGCTAGAAAATGATTCAGATATCTATGATGACATGAGCATGATGTCAAGTGGCCACTCCATAGTCTTGGGGCAGAAAATGATATCTCTACACACAAGGAAGATTTTTGAATATGAAAAGAGGGTACCAACACTCTGGTATGCATGGGCCAAACTATGGAAGTTTTGGAAGAAGGAGGCCTTTAGTGATCAGAAGATCAAGTCTCTTGTAGAAAAATGCTCAAAAATGAAGTTACTCAGAATTGGTCCTAACCATATCGACTGGAAAGAGCTCGCCAAAATGATCCTGTAGCCACAAACGACACTCAAATCTGTTTCCGTATGGAGGAGATATTGCATTTTGAAATCGCCCAATAACTTTCAATTTTGAAAGAAATTTTTTTTTAATATATTGTGATGGGATAAATTTATTTTTTATTAAGGTTTAATTAATTAATTAAATTATATATTTATTAATATTTATATGATTTTTATTAATCATATATTATATTATTAATTATAATTTTAATTAATTATTAAAAAAAAATTAAATTAAACCTTAATCAAATTTAAAATTTTAAACCATACAATACATTAAATTAAATTTGAAATCTTCAAATGTGTTAAACCCACATACCATATATTAAAACCCAACGTATGTGTTAAAATTCAAAGAATGTATTTCTTAAAAGGTTTATATGGTTACGTATGGTTTAAAGTCAAAGGCACGTGGTGGTTCACGTGGGCATGGGCGGAATTAACGTGGAGTTTAAAAAATCTTTTGTTTGCAAGCGGTGAGGATTGAACACGGGTCGGGTGGAAGACAACCAAACGGCCCGACCAACAGGCTACAACGGTTGGTTTGTTAAACCATTGCCGTGGATTTTAATTTAAATTTTTGGGCGCGTTTTGTGCGGGGTCTTGGTCACGAGGGCTCAGCGCTCGGTGCGGAGCATATTAATACATATGGTTCAAAACTTAACAAACGCCGCGTTTAACTCAAAGTCTAATCAACGAACTCCGACGGGTGGGGTTCCATGGGGCTTATCCACCAGCCCTCCAATTTCGGCGGTCAGTTTAGCGGAACCCCCATATTCAGCACACATCCTCCCGGATTAGTCGCTGGGCGCCATTAGCAGTTGGTGGAGTTTGGCCTAGGCCAAGGCGCGGTTGGAGTAAAGGCCTTTGTTGAAGAACAACAGTATGATTACTTTGTTATTTTGGATGATGGTCGTGCAGGTATTTGGGGCATTTTTAGAGCCATCGAGGGCACTGCGCGGAAGGAATTTACCGACGTTTGTTATGCATTGGAAATTTTTGAGGCCTAAGGGAAGAAGAGCTGTTTTGGACTACCTTCATCCAATGGAGGTGTTTGTTTAGTCATTTTATACTGATTTGAGCCTTCTGAATCTTAATTTGTAGTGTATTTTTCCATTTGAGGCTTCTATAAAGTTTTATTCACATTTTGAGCATTTAATCAAAAAAGGGAAAAGCCTAATTAGAGGCTTTTGGACCCAGCGGAGGTAGCCGAAGAGAGGGGTGAACCGCTTAAACAATTATTTGCTGTCATACTGTATAATTTTGCTGCATATTTTCAGATTCTGCTCCTTTAAATAGTAAATTTTTATAAGAAAACTTTTCCCAAGCAGGTTTAAACAGTGAACAAAACTTATTAGTTCATCTTCAAACCATTATACTTCATTTGCAGAATATGTATACTTGCCTATTCACACATTAAAGTTGGATCAATGAATACTTTGCAGTTAAAACAAATACTTTCATTGATTGGATCTCAGTGATTACATTTTATTTCTTTAGGCAGAGTCTGTAGAAGGGCCAGGTAGCCTCCGGATTCATCCTTTCTTTGAAAGGTGAAATATCCGGTGAATGCCCCTACAGTCAATCTCTGTATGAGAAATACTTTGTTCTCACAATTTTAGATCAGGTTGGTATCGGAGCTCAAGGTTTTTCTTAAGAGTTTGTGAAATTTGTGCAAGTAAATTGTATTATTCTGCAAAATTTGATGCTTACTAGGCTGAAATTACAAAGAGGGGAAGGTCAATTGGTTAGAGAACAAGTTAATCCTCAACCAAGGAGGGCTAGAGTGCCATTACATCCACCTTCCATTTCATCCTCATTAGCCTTAGAATCAGCCACAAACATGTCTTCCAGAGAAGGAGAAGTACATGAGGAAATGGATCCCAAGGAAGAAGAAAGAGTCTTTAGAAAATATTTCTTGGAATTGACTGAGATGGTTAGGATTCTATACCAGGAGAGAAATGATAGGATTGCTGGAGAAGGGTCTAGAAACCAAAGAGAAGAAGGAGATTATTCAGGAGGAAAGAAAGACAAAGATGAGTCTAAGAAAGGGAATGGAGGAAATGGTGATCCTTCATCTCCATCGTCATCCTCATCCTCCACATCATCCTCTTCTACTTCTGTTAATCAGTCACACAAAACAAAAAAATCTCTTAAAAATCCTTTGTTAAAGCTTGATGTGAAGTTTGAGTTGCCGATGTTTAATGGTGATGTGAATGCAGAAAAATTGGATAACTGGATTAGACAGCTGGAAGTCTATCTAAGAATTCAGAATTTGCATGATGATGACACAAAAATCCAATTAGCCTCTTTGAGAATGGATGGAGCAACTTTGGTTTGGTGGGAAGCCAAGACCAGGGAGGAAATTAAAAAGCATGGTAAGATAACTCTAACTTGGAATGAGTTTATTACTGCTATTAAGAAACAGTTTTATCCTCTTGCTCATATTCAGAAAGCAATCATGAATTAGCAAAATTTTAGGCAACTTAAGGGTCAAAATGTGCAAGATTATACCCAAGAGTTTAGAAGGAGAGCACTTCTACTTGGGGTAGACTTACAAAGTCAAGACACCTTGTTAAAATACATAGGAGGTTTGCACAATTACCTTCAACATACTATTCTAATGTTTAATCCTACCAGCTTAGATGAAGTCTGTGTCCAGGCTACACATTTAGAAGCTAGAGGAAATAATACTTTTGATGAGGATAGTAATTTCAAAAACAAAGGAAAGAAGAGAGTTGCAAATTCAAGAAAAGAAAAAGGAAAGTTCTTTTGCAAGAACTGTTTGAAGACAAGTCATGATGAAGATCATTGTTGGAAGCTTCATCCTGAACTGAAACCAGAAAAATACAAGAATAAAAACAAGACCAAAGAAAAGGAGAAAACTGTAGCAACAGTTGAGCAAGACTTAGGGTCAGACTCAGGAGATGAGACAAAAAGCATAGCCATGGTTTTAAAGAACATTAAGGGAAAAGAAGTGGTGCAAGACACAACTCCCAGTTCTAGCTCTTTGAATTGTCACAAAGATACTCATGAAGAAAAGAGGAGGATAGAGCTTTTCCATGTGAGGGTAATTTCAAAACATACCAAAATTGACACACTATTTGACAGTGGGTCACAAGCAAATCTCATATCTGAAGACTTGGTCAAGCAGCTTAAA
The DNA here is from genome assembly GCA_034641835.2 of Pinus albicaulis. NCBI lineage: Eukaryota > Viridiplantae > Streptophyta > Pinopsida > Pinales > Pinaceae > Pinus > Pinus albicaulis. The sequence continues at coordinate 907,021,621 of CM076577.1, forward strand.
CTTGAGACCATTCCACATCCGAAGCCTTATCCACTTGGATGGATATGTAAGGATGCCAATTTACAAGTCTCAAGAAAGTGCATATTGCGCTTTGCAATAACTGCACACTTTATTGACACAGTGGAACTTGATGTGGTGCCGCTTGATATCTCGGGTATTGTTTTGGGAAGTCCTTACTTATTTGACAGGAAGGCTATCTTTCATCGCCATGAAAACAAGTATCACTTGTTCAAAGATGGTAAAGAGTACATTGTGAGAGCTCACAAAAAGAAGCTGGAATCTTCTTTACTCCATGCAAGTCAATTGAAAAGACTGGTTAATGCAAGTCAAAGTCTAACTTTGTTGATGTTGAAACGACCAGATTTTGAGCATTTTCCTTTTTATGATGTTGCTAATAATATGTCTCAGTTTGATAACAGTTTATCTTTGAAAAAAGATGATGTTATGTTGCACGAATTACCTTTTGGGTCAGCCAATGCAGAAAATGAAGTGTCAAAACAAAGCAGTGCAAGCAAGAAGGACACACAATTCAGCATGGGAAAAAATTGGTTTCAGAATGGTACAATTCGCCATGGGAACAATTGGCAAGGTGAAATTCATTTAAAGTCTTTATGGAAGTTTGATCAATGTAGAGAAAGTTTATTTTCTGCAAATTACAATTGCTGTTCTGCAAATTTTAATCATTTGCATCATGACTCCGTCAATCTTAGCAATGGTCGATCAGTTGATTCCAGAGACAGGTTATCATTTTCTCAAAAGCTTCAGTTGATGAAATCGGGTATATTTCAGTTGTTCAAGGGTGGAAGAGTGGAGAATCAGTCTCCACATCATCAGTTTCAGTAATCATAAAGCTTTTGAGGGTCCAAAAGCTTCCCATTTGGGAGGTGTGATCAGGAGATCAAGTCTCTTGTAGAAAAATGCTCAAAAATGAAGTTGCTCAGAATTGTTCCTAACTAGATTGAATAGAAAGAGCTCGCCAAAATGATCCTGTAGCCATGAACGACACTCAAATCCGTTGCCGTATGGAGGAGATATTGCATTTTGAAATCGCCCAATAACTTTCAATTTTGAAAGAATTTTTTTTTTTAATATATTGTGATGGGATAAATTTATTTTTTATTAAGGTTTAATTAATTAATTAAATTATATATTTATTAATATTTATATGATTTTTATTAATCATATATTATATTATTAATTATATATTTTAATTAATTATTAAAAAAAAATTAAATTAAACCTTAATCAAATTTAAAATTTTAAACCATACAATACATTAAATTAAATTCGAAATCTTCAAATGTGTTAAACCCACATACCATATATTAAAACCCAACATATGTGTTAAAATTCAAAGAACGTATGTCTTAAAAGGTTTATATGGTTACGTATGGTTTAAAGTCAAAGGCACGTGGTGGTTCACGTGGGCATGGGCGGAATTAACGTGGAGTTTAAAAAATATTTTGTTTGCAAGCGGTGAGGATTGAACACAGGTCGGGCGGAAGACAACCAAATGGCCCGACCAACGGGCTACAATGGTTGGTTTGTTAAACCATTGCCGCGGATTTTAATTTAAATGTTTGGGTGCATTTTGTGCAGGGTCTTGGTCATGCAGGCCCAGCGCTCGGTGCAGAGCATATTAATACATATGGTTCAAAATTTAACAAACGCCGCGTTTAACTCAAAGTCTAATCAACGAACTCTGACGGGTGGGGTTCCATGGGGCTTATCCGCTAGCCCTCCAATTTCGGCGATTAGTTCGGCGGAACCCCCATATTCAGCGCTTGTCTCCAGATTAGTCGGGCTAGCTGGCAGTTAGCCAGATTTAGTGGAGTTTTACTAGGCCAAACTGGTAGTTGGAGTAAAAGAGCCATAACTTTGGCTAGGAAAGGCCTTTTGATATGAAGTTTTTTTTTTATTTTGGGGTAATTGATCATTCTGGAGCTATTGGAAGTGTTTGCAGAGCCATTAGGGTAATCTATCAGAGAATTTACCAACGTTTTTGGTCGTGGAGCCACTAGGGCCTAAGGGAAGAAGAATTGTTTTGGACTACCTTCATCCAATGGAGGTGTTTGTTTAGTAATTTTATACTGATTTGAGCCTTATGAATCTTAATTTGTAGTGTATTTTTCCATTTGAGGCTTCTATACAGTTGTATTCACATTTTGAGCATTTAATCAAAAAGGGAAAAGCCTAACTAGAGGCTTTTGGACCTAGCGGAGGTAGCCCAAGAGAGGGGTGAACTGCTTAAACAATTATTTGCTATCATACTGTATAATTTTACTGCATATTTTCATATTCTGCTCCTTTAAACAGTAAATTTTTATAAGAAAACTTTTCCCAAGCAGGTTTAAACAGTGAACAAAACTTATTAGTTCATCTTTAAACCATTATACTTCATTTGCAGAATATGTATACTTGCCTATTCACACATTAAAGCTAGATCAATGAATACTTTGCACTTAAAACAAATAATTTCATTGATCGGATCTCAGTGATTACATTTTATTTCTTTAGGCAGAGTCTGTAGAAGGGCCAGGTAGCCTCCGGATTCATCCTTTCTTTGAAAGGTGAAATATCCGGTGAATGCCCCTACAGTCAATCTCTGTATGAGAAATAATTTGTTCTCACAATTTTAGATCACTTAGAAGGAGGTTGACTTCCATGAACTTCAATCTTGTCTTGAGCAAGATCAGATGCAAGAGAGGCATCAAAGGTGGAGCTACAACACTCGAACATGTGACTTTGGCATTGAGGATGTCAAAGAGGAGAATGATGATGTGACAACTACTTCATTTCAAAATTTTATAGCGTTGTCATTATTAGGAAGCCTAGATCCATATTGGGAGTCCCAACTCTTGGTAGAATATTCCAAGAACCTCTTCACATGTAAGGCTATTGATGGGAAAATGGAAGATAGGAGGTATAGAGTGGTTGATGGAGTCATTTACTTTCATGATCAGATCTATTTGACTAAAGAATCAAGGCTTAAACATAAACTGTTATATGCAGCCTATGAGATTTTGCTTTCTACTCCCACTGATTTCATTAGAACAAACCATATTATCTTGAATGGATTCATGTGGGAAGGCTTTAAAGAAGATTTATATCAGAATTTTCAGAGATGAATGAAACATGAGAAGATGGGGAAGATACATGACTCTATGGAGGAGTCAATTTAGCCACCTCTTTCCTCTTTTGGAAAGAGAAGAGATAGAACTATGCACCAATCCATCTGTATGTGGAGAAATGTTTGTAAAGGATATGCTTTTGTATCTCATGATTGACTTGATTATTACTTGCATTCTTTTAACATGTATATGTAGGCCATAGCTCCTAAGAGGAGTGTCATTCCATACAAAATTCATGGCCAACTTTGGGCCACAATTTTTTTTTAATATGGCCACTCCCTTGATGGACAAAGGGAGATTCTGTTTCATGATGGGTGCATCCCTATGGCACCAAATATATCTCACACTTTCAACCATGGTGAGATGACTTGGACAAAAAGTAAGTGGTGGGGGAACCACTTACCATATAATTATCTGATGCAGTCAGGAGATCTACTGCGCTAGTTCCACTTGTGGGACTATGATCCATCTCCATCATTTCATTTGATTGTTTATGTACTACTGGTTTTGGTCCCACATGATGATGATGCTCTTATCTTTGTTGGGAACATGATTGGAGGAATGACACATTGGCTGGATGTGTCCATTGGGAATGAAAATTCCCATATTTATTCATGCTTCAAGAGGAGGATGGGACATTATATGGATGCTACACTATATCTTTTGTTTCCTTATGCAAGGGGCCATATGTTTGACTTATGTATTTTTTAGAAGCCTCTCACATGGGAGGATTTTTGGAAAAACATGTGTTGCTTGGATAATATTCAGCCAACACCTATTATCCTCTACCATTTTCAAGCTTTGGAGAAGCTTATGGAAGCAAGAAGGTGGTTGGGTGGCCACTTATTATATTACGCTTTGAGGCAGCAAGAAGAAGAACAACATTGGTCTCAATGGAGGGACTATTGTCACCATCTAATATATCATATGAAACTTAGTCCATGTTTCTTTTAGAGCACATGTGGTGATGATAATCTATTCACTATATGCATGGAGGATTGGGCAAGGAGGCTCCCTAGAATCAATGAAGGGAATCATGAGGTTCCAAGTGTTTTTTGGCATCATGAGGACTATATTATTGCAGCCCAGGATCAGCAGCTCCAAATCTATCATAAATGGAGGGAGAGGTAGCGTAATTTGAACAATATTACCTCTCATTTATAGCCATGCAGCCCTTATACATTGCATAAGAAGGGGATTCGTGACTACTTCTATGAGCTACAAAGGAGGGCTCACTTTGTTTGGATGATAGCATGGAGATTGGAGTTTCTCATGGGGGTTGAATCACTTATCATTTATCATCTTGCATGCCTTAAGAAGGCTAGTGGAAAACATATGATTCTTTCTATGTATCTCCCACTTCTTCATGATGACAACTATTCGATTTATTCACCAAAGGCAAGCTTGTATTCTTGGGAGGAGGCATACCCATGGGAGATTTTTGCAAATGTCCTTGTAGTTTCTTGAGGACAAGTAACATTTTGGAGGGGAGGACTGTAATATTCCTAATTAGTCCCAAGCTAATTGGAATATCCCTTTTTGTTTTTATTTCTTTGCTTAAAGAATAAATGTATAAAGGAGGTTCATCAAACACCTAATAAATAATAAATCAAGGCCAAATGTGAAAAGGGCTAAATCATGGCTATGTAAGCAAGCACCCTTAGGTGTAAAAGGGGTTGGATATTTTCACTAGTTCAACCTTAACCAAATCTACAAGGTTGTCTTGGAGGAGTGGCCATCAATGAGGCACAACGTAGTTCTAGATGGAGATGGAATGTGTGAAAGAGAATATTTCATTGCAGGTGGTTTAGGGTTTACAATCTTAATCTTTATAAGGAAGGGGATGGCATCATGAAGAGGTTGTTGAAGATATGATATTTTGATATATTATCTGTTTAGACCATATAGCTTTCTTTGGCTGTTTAGGAATTCCACCTCTTCCCATTGAGTAGCTCTTGGTAGAGTCTTGTATTGCATAGTCCACTATCTGGATTGAGGCCAGGCTTCTCCTTTCAACTACAACACAGATCATGTTGAGGGTTTGGTTTTATTTGCAAGCTGCAGCAAGTGGAGGCTAGATATATTTAGATCTAGGACATTTCAGTGCCCTTTTTCAGTGGATGAGTCTTCTACTCCAATTGGAGGAGTGTATTGGAGTGCTTGGGCATCATTTTATGATGTTGGAATGTGGCCAACTATTATCTATACCCTACAGTGTGGTTTCTCTTCCATATCTGCGATATTCCAGTAGGTGTTGTTGCAGGGAGTTTGGGTGCACCATTTGGAGAGTTGGTTTCTGAGTGTTGGGGAACTGCCCTTCACTTTGAGATCCATTGGAGGAGATCTATACATTGTATATTTCAGATTTGTTCTGCATATTTCTGAATACTTTTGAATCACTAAATATTTCTGCAGATCTACATTCTTAGATCTCAGATCTACTACTTATACTTGGTGTAATGCTCAAAACCCCAAGGGGATCTGAAAGAGGAGCCTTTCTAGTGTATGGATCTGTTATGGATCTGATTTTTCATGCACAGATATACTCTAGATATGACATGTAATCAATAGCATTTTGCAGGTCAATGAAATAATGCTGTCAAGGAATTTTCAGTCTATACATGTGGTTGCAACACCTCTTTTGAGGGATTTTCTTCTATTTATGTCTTGTATTTCCAGCTATGTATCTTATGGGCCTCATTAAAAATCTATTTTTCTGTTGTAAATACTTTGAAGAGCCTTTTTATTGGGCTCCTGCTTTGCTTTAGATGAACTGTGTTATTTTAGATGCATAATTGTTCTATGTTGTTGTATTTCCCATTTGGGAATATTACACATTGATCATCTGATTGCTTTTTCTAGCAGGAATCTCTCTAGTACAAAGCGCAACTATTATACTATTGAATTATAAGGACTGGAAATGGTGTACACCCTAAAAAAATACATGCACTATCTATTAGGAGGACACTTTAAAAATTTCACTGACCATTCAGCCTTGAAATACCTGGTCAATAAGCCTATGTTGGGGGGGAATATTTGTAAATGGTTGCTATTTTTTTAGGAGTATGAATTTGATATTATTGTGAAGCCTAAGAGACTGAATGCGGGACCTGATCACTGTCTCGAATTGAGACTGGAGAAGAGCCAACTAGTCTGGAAGAAGGATTACCTGTTACGAATATTTTTGCTATCAAGGTGGTTGATGAGCACTTTGCATACATTATTCACTTCTTGAAAACTAGAACGAAACCTACAGAATATTCAGCACTGCAGAAGAAAGAGCTGGTGGCCTGCGTAGTTGATTACACCTTGATTGCAGGTGAATTGTATAAGTTGGGAGCAGATGAGATATTGCGAAGTTATGTATTATAACATGAGAGACAAGCAATCTTTGCCGATGCACACAACAGGGTGGCAGGAGGCGACTACGCAAGAAAATACACTACGCAAAAGGTGCTACGTGCTGGATTATGGTGGCCCACATTGCACAGTGATGCACATGAGTACTGTCGAGCATGTGATGCATGTCATCGAACTGGGAAACCCTCGCGCAGAGATGAAATGCCCTTACAATCACAGATGGTGTTGCATCCGTTCGATAAATGGTCTATAGACTTTGTGGGACCAATCAATCCCCCATGAAAGAAGGTTGGTGCACGTTATATCATTACTGCCACTAATTACGTGGCCAGATGGGCTGAGGAAAAGGCTGCTAAGGATTGTACCACAGATACTACTGTGTAGTTCATCTTTGAGCATATTTTGACCATGTTTGGCTGCCCCAAGATCGTGATGAGTGACAAAGGTACACATTTTGTTAATGAAACTATTGAAGCATTGACGAAAGAATTTAAAATCCATCACTCGAAAATCACCCAAAAGATAATGGTGCAGTAGAGGTGTTCAATTTTTTTTTGGAGAATTCACTTATCAAAATCTATAATGCCAATCAGAATGACTGTGACATGCACATCCCCTCGGTGCTATGGGCCTATAGGACTACATGCAAGAAGCTGACTGGGAAGACTTCTTTTAGAATGGTCTATGGATAGGAGGCCATCATGCCCATGGAATATATTGTCCCCAGCCTATGCATTGCGGCTTTCAAAAATATGGCGCACCCTGACTTCATGGAAGAACTCTTAGCGCAACTGGTTTCCTTGGAAGAAGATTGACTTATTGCTAATTTTCATTAGTAGGTGTAGAAGGCTTGTGAAAAAGATTGGCATGACCGGCACATTAGGCAGAAGGTATTTAAGGAAGAAGAATTGGTTTTTATCACTGGTTGGGACCATATATAGTAAAAGAAATTACTAATGTTGGTGTGATGTGATTGGCCACACTGCAAGGAGACTACCTTCCCAGGTATGTTAATGGAAGTCGTCTAAAACCCTATAGGGCCAATCCGATGCCTACCAAATGACTATATGGTCAGGGTATAATCATTGGAGGATTTGTGTGCACTATGAGGGGAAGGCGCAAATAGGTGCGACGAAAGCGCATTGGTAGTGCGTAAGTGAAGAGGTGCGGGTAGGTGTGATTGAAGCACAGGCGTAGTGCGTAGCTAGGAAAACTAGCCGTTGGAACGGTAAAACTGGGTGAAAAGGCAATTTTACCATTTCATGGAGTAGGTGCTTGGCATTTAATGTAGTGATCTTGGAGTATTTTTACCATTTCCTCAATGGTAAGTCACATTTATTAGCAGTCCAACTGGTTTTAACCATGATGGCCTATAAAAGGAAGGGTGCAGGTCATAATCAGTTCCTTTTCTCTCTAAATATTTCATGCTTTCTACTTTGCTACAATTTCTGTGTTCGCTGTATCCGCACGATTTGTATGTCTGGGCGAGGTACCCCTTCCGACAGTAGCAATCTTGAGTTTGTTTTTCGGGAAAGGATGACATCAACTAACCCCACAAAGTCATTGCTGGTTACTGCCTCCACTGAGCCAAGGTCTAAAGAGGTATTTGAAGTCACCCATGAAGTTGAAGAGGTCATGTCCACACTAGCCAAGCGAAAAGGAAATGGAAAAGGAAAAGGAAAAGAGGAAGGAAAAGAAATAGGAAAGGAAAAATCCATAAAGTGGGCTTCAACTAAGCCGCGCACCTCCCCTAGGATTGTGCACTCACCCTGGAAGGTGCCCTAGGTGCGCTCCCCTATGCAGAACCCATGAAAGCACCCCATGAATACTCACGAAGAGGCCCTGCTGGTAGCCTCGCTCTCATGGTTGCCGACTTATGTTAATCTATGTAAGCCGACGGTGTGCACTCCTAAGAACGTAGATGTCATCCAAGAATATATCAGATGCCATTAGTCCCGCTGGAGGTCCCTCTCATTGGAGAAATGTTTGGTAACACCCCTCCCAAAATTTGAACATCATGATTTGGATAATGAGGACCCCTTTCTGGATCTTTCTTCTGAGCTCTATTTGGAGCGGTTGTTGTACAATGACATGCCAAAGGTCGAGGCGATGCATTGGGCACATGGATTACATGTATCAGGAATCTTGAACCTGCTATGCATTCTCTAGTTTAGGAGGTACCCTATCACTACCATGGTCATGCAATATCTACTCACCTTAATCCATGATGGTTATCTATGGATTCAAGGCTGCATTCCTATTGACATTGCGCTAATCCAAAGGATCACCAACCTACCCATGAAGGGGCCCCATCCCATGAAAGGAGTGACAAGAAAGAGTATCGAGTTGAAGGTAGCCAGTGTTGTTTGGGAGAAGTATAAGGTGGAACGTGACGAAAGAGTATTGTTGATTAGTAGCATCGCTGAACCTAGAGTGCACATGGGTACTCTCTTGCTTGGATGTAAGCTGATTCAGAAATGTCGGCCATCAAATATCCCTCCACACGTCATCCAGCTGGCGGGACAATGTGATAAGGGGGTCAACTATAACTGGTCTCAATACATGTGTGAGGAGTTCCTCGACAATGTGCATGAAGTGCAGGACATGAGCAAGCCCTTTTGCTATTCATGGCTATTACTATTGATTTCCCTAGTCACTTGGGAGACGCCCGAAGATGCAGTGCTACCTGAGCTTGAGCCAGGTGTATGCGAAGGAGTGAGCTATGCTAACCTATGTGACTCTAAGAACCCACAATGCATTAAGGAAAATAAGGTCTTTTGGGTGTTTTTTGAAGGTGTGTTGGCAGCAAAAATACACTCCAGGGCATGACTGTCACCTGTAGTATATGATAAATACAAACGCATTTCCAACTTCCATGTCACCATGCATAATGTGAAAATCAGGGTGCACAAAGACCCCATGTGGTACAATCTAGCCTATATGGTCACCGAGGTGGAGGTGGACCAATTCATAGCAACATGGAGGCCTACATGGAAGCTTGGACTCAACTCCACCCCTCCAGTTACAACAACAACATCTGGAAAGGACGCAACCCCAAAATATATCTTTCCACAAAAGGACATAGAGTTGCGCTCTAGCGGAACAAAGACCACCAAAGAAATCGCTAAGGGGACTGAACATGAGATGGAGAATTATATCGAGACTGTAGGAGTTGGTGGGGAGGGTGCGGATCCCCCACAAGGTACAAAGCGCACTGGCGAGTCTGCCAAAGGTCAATGAAAGAAGTGTAAGGGAGATGAGTCCGACGGAGATGCTGAATTCAACTTAACCAAAAAGGACCTGAAAAAGATAGCAAATGCAGTCACCATCACGTCGGAGGATAGATGGACCACCCTGGAATAACAACACAAGGCCATGGTGGAGGGCTTGCAGTCCAAATTACATGTATTGTAGCTAAAAGCAGACTCATTGAAAGCAAGCGTGAACCAGGTGAGGCCGATTCAAGCGAGCCTGCCAGCAACAACCATGATCGCCCCAATAGAAAGAAGGATTTTCCCCTTCCTGGGGGCAGCCATGACCATAGAGCCTCCAGCCTTGTGCACACAGGCCTAAGCATGCCCAGAGGTTGGCCTCAAACTTGCAAGGATAACGAGTGGGTAGGTACACGCTCTCCACTTGTTCATCTCTGCTAAGCTACAAAGCATAGAAGAACGTGTGGAGCAGCAGATGAGTGAGGAAGAGCAGACAATCACCACCAAGTCAGCAGAATCCACCCAATCACAGGTAGGGCAGCACATGGAAGTCACACAATGAGCTAAGCTAGAGAATTTAATCGATCGGTTGTGCGGAGAAGTGCCTGAAATCATTCCCACCTCTGTTGCACCCTAGGAAAAAATTGAGAGCTTGGTTGCTGTGTTGAAGGCTTCTAGGTCCGAAGTGCAGACAATTAAAGTGGATTTCAAGCAACAGATTGTTGCACTGCACGTGAAGCTGTAGCCTGAGACTCCTCCAGAGGTACAAGCTTAGTGAGCTGCATTGGTTAAGGAAGCCACCAAAATTATGTCTGGGAACATCTCCAAAGGCTCTAAGTTGTTGGAAAATTCTATGGAGCTATGGTCAATGGTGCAATGGGACCCCTTTCTCTGACAATTCACTCAGGAGATGTGCCACAAAGAGCAGGAATTTGATCAACTAGAAATCGCCATTCCAACCCTTGTTGCAGCCTAGTGAGTGGTGCGCCTTCACACCAGTCATACTCTTAGAGACAAAATTGAGGAGCTTTGCCATAATAAGAAAGTTCTGTGTGATCATCTGAAGCCCTGGGCGGATGAAGCAATGGAACTATGGCAAGAATTAGATGCTGTGGTTAAAGCATTGAATCATACATTGGACAGTGTCATTGTGGCTACTGAGGGGCCAATGTCCTAGAAGTTGGTCGAGATTGCGCAAAATGTCATTGTGGAGAGTGAAGGTGTCCTACCACCATTTTCCTCTACCCTTGAAAATTAGAGATCAAGATAAAGACCCCATTGCTGCTATGACTCAGGACAAGTCACAAGATTGTGTTGGGGGCCTGTTGGAGCGGGGTCTCCTAAACACAATTTTGGATATAATTTTGTGATATTTTGAGGAGTTTAGTCACGTGAAACACAAGTTAAGGGAATTTGGGGCGAGTAAAAGTCCCTCATGCATTGTAATGGGTAAAAAAGTTATATCTAGGGGTCACAAACCACGGTTTGCAAACCCTAGTATAGCGTAGGATAAAATTATTAATAAGAGTCTAGAATGAGTCGAAGAGTCAATTTTTCTAAGTAATATTATGATATGTTGTTCATGGTAGATCTGCTCTAAGGATTTTGGGTGAAGTTGTCTGTGTAAGGGCTTCTGTTGGTTGTGTGCACAGAGACCCTAAGTGTTGTTGTGTGTGGACCCTGCTGGCTGTGCACGCGGGTATGTGAAAGAGTCTGTAAGAGGAACTTGAACTATCTGATGAATAGAAGGATGTTTTGTTGATATTGAATGTCTCTATGTTATGTTATGAGTTGCGTTGCATGTAATTTATGCATTATCTCTACGCTATTAATTGTTTTTAATAAATTTATTACGTACATGTAATAGATACTTAAAATAACAATGACTGCATCGATCTGGTGATATTGAGTTATATTTCTCCTATTAATTGATTATCCTATGATTTTTGGGCTATGCTCAAGTCATTATGTTAAGTATATTGTTAAGGGTTTCTGGTTAGGTCTTTCTCTGTGTAGACCTGTTCTAGATCTAAAGGCACCTACTTCATTAAATTCTATCTCTCTCTCTTAGGGTGCGGAAACCTAGTTCCAGCACCCTCCCATACTACATCGGGTGAGACCTTGACTTGCACAAGCAGGTCATTGCTGAAAGGGCCAATATTACAGGGGTTTGTTGGTTAACCTTGAATTTGAACCTGGGTCAATACCCCTCAAACCAACAACGCTCATGCCCTTAACACACCTGCAGGAAGGAAAAGCACCTCAGCACCCCTGGGGGCATCATGAGCTAGGCACACCAGGATGCCCGTGCGAAGATTTGGTATGTTGAACCGACTTGGTAAGGGGTGCCCACATAAATTAAGTAAGGTCAGCCCATCAAGGGGTATCATAATGTTTTTTATAAAATTGACTAAAGTAATATTTGGGTGTTAGAAGTCAATTTATAATTGATTGATTATGAAACATGGTACTAAAAAATTGTAATATTTTTTTTTCATTGATGATAAAATGAAGGTGGGGTGCCCATGGGGGCATCATGTGTTGGGAATGCCATTGAACTTGCCTGGAAGGGGTGCCCATGTAGCGAGTTGGTGGGTCGGCCTGACCTGGAAAGGGGCGCTCGCACAAAAGAAGTAATGTCGGCCCATGACTACCCATGAACAGAGTTCCCACAAGGGGGTATCATAATGATTTTTAGAAAGTTAAGTAAATTAGTGTTTCAGTGTTAAAATTCGGTTTATAATTGATTGATCATACAACCTAAAAAAATGATAATATTTTGTTGTCATTGATGGGCTAATTATTTGTGTTCACTGATTCGTTGTTTCTTTGTTGGATTGAGGGTGTTTTTATTCCAGATTATCCAAATCCCCTCCCCCCATGACTACCCCATGAAAAAATCTCCCACCAAGGGGACTCATAATTGTTTTAAGAAAATCCATGAAAGTAATGTTTGGGTGTTAAAGGTTGGTTTATAATGAATTGATTATGTATCATGGTACTAAGAATTATAATATTTTGTTGTCATTGATCATAGAATGAAGGAGGAGTGCCTAGACGGCCATGGGGGCATTGCGTGCTAGGCATGCCAAGGCACATGACGGCCATGGGGGCATCACGTCATGGCCACGCCAAGGTGCTCAATGCCCATGGGGGTGTCACCTGCTGGGAACGCAAAGGAACCCATGTGACCAGTTGGTGGGTCGACCCAACTTGGCAAGGGGAGTCCACAAAAAAGAATTAATGTCGGCCCATGACTTCCCATGAACAGAGTTCTCACAAGGGGTCGTCATAATAATTTTTAGAAAATTAATTAAATTAATGTTTAGGTGTTAAAAGCTAGTTTATAATTGAATATTGATCATGCAACATGGAAATAACAAATAATAATAATTAGTTGTCGTTAATGAGCTAATTATTATGTTCAATGATTTTCATTGCAGGGCGAATTTCCACACCCTAGGTATGCCTGCACAAAGCCAAGGCACCCAGGCACCCATGGGGCTGTCATGTGCTGGGAACGCTAGGGTGCTTGCATAGTAGGGGTGCTCGTCCGAAAATTTGGTGGGTCAAACAGACTTGGAAAGGGGTTCCCGAAGAAAAAATTTAAGGTCGACCCATGCATTCCCATGAAAAAAGTTTCCAAAAAGGGGCCTTGTAATGATTTTTAGAAAATTAACTAAATTAATGTTTGGGTGTTAAAATATGGTTTATAATTGATTGATCATGTAGAATGGTACTAAAAAATGATAATATTTTATTGTCATTGATGAGCTAATGATTTGTGTTCACTAATTTTCAGAAGAAGGTGAATGCTAGTGCCTTGGGCATGCCCACACTATGGCAAGGCCCCCATGCGCGCATGGGGGCATCGCATGCTCGCTGGTATGCTAGGGTGCCCACTCGATAGGAGCGTTCGTGCGACGAGTTGGTGGGTAGACCCGACTCGGAAAGGGGAGCACATGGGGGCATCGTGTGCTCACTAGTATGCTAGGGTGCCTGCTCGATAGGAGCATTCGTGCGACGAGCTGGTGGGTAGACCTGACTCGGAAAGGGGCGCATGCACAAAAGAATTAGTGTAAAACCTTGACTGCCCATGAATAGATTTCCCACAAGGGGTCTCATAATGATTTTTATAAAATTGAATAAATTAATGTTTAGGTGTTAAAATTTGGTTTATAATTTTTTGATCATGAAACATGGAAATAAAAAATGAAAATATTTTGTTGTCATTGATGAGCTAATGATATTTGTTCCCTTATTTGCACAACAGGGAAAACTCCCATGCCTTGGGCGCACATGCACGAAGGCAGGGCTCCTAGGATACCATGGGGGCGTTATGTGTTGGGAATGCCAGGGCGCATGCTCATACGATGATTTGGTGGGTTAGACCAACTTGGAAAGGCGCGCATGCACAAATGAAGTAATTTCGGCCCATGAATGCCCATGAATAGAGTTCCCACAAGGGGGTCTCATAATTATTTTTTTAAAATTAACTAAATTAACATTTAGGTGTTAAAAGTCAGTTTATAATTGAATATTCATCATGTAGCATGGAAATAACAAATGATAATATTTTGTTTTCATTGATGAGCTAATGATTTGTGTTTAGTGATTTTCACAACATGGTGAAAGCTCGTGCCCTTGGAGCGCCCACACAAAGGAGGCGCGCTCGGGCACCCATGGGGCATTGCGTGTTGGGAGTGCCAGGGTGCCCATGCAATGATTTAGTGGGTCATCTTGACTTGGCATGGGGCACCTACACAAAAGAAGTAATATCAACCCATGACTATCTATGACTTGAGAATAGGGCCAATGTTGAAATTTTTTCAGTTTGTGCCTGTATGCATTGAAATTTGGTATGGTTATGGGAGATGAATGCATTGATGATATGAGAGGGTTTTAATAATCCAATATAACTCACAAAAATAATTCTAAAATAAAACGATAAAATTATAACATATATATATGTCAAGGAGATGAAATTATTTATTATTATTTGCTAGTTGTAGGCTTATAATGCACTTCATAGTGTAGAGGTTGATAAAATTCATTACCCTTCCATTTGAGAAAACTTCTTACTCTTCATCATCATCACCATCATCTGTGTACCAGGCAAGATGGGCGACATGTGAACTAGGCAACACAATGGTCATAAAGACTTGGCTTATTCTAATCATAATATAACCGATTTAACAACTCATTTTTTACTAATATACCCTTATAATTCATAAAAAAATGTAAGCATAAATATAATCAATTAAATAGCCATAAATAATGAACACATAAATTTGGGAGGAAACTCACCATAGAAAGACTATAAGACTTATCCTATTAATCACAAAATACTTTTCAATCCATGGTTCTCCATTATTTTATCACAAATTCATGTTCCTTATTTTGAAATGATATAATATAATGACAATGAAATAATAAATGAATTTCTTTCACTAATGCATATTCCTTACTTATAGGTAGAGGGTAGGTTGATAAAATGAACCTTGGTCATTAGATGAGGAACTGCTGGACATAGTCAATCATGATCCCTCTTTCGATGTTAATCTAACCAAAGTTATAATGATTGAAAGTAGGGTGGGTTTTATATAACCAACACTGAGTATATATGGCCTAGTGTGCACCACATTGTACGAATTTTAGTAGAAGCTAATAAGTTCACAAAAACCACAATTTTAGCAGAAGCAATGAGATCACCATATCTACATACAATGTACCCTAATAATGTACTAAAAGGAATCCAAAATATGCACTCAAATTGAAATAAATACGTGACAATGAATATTTTTCAAACATAAGCCCCAACGAATATATGGTATTTGTGTATGTTGTACATTTTCCAAGCTTCTATATAGACCTCCAAAAACTTGTGAATGTATTATTTGAAGGCTACAACGAATATCTTAAAAAACATTGTAGGGGCGTACTTAAGTCCAAAATGCATGACATTGTCTAAACCCAATTTTGTAGCAAAAATTGTCTTTGTTTCCCTACTAAAAAATAGTCAAGCACCTAAACATTGAATGTGATCAAGAAAGTGTCATGGACAAGAAACTGTGATCAAGAAAGTGTCGTCCACTCTTAATATTGTAGAAAACAAATATTTCCGTAAATAACATCTTGTATATTTCATCCTTTAAGTTCTTCCTCACTTGAGAACACATCTTCTAGGACCACCTCTTGATAAGTTTGAAATTTGGTTCAACTTGATTTTCCTCTCCCCTAACTCTCTTTTGATTCCATTCATCTCTATAAACTCTATGGAAATATTCTCATATTCTCTAAGAAAGGTTCCAACTTATGAAATAATATTCACATCCTAGTAATCTCCCATTGAGATTATATTGGATTTATTTGTAGTACCAAATTTCATTTTCTTATATTTATAGATGCTTGATAGATTTAATCACCTTCATTATCCCCAACCTGGTAGTGCAACTCCTCACACTATCCTATAACCATATAAAAATATCACCTAATCACCTAATCATATATAGATATTATATATTATATAATAGGTTATATAATGAAATGGAAAATTAATATTATAACATTAAGAATAAAAAAGACCAGGTTAAAACAGAGCGAGCAAGGAATTTGAGTAGGGCCAATGACATCCGTTAAGTGGGAACGAGGGCAGGGAATCCAAGAAGGGTCGAGGGAATTCATTAAGTGGGAACAAGAGAAGGGCCAAGGGAATTCGTTAAGTGGAAACAAGGGAATTCATTAAGTGGGAACCAGGGTGTTCAATAAGTAGGCACAAAGGAATTTCATAAGTGGGAATGACTGCATTAGAGAAGGGCCGAGGGAATTCAACAAGTGGCAACGAGGGCATTCGATCACGACACAAGGGAATTTGATAAGTGGGCATGAGGGAATTCTAGCAGGTGTGAACAAGTCATGAAATGTTAATTCCAAAGGTTCACGGGAACAAAAATATGGCGGTAATCTCAAAACCATTTGCACCATAAAGTATGGCCACATATTTTAAAACGAAACCTGTAATGAAATTTTTGATTGCACATGGTAACTATTTATTTAATGGTTTAATGTTAGTATGGAATTAAGCTTGAAACCATTTTCACTATGGTCACATATTTTAAAACGAAACCTATAATGAAAATTTCAATTGCGCATTGTAGCTGTTTGTTTAAAGGTTTAATGTCACTCAAATAATGAAGAGCAAGCATACTTATTTTTGCATCTTGTTTTTGAATCCAAGTGTTAATATCAGTATCCTTCCCTCTATTTAGGGCTTCCCATTTTCACTGGCTAGTGGGTTTGTACCACACACCCTCGTTTCATCCGATCTAGCAAGGAGTAAGACCAACTTCCATGCCCTCAAGAAACTGATAATGAATAACAAGGGGTGAAACAGTTTACCGCATCGGGGTTAATTATGTATATAAAACATAGAAAAAATTGTATTGGTGATAAGCTTCATTCCTTATGGTATGGAAAGTCATGAGGTAAGTCAATCTTGATCCAATGGTAGTCCTGGTTTGTTAGGAAAATTTTTAAGGTATGTCTCTAGGCTATGATCTACAAGCTCTGTCAATATCCTCAAGTCCAATAAAATATAAAATAGCAAGGATTCACAAGCCAGAACTGCTAGCTTTGGGTTAATATATCATTATAGAACATGCCTATAAGGTCTTTTGTTCAAGTCGGCCTATATCCTCTCTTAGGCACCTTCTTCTACCTAGCGCATAGAACTATATATATGCATTTGTCCCTCCAGTATATCCATAAGATTCCTTTCAAACATGCCTTACGATGATTTCTATTTCCCTTCTAATGATGATGATATCTTGTTTCACAAGCTTTATACTTCCTATAACACTGTCTGCAGTAGAAGCTTCCAAGATGCTAAGTCAAGAAGCTCCACTCAAGGTGATAGACTGATCCTCTTCTTGAGTTGAGGTCAATGTTTTGTAGTTTCTCAACACTTACATATAATTTATCCTTTTTTCTAACTTTAACAATATGTCTAGTCCCTTGAGATATTTGTAGTGTTCTATTGCAATTTTTTCCTTTTAGGGCTTTCAATAGTCCCAAAAGGATGCAAAATTGATCTTCCTTCAAAGTGTCACAACTCGATGGAGTGATAGGTTTATATTTGGAAATAATTATATAAATATCAGAATTTTTGAAGATAATTGCGGTCCTTTAGGGTGAATGAGCTTTTGATCAGGCCTTCCAAATTATCCAACAATACCTCTATATAGTTTGGTCCTGGTCCTTCTTAAAAGTAGTTTCCTTGCTACCTATTAGGAATATCTCTAGTCCACAGAAGATGAGTTTAACTAGTAACTTGATCACATTCACAAAATTGCACAAAATCTTATGATTTTAATATCTTTGAAATGTGTTTCAAGAACTTTGAATTTGAGCACAAGTATTCAATATTTCTCCTAGTATTCTTAGCCTCGTGATGATTCAAACTCTCCAGGTTTGTATTGTTTATAAGATGTGTTGATCTCCTTACTGAATTTGAAGATGATAGATCTCTTGTGTGTCTGTTGCAATCATCAAAACATCTATTCTTCTCAATGACATGTCGATGTATCACTAGTTCAATTTCATTTCTGAGATGAGTAGCCTGTGATTGCAACTCTGTGATCTTGATCTCAGAAAAACATGCCTTTCTTCTCCAATATTGCATATGTTTTTCTAAATACAATAATAAAAAAGGGTCATTATTGTGAAATGATTTCTGTTCTGGTATCCTCTAATGTGGTTCCTTTGACACCCTTTAGTATCCTATGCTTTGGCATCTTCTAAATTATCGTAGATCTAATATTTTAATGCATTTCACATGTAAGAGGTATAGAATTGAATATTATCTAGAATTTAAAAGGTTTGGCATCCGAAATAACTCTATCTCACATTTGTCATCTATGCATAATAGACACTAGATACACAACTTTGGCATCCTATAATTAGAAAGGGATCAAAATTGTATCTACTCTAAATTACATAATGCAAGCTATGTAACATGCCACTTTCATAACGCTAATGCTCTAGCCCACTTTAATGCCACCACTGTCATAACTCTATCACTCAGCTCTCCCTATCATAACATTTTGATGGTTAGTACCATGATGGGTGCCAAACTATGTAATGGATCTTTCCAAGATAAAATACGCTTGATATCCCTTTAAACATCAATTTATCATTCAATTCTCATTTTCTTTTGCATCTTCTCACTTTGTGTGGAGGCAACATCTCTTCTTTGGTTTTTCTTCATGTTAATCCTCCTGCTTGGAGGCACCATGTTCACTAGTCTGTATGTTTTTTTAATGTATTTTATTTTTTATTTATTCAAATTTCTCTTAGGTCCAGCTTGTAACTTGTTATTAGGTCAAATTTACAACTTCTTTGGAGGCACCATGATCTCTCTCTCTCATTTTTTGTCTTACATGGCTTTTTGGGCATAACATGTTGTTGGCATTTAATGAAAATTATTAGAGAAATGTAATCCATGTAAATTACATTGTATTTTGCATATAATTATTTCATATACATCATATATAGTAGAGTGTATCAATGACGTTCACAGTCAACTAAAGGGAAATTTCATAAGCAAGTGCTTGAAGCTTCACTCGGTAGTGATTCTAATTTCTATAGTCACTCTCCACATAATTTTTGGTAGACTAAAAGGTTTTGAGCTTTGAAATTGCTATTATTATTACTTCTTTGATTATTGTAGTAGTCTCATCATGCCAACAAAACCAAAATTTATAGGAAAATTTTTCCCTTCATTACACTATGTTAGGTCCCTATATTACTAGTATAGTCCCTTATTGTTGTTAGTGTAACCCCCTTATTGTTATTATTGTACCCTTGTAACCCCCATATTGTTATTATTGTGCCCTTAAATTATTATTGTTAGGTCGGCTAGGATTACATTGTGGCCCTAATAAGATTACATTATGGCCCCATGGAATCCTATATATAGAAAGGAGGTTTTGTAATTTGAATCATCCAAGAATTGTTCATTCATGTAATGCATTGGAGGTTTCCCCCTTGAAGTGGCTTATTTCCAAGGCATTGATATCTCTTTTCTTCTCTTTTTGGAGCTGGTTTCACAACATTTGGAATCAGAGCTTTGAGATTCTAGGGTTTCGCTGCTCCAAACAAGTCAACGTGGCATTTTCGCTTTTTTCTATGAAGGTTGAGAATCCGAAATTTTTAGAGTGCGAAGCCAAAAGCATGAGGAACATCATCAAAAAATTTCAGAGCTTGGTTCGCAATATTTTCAGGGATATGATCTGTGCAAGTTATCTCATTTTGCAAGCTCCTGAATTTAACCTAAACAGGTCATCGTGGTATTTTCGTAATAAATTTATTTCTACGAAGGTTCATAAGCTAAAAATTTTAGAGTGCGAAGCCACAATCTTGAGGAACATCATAAATAAATTTCAGATATTGGTTAACAATATTTTCGGATATATGATCTGTGGAAGTTAGGGCTTTTTGAGTCTTCTAAATTTCATCTCAAAAAGGTGATCGTGGGAAAATCTTCATAGCTCTCTCTCTGAGCATCGAATTGGAATGATGTAAGAAGTGGCCACAAGTGCACGGACTGTAGTTTTCAGTCTATCAATTTCAGAGCCAAAGGAGGAAAACAGTGAGATGTGGCAATTCATACAAGTTCTCTCTACTGAACCAATCCAAAATTGGGTCATTGTGGGAGATTGGACATAAATTTGTCTTGAAGAATCCAAATCAGATTATACCTATGGAATTTTAACTTCAGAGGGCTACTACAGGGCTGAATTTCAGATATTGAGGATCCGCAATTATAGAGATAATTCAATTTCAATATCGAGCTCCTCAAAAGCAAGTAAAAGGTGTGTATTTTTTTCCCGAATTGCATAAGTCTTATTTGAAGAAACAAGTTGAATTGCTTTCAAGGGCATATTGTAAGATATATATCAATATTGGATTCTAAAATGCCCCCTAAAAATAATTCAACACCCGTTAAGCCTTTAGAAAGCTCTACTATGACTCATGAAGATGAAGAATTCCAACATGACATATCAAAATTACAAGAGCAAGTGCAACAAATTTCACTCTCGCAAAGAGCAACAAAAAATGACATGGAAGTTTTTAAGAAAGGCGTGGAAACTAAGATGGATGGTTTGAAGAAATGTCGAGATTGAAACAAGATGATGAGCTTAGTGGAAAGAATTCGCCTTCACTAAGTGGGCCCAAAGGCTATTTTTGGCGCAAAGTCTATTTTTAGACATGTCAATGATATTCTATGAGTTGCAGGATGATATTTATGGATGGTTGGTCAAGTTGGAAAAAATAGATGGAATTCTATTTTTAGACATATTGGGTGGAATATATTTTTAGATTGCCAGTCTAAAAATAGATATGTCGAATATTATTAGCTCTTAATAATATTTGGACTATAAACATTATCTTATTCTCTTGGAGCACTTCAATTAAGTGCACAGATGTAGCACAAGAGCTGACAGAAGGAATTATGCTATTCCTTAGGGTTAAGTGGAGCTATTTCATGGAGACTTTAGTTACAACTCATGTGATAAAGTTTGGTGGAGTTGATTGAGGAAGTTAATGGAGTTGTGTTCAGTTTAACTGAGTTAAACATAGTTGAGCTAGTTGTATCTAGTCTAACTGATTGATACACTAGTGAGAGCGGTGTGAATTAATTATTAATTAATTCACTAATTATAAAATCATTAATCAACTAAAGAATACATCAGTTAACTTCAGTGCATGGACAGTTTCATTGAAGACCAGTGAAGAGGTAGGTGAAAGAGCAATGTGACTATCAGTTGTGACTATATTGGTGCATGAGTTTTCACCACACATTGATGGAGAGGCCAATGAGGATCACGCAGTACAAGCCAGGTGGTTCAAATTTAATTATGAGCCATTCTTTAGCAGTGATTGCGCAGTAGAGGTAGGCTATCAGGTGGCAGAGATTGGAGCATGTGATTTGCTAGATCGAGCCTGATTAGTGTGTAGAAATTGGAGATTGTACTGAGAGCTTGTGAGGAGCTTTGTATGATGATTGTTACATGATCTCTATGACATATAATATAAATATAGTTGGGGGTTTTCAGCTTTAATATTTCCCATAAAATACTATGTTCATATGTGTGATTGTTTATGGTTTTAATGTGCGCATGCGATTGTTTTTATTTCCGCAATTAATGATCAATGGTAGAAGAGATTATGTATTGTGCATGAAGTTAAAATAGTGTATGATTAGGAGAATATCGGTGTATAACATATCAGTTATCAAATTTCTACATGGTATCGGAGTGATATTGATCATTGGAGAAATTGGAAAACATTGAAGCGGTTGAGTTTTGAGCTGGTGGAATTCGAATTTGCAGCAATGTTTTCTTGGTGTCAAAGTTGAGATGTTTTTCAATGGATTGTGATTGGAGTATTCCCTTGAGGGCAGCTCAAATTATATTGCATGGAAGGACAGGATGGAGGCGGTTCCGGATGACAATGGGTTGAAGGAGTTCATAGATGCAGAAATTCCAAAACCTGCTTCTAGCGATGTTGTCGTACTTGACGCATGGCAAAAGAAGACAACAAAGTGTCGAAGGATTCTGTTGGAAGGTGTGAAGGATCACATAGTGTCTAGAATTCATGGTAAAGCTTCTCCATTCTTGATGTGGAAAGCTTTGACAGATTTATTTCAAATCAAGAGCGACTAGAGGAAGTTGGCGCTCAAGGATAAACTCAGGAACATAAAAATGGTGAAAGGCGACAATATGCAAAAGTACCTCACGAAGTTCATCCAATGCAGGGATGAGCTGGGAAGTGTGGGGGTTACTGTTGATGACCAGGAATTAGTGAGATTGGGTCTCCTTGGGCTTCCGAAGAGTTGGCATTCCTATCAGGACTCTGTCAATGGTCGGGAGAAATTGCTAGGATGGGAGCGACTTTGGTCGGATTTTGTGCAAGAGGAGATAAGGCGAAGTACCAGGGACGGATCTTCATCAAAGAACTCAGATGAAGAAAATTGCGCTTTGGCTACCAAAGCAAGAAAGGGGAAGAGCAAGAATAATTCTTCTCAATCCGATGCGAAAGGCAAGAAGCAGGACATGTCCAAGGTGAAGTGCTTTCACTGTCACCAACACAGACATTACGCCACTAATTGTCTACATAAGAAGAAAAATAATAAGGTTGTTGGATCTGTAGCTAGAGAGGCCTTAGCATCATAGTTTGAGCTGGATTTTTCATTGATCGCATGCTTGGTCTCAAGTGTGATGGGTTCAGTGTGGTTTCTTGACAGTGGTGCATCTTTTCATATGACCAGAGACAAATATTTGTTTACTGATATGGATGAGAAAGATCTTGGGGTGCACATTGAGATGGGCGATGATGGTAGATACAGTGTGACCGGTATCGGTACCATTTCCTTTGAGAGGGAGTCTGGTAAACCCTTCGTATTGAAGGAAGTGATGCATGTTCCAGGATTGAAGAAGAATATTATCTCTGTGGTGATGTTAGAAGACAAGGGATATGATGTTGTATTTAGCGAGGGAAAGGCTTTCCTGCGCAGTAAGGCAACTGGAAAAACCTGGAGGATAGGGGTTCGAGTTAAGAACCTTTATCAGTTGCAGGTATATGGCTGCGCAGCAATGGCAGGAAAGGAAGAAGGAGTGGTGAGTCGAGATTATAACGAGTTGTGGCACAAGAGATTGGGGCACCTTCACCATGGAGCTTTGAAAATTTTGTAGTAGATTTCTACCGAGCTTCCCAAAGGTACACTTGCACAGTCAGATCAGTGCAATGGATGTACTTTGGGAAAATTTGTGAAATCCACCTTTCACGAGAAGGATAGTCACACCACGACGATCCTTGAGGGAATTCACACAGACGTGTGTGGACCTTTCTCAGTAGCTTTGACATGAAAACATAGGTACTATGTGATATTTGTTGATGATTTTTCTCGTAAGTGTTGGATCTTCTTCATGCAGAAGAAGAGCGAGACATACTCAAGGTTCTGTGAGTTCAAGGCACTGGTTGAGAAAGAATCTGGTAAGTAGGTGAAGGCTCTTAGGAGCAAAAATGGTGGTGAATTCATCTCTGGCGAATTCAAGGACTTTTGCAGCGTAGAAGGAATTCGAAGAAAGCTCATAGGGCCTCATAATCCATAGCAAAATGGGGTTGCTGAGCGAAAGAATAGAACGATCGTGGGTGCTGCACGGGCGATGTTGCATGATCAGGGCCTTCCCATACACTTGTGGGCTGAGGCATACAACACTCTAGTTTATGTGCAAAACCGTTGTCCTCATAGGATACTTGGCATAAGTACACCCGAGGAGGCATTTTCTGGTAAGAAGCCTGATATTTCCCATTTGAGGATTTTTGGTTCACCTGTTTACATTCATGTGACGAAGGATGCCAGGAAGAAGCTAGAGCCGACTGCAAAGGTTGGGATATTTTTGGGGTACACTGATACACCCCACAACTATCGTGTGTATTTTCTAGACAGTCGCAAGACTGTTGTGCGACGGGATATCAAATTTCATGAGGAGAAAGCCATGAAGTGTTCGCTTCAGAGGGAGCCACACTTGCATGTAGATGAGGAGCTATTAGTTCCTAAGGATGAGCCTCAGGATGTGTATCAGCCACAAGAGGAGGTTCATGGAGTGGAAGAGACCACTCATGCAGTGCCAACCATCAGGGGGCGGAAGCGCACAAAAGAAGCTGAGCGACTGGCTCAAGATGTAGAGAGGATTGTAGGAGCACCTACATCATAGCGCAGACAGAGACAGTCACCTGACTGGTATACTAGATACATGGCTCTGATGAGAAAGTGTATTGTGACAAAGCCATCCTCTTTCGAGGAAGCTGTGGAGGATCCCGCATGGGTAGATGCCATGGTGGAAGAGTATGTTTCGATTGTCAGAAAAAATTCATGGGAGATTTTCCTAAGGCTGGAAGGGAAATCAGTGGCAGGTTCGAGATGGATCTACAAAGTGAAGCAAGCAGTTGATGGGAGTGTGGAGAAGTACAAGGCAAGATTTGTTGCCCGAGGCTTCTCACAGATTGAGGGGATCGATTATGAGGAAACCTTTGCATGATTCTTGCTCTCTCAGCGCAGATGGGGTGGCACATTCATCAGATGGATGTGAAGATTGTGTTCCTCAACGGAGTGATTGAGGAGGAGGTGTACATAGAGAAGCCCGAAGGTTTCTAGATCTTCAGCAGCGAGTCGCATGTGTGCAGGCTCAAGATAGCACTGTATGGGTTGAAACAAGCACCTCGTGCTTGGTACACATGGATAGAAAGTTATTTCACCAGACTTGGATTCTCCAAGAGTGAGGTGGATCCTAACCTATACCAGATTGTGGTGGAGGGTAAGTTGCTGATCATTGTACTTTATGTAGATGATTTGATTTTTACGGGTGATGAATTATTGATACTCTCATGCAAGGATTATCTTGCAAAGGAGTTTCAGATGAAGGAATTGGGCCTCCTTCATTATTTCCTGGGATTGGATATTTGGCAGCACAGTGATGGACTATTATTTTCTCAAGGCAAGTATGCCCAAGAGATACTAGAGAAGTTCAACATGCATGGCTGCAAGCCAGTTGATACTCCTCTTCCTTGTGGTTGGAGGAACGAGGATGCTACATCAACAAATGTAGTGGATGCCACTATTTATCGATAGTTGGTGGGGTTTCTTATTTATCTGGTCAATACACGACCCGACATATGTTATGCTGTTAACCAGCTTTCACAAGCTATGGTTAAGCCTACCAAGCTCTTTTGGAAGGTATGCAAGCATGTATTAAGATATCTCAGAGGCACATCAGGATATGGATTATGGTACAAACAGTCAGATGAGGTGAAGCTATGTGGCTTCACGAATGCAGATTGGGCAGGGAGCCCAACAGATAGAAAGAGCACATCTAGAGGGATTTTCAGTATTAGGTCGACAACAGTTTCTTGGTACAACAGGAAGCAGAGATCCGTGGCACTCAGATTAGCAGAGGCTGAGTATATGGCAGTGAGTTTGGCTGCATGCGAGGCTATATGGATGAGGAAGATCTTGGTCGGGTAGTTCGGTTCACACTTAGATCCTACTGTGATATATTGTGATAATCAGAGTTGCATCAAAATCTCGGTTAATCTAGTATTTCATGATAGATATAAACACTGACATCTGGTATCATCATATCAGAGATTGTGTGCATCGGAAGATCATGTTACTTTCATACATTCCCACAGAGGATCAGGATGTTGATATCTTGACGAAGGTGCTCATGAGGAGAAAATTCGAATACCACAAAGGCAGGATTGGGGTGGCAGCTAATCCCTATCTTGTTGAGAGGGAGTGTTGATATTGCAACAAGATGATGAGCTTAGTGGAAAGAAGTCGCCTTCACTAAGTGGGCCCGCAGGCTATTTTTGGCGCAAAGTCTATTTTTAGACATGTTGATCATATTCTATGGGTTGTAGGATGATATTTATGGATCGTTGGTCAATTTGGGAAAAGTAGATGGATTTATATTTTTAGACATATTGGGAAGAATCTATTTTTAGATTGCCAGTCTAAAAATAGATATGTCGAATATTATTAGCTCTTAATAATATTTGGACTATAAACATTATCTTATTCTCTTGGAGCACTTTAGTTAAGTGCACAGATGTGGCACAGGAGCTGACAGAAGGAATTACGCTATTCCTGAGGGTTAAGTGGAGCTATTTCATGGAAAATTCAGTTAGAACTCATGTGAGAAAGTTTGGTGGAGTTGATTAAGGAAGTTAATGGAGTTATGTTCAGTTTAACTGAGTTAAACATAGTTGAGCTAGTTGTATCTAGTCTAACTGATTGATACACTAGTGAGAGTGGTATGAATTAATTATTAATTAATTCACTAATTATAAACTCATTAATCAACTAAATAATACATCAGTTAACTTCAGTGCATGGACAGTTTCAGTGAAGACCAGTGAAGAGGTAGGTGAAAGAGAAGTGTGACTATCAGTTGTGACTATACTGGTGCATGAGTTTGCACCACACATTGATGGAGAGGCCAATGAGGATTGCACAGTACAAGCCATGTGGTTTGAAGTTAATTATGAGCCATTCTTCAGCAGTGATTGTGCAGTAGAGGCAGGCTATCAGGTGGCAGAGATTGGAACATGTGATTTGCTAGATTGAGCCTCATTAGTGTGTAGCAATTAGAGATTGTACTGAGAGCTTGTGAGGAGCTTTGTATGATGATTGTTACATGATCTCTATGAAATATAATATACAGATAGTTGGGGGTTTTCAGCTTTAAGCTTTCCCAAAAAATACCGTGTTCATATGTTTGATTGTTTATGGTTTTAATGTGCACATGCGATTGTTTTTATTTCCGCAATTAATGATCAATGGTAGAAGAGATTCTGTATTGTGCATGAAGTTAAAATATTGTATGATTAGGAGAATCTCGGTGTATAACATATCAGTTATCAAATTTCTACATGGTATCGGAGTGATATTGATCATTGGAGCATTTGCAAAACATTGAAGCGGTTGAGTTTTGAGCTGGTGGAATTCGAATTTGCAGTAGTGTTTTCTTGGTGTCAAAGTTGAGATGTTTTTCAATTGATTTTGATTGGAGTATTCCCTTGAGGGCAGCTAGAATTATATTGCATGGAAGGAAAGGATGGAGGCAGTGCTAGATGACAATGGGTTGAAGGAGTTCATAGATGTTGAAATTCCAAAACCTGCTTCTAGCGATGCTGTCATACTTGATACACGGAAAAAGAAGACAAAAAAGTGTCGAAGGATTCTGTTGGAAGGTTTGAAGGATCACATAGTGTCCAGAATTCATGGTAAAGCTTCTCCATTCTTGATGTGGAAATCTTTGACAGATTTATTTCAAATCAAGAGCGACCAGAGGAAGTTGGCGCTCAAGGATAAACTCAGGAACATAAAAATGGAGAAAGGCGACAGTATGTCCAAGTACCTCACGAAGTTCATCCAATGTAGGGATGAGCTGGGAAGTGTGGGGGTTACTGTTGATGACGAGGAATTGGTGAGATTGGGTCTCCTTGGGCTTCCTAAGAGTTGGCATTCCTATCAGGACTTTGTCAATGGTCGGGAGAAATTGCCAGGATGGGAGCGACTTTGGTCGGATCTTGTGCAAAAGAAGATAAGGCGAAGTACCAGGGACAGATCTTCATCAAAGAACTCAGATGAAGAAAATTGTTCTTTGGCTACCAAAGCAAGAAAGGGAAAGAGCAAGAAGAATTCTTCTCAATCCAGTGCGAAAGGCAAGAAGCAGGACATGTCCAAGGTGAAGTGCTTTCACTGTCACCAACACGGACATTACGCCACTAATTGTCCACAGAAGAATAAAAATAATCAGGTTGCAATTACGCATGCTTGGTCTCAAGTGTGATGGGTTTAGTGTGGTTTCTTGACAATGGTGTGTCTTTTCATATGACCGGAGACAAAGATTTGTTTACTGATATGGATGAGAAATATCTTGGAGTGCACATCGAGATGGGCGATGATGGTAGATTCAGTGAAACCGGTATCGGTACCATTTTTTTTGAGAGGGAGTCTGGTAAACCCTTCGTATTCAAGGAAGTGATGCATGTTCCAGGATTGAAGAAGAATCTTATCTCTATGGTGATGTTAGAAGACAAGGGATATGATGTTGTCTTTAGCGAGGGAAAGGCATTCCTGCACAGTAAGGCAACTGGAAAAACCCGGAGGATAGGGGTTCGAGTTAAGGACTTTTATCAGTTGCAGGTAGATGGCTGCGCAACAATGGAAGGCAAGGCAGAAGGAGTGGTGAGCCGAGATGATGGTGAGCTGTGGCACAGAAGATTGGGCCACCTTCACCATGGAGCTTTGAAAATTTTGCAGTAGATTTCTACCGAGCTTCCCAAACGTACACTTGTGCAGCCAGATCAGTGCAAGGGATGTACTTTGGGACAATTTGTGAAAGCCACCTTTCATGAGAAGGATAGTCGCACCATGACGATCCTTGAGAGAATTCACACAGACTTGTGTGGACCTTTCTCAGTAGCTTTGACAGGAAAGCACATTCACTATGTGATATTTGTTGATGATTTTTCTCGTAAGTGCTAGATCTTCTTCATGCAAAAGAAGAGAGAGACATACTCAAAGTTCTGTGAGTTCAAGGCACTGGTTGAGAAAGAATCTGGGAAGCAGGTGAAGGCTCTTAGGAGTGTGTTGACGGGAAAATTTGTCCGGCCAACAGTAGGGGATCTCCCCGGTAGAAAGTCCCAATTAGACCTTGAACCGTTTGGAGTAGGGATCCCGTCCGGGGTGTGGGTCCGGCTACCACTTAAGACGACTTCCCTTCGGTCTCAAAATAACCTGTTTGAACCTGCGGACATACACTTATTCACATGATACAGAATACAGGATTGATGTATTAAACACGAATCAAACACTATGCGTAGCAAGATTATAGATAAAGCACGTGCACCTCAAGAGATGTCATTAGCAACACATCTTTTGGGGGTAATGCTTATAAGGTAGTCTGATCACAAAAGAAATAGTTCTTAATGATAAGATACCTCTTTACTTCCTGAAAGATAAAACGAAATGCTAACAAAATAGTTCATTAACATTCATTAATAGAACAGATGATAAAATGAACATCATTGATACAACACAGATAGCCATGACGCATAAATGATGACATGAAGAGTGCGGCTTCATTAATCATAGGATGTTCTGAAACTGTACAAGGAATACACACAGTGTTCGCACAGCAAAACACATCATAACCATAGGGTGTTTTAACAAGAATCTATATTCATATGCTCAAGTGTATAATCTTTCAATACAATGCCATGTAGCTCTTGAGTTTACAAAAAAGAAAAGCCCTATTACAAGTTCCCGAAGGAAGTATTTATAGGGCAAAGCTTGCCCTCTGGGGTCCCTGACTTTTCAGCTTCTCGACGGTTGGGATTCCTTGCGACCCAGTATTTTTTGCGACCTGCGACCTTGGGCAGTTGTGAAACCTCGCGACCTTGGAGATGTGCGACCTTGCGACCTCCTTGAATTTGCGACCTGCGACCTTGGGCAGATGTTGTGACCTGCAACCTTGGGCTAGTTGTGTGACCTCGCGACCTTGGAGATGTGCGACCTTGCGACCTCCTTGAATTTGCGACCTGCGACCTTGGGCAGTTGTGCGACCTCGCGACCTTGGAGATGTGAGACCTTGCGACCTCCTTGGATTTGCGACCTCGCGACCTAGGCAGATGTGCGAACTTGAGACCTCATTGGATTTGCGACCTGTGACCTCATTGGATTTGCGACCTGTGACCTCGGCAGATGTTGCGACCTGCGACCTTGGGCAGTTGTGCGACCTCGTGACCTTCGAGATGTGCGACCTTGCGACCTCCTTGAATTTGCGACCTGCGACCTTGGGCAGTCGTGCGACCTCGCGACCTTGACATATGTGCGACCTTGCGACCTCCTTGTATTTGCGACCTCGCGACCTCGTTGAATTTGCGACCTCACGACCTCGTTGAATTTTCGACCTGCGACCTTGGTAAACTTGCGACCTGCGACCTGCGACCTCAGCAGATTTGCGACCTGCGACCTTGGGCAGATCAGTGAGTTCCTTGGAGCTTCGCCAGCATCTACTTGTTTTGAAAATGGTTTCCTTGTTTGCTGGGGAAAACCTTGGCTCTTATGTGCAAACAGAGAGGTTCTTCCCTTTGGGGTTCCTGAATTTTCCGCTTCCCGACGGTTGGACTTCCTTGCGACCCAATATTTTTGTGACCTGCGACCTGAGCCGTTGTTGCGACCTGCGACCTAGTCGCTGGGTCGCTGGGTCGCGCCGTCGGGAATTTACCAAGGGGTGCGACTTCGCGACCTGGCGACCTCCGCGACTTGCGACCCGGGGCAATGTGCGACCTTGCGACCTCCTGGGATTTGCGACCTGCGACCTCGACGGATGTTGCGACCTACGACCTCGGCAGATGTTGCGACCTGCGACCTTGGGCAGTCGTGCGACCTCGCGACCTTGATAGATGTGCGACCTTGCGACCTCCTTGTATTTGCGACCTCGCGACCTCGTTGAATTTGCGACCTCGCGACCTCGTTGAATTTGCGACCTGCGACCTTGGTAAACTTGCGACCTGCGACTTAGGAAAATTTGCGACCTGCGACCTGTGACCTCAGCAGATTGGCGACCTGCGACCTAAGAAGATTTGCAACCTGTGACCTCAGCAGATTTGCGACCTGCGACCTCAGCAGATTTGCGACCTGCGACCTCAGCAGATTTGCGACCTGCGACCTTGGGCAAATCAGTGAGTTCCTTGGAGTTTCGCCAGCATCTACTTGTTTTTAAAATGGTCTCCTTGTTTGCTGGGGAAAACCTTGGCTCTTATGTGCAAACAGAGAGGTTCTTCCTGCAATAAAATAACCCAGGTTACATGTCTTCATGATTTGAATAATAATAATAATGGGGCAACATTAATTAATTGCACAAAAAACGATGACTTTAGACCCCTGTGTGGAATATTACAACATCATAATTACTCTTCAATAATGATGACCACAGATGAAACACATGAAATTAACAAGCTTAAGAGAAGTGTTCAAGCAACATGCTTAATGACCTACAGCAGGACGGCTTTTACTCGTCAATACACAAAAGGTTTCTATTTAACATATGCATGGCAGCCTCGCTACACTTGGCGCGACTGTGACAAGAGTGTTCGGGCGCATGCTGGATGATCCTTCCCACATATGGTGTGATTGCAATGATGACATCGGATCATGATGGCGAGGCAACTCATGAGGGGTTGGGGATAGGTCGACGGGATGTAGATGATTGCAGGTCGGGTGGAAGACTTTAACGCCTAAGCGAGCAGAGGGGGAACCCAAAATTTTGGGTGGTGTTGTAGCGGCTACAACAAATGGCGAACCACTGGTAGAATCCAGCATCTCTGTTCATATCACAACAAAGGTCTGAGCCAAGATAGTGATGCAAGGGAATATTGAACAAGTTTCGCGGGTACCGCTTCGTATTACTCTGGCCCTTTATAGGTATGCCTAATCCTTGTGCCTCAACTAAGTCTCGTTAATCAGAAACACATCAAAGAGAAAGCTCACAGACGCCAGTATTTTGTTGACGATGTGAAGAGCAAGGCACTGGGTTTATTATTTTCAGAATTTTTTAAAGTAAGTTTCTGGTGTTGCTCCGCTGCCAGCAGGCCTGGACAGTACCCCGGCGGAGTCACTTCAAGAAATCACAAACGTTGCTCCGCTGCCAGCGAGCCTGGTCAGTACCCCGGCGGAGTCGTTGCATTACCTCTCTGCGCAGGAAGCCTTTCTCGATCCTTTACCCTTATTTGTTTCATGTGCTTACAACACTTATTTTCATGTGCTCATGGCACTTATTTTCATGTGCTCATGGCACTTATTTTTCATGGGCGGATGAGGGATCCCGACTTATTTTACGAGCAAGAGAGGTTGTTTCTTGTGTTACAGAAACTGAAAGATGTCCTGATTTGGGTTTGCCCTTGTGTCGAACCTTCACATCCCATCTACCACAATAGGTGAAGTGTGCAAAACAGATCATTAAGACGTCCAAGACTATGCTGGGCACAAGGCTTAGGCTACGGGTAGGGGTCATTTCAACTCATCAAGTCTCCTACAAACAACCGGCTCGTATCTCCCTAGATAATAAGTTTAGACTCATAGGCCTCTTGTTGATAATGCGACTTCGATGACTGGTCCTAAGAGAAAGCTGCCTCTTGAGATAGCCACCGCAACCTCACACAAAACAATGGGGTTATTGTTTCAGCCATCGGGGCAAAACAAGACTGCAAGGTGATAGGGTTGCAATGAGGGCTCATGAAGTGGCAGGCGATAAGACAAAAAAAATGATGTGAGGGAGAGAGAGTACGACGCAATGTAATATGCGAGGCTCAAGGTGCAATGCAACGCCGTGTGCGAGAACGATCAACCAGTTGTAAGTGCAACAACAAGCAACTGAAAAGGCATTGAAAGGAAAATAATTTTAACATTATGATGCCTAAAATATTAATCGTAAACAAAAACAACAAACACAATTTTAAACTATGAAGTAAAAATTTTGCAAGTAAACCTAATTAACTCTGAAACTAAAAATTTTTATTGCAGGTCCTAGCTAGCCTACACCTAAATCCTAGTTTAACCAATGATGCGGTTGGGTTATGTAAAATCATCTTTCCAGTGCAGCCACTGCATTAGTTTCTGTCCTGCAAGAACAACAATGATCAAGATCAGGGCTAGCATCCAAAAAATTGCAGTAGCAACAAAACTTACTTGAGGAGCAGGTGCCACGGTAAGATGATCAGAGATACTTACCAAAGAACATGCCAGAACATATTGTGCAAGCTGAATCCCATTCTTATCTTGGTAACCAACAATATGTTGTTGAAACTCAACATTATGGATAAATGACAAAAAATCATTCATGCATGATCCTGGATTTGAGGGGTGATGGGTAAGCCCATTTCTATTTGCAAGCACATTCACTAAATGGGGTCGGTTGAGTTGATCGACAATCTCATCCTGGTGTTGGGGACCATCAGTTTTATGGAATGGAAATACGCAAGTGCTAGGCGAATTATAGATGCATGCACATCCAAGTGTAGAAATTCTAGTTTCGAAAAATCTAGTCCGAGGTTGCTCCTGGGTTTGGTTAAGGGTATGGGGATCTGAATCCACGTTTAAAGGAGCCTGAAATTCCTCACTGCTTTGAACAAACTCTGGACCTTCGAGCAAGGGGCTTTCCAACTTTGACTGCTCGGCGAGATTAACAGGCAAATGGGCGTGATCATCAATTGTAGTGATTTGAAAGATGTCAGTGGGCTTTGTATCAATTTGGTCGAATGTTTGCGCATTGACAGATTGATAATCCAAAATGTCGGATTCTCCAGATTTGCCAGGATGGGGTGGATTCGATACGTTTATGCTGGAAGGAGCATGGTACTGGGGAATTGTCATTTCAGAAATGTTCGGCGGCAGTTGACGCGTTTCGATTTTCTGGTGGGTATTCGAATCTTCCCAAATCGGATCATCGAATTCAGGTGTCTTCGTATAGTCGGCAAAGGGATTTGAGTGACGGTCGTCAGCGGTATGATTGAATATGTTTTCAAATAAGGAGTGATCGCTGCAACCATGTATTTGATCGAATTGGGTACCTGAGATGTCAGGCTCCCCGAGCGTTACCAACTGGGATGGATCAATAGAGGGAACATCTTGGAGTTGTTCAGACGGGGAATCGCTCCTATGGCTGTCTAAAGATCCCAAGTGAGAAAAATCAGATTTAAAAGATTCATCGATTTTGGACTGTGATTGTGAAACACCATCTGCGTGCTTATGATTATCGCCAATACCAGTATAAGGCAATTTTGAACGTCTCGAATAAATTACTGGTGTGGCGGGATCGAGGAATAAACTAGGAAACAATGAACGAAAAGATTGAATCGCAGGGGTGTTAACCATACGAGGCTTTTCAATACGCACATCCGTGTCGTTCAGAGGACACAAAGATTTGACAGGCCTTGTAAGGGAATAAACTTTATGCGGGGTAGGAGTCGATTCATAATACGTATGTGAACCAGATTCATAGTCCGAATCTAAACCAGATTCATAATCCAAATATGAACCAGATTCATAATCTGAATGTGAACCAGATTCATAATCCGAATATGAAATAGATTCGGAATCCGACTGTGAACTAGATTCATAATCCGAATGTGGATCTGATTCATAATTCGAATGTGAACCAGATTTAGGACAAACTCCAGGGAGACATCGAGTGGGTTGGGGGTAGGTTTCATGAACCGGGAGAGGTAATGAGCCACTGTGGTTTTCAAACTTTGATTCGACATGGTGCGTGAAAGATTCCAAGGTAATGGAATAGGCTCTATCCTCCTGCCAGTGTCGATCCTTGCTCAGGACTTTCAAGGTCACCACTCCACTCTCAGACAACTCAGGAAGAGGAGTGAGAATATCACAAATAGAAACACTCTCCTTGAAGGCCTGAATGAGGTCTGGACTCGAGGAGATGGACAAGGAAGCATTAGGGACAAAGTCTGAACAATCGGTAACTTGCAGGTTATCATAGGGAACTCTGGGGTCTGACTGAGATTGCTCACGGGAAGCGAGAATCGCATACTCGAACTGTCTACTTAAACATTTCTGATCAACATCCCTTTCAGGAAACTCAAAACAATAATGAATAAATCTGATAGAGAACTCACCTAAAGATTCCTGAGGTTCCATTCTGATCTCATGTAACTTTATTACAACGTTGTGAGGATTATACCTGTGAAAAGTTTGTTGTAATTCATGGGTGAGTTGGTCAAACGAATGGATGGAAGCTTTCGGCAATGTGCGGCACCATTGCTTAGCGCGACCTTTGAGGGTGAGGAATAAAAGCAAACACATCAAACCCTCATCGTCAATTTCATAGCACTCACCAAAAAAATCTGAAAAGTGTTGGGTTATGGACACCCCATTTTCACCATCAAATGTTAACTGGGACAAGTGATACATAAGTTCATCGGAGACGTAGTATACAGGCTTATAAAACTCCGACAAACATCTCGGGAGAATGATTTGGGAGCGAGCCATTACAGATATGAGATTAACTGCAGGCTCTAAGGGCTCAGCTTGTCATCTGGCCCTCCCCTTTTCTTTAAACATCTGGTCAGAGGTTCAGGCCCTCCTTCTAGCGCCAATTCTGTTGACGGGAAAATTTGTCCGGCCAACAATAGGGGATCTCCCCGGTAGAAAGTCCCAATTAGACCTTGAACCGTTTGGAGTAGGGATCCCGTCCGGGGTGTGGGTCCGGCTACCACTTAAGACGACTTCCCTTCGGTCTCAAAAGAACCTGTTTGAACCTGCGGACATACACTTATTCACATGATACAGAATACAGGATTGATGTGTTAAACATGAATCAAACACTATGCGTAGCAAGATTATAGATAAAACATATACACCTCAAGAGATGTCATTAGTAACACATCTTTTGTGGGGTAATGATTGTAAGGTAGTCTGATCACAAAAGAAATAGTTCTTTATGATAAGATACCTCTTTACTTCCTGAAAGATAACACGAAATGCTAACAAAATAGTTCATTAACATTCATTAATAGAACAGATGATAAAATGAACATCATTGATACAACACGGATAGCCATGACGCATAAACGATGACATGAATAGTGCAGCTTCATTAATCATAGGATATTCCGAAACTGTACAAGGAATACGCAAAGTGTTCATACAGCAAAACACATCATAACCATAGGGTATTTTAACAAGACTCTATATTCATATGCTCAAGTGTAGAATCTTTCAATACAATTGCATGTAGCTCTTGAGTTTTCCCAAAAAGAAAAGCCCTTTACAAGTTCCCGGAGGAAGTATTTATAGGGCAAAGCTTGCCCTCTGGGGTTCCTGACTTTTCAGCTTCCCGACGGTTGGGCTTTCTTGTGACCCAAGGCAATGTGCGACCTGCGACCTCAGTGAATATGCGACCTGCGACCTCATTGGATTTGCGACCTGCGACCTCGGCAGATGTTGCGACCTGCGACCTTGGGCAGTTGTGCGACCTCGCGACTTGTGACCTTGCGAACTCCTTGGATTTGCGACCTCGCGACCTAGGCAGATTTGCGACCTGCGACCTCATTGGATTTGCGACCTGCGACCTCGGCAGATGTTGCGACCTGCGACCTTGGGCAGTTGTGCGAACTCGCGACCTTGGGGATGTGCGACCTGCGACCTTGGGCAGTTATGCGACCTCGCGACCTGCGACCTTGCGACCTCCTTGGATTTGCGACCTCGCGACCTTGGGCAGTTGTGCGACCTCGCGACCTGCGACCTTGCGACCTCCTTGGATTTGCGACCTCGCGACCTAGGCAGATTTGCGACCTGTGACCTTATTGGATTTGCGACCTACGACCTCGGCAGATGTTGCGACCTGTGACCTTGGGCAGTTGTGCGACCTTGCGACCTCCTTGGATTTGCGACCTCGCGACCTAGGCAGATTTGCGACCTGCGACCTCATTGGATTTGCGACCTGCGACCTCAGCAGATGTTGCGACCTGCGACCTTGGGCAGTTGTGCGACCTCGCGACCTTGGAGATGTGTGACCTTGCGACCTCCTTGAATTTGCGACCTGCGACCTTGGGAAATGTTGCGACCTGCGACCTTGGGTAGTTGTGCGACCTCGCAACCTGCAACCTTGCGACCTCTTTGGATTTGCGACCTGCGACCTCAGCAGATTTGCGACCTGCGACCTTGGGCAGATCAGTGAGTTCCTTGGAGTTTCGCCAGCATCTACTTGTTTTTGAAAATGGTCTCCTTGTTTGATGGGGAAAACCTTGGCTCTTATGTGCAAACAGAGAGGTTCTTCCCTCTGGGGTTCCTGACTTTTCCGCTTCCCGACGGTGGGACTTCCTTGCGACCCAGTATTTTTGTGACTTGCGACCTGAGCCGTTGTTGCGACCTGTGACCTAGTCGTTGGGTCGCTGGGTCGCGCCGTCGGGCATTTACCAAGGGGTGCGACTTCGCGACTTGCGACCCAGAGCAATGTGCGACCTTACGACCTCCTGGGATTTGCGACCTGCGACCTCGACAGATGTTGCGACCTGCGACCTCGGCAGATGTTGCGACCTGCGACCTTGGGCAGTCGTGCGACCTCGCGACCTTGGTGAACTTGCGACCTGCGACTTAGGAAAATTTGCGACCTCACGACCTTGACAGATGTGCGACCTTGCGATCTCCTTGTATTTGCGACCTTGCGACCTCGTTGAACTTGCGACCTTGCGACCTCGTTGAATTTGCGACCTGCGACCTTGGTAAACTTGCGACCTGCGACTTAGGCAAATTTGCGACCTGCGACCTGCGACCTCAGCAGATTTGCGACCTGCGACCTCAGTAGATTTGCGACCTGCGACCTCAGCCGATTTGCGACCTGCGACCTCAGCAGATTTGCGACCTTGGGTAGATCAATGAGTTCCTTGGTGTTTCGCCAGCATCTACTTGTTTTAAAAATGGTCTCCTTGTTTGCTGGGGAAAACCTTGGCTCTTATGTGCAAACAGAGAGGTTCTTCCTGCAATAAAATAACCTAGGTTACATGTCTTCATGATTTGAATAATAATAATAATGGGGCAACATTAATTAATTGCACAAACAAAAACGATGACTTTAGACCCCTGTGTGGAATATTACAACATCATAATTACTCTTCAATAATGATGACCACAGATGAAACACATGAAATTAACAAGCTTAAGAGAAGTGTTCAAGCAACATGCTTAATGACCTACAGCAGGACGGCTTTTACTCGTCAATACACAAAAGGTTTCTATTTAACATATGCATGGCAGCCTCGCTACACTTGGCGCGACTGCGACAAGAGTGTTCGGGCGCATGCTGGATGATCCTTCCCACATATGGTGTGATTGCAACGATGACATCGGATCATGAGGGCGAGGCAACTCATGAGGGGTTGGGGATAGGTCGACGGGATGTAGATGATTGCAGGTCGGGTGGAAGACTTTAACGCCTAAGCGAGCAGAGGGGGAACCCGAAATTTTAAATATACCCAAAATTTTGGGTGGTGTTGTAGCGGCTACAACAGAGTGACAATGGTGTTGAATTCATCTCTGGCGAATTCAAGGACTTTTTCAGTGTAGAAGGAATTTGAAGAGAGCTCATAGCGCCTCATAATAAACAACAAAATGGGGTTGCTGATCAAAAGAATAGAACGATTGTGGGTGTTGCATGGGTGATGTTGCATGATCAGGGCCTTCCCATACACTTGTGGGTTGAGGCATACAACACTCCAGTTTATGTGCAAAACCGTTGTCCTCATAGGATACTTGGCATAAGTACACCCGAGGAGGCGTTTTCTGGTAAGAAGCCTGATATTTCCCATTTGAGGATTTTTTGTTCACCTGTTTACATTCATGTGACGAAGGATGCCAGGAGGAAGCTGGAGCTGACCGCAGAGGTTGGGATATTTGTGGGGTACACTGATACACCCCACAACTATCGTGTGTATTTTCCAGACAGTCGCAAGACTGTTGTGCGACGGGATATCAAATTTCATGAGGAGAAAGCCATGAAGTGGTCACTTGAGAGGGAGCCACACTTGCATGCAGATGAGGAGCTATTAGTTCCTAAGGATGAGCCTCAGGATGTGGATCAGCCACAAGAGGAGGTTCATGGAGTGGAAGAGACCACTCATGCAGTGCTAACCATCAGAGGGCGGAAGCACACTACAGAAGCTGAGCGACTAGCTCAAGATGTAGAGAGGATTGTAGGAGCACCTACATCACAACGCAGATAGAGACAGTCACCTGACTGGTATACTGGATACATGGCTCTGATGAGAAAGTGTATTGTGACAGAGCCATCCTCTTTCGAGGAAGCTGTGGAGGATCCCGCATGGGTAGATGCCATGGTGGAAGAGTATGTTTCGATTGTCAGAAACAATGCATGGGAGATTGTCCCAAGGATTGAAGGGAAATCAGTGGTAGGTTCGAGATGGATCTACAAAGTGAAGCAAGCAGCTGATGGGAGTGTGGAGAATTACAAGGCAAGATTTGTTGCCTGAGGCTTCTCACATATTGAGGGGATCGATTATGAGGAAACCTTTGCACCTGTCGCAAGGTATTCTTCCATACGGACTATTCTTGCTCTCTTAGCACAGATGGGGTGGCACATTCATCAGATGGATATGAATATTGCATTCCTCAATGGAGTGATTGAGGAGGAGGTGTACATAGATCAACCTGAAGGTTTCGAGATCTTCAACAGTGAGTCGCATGTGTGCAGGCTCAAGAGAGCACTGTATGGGTTGAAACAAGCACCTCGTGCTTGGAACACATAGATAGACAGTTATTTCACCGGACTTGGATTCTCCAAGAGTGAGGCGGATCCTAACCTATACCAGATTGTGGTGGAGGGTAAGTTGCTAATAATTTTACTTTATGTAGATGATTTGATTTTGATGGGTGATGAACTATTGATACACTCATGAAAGGTTGATCTTGCAAAGGAGTTTCAGATGAAGGACTTGGGCATCCTTCATTACTTCCTGGGATTGGAAATTTGGCAGCACAATGATGGACTGTTCTTTTCTCAAGGCAAGTATGCCCGAGAGATACTGGAGAAGTTCAACATGCATGGCTGCAAGCCTGTTGATACTCCTCTTCCTGGTGGTTGGAGGAAGGAGGATGCTACATCAAAAAATGTAGTGGATGCCACTGTTTATCGACAGTTGGTGGGGTTGCTTATGTATCTGGTCAATACACAACCCGACATATGCTATGCTGTTAAGCAGCTTTCACAAGCTATGGTTAAGCCTACCAAGCTCTTTTGGAAGGCAGGCAAGCATGTATTGAGATATCTCAAAGGCACATCAGGATATGGATTATGGTACAGACAGTCAGATGAGGTGAAGTTGTGTGGCTTCACGGATGCAGATTGGGCAGGGAGCCCAACGGACAAAAAGAGCACATATGGAGGGATTTTCAGTATTGGGTCGACACCAGTTTCTTGGTACAGCAGGAAGCAGAGATCCGTGGCACTCAGATCAGCAGAGGCCAAGTATATGGCAGCGAGTTTGGCTACATGAGAGTCTATATGGATGAGGATTATCTTGTTCAGGTTGTTCGGTTCACACTTAGATCCTACTGTGATATATTTTGATAATTAGAGTTGCATCAAACTCTCATTTAATCCAGTATTTCATGATAGATCTAAACACATTGACATCTGGTATCATCATATCAAATATTGTGTGCATTGGAAGATCATGTTACTTTCATACATTCCCACGGAGGATCAAGATGCTGATATCTTGACGAAGGCGCTCACTAGGAGAAAATTCGAATACCACAAAGGCCGAATTGGGGTGGCCGCTAATCCCTATATTTTTGAGAGGGAGTGCTTAGATTGCAACAAGATGATGAGCTTAGTGGAAAGAAGTCACCTTCACTAAGTGGGCCCGCAGGCTATTTTTGGCGCAAAGTCTATTTTTAGACTATGTCTATTTTTAGACATGTCGATCATATTCTATGAGTTGCAGGATGATATTTATGGATGGTTGGTCAAGTTGGAAAAAACAGATGGACTTCTATTTTTAGACATATTGGGTGGAATCTATTTTTAGATTGCTAGTCTAAAAATAGATATGCCGAATATTATTAGCTCTTAAGAATATTTGGACTATAAACATTATCTTATTCTCTTGGAGCACTTCAGTTAATTGCACAGATGTGGCACAGGAGCTGACAGAAGGAATTACGCTATTCCTGAGGGTTAAGTAGAGCTATTGCATGGAGAATTTAGTTAGAACTCATGTGATAAAGTTTGGTGGAGTTGATTGAGGAAGTTAATGGAGTTGTGTTTAGTTTAACTAAGTTAAACATAGTTGAGCGAGTTGTATCTAGTCTAACTGATTAATACACTAGTGAGAGTGGTGTGAATTAATTATTAATTAATTCACTAATTATAAACTCATTAATCAACTAAAGAATACATCAGTTAAATTTAGTGCATGGATAGTTTCAGTGAAGACCAGTGAAGAGGTAGGTGAAAGAGCAGTGTGAATATCAGTTGTGACTATACTGGTGCATGAGTTTGCACCACACATTGATGGCGAGGCCAATGAGGATTGCGCAGTACAAGCCAGGTGGTTTGAAGTTAATTATGTTCCATTATTCAGCAGTGATTGCGTAGTAGAGGAAGGCTATTAGGTGGCAGAGATTGGAACATTTGATTTGCTAGATCGAGCCTGATTAGTGTGTAGCAATTGGAGATTGTACTGAGAGCTTGTGAGGAGCTTTGTATGATGATTTTTACATGATCTCTATGAAATATAATATACAAATATTTGGGGGTTTTCAGCTTTAAGCTTTCCCATAAAATACTGTTTTCATATGTGTGATTGTTTATGGTTTTAATTTGCACATGCGATTGTTTTTATTTCCGAAATTAATGATCAATGGTAGAAGAGATTCTGTATTGTGCATGAAGTTAAAATAGTGTATGATCAGGAGAATCTCGGTGTATATCATATCAATTATCAAATTTCTACAAGAAAGGTGTGGAATCTAAGATAAATGGTTTGAAGAATGGCATAGATGGCATGGAAGCTAAGATGGATGGCATGGAAGCTGGCATGGAATCTAAGATGGATGACAGGGAAGCTAAGATCGATGAAAAAATGGAAAACATGAAGAATGATCTAAAATTAGACATGGAAGGTTTGACAAAGTTTATACAAGAAATGTTTCCTAATGGCGAAAATATAGTAGAGGAAACTCATGATGACAAAAAAATAAATGTTAATCATGATTTCATAAAATCTAATGTTGGCAGGAAGAACGACCATATTCCAAAAATGGATATGAGGAATTTTGATGGAAAGGATCTTGTAACATGGATACTACAGATGTAGCAATATTTTGATCTCCATAATGTGCAAAACACACAAAAGGTACGCATTGCAACTTTACATTTAGAACAAAATACATTTGTATGGTATCGATGGTTTTGCTCCCGTAAAATTTTTTTCACTTGGTCAATTTTTACAGAGGAAATGATAGCACATTATGAGGATACAAAGAGAAACACCTTCTTTAGCCAATTGATAAATATCAAACAAAAGGGTTTAATGGGTGAGCACATTGAGGACTTCCAAAAATTGAATATAAGGGTATCTGATATTCCAGAGGAACACATGATTGATCTCTTCATAGGTACTTTAAAGGATAAAATCCAACATGAAGTTCGAGTTTTGGAACCTGATTCATTGGAGAAGGCATTCAGGTTGGCAAGAAAAATTGAATTTAAAATTATGGCGACAAGGAATCCTACCACTCACTTCTATAAAGAGGGAAGTGTTACTACTCCTAGATTTCCACAACCTACAAGGTTGACACCACAAAAATTGGAAGAAAAAAGAAAAAAAGGGCTTTGCTACAGTTGTGATAGCAAATACACTAAAGGTCATAAGTGTGTTGAGAAGAAATTATTTTACATAGACTGTGAAGAGGAAGAAGAAAATGAACAAGAAGAGGATATACACCAGGAAGCAACCCAATAAGAGGAAGAAATGAGTCCGACCATATCGTGTAATGCATTGGCAGGAATTACCACTCCTCAAACTCTCAAGATAAAAGGACATATCAAGAAGGAAAAGGTAATAGTGCTGATTGATTCAGGTAGTACCCATAATTTTATTCATTGTAAGGTAGCCAAGGAATTGAATTGTTTCCTATACCCAGCACCAGAATGTCAAGTGATGGTTGCAAATGGAGGAACTATAAATTTCTCTGGAAAATGTCATAATATCAAGCTAACCATGGGGGAATATGTATTGAATAGTCCAATGCTTTCCTTTCCTATGGGAGGTGCTGATGTTGTACTAGGAGTACAATGGTTACAATATTTGGGGATGATAGCTTTTAATTTTCAAGAACTTTTCTTGAATTTTTTTTCAAAAGGAAAGGAAGTCGAATTACGAGGTATTGCAGGGAATACGGGAAAGATAACAAGCTCTAATTTCATGACAAAGCTTCTAAAGAAAGAACAATGAGGCATAATTGCACAATTATGCTCACTAGAAGTTCCAACATCAAAATCATTTATTTTTGCAGGTCTCCAAAAAGTCTTGGACAATCATTCCAAGGTTTTTGAAACTCCAAAAGGAATCCCACCTATTCATGATCATGATCATGCTATTCATTTGATTCCAGGAAGTGTTCCTCCAAACATCAGACCTTATAGATATCCTTGTGTCCAAAAGAGCAGAATTGAACGTATGATTGCAGAAATGTTAGAGGCGGGTATAATTCAACTTAGTAAAATTTATTTCTCTACTCCTGTAGTATTGGTACACAAGAAGGATGGATCATGGTGCATGTGTCCATATTATAGGGAGCTCAATAAG
The DNA here is from genome assembly GCA_034641835.2 of Pinus albicaulis. Classification (NCBI taxonomy): domain Eukaryota; kingdom Viridiplantae; phylum Streptophyta; class Pinopsida; order Pinales; family Pinaceae; genus Pinus; species Pinus albicaulis. The sequence continues at coordinate 907,065,308 of CM076577.1, forward strand.
CTCACCATTAAAGATAAATTTCCCATTCCTGTGATTGAAGAATTATTGGATGAATTACATGGAGCAATTTATTTTACCAAATTGGATCTTCGTTCAGGGTATCATCTAACTAGAATGAAGAATGAATATATTCCGAAAACAACATTTCGAACTCATGAGGGTCATTATGAATTTTTGGTCATGCCTTTTGGCCTTACCAATACACCTTCTACATTTCAAAAGTTTATGAATTCCATTTTCAAAACCTTCCTTAGAAAATTTGTGCTAGTATTTTTTGATGATATACTAATCTGCAGCAGGTCTTGGAAGGATCGTGTTGAACATGTTGACAAGGTGCTCAAACTATTGCAGGAGAAACAATTATATGAAAAAACATCCAAATGTTTCTTTGGAGTACAAGAGGTGGAATATCTAGGTCATATTGTATCTCACGAGGGTGTTAAAGTAGACCCTAACAAAATTAAATCCATTAAGGAATGGAAAGTCCCCACAACCATAAATCAGTTGCAACAATTTCTCGAGTTAATAGGGTATTATCGAAAGTTTGTTAAGAATTATGAGAGAATAGCAGCACCTCTAACAACATTATTGAAGAAAGATGCATTTTCATGGACTCTAGAAGCAATCAAGGCCTTTGAACATCTTAAAGAGGCAATGTGCCTAGCACCAGTCTTAGGTACGCCAGACTTCAAAAAAACCTTTATTATGGAATGTGATGCCTCAGGAAATGGAATTGGTGTTGTTATAGTGCAATAAGGAATACCTATTGCTTTTGAAAGTTGTCCAATCAAAGGAAATTATTTACAGAAACCTATTTATGAGAAGGAAATGTTAGAAATACTGCATGCACTAAAGAAATCGAGAAATTACCTAATGGGAAGACACTTCAAGGTAAAAAATGATCATGATAGTCTTAAACACTTTTTGGAACAAAGACTATGTTTAGAAGAGCACCAAAAATGGGTCACAAAGATGTTGGGTTATGACTTTTAAATAATATACAAAAAAGGGAAGCTAAATTTTGTTGCAGATGCACTCTCAAGAAAGAATGAAGAGGTGGAAGCATTGCTTTGTGCCATTTCTATTATCCAACCAGATTGGATGACCGAAGCAAGGGATGAATGGAAGAAGGATGAAGAAGTTAGGACAGTCATTCAAAATTTGCAGCAAGATCCCAATACAACTGATACATTTAGTTGGAAAAATGAATCCTTATGGTACAAATATCACTTATATATTTGTAATAATTCCCAACTAAAACAAAAGTTTCTGTTGGAATTGCACACTTCTTCTTTAGGAGGACACTTAGTATTTTTTAAAACTTACCATAGGGTGAATAAAGGTATTTTTTGGGATGGCCTCAAATCTGATATTCAAAAGTTTGTGGCAAAATGTTTGGTTTTCCAGAAAAATAAAGTTGATATAATTAAGACCCCGGGTGTGTTACAACCTTTTTTATCCATTCCAAGTCAATGTTGGGAGGAGATTTTAATGGATTTTATCACTAGTTTACCTAAGTCCGAAGAGAAGAGTGTCATCATGGTGGTAGTTGATAGACTTACCAAGTATGCACACTTTTGTGAATTATCTCATCCATTTAAAGCAAGTAGAGTTGCTACTACATTTATGGACACAATTCAAAAGCTACATGGAAACCCAATGGTTATTGTGAGCGACAGAGATCCCGTTTTTACTGGAAATTTTTGGACGGAGTTATTTTCTTGCTTGGGTACTCAATTAGCTCATAGCTCATCTTATCATCCTCAATCTGATGGTCAAACTGAGATAGTAAATTAATGTTTGGAAGGATATATTTGTTGTTTTGTATATGATAAACAAACACAATGGGTCAAGTGGTTACCTCTAGCTAAATGGTGGTATAACACTTCCTTCCATACTGCAGCAAAATTGACCCCATTTATGGCACTTTATGGATATCATCCACCATCCATCACATCATCTTTAAGAGAAAATTCGAAGGTTCAATCAGTGGAAGATCACATCGAGCATCAACAAGAATTTATCCAACTCTTAAAGGACAAACTCGAATTCTGGTACAAAATCGAATGAAACAACATGAATATCAACATCGCAGCTGAGAGAAGTTTTGATGCAGGAGACCGGGTATTTTTACTGCTATTACTGCCACAACCATACAAACAAATGTCCCTCAAGCAAGCTAAGAAGGATAATAAATTATCGCTAAAGTACTATGGTCCTTATAAGGTGTTACAAAGGAATGGTACTATGGCATACAAATTGGAGCTTCTTGATTCTTCTCGAGTGCATCCAGTTTTCCATGTTTCATGCTTAAAGAAGGCTATAGGTGACAAACTTTCAGTTCAAACAATATTGCCAGAACTTGATGAGGAAGGAAAAATCATATTGGAACCTGAAGCAGTCACGAAAACAAGAACTTGACAGCTATGAAATCGATCAATTTCAGAGTATCTCATCAAGTGGAAGAACTTAACCACTAAAGATTCTACATGGGAGGATGAGAATTTTATATAGAAGCATCCAGAGCTACTCAAGCATTGAGGACAAAATTTTTTTGAAGGAGAGAGGCATCTTAGTTCCCTATATTACTAGTGTAGTCCCTTATTGTTGTTAGTGTAACCCCCTTATTGTTATTATTGTACCCTTGTAACCCCCATATTGTTATTATTATGCCCTTAAATTATTATTGTTAGGTCGTCTAGGATTACATTGTGGCCCCAATAGGATTACATTATGGCCCCATGGACTCCTATATATAGAAGGAGGTTTTGTAATTTGAATCATCAAAGAATTTTTCATTCATGTAATGTATTGGAGGTTGCCCCCTTGAAGTGGCTTATTTCTAAGGCATTATATTCCTTTTTCTTCTCTTTTTGGAGCTAGTTTCACTGATAGTGATTTCCATTTCTATAGTCACTTCCACATCATTTTTATAGAATAAAACGTTGAGCTTTGAAATTTCATGAAGCATATATTTCTTTGATTATTGTAGTAGTCTCATCATGCCAACAACAAACCCATGTACCTATACACTAGAAAATTTGGCAGAATTTCCGATGGCCAATTCGTCGCTATTCCGACACATAGTCGTCGCAAGAGCGACAGTTTAAGGGCGGGAAAAACATGGTTTTTCATATCGTCGCAGTTCCAACGCACTTAAAAAGTGTCGCACTATCGACACTTTTTCCGTCGCTTCCAAACAAGCGTCACTCTTCCGACGTTTCCCAATCCGTCGCACTTTTGACCTTTGTAAAATGTCGCACTTCTGACGAAATGTGGTCCGACGTTTTGAACGTCGCTCTTCTGACGTTTGTAGACTGTCACAATTACGACGAAATGTGGTCCGACGTTTTGAACGTTGCTCTTTCGACGTTTGTAAACTGTCGCAATTTCGACGCAATGCGGTCCGAAGTTTTGGACGTCGCTCTTCCGACGGTTGTAAACTGTTGCAATTCCGACGAAATGTGGTCCGACGTTTTGAACGTCGCTCTTCCGACGTTTGTAAACTGTCGCAATTCCGACGAAATGTGGTTCCGGACAAGCCAACGCGCGTCGTCCGACATTTTTGCCCGTCGCTCTGATAGATTTTCGGTTTCGCCGGAATTTACAAGAGGCCTCAGCGTCGGTGGCTTGCGACGGCGAGTCTATAATTTAAAAAAAAAAAAAAAATGAAACTTTAAAAGAGAAAAAACGTTGTTTTGAATAAATTATATGAAGTAAAACAGTCCATGAAGTTATTACATTTTAACATCTGAAGATTGGAACCCAAATATCCATCCAGAAAAGTGGAAGTCCCACCCCAGACAGTGATAGAAAAATACCCCATGTCACATACAGGGACTTGATATAAAACCCAGTAACGGTCCACATGGAGATTATCGACAATCTGAGAAAGCATCCAAATATGCCCGAGGCATCTATAAGAAAGTGAAATAGCAGTATGTAGAATAGTAAAGCAACAGATAGAGTACCGACGTCCATTGTTCCAAATACAAATTAAAGTACCCAAAATCCCTGAACAGAGAAAAACGCTAATCATGTGAGGAGTGTGATATGTCCAAAATATAAAAAGACCATCAGACCATATCAATAAACCAGCAACATAGACCAGCATCGCTAGTTTTGAAGGAAGAGTGATAAACATTAATCATTTTTTTTTCACAAGAGAAAAAACGTTGTTTTGAATATATTATATGAAGTAAAACAGTCCATGAAATCATTACATTTTCAAATATGAAGATTGGAACCCAAATATCCATCCAGAAAAGTGGAAGTCCCACCCCAGACAGTGATAGAAAAATACCCCATGTCACATACAGGGACTTGATATAAAACCCAGTAACGGTCCACATGGAGATTATCAACAAATATGAGAAAGCATCCAAATATGCCCGAGGCATCTATAATAAAGTGAAATAGTAGTATGTAGAATAGTAAAACAATATATAGAGTACCGACGTCCATTGTTCCAAATACAAATTAAAGTACCCAAAATCCTTGAACAGAGAAAAACGATAATCATGTGAGGAGTGTGATATGTCCAAAATATAAAAAGACCATTAGACCATATCAATAAACCAGCAACATAGACTAGCATCGCCAGTTTTGAAGGCAGAGTGATAAACATTAATCATTTTTTTTCACAAGAAAAAAAAAGTTGTTTTGAATATATTATATGAAGTAAAACAATCCATGAAGTCATTACATTTTCACATCTGAAGATTGGAACCCAAATATCCATCCAGAAAAGTGGAAGTCCCACCCCAGACAGTGATAGAAAAATACCCCATGTCACATACAGGGACTTGATATAAAACCCAGTGACGGTCCACATGGAGATTATTGACAATCCGAGAAAGCATCCAAATATGCCCGAGGCATCTATAAGAAAGTGAAATAGCAGTATGTAGAATAGTAAAGCAATAGATATAGTACCGACGTCCATTGTTCCAAATACAAATTAAAGTACCCAAAATCCTTGAACAGAGAAAAATGCTAATCATGTGAGGAGTGTGATATGTCCAAAATATAAAAAGACCATCAGACCATATCAATAAACCAGCAACATAGACCAGCATCGCTAGTTTTCAAGGCAGAGTGATAAACATTAATCATTTTTTTTTCACAAGAGAAAAAACGTTGTTTTGAATATATTATATGAAGTAAAACAGTCCATGAAGTCATTACATTTTCACATCTGAAGATTGGAACCCAAATATCCATCCAGAAAAGTGGAAGTCCCACCCTAGATGATGATAGAAAAATACCCCATGTCACATACAGGGACATGATATAAAACCCAGTAACGATCCACATGGAGATTATCGACAAATCTGAGAAAGCATCCAAATATGCCCGAGGCATCTATAAGAAAGTGAAATAGAATTATGTAGAATAGTAAAGCAATAGATAGAGTACCAATGTCCATTGTTCCAAATACAATTTAAAGTAACCAAAATCCTTGAACAGAGAAAAATGCTAATCATGTGAGGAGTGTGATAACCATCTGCAAAAACCCAGGCTCGCTTGTAAGATCAAGCTTGCTTGATTCCAAAATTGGTAACCATCTGTTGCATCCAAGATGTAAGGTTCAGGCTCACTTGTTTCCATTAGTAGCCCGCTATAGCATCCACCCTGTTCATAGCAAAAAGGTTCCTGTAGATATACAGATAAATTATAATACGTAGACCATATAAACATGGCTCTGTATTTCAAAAAACAGATTTAAAATAGAAACAGGGAAACATTTTTTTCTAAGTAAAGTTAATCTATTAACAGTGGGAATAAAATTACACCGAAGTAAAAATCATTGCCCAGACTCATGGCAAATTTGTCATCAAAAAACCAAAAAATTAAGAAGACTGCCCTCATACGGGGAAACCAGTCTTGAATGTTTAATTTATAGAATTCAAAAATATTACAAAGGTCCAACACAGTAAAATAATATAAAAGCAACCCAATTAAGTTGGCCGTGAAGCAAGAAAAACAAATTAACCAAACTACTCCTATGGCTCCTCGACGATTCGGCACCATCCTTCAGAAGGTCTAGGATCGCTAGGTGCTACCTCTACATTCATGCCACGACTCCCCTCCTGAAGGCCCGAATGCTAGTCGGCTTTTTCCGAGCTCAGACCCGCTGGACGGGTGCATTCTTCCTCTGTTTGGGCCTCCTCGCGGAAAACCACAGTGACTGAAGCTGTGATTCGTGGGTGGTTGAGAGAAAAATTAAAGGAAAATTGCGCAGTGCACATCGTGGTAGAAGGTGAACTAGCGGTGGGGAAACGAGGAGCAGGGGAATCCATATGGTGGCTAGATCCTATAACCCGACCCCGCCCACTCCTAGTATTTGGATAGCAACCTGCATAATAATCACTGGACTGGCCAGAAGACAACTCGGTTGAGGGGTTGGAGGGAGCGCACAGGGGTTGACCTCTAGTGCTCCCCCTGTGGCAATGCATCCTTTGACGCACTCGAGGCATGGGTGCAATCTCACTAGCAGTGGGCACAAGAGGAGACGGAGAAGCAGAATTCCAAGAAAGAGAGGAAGACAGACAAGGACCAGACTGACAGAAATGCAGATATGCAGCAAGGTCTATGCAGCAGTTTAGCTGGCCACTTCTCCTTCTCGTCACAATGAGCAGGCAGTGTAACCCAGCAACTGGCTTGCCTGAAAAACCATAGTGAAATGCCATTTTATCGACCCGACTGCAATGCAGTCGAAGGACACCCGTCATAATTAATCTTTGATCATTAATGAGAGCTGAAGGCCGGATCATATTGGAGCATGTAGAATCGCTAACAGGAGTGGAGGTCTGATCTTGAACAGTGTTAAAACTTAATGCGATTAGATGTGAAAACCTTGGAACTTAATTGAACAGCATTAAAACTTAATGCGATTGATATGAAATCGCCACATCCATGTCCCATTGCCTTAAAGGCCATCGAATGCACCCGTAGCCGGGAGCAAGGAAAGTTCTGATTGAGGACACGTGGCAGAAATTGATTGGAGCAGATCTTTGTTCGGGCCGCTCGCGCAGTGGAAATCCGGACCTGAAAAATATTAGGGCGAATTTGATAAGAAATTCGCATCACAACTCTCCCTCCGTACGCCAGCCCAACTTCGGACCCGAAAAAGATTAGGGCGGAATTCATTTGGTTTTCACGTCACAAAATTGGCCGACGTCAGTAGGCTATTTTGGAACGTGAATTTGGTTTGAATTATGGTTTATCGCCATTTGAAGTCTGGCGGGCTCGACTTAAGAAAAATTTTGTTTGATCCCATCTTATAAAATTTGTGTTGATTTTCTTTGATAATACACATATTTATAATAAATCATGGGAATACCACACTAGTAAACATGTGGAAAAGTTATATAAATTATTGAGAAAAATCATTTTTATGTAAAAATATCCAAATGTGCTTTTGGGAAATAAGAATTCGAGTATTTGGTTCATATTGTTTTAAAGGAAGGAGTGATGTTGGAGCCTCAAAAGATGCAAGCTATTACAAAATGACCTATTCCTAAGAAAATCAAGGTTCTTAGAAGATTTTTTCGACTTACATGATATTATTGATCATTTTTTAAGAATTATGCATGCATTTCAAGTCCACTCATATATCTCTTGAAGAAAATATCATTTATATGGAATGATGAGGCTACTTTGTCATTCTCTCTTTTAATGGATGCCATGTCTTCTACACCAACATTGGTTGCACCTACTTTTGGTAAAACATTCATAGTAGAGTGTGAGGCACTAGGACAAGGAATTTACGTAACATTAACACAATAAGGGATATCATTGGCTTTTAAAAGCAAGGAATTCAAAGAAAATATTTGGTGAAATCTACGTATGAAAAATAAATGGAAGCAATATTACATGCAATAAAAAATGGGGATAGTATATCACCAGGAGGTACTTTAAAGTCAAGATATACCATGATAGCATAAAGTATTTTTTGAAGCTATCGATTTCATTGGAAGATTAACAAAAATGAGGAGAAAAAATGCAAAGTTTTAATTTTGAGATAATCTGCAAAAAGGGTAAGGAAAATTTAGTACATGATGCTCTTTCTAAAATAGAAGAGGCCTCAAATTTATATCCAATTACATTTTCTATTCCTAGGTGGTTAGAAGAATCTTGCCATAATGGAAAAATGACAATATTACTAAACAAAAACTAAAATTTATAAAGGACGGGATGAACTCTATGGAGCATTGGGAGTGAAAGAGAGATTTACTTTGGTGCAAATGTAGAATATTTTTATGCACGCAAGAATATTTGAATAAACAAATATTAAGGGAGTCCCATGTCTCTCTGATGGTAGGACGCAGGGTTCCTTAAAACATCTCAAAGGATCAAAAATATATTTTTGGAAGGAATGAAGAAAGATATTCAAAATTTTGTAAGAGAAGGTCAGGTTTGCATAATAAATAAAAGAGAGATAGTAAAATCTCGAGGGTTACTTCAACCATTCCACATACATATTCAAAGACTAGAAGATATATCAATAGACTTTATTACAGGGTTACTAAAATATAAAGGTAAGTATTACATTTTTGTGGTCATTTATATAGACAAATTTTGTAGAGATAAAAGTACATAAACAACAAGCCAAGTGGCAGAAGTGTCCGTGAAAGAAATTCATAGTCTTCATGGTTTTCCTAAAGTAATAGCAACAAGAAACTTTTCAAAATAATTATTTAATATGAGTGGAGAAACACTAGCTGCCATGAGTTCTACATATCAAACACAATCAAATGGTCAAACAAAAATAGTTAACAAATGTTTTTAAGGTTATCTACAATGTTACTATTTAGAAAAGAAATCTTAATGGATGAAGTAGGTTCGTCAAGGAAGAATGGTAATATGATACTACCTATCACACATCTACTAAAATTTCCCCATTTAAGGCCCTTTATGGATATCCAACTCCTAGTATCTCATACTTTTTGCAATATAAGTCCAAAGTATAGGAAACAGAGTCATATATGGAAAATACTAAAGAAACTTTGAAAATTATTATGGAAAACCTTCAAATGACATGAAACATGATAAAACAACAAGGGGAACAACATTGAAGTGAGAGATAATTTGAGGAGGGTAATTGGGTATTTTTTAGATTATAGCATTATAAGCAATCTTCATTCAAGAAAAAGAAGAATAAAGAATTAGCTCAAAAATGTTATGGCCCTAAATAATTATTCATAGGATTGCACAAGTGTTATAGAAGTTATATTTTCCTTCTTCTTGCATTCATAAGGTTTTTCATGTATCTTGCCTAAAAAATGTTTTGGGAAAAAATATGCCAATGTAAATAGAACTTCCAAAATTATATGAAGAATGAAAGTTGATTCTTGAACCACAAAAAGTTATAGATAAACATTCTGTATCTCTTTGACATATAACCATTATGAAGTACCTAATCAAGTGGAAGAATATTCCTCTAGAAGAAGGTACACGGTAAAATGATCAATTCCTGATGAAATACCCACGGCTAAAGGGTTCGTTTGAAGTTTTGACAAAGGTTTTTTTATATGTTTTATATAACGCGTGACGGGATAGTTTTATTATTTGTTAAGGTCCCACACAGTGATCAAATTTGAAGGGTAGGTCCAAATTTCAATTAGAAGGGCATATATCTATGTTGCCCTTCCATAATGAAAAGCTTTAAAAAAAAAAAACTTTTCAATTGACCACAATAAATTATTTTTACATTTCATTTTCAGAAAGACAAAACCATCAATCTTTATATTAATAAAAGACTGTTACATATACAACAATGAATAAGGCTCCATCTTTCATTGCTTAAATATTTCATTGGCAATGTCAACATAAGTCTTGAAGACACTATTATAAGAATTTGGATACATACCACCGGGATATAGGAGATTCTTATGTGTCAGATTGTGTAATGCAATTTTGACTTTGTCTCACAAGGAGCAACAACATGGAGGTCTGGATTTTTCTTATAGAACTTTATTATTATTATTTGAAACGTTGCTTATAGATATGAAGACAACAATGAAATTATGAGCATGGTGGACAATTAGTTAAGCTCATGATGCCAAACCATGATGATGTAAGTTTGGAATTTAACATTTTTACATGTTAAAGACAAATAGTCAAAATCACTGACAACTTAGTATGCCATAATTAATAATCATTCCCTATTCACTTTTGTTAATAGGTTTATGTCACATGATGATCTCTCTTCTCTGACATTTACTTGTATTGAAGATTACTATTCTAGGAATAAGGAGTTATTTTCTCCAAAAATAACCCTAGCCAAACATTGACAATGCATCAAGGATATATTTCTATGCTTCATAAGTACATATGTTCTACTTCTAAATCATGTCTTGGAAGTGGTTGTTTTGCTGGAAATTATTCACTAGTTGGTTTCATACCAAAGTCTTTTTCTCATTTTCAGCATCCAATACATGAAAAAGATAATGGTTTAAAACAACATAAATATTTGAAATTTTGCAAGAATTGTCTGGCACACTTGAATATGAATTTTGAAGTCAAGTGCATGATGTTGTATAGGATCAAGTGTCATTTTGAATACCAAATGTTTCACAAGAAACTTCTCAACATGCTACCCTACAGTAAGGATCAAATGACAATATTGCATCAACTATTTCCATAATAAAAGTGCACCTCGGCCATAAGACTAAACAACTACAAATGTTGTAGATCTAACAAGACCACACAATCAAATGTATTCCACAAGGCCAATACTGTATGAAAAATGAAAATGAGTTTGCAACCAAAAACACCTTAGGCAACTAATTCAATTAGATACACCAAACCATCAGCAAAAAGGAAAACCGACCTACTCAAAAGGCAAGCGTTTACCTCCTTTGACAAAATTTTGAGTTCCGAAACAAGGGAATTTATTGTCTTGTCAATGCCCCTAGTAATTTGAACAGGGTTTGCACCTGCTGCAACAACCTAAACAAAAAGGTTTCATTTCAAATTATTTTCCACAAATTTAAGATACAACCATTGTCAGTTTTGTATTTCCTAACAAGCTCATAAATTTTGACAAAAGAACCAAAATTTTTTAATACCTGTTAGCAATTTTTTCACTCAAAAACTATCTTAGACTCAATAAGCCCAACCCAAAACTAAAAACCCAAACACCAGAAGACCCTACAAAAATGAATAGATGATCTTAATCCATTACTATCGACAAAAAGTTACCTTTACACCCTCACTTATTAAACCCTGTGCTGTTGAATTTTAACTTCAACTGCTGCAGCAGAAGGACGGATGCAGCAACAACATTTTTTTTGGAGGTTGCTTGCATGCCATCCAGAAATTTAATTCAGCATTTAAAATTCATGCAAGTTTTTTTTGTAGACGACCGGAACCATATTTCTGTACAGGATTGTATTTAAACACAACAACCAACATTAACGCAATTCACCAACCAGAAATTAAACAAACAAAAATTTACCCCCCAGTTTTGTAAATTCAAAAGGAGGACACGTGGAGCATTAATATTGGATCACATGAAATTGAAGGGAATCTGAAAACCTGAAAACCGGACCCAAATTTTTTATAAGGCACATTGGATTGAGAATTCGCGTTACAAATTAGGCAGACGTCAGCATCCCATTTTGGAACGCGAATTTGGTTTGAAATTCAATCTATTCAGAATTTTGAAGTCCGACGGAAAGGGTTCTTTAATGTTTTGATAATTTAATTTTATGTATGCTTTAATATATACATATGTTATATATATATATCATATGCGAAATGAAAGGTGGGCCATAGAATTTAGTTTTAATTTTTTTTTTTTTAAAAGAGGGTTTATTATAATATGTTTTATATGTCACAACATATAAAAATAAAAAGGAGAAAAAATCTTGGTAGTTTTTTTTATAGACAGTACGTAAATTTTTTATTACACAACAATGTGTAAAAAGTGAAAAACTGAGTGTAACTTTTTAAGTGTGTATGCACAGTAGTGCGAAAGTGAAAAACACAACAGAGTGTTTTAGAGACAGAGTATGTTTGTTTTGAACAGACAGTGAGTTGGTTTTATGCACTGCGTTTTGTAGCAGTCATAATTTTGTAATCCCTCTCAGTGAGGAAGAAGTGTAATATTTATTTATTTATTTATTGAAGGGAATAGAAGTTTGTTTTCAAAGTATTGAAACTCTGTCTCTTATCAAAGAAATTTTTATTTTCTCTGTGTTAAAAGAAGGGAGATTTATTCTCCATTCATTGTTCTAGAATTTTTCAATATTCTAGCATGTGCAAGAACAACAGATGTTGTGGTTCCATCCCCAGCTAAATCATTTGTCTTTTCCGCAACTTGCCTTACCAACTTGGCCCCAATATTTTCAACTGGGTCCTCTAATTCAACCAATAAAAAGGCCAAAACCATAGCATTGAGATACATTTCATTACACTGTCAATAACAATAAAATTTGACTCAGCCATAACCCTTTCCTTTTATTGTTGTGAAAATATTTATGCATTACTCTAATGTGGCTAGTCCATAGGCCAAGTAGACCACCGGGTAACAAATATGTTTCCTTTCACCTTTGAGTTTTCAAATTATGCCTACCAAATCTAAGACATTTAAGAGGGGGAACTAATACAACGTTAAAAAGAAAACCAGAGCACACATCTACAAATTACCTCCTTAGCTACCGTCACACCATCATTAACTATTTTCGGAGAACCATGCTTGCTCTCCAAGACAACATTTTTCCCTTCGCCCCAAGGGTGACTCCAACAAGATCAGCAAGTTTGTTCACACCGCCTGCAAGACAAATTGACAATGCTTTCAGTAAGTGTGCAATTGAATGCTAGACCATATGCCAAAACAAACCTCCATGAAAAATTAAAATAGCACATTAAAATCGAATATAAGTGGACAAGGAAAGATCCACCGCAGTGAAGTTTCATGTGTAGGTGACCTTTAAACATATTTTTTTCTTTGACCTGCAATTTTTTTGTCACTGAGCCATCCTTGTTGAAGTACAACTCCTTTTCCATAACTCTTGTATTAACTACCTTCTCTTTGTCGCGTAATCTCAGATTCCCTCTTCTGCTTGAGCGATTAAAGGAAATGGGTGAAAAAACTGAAAGAGAAGACAATTGTCTGCCATAATTATCAAACATTTCACCCAACTTCTTCCCCTTTCCATTGTTACCCAATGAGGTATATGTGGAAATTGTTGTCATACTGCCCAAAGCAGAGGCCATCTTCTCTTGTCCTGAATATAGAATTAAAATATCTTCATATTAGTATGAACCTTAAAAAACATGAATCCCATTGCTAAAAACCACTTTTAGGTTGTAACATGCAAACTAAACAACTATGGAAAATTTTGGCAACTTTTGGAGCATTAAGAGAGAAACAACCAAAGAGAAATACAACCACAATACTCATTTTAATGAGACCGGACTATATATTTGCATTAATATAATAGAAATAAATCACGACTATATTAAGGCTAGCACAAAACAATCTTTAACCAGTGTCTCTCGTGGCCTTCAGGTTGCCATGCTAGAGGTTGCATATTTTTAATTTAAATTCTTGACCTCTCGTGCCCATATATGAATGCATCCAATGGGATATCTACATCAAATGCTCCTTTATATCCCCAAAAACAAATTCCCTACTACAAGAGCACCAATATTGATGGATCACCCCACACCATCCCACCCACTAGAAATGGTGAAAAAGGAAACCCGAGAAAAATTATGAAATATCTCAAGATGACTATATGGGTGGTTCTTATGAATCAACCAACCATTGATAACATGCTCATCAATACAAACCATGAGTATTATGTGACGATATTCAAGTAGGCACTGAATCGGATTTCTGAAGCTATGTTAGAGAAACCCTAAACTCTCACTGAAAATAGGTGCAATGTGGCACCACTCAGAGATTGACATGTGCCAATTGGTACAAGTGGTAGACAATTGGCATGCTCAAACAACGAGGTGATGCAGGAATGACAAGAGGGAGAAAATATCGTAAAAGCCCCAAATTTGGAGAACTAAAGCTCATCACCAACCTGAGATTGACAACTTTACATGATGTAACCTATGAAATCGTATATGGAGAAATCATAGTAACAATAAAGTAACCTATGTAACAATAAAGTCAGATTCATCCTAGGAGTGGTAATGGGAGAAATCATAGTGAACAACAGGAAACATGCAGAGTTGCTTACAATCAAATAGATGAAAAAACACATACAAAAAACCTAGATAATAATCATGAACAAGCTTAATATTGAATTATGAACTGTAAAGGAACTTACAAAATGTGACATTACGAACCCGGTCAAGCACACAAGCAAAAATATCCTGGACATGACCCTGTTTGACAAGTTGTATTTCTCATGATGCAAGAGGATTTGTACCTGCACTGCCAAGTCAATCAAAATCCATCATTATCTATACAATAAATACAAGTAATTGATGTAGTATTTTTTACTCTAAGATGCATTCATATGATAATGTTAGAACATATGTTGAAAATGTCAAAACATACCTGAATAAGCTCCTCTTCGTTTCAAGAACAATTTATTGGAGTCGCATGAACTTGGAACAAGCCTCCCACGATCTGAAAGAGTAGCAACTGAGTCAACAATGACTTTTTTGTTGCTACGCTCGATCGAGGGAGGTTTGCTCCAAGATTAAATCGCTCCAATAAATTATTCTCTACTAAACAGTGCCAACCACGTGAAGGTGGAAGCTCTTATGGCCCCTCCCCCCCCCCTCACATCACTCTCAATTCCCCAATACCCAATCTATATTTCATTTTTTACTTTCATGAGCATAAAAAAAAATATTCAATAACTAATAAAAAAACAATTCAACAAAAATTACGCAAGGAAACATTGCAATTAATGCTTGACATAAAAACAGTATGATAAATGAGTTTTTTATATAACACAAAAAATATTCCAAGTATGGTAACGTTTGTCTTATAATAATAAAATATTTTACATTATCAAATTTTCTTTTTCTTCTTGCTATTTCTAAAGATCCTAATTACATCATCAATATCATCATGCTCTGCTCCTGTTTCATGCCTTTCGACCCACACTGCTGACCTAGTTGCGTAGTCACGATGTTTGGTCTCATCCAGTGACGGGGCATTGCCTACAAAAACAGATAATATTAAATTTTAATTGTCAGTTTTTAAATATCATTGAACTAGTTCGGTAATATTAATAAAAAAAATTGCAATGAGATTATTTACCTGGTGCACCAGTTGTCACCACTGACCTAGTTGCGTAGTCACGATGTTTGGTCTCATCCAGTGACGGGGCATCGCCTACAAAAACAGATAATATTAAATTTTAATTGTTGGTTTTTAAATATCATTGAACTAGTTCGGTAATATTAATAAAAAAAATTGCAATGAGATTATTTACCTGGTGCACCAGTTGTCGCTGTTGGGACTATTGCCTTGTCTTCCTCTCTGGTGGTAAGATCCTCAAGGGAAACATTCTCTGTCATTTAAACAAAAAAATTTATAAGGACAACCATCAAGGTATAATTAGAAAAAATTATAAGTGGAATTAATTACCGTCACGACCCTCACTGATAGTAGCATTGTCGGCCTGGTCCCCACTACAATGATTAGGTTGCACGTGAGGATCATCTACATCTGGCTCTAAAACTGGGTTATTTGCCTCATCGGTAGTGTTGCTCCCCTAATTTAAACAAAGTTGTTAGACATTAAATTTATGGACAAAAACAAACATATTGAAAGGTTAATGTTTTACCTTATTAGGCATTCTGGATCTTGGGACCTGCCCCAAGCTTCTGTGACGTTCAACTACAACTTGATAGCCGAAATGGAAAGCGATATTTTTATCTTCCTCTGTAGTTTCTGTTCCGAAGTCATCACCCTACATTACATATGATTGTGTATTTTTAATCATATTTGATAGGATTACAAAAACATTGGAAGGTGATACAATTAATTATAATATGTTTAGCTACTTAATTACAATTCTTGCAGCTAATTTCAATTAGCCACCCTGGCCTAGCTTGTGATGGCCCTTTTTTCAATCCTAGCTTTGGTTGTCTTTGAGGTGTCAAGCAACCTAGCATCAAAATATTGAAGTCAGATATG
Organism: Pinus albicaulis; assembly: GCA_034641835.2. Lineage (NCBI taxonomy): Eukaryota > Viridiplantae > Streptophyta > Pinopsida > Pinales > Pinaceae > Pinus > Pinus albicaulis. Next base: position 907,081,434 of record CM076577.1, read on the forward strand.
ACGTAGCACACTTTTATTTTAGACATAGAGAAAATTAAAGCTATTGAATTAAAGTTATAATTTACCTTGCGGGTCCAGTTGGCATTTTTCCTTCTTTCTCTGACCTTTTCTCTTTTCTGTCATGGATGAGTGCTCTCCACTCACTCTCTGGAACTGCGAGAGGACGCTCATATCTAGGGTTAAATTTCAATTGCGTCCTATAGGTGTCCCTGGAATATTTCAAATATTTGCCAGCTACCCGAGCCACCGATGTTCTGTCAAATGTGCCGACCCCAAAAAGGGCTTTTAGGTAATCTAGAAGTTCTTTTTTCAGGTTGGAATTCTGGGAATTCCACCCTATGCATATGGTTGGGCCAAAAATTACCAACGCATGGCTCTCCAGAAACATGTAGAACTCATTGTTTCCTACACAGAAAAAAGAAGAAGAAGATATTATCATTAATTTAAAAATAAAAATCATGATAAATATGTTTTAGATAAAGTACATGAAATAGTTAAAATATTAAAATTTTCCTGGGAGTTGTACATGCTTTATAGGGACACCTTCATCGTTCACCAACAACGTGCCATTAATGGTCCCTGTGGAGCTGACACATGTAGCTCCAGGAAATGCAATAATGTAGTTGGCCATATCAGCCTCATCATTGCCAACACGTTCAGCGGTTGGATGGGTGTCTACTTGGGCAGGGTGTGTTTCTTGGCTGGCACCTAAAGGAGTAGAAGGTGTACGAGAGGTTTGTTGGGCAATCTCTTGCCCTTGTGTCCCACTACCACCAACACCGGGTTCAACAAGTGCCAGAAAACACTACATACAAAAGAAATTTTTTGTTAGTTTAGTCAATGTAAAAATTAAAAATCAAACTATCATAATTCATCTCATGCAGAACAAAAAAAATATCCTTTTGACTTTTTATTATTACCTGATATCTTTCTAGCTAGCTCATAAGTTGTTTTATCCTCTCTTATGTTTCAGGTGTTTGAGGTGCGTCTATCAAAGTATTAAATTCTGACCTTGCATCTCATGCCTTTTTTCACAACAAGAACACTGGAGATAGGGATGAAGAAAGCTCTTCCTCAAAGAGGGAATCATCAGGCATACCATGGCTAGGTGTCTGCATATTTGAACAAAATTAATATTATTAAAATTATGTAAATAACTAAAATACCTGAAGATAGAACAATGATGGCACTTTACATGTTCTTCCGCTGGCCTCTTTCCGTGATCATCCCGTCTTGGGGTTGTTCCTGCACTGCTCTAATCAGTCCGCCACATTGCAATAAAATTATAAATGTAAAAACTTGAAAACAATATCTAACTTGAAAAAAAAAATGAAAACTGAAATAATTTCTAATAAGACACCGGAAGACAGAGTTAGAGTTTCAAATATGCCTTGCATTGAATTCAGTCCTGGAAACATGTCATTGCACATTAAGGCACCCAAACAAGAAACGAGTTGACAATGAAGACCTTATTGAATATATTGTTGGAGCAACTTCTAGTAAACTTGTTGTGAAGACCTTGAGGATATTTTTGGAGAAAAATTGTTGAAGTTGATGGTATATCATTGTTGGAGAAGATCTTGAAGGGCCTTGAAGTGAAGCTTTTCGAGCAACTATTGAAAAATCCTTAGAGCATTTAAGTAAGGAAATTTCTATCTTCCATCGCCTTTTTCCTTTCAATATCCTTTAAACGATTTTGTTGATATTTAATGTTTGAAATCACGTTATAATTCCTTGATTATATGTGTTTGGGGAATTTCCCTTTGAAATTACCCAAAAATACCCTGGCAATTTTATCTTCAGGATGCATGTATGACCCTATTGTTCAATATTTTGATTGATAGTAGTAAACATAGAGAGTTAGGGGGCTATTGACTTGGTTTGGTTGGGCCATTAGATCCCTAACATCTACTAGGAGAACCCCCCTTGACTTGGAGGAGAGCTAGCCCAAAGTGAAAAGAGGTTGGTGAGGTGACAATGGGGCTATTGAATTACACATGGTATCACACTTTAGCTTTAGGACTTTATCTTGAGAAGTGCAAGATTTTGATATATCAATTCTCAAATTTTTTACAACACTATTGTTAAGAACTAATAAGAATTGATGTTGAGGGGTTTTTGGGTATAAGAAACAATACCATTTAAAAACTAGGGTTCTCAGTCCTTGGAATTCCTTCACCTGGGCCTAGGGGCACACTAGAATAATTTCACACTAAACCATGCAAACTTAAAAGTAAATTAACAGATCCATAAAGTAATAATAATCATAATTCCTAATTCCCTATTGTACGATATGATGCAAATTATTCAAACATGAAGCAATGAAGACATGCAATGTCTAAATTTCAATATTGATGAACCAATACAAGAAGTTAGAAACTACAACTTTGATTCAATACTCTGTGTCCTAACTCTAGGAAGGAATCTAGTTTGTAGTACAGAACATGCATCGCGTATTATCAATTCTTAATTGACAACAACTAAAGGTCATATACCTCATCAATAACCTCCCATTTTGTGTTTTTATGTTATATTCCTTATAAAAGTGTCAAATTTCTCTCAAAGTAAGCAACCACTGAATAAAATAAAAAATAGTTGAGATATGATTGAGAAATGGTCATTTATTTCTTGAAAGGATCTTCACATTTTCTTTGGTTGTTTTTCATCTCAAGAAACAAGAAATGACCTAAGAAACTATTGTGATGTAATATAAGAAACAACACAATGCAATGGCCATTTTCAAAGCCAAATGATGTCCATTGAGGACATGGCCTTTATTTGGTTCATGTTTCATAGGAGTTTCGGGTAGAAATGGAACTTTGTTGGAAGTGAAAGGAAAACATGTCTCATGTTGAATTATGAGAAAATCATGTTGTTCATGATGCAACAATTGACTGAAAATTGTTTTAGAAATATCCTGGAAGTTGTAACTTGTGACTAAGGTTCTCATTGACCTTTACCCAAATTTGGAAAAGGAGGGTGTTGATTTTCATCTTGATATATTTATTTTTTATGACACTAATACAGGGTAATGTAAAAGGGGGAAGATCAAATTACAGTTTGATTCATTGTTGATAATTGGTGCCAATCTTCAAGAGGAATGAAGAGGTTGTTATCTTTACAATCCCATCCCAACATCAAATTCAGTGATAAGTTTCTATGAGGTTCTGGGTCAAGGAAAAATTCACTCCACAAATGATATATTTAAGTAGGCTTCTCCTATTCTGGGAAAACACCATACCTATAATGCATTCACTTTCATGTATAAAGGGAAAGGAAAACATTTTTTCATACAACGGTGACAAAGGAATCTTGGGGAATGGTATCTTCACTTTTTATTTATGTTGTTCACCCACACCACTCTCGTGTTTTCACTAATCCTGTTTTGTCATTTTTGGATTCAAATTAAGTTAAGGCCTTAAGTATTTTTTGACCTTTCGGTGTAGTTTTTAAAAGTGGCATGTATGGATTTTCCATTAATTCTGCACTTTTTCTCTTCATGCGCATGTTTCGCTGGAAATCAAATGCATGATTTAGTCCCATACATTTAACAAGTTGTTAGATCAACTCCATTGGCAATATCATGTTTCCTATTCAATCAAAATTTATCTCAGTTAGGGTAGGTAGGAAGGTTTTCCCTTTGTATTAATAAGGCACTTCTAGCTTGCATTTTTATTATATCTTTCAAATTTAGTGTCGTTTCAATTAGGGCATGAATTTTTGCAACTTTCAAGGTGAGAATGAAAAAAGACAAATTTCTGTGATGGATGAATGTATATGACTCCATGGCCAGAGGAAAAGGCACTAATATACTTCTTCAAATATCTATAGTTCTCATTCACCTCATATGGAGATGGTCCCTGATTTTGAGCGAAATGTTGCAGCAAAAAGTCCCCCCCCCTCCATAATTTGATATTCAATGGAAATTTCTTAAATTGATGATGGGGCATGATTATGGAACATTTGCACATACATATGTAATGGAATTCCAAGATCATGATATATTTTTGCATATGTTTATGGAGGTGGTGGAGCAAAAAAGAGCTCAAATAGAGCTGAAATTTTTCACATAAAAAGGACTGTGGGCTTGACTAATGGTTCCATTTAAAAAATGATATCTAGATAGAAAATAAGTGTAGCATGCAAACATGCATTGAAAATCCATCTAAGTTTGCATTGTATTACTTATGATGGATTCAAATTTGGGTTTCAAAATTCCAGGTTATGGCATGATTTTGTCGAGAAATCCTTAGTTGGATTCTCATGTTGGTTTAATTTATATTTTAAGTTTGTTTTGCAATCTTTGGGTGATAGTAACTCATGAACTAGGTTACCAATGTGTAACAATCATATTTCAAGAACAAAGTTGTGATTTTTTTATATTATCATTATTATCTATTAGCTACGAGTATTGACACCTAATGCCTGGAATTTTGACATCTTGATAGCATGGATAATTTCGAAAATTTTTCTAGTAATGTTAACATAATAACTATCATTACATGTCGTAACTTTTGTCACCATAATAGACCTATGATATGGACTCATCACACAACTTCATATGCTATGTCCCAACAAGTTCAAACTAGTTGAACCTACCTCATAGTGTGGTTATTAAGGACAAGTTGCTTGGTATATAACTCGATAGCATAGACCGTGTTGCAGTTCTAAAAAGAATCCTAAAGTGTCAAAAAAACTTCACAATATGTTCTACTATAAAGCCTTTTGGGATACCTGAAATAATATATGTATCATTGATGACTTTTAAAGTATGACAAGATCCAGAGGGAAAGGAAATCAATGGAAGATTGATCCACCAATGAGAACCTAGAATTTAGCATCAGATGAGTTAGAGTCTAGGAAATTGAAACCCTATAATTTTAATTAGTGATGAAGGACATCACATAGGTAATTATATTTTCATGTAGAATAATATGTTAATTCAAATTTAAACTACATAATATGAATGGCATACCATAAATTTTTCCACGTAAGTCCAAACAACCTATAAAAATGGAAAACCTTCTTTTTCCATGGGAAATAATTTACCTTTCCTTTTTCAAGATAATCTAAATCAAAAAAAATATGAACTATACTGGCACACATTCTTGGATAATGTGAAAGTGGAAAAGGAATACCCTACACAAGTGATGCAAACATGTACATTTGAACACTAATAGATTTTTTTAGTTTAAATGCAATGCTTTTTTTAATTTAAATGTAGGGTTTTTAAAGCAGGGAGAAATAATGGCTGCCAAATTAATAAACGTTTCTTTGGGAAAAATTTAAATCTTGTATTGGGTGATGAAGATAATAGAGGGTATTGAATCTTGATTCTTGACATCTAGAGAGAACCCTACAGCCTAACACAATCCAATGGAATTGACCAAAAAAACCCAAATAGAGTCAACCCTACTATAGGAGGAAGGTCCTGCAGTAAGAACTTACCATTTTGCAAGAGCTGAGGGCGAATGTTGTTCTGCAAGAGCTGAGGGCGAACGCTGAGGGAGAATGTTGAGGGCAAATGCTGTTCTGCAAGAGCTGAGGGCGAATGCTGTTCTGAAAGAGCTGAGGGCGAATCCAGGGAGAATGCTATTCTGCAAGAGCTCAGGGCGAATGCTGAGGGCGAATGTTGTTCTGCAAGAGCTCAGGGCGAATGCTGAGGGCGAATGCTGTTCTGCAAGAGCTGAGGGCAAATGTTGTTCTGCAAGAGCGGAGGGCGAATGCGCGCGTGATATCAGACGTTAATGTAGCACACATGTACATTTGAACACTAATAGATTTTTGTAGTTGAAATTCAATGCTTGTTTTCATTTAAATGTAGGGTTTTTAAAGCAGGGAGAAATAATGGCTGCCAAATTAATAAGTGTTTCTTTGGGAAAAATTTAAATCTTGTATTGGGTGATGAAGATAATAGAGGGTATTGAATCTTGATTCTTGACATCTAGAGAGAACCCTATAGCCTAACACAATCCAATGAAATCGACCAAAAAAACCCAAATAGATTCAACCCTACTATAGGAGGAAGGGCCTGCAGTAAGAACTTACCATTTTGCAAGAGCTGAGGGTGAATGATGTTCTGCAAGAGTTGAGGGCGAACGCTGAGGGCGAATGCTATTCTGTAAGAGCTGAGGGCGAATGCTGAGGGCGAATGTTGAGGGCAAATGTTGTTCTGTAAGAGCTGAGGGCGAATGCTGAGGGCGAATGTTGTTCTGCAAGACCAGAGGGCGAATGCGCGTGTGATATCAGACATTAATGTAGCTATTGCGACATATACGAAACAATAAAATCATTTTTATGTAGCTCTCATATAAGTTTCGTATTTTTATGTAGCGCGCATATAAGTGTCGTTATAGCGACGACGGACAAAGCATTGCTACTGCGACAGCTGCCTCCAAATGTCGCAATTGCGACACTTGGACGTTGTGTCGTACTTGCGACGTTTGGAGGCAGCCGTCGCAATAGTGACGTTTTGGGCCATAGTGTCGCAATTGCGACGTCTTCCTCCAAACGTCGCAATTGCGACACTTTGTCTAAGTGTCGGTATTGCGACACTTTTCTATAAACGTCGGTATAGCGACGGTTTCATGCGGGATGGAAAAAATTTGGGGAAATTTCTGACATTTGGTCAAAAGCATCGGAACCAAGTATCGGAATTTCCGCCAAATGTAGTAGTGATAGGAAAAATTTTCCCTTCATTACACTACATCTTAGCTAAATTAAATAAAAAAATTAACAATCAATAAATATAAATAATAATTATTATTATTTTAATCATTATTAAAATTTAATTATTATTATTATTAAATTTTAATTTATTAAAATTATTAATAATTATAATAATTAAAATAAAAAACAAATACAAAATATAAGAAACAAAACATTATTGAAACCATTCATTCCATCCTCCCTCCTATGAAACACCTTTGGCTCTTGAAACCTATCTCATACACCACACCTCTAGGGTCTTGAACCCTAGCTCCTTTGTTGTTCCTCCAACTCTTCAACTGTAGCTCCTACGTCATGCCAAATTAGTCAGATAAATAAGAAGACTTGGAGGGTTTATGGGAAAACTCATTGTACATTCCATCGACGAAAAGATAAACATCAAAGGAAACAAGATAGATTCCATGCACTCAACGAATGTATATATTTCAAAGGCAGCGAGATCGATTCAAATTCATGGAGTCATGTTCAAAATTTTGTTATTGAGCATTGGATGCTTCCTCCACTCATCACTACTCTTGAAAAACTCTCCCATGTTGTTTAGCTTCCCATTCATTTTTCGGTTTCCGCCTCATCTCATGTTCGATTTGGAGAGGCTTCACTAGGGTTTTTAGAAATATCCATATTTGAATTCTTGAGGAGGCCACGTACATTTTTGGGCCTTTTTCTCTTTGTCACAAGTCTAGAGAGGCATACCTTCTTTGTTCGTGCGGAAATATTTGCTTGCTTGGACATTTTTCATCTGAATCATCAAATTTTGAGGGTGTTCAAGCTTGAATTAGGATTATTTAATTTAAATTTTACCGCCTTCACCCTACTACAGGTCATCATTGCAATTTTAATATAGATTTTATATTATTTCAAACCCCATTAAGGTAATCTAATTTGGGTTAACATTTTGCATCAAGCTTGGAGTTTAATTTGATGGTTTTCTTTATATTCGATTTTGCTATTGTATTTTATACCAGGCTACACAACCCCACTTGTAAATAAATCTAAGGATAATATGACACCACTTACACTTTGAAGGAGCGATTAACAAATCCAAAATCGTAAGTTTAAGTAATTTTCTTCCATTTTTTAAAATTTGAATTCCAGTTATTATTTGAATGCTTCTAAACATCAACTTCTTTCACTGTCATTAAGATATCAATAGGGTGATCAAAAATTACATTTACTAAAAGTATATATTTCACTTAAAATATTCTCTATATTCCTAACACATATAACAAAACCACTGAGGAATTTAAAGAAAAAAATTTTCCCATATAAATTCATGAAATTGGTCCTTCAAGTGCTCATGCAAGTTAAACTCTTCAAAATTTCCCCCAAGGTGATGATATTCATAAGGTGATCACTGCAAAATTTAGGAGTTAGCCCTTGAAAAGTAAACAAACATAATCAGAACGCCAAAGGGTTTGAAGCCTCCTAATATCAATCTTGTTGGATTATTTAAAAAAGAGTTAGATTAATAAAAAAATGAACTCTAGAATCCATCGCACAATCCAAGAGAAATTTGCAAAATGAATTTATTCCAAAATTATTTTTGGAAACCTTCTTTGAATTAGTGAGAGGAGGGGGTTTCTATGCCCTTGAATCCCTCATGCAAAACCCCATGAAAATCTTGAATAAAATTTTCCAAAATTTGCAAATGAATTCGGTGTATAAAATTTCTTGGCCTATAAGTATTTCGAGTTAGCTACTTCATAAATTAAAAAAAAAAAAACAATTTTGAAGCTATAAATAAACTTTAAAACCCTCTTGGCCTCCAAAAAAAATATTTCAATTCAAACTCAGGCCCAAAATCCAAAAAAATATTAGATTGGCCTCAATAGAATCTCATTTTAAAACAGAGGTTGATACTTCAAACCATAACCATTTGTGTGAAGGAGAAAATGGCTAAACAATAACTCGATTTTCTTAAAATATGACTCAAATCCACCTACAACAAATACATCAGATGATAGAATTTGAAATCCCAGTCTTTCCTCTTTAGATATGTAAAGAGAAACAAAATATATTACAACCCATGTTGTTCCACAATTTTTTAAGGGTGACAAGGTTTTAATGTTGAGATAAAGGAGGCCTCCCCATGATATTATCATGAAAATGTTGATATGATCATTATTTATTGGAAACAACGTTAGTTAATATTGAGGGAAAACAACATTTATAATCCTCTATACTTTTGAACCTTTTCTAACTTCTATGATCTAGTCAAGGCAATGGTGTCACACTTCTAGATTCTTCCTATGAATGAATTGATTCCACCAATCATACCTACTTGAAATAATCTACCAAAACAATTTATATTCAATTTATAGCCAAGGGATTCTACCATGATGATATACATGAAAGTTTATAGGGGCCAACCCTAACAAATTACTAACATAAAAAATGCATATAGAGCTGATTTAAGGAGAAACCAACAAATTGTTGATACATGTGGAGATCCGCAATGAATCCCAGATTAAACACAAATTTATAAAAAAATACAAAAATTAAGCTATTTTTGACACAATTAAAGACATTTTCCATATCCAAATTAAGGATCATCCACTTTTCCTCATTATTCTTACTAAAGGGGATTACTTCATGTATAAGGAAGATATTTTCCACAATTTGTCTCTTCCTCACAAAACCACTTTGATTTCGAATATAATATTAGGGAGTATATTTTTTGATATAATAGCAATTATTTTAGACAAAATATTGTAAGACACAAAGCACTATGATATCATCTTGAATGTACAAAGGATTATGGAACTACCTCTTTTGGGACTATACTTAAGAAAGATTAATTTGTCCCTCCTCTCGGGTGGCAAGGAATGATGAACATATTGAAGAATTAACACCATCCAAACCAATTAAAACTTGATAATATTATAAAAATAGTTGCAAAAATGAATTTTGAATTCATCTATACTTGTTACCTTGTCAAGTTCAAAATGATTGATTGTGTCGAAGATTTCCTCTTCTGAGATAGCCTACATTATACAAGCATTGTCTTTGTTCTTATAATACATGGATTTTTTTCTTGTATAATATTTGTACTCAATATATCTTGGATCCTAGATTCAATATATAGGGTAGCATAGGGGTTATATTCTACTTATTTGATTTTTTCATTTGGACTTAGCATCTCTCCTTCATTGGTGGTGATTTCCTTGAAATTGTAACACTAGTGTTGTACTTTAGCTTGTTTGTGAAAAAAAAGTGTTTATATGCCTTAAGTAGAGCCACAAACTCATGTAATTTTACCTCCATTTTAATTATTATTACCTTGTTATTTGTAGAACTAGAAGGTTTCTTTTTCTTTAATCACTAAAGAAGGAGTGACTTATTCCTTCTCAATGAGCCTTTGAGTTCCCCATAGTTTATATTTGAGGTAGTTTATCTCTTTACTCACTAACTGATATCAATACATCATCCCAACCTTTAGAGTGAGCTTCTTATTTTTAAGACTTTTTTTCTAGATGTGCACCCATGAACCAACCACCCACTTGCTTCAAACTCAGTAAACAAGGTGAAGAAGTAGGGGTATTAGAGAAAAAAATTATTGAAATGGAAAAAAAGAGAAGAGGACCATATTCATCTTGTTTAATCATAGAAAATGTGATGTTTTAGTGATCTAATCCAACATAACATATAATTTGAGAAGACAAATAGATGTTACTTTATGCGAAGGAACTATGTACCAATAATTGATCTAATTAATGTGTCTAGGACCGAGACGTCTATTGGTCCATGTAAGTTTCCCTTTTTTGACAAAGATATTCACTTAATCAAGCAATGAAATGGGTTTCTCCACTCTCTATATGATTGGATCCCAAAAAAATCCCCTCGCCTCCCCCCACTTTACTCATAGTGATGAAGCGTGGTGTTAAAGTCTCTTTCTACAATGTAATTTGAACTGAAATTTTAATCCCTCAACTCCATTATGAATTTCCAACATTCTTATTTCTCATGATAAATTAGAGGCACATAAATATTAACTACATTTCAATAGTGTTAAATGAGATATAAGAGATACTTGTCACTAACCAATGATGAAAATACCTTTCTTGATTTAAATTTAAAAGATAATAATTCCAAAGGGTATAAATTCCCATAGATAAACCCCTAGAAGTTGTTTCCCAACCATAATTGAGATGCTAAATACTATTGTGTTTTTGCACTGCTTCATAGTCTTCCAATTTGGTCTCCTAAAGTAGGAGGAGTTGGGCCTTTTATTCATTGATTGACTCCGTAATTGATGAAAGCTTTCTAGGACTACATAATTCCCTTGAATTCTAGGATATCATTTTCATAATTTTCCTAAAATTTTAATATTTCCTCTAGAGGGAGTAATCACACCATTTTGGTTCCTTGTATTTCATGTTCCTTTACTATACATTCCATATATCTTGTGATATTACTTATTAGTTATTCCTTTTAAGTTATCTTATCATCAAGAATAATGCCAATCAATGAATATCACAAACAAAACATGACACAAGATGTAGGCACTTAGCTAGGGAAAAACCCCTAACAAGGGTAAAACCCAGTTAAACTCTTCCACTAGTAGATTTAGATAAATTTAAGAAAAATAGAACCCTAGACCAAGATAAATGACCTCCTTTACTCCACCAAGCCAATTGTCCATCATAACTAAGTCAAACTAATAAGCATCAAGATTAGAGTTTCAATTTATTTCTTCATCTTTCCTGCAATTTTCGCTCTCCTATATTTTTCAACCCTCTAATACTCCAGAAAAATTCACACCTTTTAATAAAGGATTACTAGCTTCATTCCTTTGCTTGGCTTGCTTCTGTTCTAGGCATAGGATAGACTTTTATTTTATTTTTATTCTTACTTCTGTACTATAGATCAAATGTATTGTTACCCTTAAATAGTTCAAATTCACTTGTGTATTTATAGTGGTTTGAATATTCAACATAGGGATGACTTGTCAAGTTGTTTGAGGTCAACTTATTAAATTGTTTGAGGCTGAATTGAAGGATTATGAACTTGACTTGGTGGAGGAGGAGAAAATAATTTTATTTCTTGACACAAAGATCCAAAGAATGGTATATCATATAATAATAATGATAATGACTCAATATATAATTATAGAAGCCTACAATAGAGGATTTGACCTGTTGACCAATGAACCAAGCATGAAACCCATGCGCTAATAAGCCAAATTTCTTTTACAATAAAAAATTATTTTAATTTATTTTCACAAATACAATTATGAATACCGACACTAGTTACATTCTTCAACACCATGAATCTCTTCCTCCACAGTAATTTATTCATGTTGTATTTGATAAGTGGTTGGGGTCACAGAAAATACTGTGATTTTCATTTGGACATCTTTTTTTTCTAGAGAAATAACCACTTCCAACTGAGTTGCTAGAATTTTTGTATAGCATAGTCATAGGACTAGGTTAGTAGCAAGACATATTACACAGAGACCACAAAACATAAAGGGGGTCAAGATGAAGAAATTTTGGCTAATTAGATGTTAAAAAAGAGAAAGAACGATGATAAAAATCACTGAACTTGTTTATTTAGAGCCTGTTTTTTTAGTGTCACATTTTTGACTTAGAGGTTGAATGCCCCATGGCATGTGCACATGTAACTTTATACTATATTAATAAAAAATTGTGATTTTTCCATTGCAAAAATCTAGAACGTTTTTTTTTCATATTATGTAAACATATTTTTTGTGATACAAGGATGGTGTAGAATATCATATATTTGATAAATTTGTGGTATAAGTCAATCAACTCTGTTACAAACACCAATAACCTATAATCAAATTACCTTTTTAAACTAAGCCTTTACACAATCGTGCCCATGATAAGTCTACCATCTATTAATTTTTATACCTATCCCACTCCACCATACAATACCACACTCCTAATTTAGGTGTTAGATACTCCTGCTTCAATGCCTAATCACAAAAAAATGTGATTATGATAACAATTTAAGTACATATATGTGTAATTTCCATGATGTGATGTACAAATTATCATCCCCAAATTGTTCGTCAATGATTATAACCTTAAATGGGCTAGCACTGGTCTACCTCATCATCTCAAAATGACCTGACAGATGAAAATTTACAATTTATGTCATCATCACTTCACACTATCTAATGAATGACCCTTTCTATAGATTATATGCATGAATTTTTGGAAGGCCATCCCCTCTACTTATCCTATGATTTATTGTGACAACAAGTGAATAGAGGACAATTGAAGGATATTTGTTGATAATATCCCCTCTTTATAATTTGTATTTTGTTCACTTATTATCAAAATCAATCATAGGCTAAGTAGAGGGGATGGTATGCCAAAACTTCATGCATACAGTCTATAGAAGACATCATTTATCAGACAATGTGAATTGATGATGAAAATCATGGTAAATTTTCATTGGTCGGGTCATTTTGAGATGGTGATGATAGACCGGTGCTAACCCATTCAAGGTTACAATCATTGATGGGAAATGTGTGGAGGAATTCATACATCCCATCATGGAAATTACTATCATGTGTACTTAAATTGTCAAAATAATCACAAATTGTTTTGAATTTACAACTAATATATGTTATAATTTTGTTAGACTAATATAGATTAGAAAATGCAACTAATATATAAATTAATTAGAATAAATATACTAGAAATTAATATAGCAACCATTCCAACAATGTTGAATAGTATATATTGAGACTAATCTTGATGCTTCACGGGATGGTGTATCAATTTATCTCATGCTTTATCCAAATAATTATTGAGTTTCATAGTATTTCTCCGAGGTTCTATTCAAACTCTAGAAATTTATAATACTTGTAGCCTTACACTATTTGCACGACTCTCTTGCTTCAAGTGTTACACTAAGTCTAGGTTAATTAGTATACGTTTAATGAACGTATTTTATTTTCCTCAATCTAAATTCATAAGATCTTGCAAACACTCCATCATAGGTATGGGCTCCTATAGGCTATTCATATTCTCTATTTTTTTAGTTTGACGATATTAGAAGTCTCATTCTCATAACACACACATACACATATGCCGATATTTATCCAATATTAATAATTAAGATCTATGCATAGAACATAGCTCTTAGCTTCTATACTCCTTTTCAGACTTCAAATCTTATATATGTATGTGCAAAACATCTTTTTCCTATTCAAGTATAGAGACTATAGTTTTCAGATATTTGATCTTTTAACAATGCGTTTTCAAACTTAATTTGGACGCCTTGTTCAAAAAGTGAATTCCAGTCTTTAACCATGATCAATATTTTTTTCTGGATTTTTGAAATGGTGCAACAATTCAGATGCCTAGTTAAACAATGCTCATGCATGTAGTTTGGATGAGACCAATTTATTGAAGGATAAATGTGCAATTATTAATTGTCCAATGATATTAAATTTCTCATTTTAAGCATCTAGAAACATCATCAACTACACTATTCCCTAAATATTTTATACAAACCCCTCTTATCTATTCCCATAAACCCATAAGTATTTTTTGTTTATAATTAATGAATGAATGAATGAATGTTATATGTCAATGGAAAATTTCTATATGTCTCTTTATGTACATGACATTGTTTCATCTTATGTAAAAGAATTTCTTATGATAAAAATTGTTGAGATGAAATATTTTGTGGATTTATGAATGAATGAACGAATGTTTGGTATTTTTTTTTTTTTTTTTTTATGTATCTTAATTTATTTCTTTCAACTATTTCCTATATAGTATATAGATAGGGTACTACGGAATTGAGAGTGAGAGGGGGGGGGTGGGGGGGGGGGGTGGCATGAGAGCTTACACCTTCACATGGTTGGCCTTGTTTAGTAGATAATAAATTAAGGTTTGGATAATTTTGGAGAAAACACCCTCAATCTAACAAAGAAAAAAAAATTCAAGGTTGACTTCGTCGTTGCTTTGTCGAGTGGAGGGAGGTTTTCTTGACCAAGAATAAACTACTCCAACAATTAATTCTCAAAACCAAGAAGATCTCATTCAGGTATTCATATTTTCTATATTAGAATCTCCATATTAGAATTTAGATATTTCCCTTGTTTTCCTCTTCTTGGAAAATGCAGTGTTCAACCATTGTAGCATATCCACAATACATTAGTGATTCATTTTTAAAAACAAAATGACAAACATTAACAAAACCTAGAACTGATCCTAAAAACTCTAAAAAAGGAAACAACTACCACAATATCAAAATGGAAAAGTACAATTCTGCAAATACTTCTGAAAAAAAGAGTCAATATTGATCAAGGCAACCAATATTTCCTCTCGTCTTCACCAGTAGTGTTTGGGGCATACATGAATTCCAAACATACTCCTGCATAGATTTCATACACACTACTGGTGAAGGCAACAGGCAATATTAGTTGCTTTGACCAATATTGATGCTCTATATAAGAAGTATCTACAAAATTGCACTTTTATGTTTTGATATTATGGTAATTTTTTCCTTTTTTAAATTACAATGTTGATTAGTGCACGAGGTAAAGAAAAATTTAATCCTATTTTTATTAATAAATAATGACAAAAAATATTAATTTAACAATTTTTTGGTTACAAATGATGATCCACCCCTCTCGCAGCAGCCTTGATAATGTCATGAGTACACGACCATGCCATCAAAAATAAATAAAAGGAAAAATAATGACTTTAATAGTTATATCATTAGAAACAACACATACCATATTATGAAAAAATATTTTTGGGGATAATTTTATTTTAGATGAAGTATTTTGTGTCTACGATTAATGAATGAATGTTATATGTTAATGAATAATTGCTATATGTTATATACATGACGTTGTTTCATATTATGTAAACATATTTTTTATGATAAAATTTATTGAGATGAAATATTTTGTGGAATTACAAATGAATGAATGAATGCATGTTTTCTATTTGTCTTTTTATGTATCTTAATGTCTTTCTTTCAACTATTTCCTATATAGTAGATAGATTGAGTACTAGGGAATTGAGAGTGATGTGAGGAGGGGGAGGGGCCATGAGAGCTTCCACCTTCACGTGGTTGGCCCTATTAAGTAGAGAATAAATTAGGATTTGGATAATATTGAAGCAAAACACTCTCAATCCAACATAGCAACAACAAATTCAATGTTGACTCCATTGTCACTTCTTCGAGTGGAGACAGGTTTTCTCTAAGATTAAACTACTCCAAAAATTTCTTCTCGAAACCAAGAGGAGCTCATTCATATATTCGTGCACGCAAGTATTTTTAATTATTATTTATTCATGTAATTAAATATAATATATGTTCAAATTTAATCTAATTTTTCCTCATTGGTCTCATGAATATGTGTAGGATAATTAGTTTCAATTCAGATGTTGAAGTGGAATAACTATCTAAAGAAAATAGCTAAAAATGGTAAGGGTTTAGGTGAGACAACATTTTTTTTTATTTTTTTTTTGTCTTGAATGTCTTGGTCGAGTGAGAGTTGCATAAAGTTTTATAGGAAATAACAAACTTTTCCATGAAACAAATTCACATAGTATTTGTCCTTCTTTGACAATTGCATTTTTTATTTGAGTGAAAGACCATAAATTGTCATTTTCATGTAGGGAAGTAGGAGAAAATATTACTATATTAATTAATCATAAGGAACTAGTATGATTTTCTTCTATTTTATTAATTATTTATCGCATCTAACTTCTCCTCCTTCCTTTTTTTTGTAGGCACTTTCATTCACATATCTAGATTTGAAATATAACTATGGTTGGATTCATATATGCGAAAAAAATTCATTGAAGTAATGCTCAAATTTAGCCCACCAAGTGCTTGGCTACTAGGTGTGTTATTTAGTTTTGTGTTGCATTTTATTTCAAGAAATTTTTTATTTCTACATTGCAAATCTTCCAAGACCATATATGTTGAGAAAAACCATGGAAAATATAATTATTGTTTCTTTTTATAATGTTTTATCTTGTTATATTGACAATTCTTGTGATATAATGTTAGTTCATCATCATCATTAATATTTTGTGTTCATCATCAAGACAATGCCAATAAAGAAGATCACAATGCAAACAAGAACACTAGAAATAGGCTCAAGGCCAAGGGAAAACCCTTCCATAGGGGAAAAACCCAAAAAATTCTCTTATTATAGAAATTCAAGGAATACTTCCAAGACCTTTGATCAAGAAAACTCACCAAGTGAGAGGCTTAACACCCAAATAACAATGTTTCTCTCTATAACATGGTGTGCTAGTCTCCTCTAGCTCAAAATAATAACAAAGATAGATTTATTCCCATATGTGCAAGATTTACAAAAAAATAATTGATGCACAAGCCAAACACATAGACCTTCTTTCTTTCGTCTCTATCCTTCACCTCTTTCTTGCTATGAATTTTCCTCAAATTTATTGAAGGGATTGAATTAATTGTGTGACTCAAATGAGGTCCAATATCTCTCCTTTTTTGAGAAATCTAGGGCATTAAGTGAGTTATATTCTTCAATTTTATTTCTCTTATCTTTAAATTTACTTGTGAAATTGTATGTTGATTATGTTAGTGTTCCTTTCATCAAATAAATTCCAACATGAAGATCACAAAGACAAGAATGCAAGATGTAAGGACACAGCCAAGGAAAAACCACTATGAAGGAGAGAACCCACTCAACTATTTTTCTAGTACATTAAATCACGTTGAGATACACTTGATCCTTTGACTAAAGAAATAGACTTAATGCAACCATGATACTAGTTACTCCTGCAATTGTCTCTACAATCATGGTTATTGGCTCCTTCTATTTCAACTTCAAAATTTCGACCCTCCTTCTGCAATAGTCTCAACCCTCCTAATTGAAAAATATCGGCCTTCCTGCTTCAAAAATATTGACCTTCCTTCTGAAATAGTCACAACCCTTTATGTAATCATCTATGCAACAAGGAACTTCAACCTCCCTATAATTGTTTCTACAATTCACATTTTAGGTTTCATCTCTATAATAATATTCTAAGATTCTATTCCTCCTCTCTATAATAGTCTTATAAGATTCTTTTCTTCCTCTCCATTTCTTAATCCTGTAATAGTTTGTCATACTTATTGAACAAATGTTTCACTTCTCTCCTTAAAATGGTCAAATAACAAGCTATTTATACATATTGTTCACTGTACATTTCAGCCAACATGAACAATTTTACTTGAACCCAACTTGTAGGCTTGTAATGGAGGCTGAATTGGTTATATTTTGTTTGGAGGCCAAATTTTAAGGATGAATGGTAATCCTTTTGGGAAAAGGAACTGATTTGGTGGAGGATATATTTATACAAAAAAATTCCTTTCTTGACCTTAAGGAGCCCAAGAAGGGTCTCTTACAAAAATGACTTTGAATTTGACTCGACAAAAATTTGGCATCACAATGCCCAAAAAATGTATTTTAAGGGAAACATTTAAGAAATTAGATTTCAGAGGTCTACCCCTTTCTCATTTAGTTTTTTATTTTCTATAATGGCTATGTAGTCAAAGGAATATTTATTATTAACAAAATATTTCCATGTAAAATGATCCATTTTCAAGAGTTGATGATAAAATTTGAAAGAGATTAAAATTATGTTCGTTACCCAAATATCAAATCCTTGGAAACCCGTGGAATGAGCTATAAGTCAAGCACAACATCCCTTTCAATATTTTTTATCACATTTCTTACTAAAGGACAGGTTCCAAAATATTTCTTTATTAAGCTTGTAATCAATGCTATAGAAAAAATTTAGAATGAACTTAAAGACGAAACAAAAGCTTGGAAAGTTGTAAATAAATATAGAGATTTATATGATGACCACACATGTCTTATAATGTCATCATGTGGAATTCCGTTCCATGAATTAATTCTTATTGGATTTACCGGAACAACCCTTGGGGTACCATGAATAAAATGTGAAGCAAAATTCTCAAAATAGGTATATCGAATAAGCACATGCTCCTAGAGTCAAGGCAAGGAAAACATATGGATAACTATATACATAGATCCTATTAGAGTTTACCCAGAACCAAGTCGTTATTTATTTCCTTGATGCAGATAGGAAAGAGAGAGGAAAAGCATATAAGCCCAAAATAAATCCAAAAGAAAATGTGCTCAAACTTATCCAAAGTATGGAAAACCAATTGTTGAATGAGCCCATGAGGGGATAGTAATTAATTCTTACCCCATTTTTTTCCTTGGAAATAATTCCATTTATGGATTTTAGGAGGAATTATAACACATTTATGGATTGTTGGAGGAATTATGACACATTTATGGTCTCTACAAGTTAAGTGTGGTTGGTGTCTAGTTGGTATAGGAGTCTGAATTGATAAACATAAAATATACTTAGCCTTCCTTCATAGGATATGCATTTTAAAAATATGATATGCTACCTCATCCTAGATAGCTTAATAATAATGCCTTTAGTCACAAAAATTTTAAGCCGCTTAACAACAATCACATATATATTTTTTTCATTTTTTTGAAAATTCATGGAAAATTCCCTAGCTACATCATCATTATATCCTCTTAATTTTTTAAAATAATCTATCCAGTGGTATCTCTCAAAATTTTCCATCACATCGGGGTGTTGGCAGATCCTAGAGGGATCATTGAGTTCCCTATGATTAAAGGTATCCCCGGTTTTAGAATCATGTGTTATATAATTCTATAAAAATATTGAAATGTTGAGGGATCTTATAGATTGTCCTAAAAAAAATGAGATGGCCCAATAATTCTAGTAAAATATCACCATAAAAAATTTCTCTTGCATCTCAAATGAGCCTCTTTTTTCTATAAGTCGAGGGAAAAGGATACTTAAGATATCATAGGTGAGTATACACTATGGTCAAGGTATAATATCTTTATGTACCATTGTTATTATATGAATAAAAATTTTATTTTCTTTTCCATTTCATATTTGTATATGTGATATTATGGTTTACTTGTTGTAATAGTTCATAGCGAAATATAACTTCCCTTCTATGGAGGCAAACTTTGTCCTTATTTATTTGTGCATGTGTATAGGGGTTCAAATCAAGGATTTGGAGTGATTTCTATAGGTTGTATTAGGGATTCTAGATGTTATGAGGGGTTCTCAATTTATGCTAGCCTATGAAGGTTATAAGGTGTCGTAAATTACATACATTAATCCATTGATTGTATTACTTGTTCTTACATTGTGAGTAGGAAATTAGTTTTTATATTTCACCCATCGCCTAGCTTATCCCAAGGTATGATGAATTTGGAAATAGCTCCTTTGATTTTGTGAGAATTCCAAAAAAATCCTCCACCCTTGAAAAATATCAAGTCCAATCCTTTAAATATATCTAACTATCTCTAAAACTACTAAAATCCTCCAACTATATGTTTGTTATTACATTGGTTACATTACATCATATATGAAAGAAATAATCTCATTCCTTTGTAGATAAATATAGAAAAATCTAGGTTCTATTACACAAGGAAAGAAAATTTAAATTATGCTCATGCATCGCCTCTTAACAACACATTAATATATGAACTTAGTTTTATATATTCCTTGAAAATTCAATTCATCATTTCCTTATAGCGAGGGAAACTAATCCCAAATTTTATAATCCATCAAAGATTTTTATTTTTTATCTATAACATTTTCTCATCCAAGTTAATCATATGTATCTACATATGTAAGAGTATCACATGCCTCTAATCAACATGCTAATAAGGAAGCACTACCACATTGATTCATTACTTACTTACATGAACATCACTAGTTTCAATTGTATTAGTCAATCTTTGGAAATGGTTAGAATCCCTTGTAGAAGGATCACCTACATCTCTGAGGGTCCATAGTCAAATATTTAGGAGATTCATTTATTCTAGTTAAATATGTTGTTGAAGGTCAATTGCAAGACAATTATATTAGGATATTTGAATATCAATTTGACAAGATGATTGACATGTTGATCAATGTCATGAAATATTTATTCAAATCCATAATTGTTTACAAATTTCAAATGGACCACTACTTAACCATATATAAAAATCCCTATAATAAAATACAACATTCTTCATACACATAAATTACTAATTGAATGGATCAGGAACCTATAGGATTTTGAATCATTGGAAGATCCTACTATATTATAAGAATGACTTATTATATCTAGTTTCTTTCTCTTATCATTCAGAATAAGATCCTAAACTATACATCAAAAAGTTTTGAGATGCTTCACCAAGGGTTTCCTTTGATACATTTATAAAGTGGGATCATATCCCATATAAATTTGGTTAAAATCACGTTTAATTGTAGTTCGATTAGTAGATAGCCTATATTTAAAATCAAATTGGCATAACTATGGCATGAAGAAAATACTTTGTTATTCCAATTAGAATATAATTTTCTATTTCAAAAACACCAATGTGATGAGGTGTGTAAGGTGCATATATTTCCCAAGTAATGCCATTTTTATACAAGTAGTTCTCAAATACCTTAGTCAAATATTATTCTCATTGTTAGATCTTAGACATTTAATATATTGGTAACTTTACCTTTTAACCAATACCTTAGGATCCTTAAAATTTTCAAGTACATGATCGTTATTCTTTAAGAATTATTTCCAAATATACCTAGAAAAATTATTAGTAAACTTAAAAACATATGTTGTCTATGTTAATCATGGTTTTATCACTATATAAAGGTCAGTATATATAAGCTCTAGTTGGGTTTTTTCTCTCCAAACCCTTCTAGTCTCAAATGTAGCCTATTGGTTCTTTCCAACAACACCCCTTTTACAAAAACCAACAACAATTACTCCATTAGTTAGTGCATTAACCATATAAACTTCACCATTCATTTCATACCTTAGAAATTTAGATGTCTATGTTGCTCATGAGAAATTCATCTTGGGCCATCGATGAGTGTAGTCAACCCTCAATATTTCTTCTTCAAAATAGTACTGTGTATCCAACGGGAGTGTTAAGGTATCAATGATTTTATTTGTCGATTCAGTCACCGAGTTTCCGACGATATATATATATAACGCATATATCCATCGAATATTCGATGATTGTCGGTCTGATTAATCGTCGGAAACTCGGTGACCGAATCGACAAACAAAAGCATTGATACCTTAACACTCCCGTCAGACAAAACTCCCATCTGTCGCATATATGATGCTTCATCGTTGGCTTGAAAGAATTAGAGTGATAATACTTATATCACATAATTTAATTATGTTTTCGATTACCCGATGGCTCAATGTCAGTTTTTTCCATTGGACAAACTCCCATCCATTTCATATCCGACGCTTCATCATCGACTTGAAAGGGTGAAGCGACAACACTTATGTTACACAATTTACTTATGTCGTTCATTACCCGATGCCTCAATGTTGGTTTTTTCCATCAAACAAAACGATCTGTGTTGAATATATGACTGCATACTAGTGCGTGACATGTCATATATTCGAGGTTATATCCATTAGATATTTGATGATTTGTAGCATCACAAAACTAACTTATAAATTACGATTTTTGAATGACCATTTCGGCCTTTTTATGTGTCGGATAATCAACATCTGTACCGTTAAATATCCAACAGTAACTTAACTGTCAAATATTCGATATAATTCCAACGATGATTTGAAAAGCACCAATGTTTCAGATAGTTGATGCCAATAAGTCACATATCCAACTAATAGCCGTCAGATTTTGGCCCCATTTTTACTAGTGTAGAAATCTATTTCCAAGTACAAGTAGTGACATGACCAAAAAAAGGTTTTACATAAGTTTCAAGTTGGTGATAAGGTGTGGTTACATTTATAGAAAAAGCACCTCACATGCCCCCATAGGAAGCTAAAACCACTCAAATATGGGCTTTACAAAATCATAGAGATTGTTGGTGAAAATTATTTTGAATTGAGCATCCCCCCTTTCCTTGGCTTGCATCTATTGTTTAATATAGAGTTTCTTCAAGAATATTTTCCACCTTTGTTGGAAACCTTGGAGGAAATCGAGAAATTGGCCCCCATAGAACTCAATCCTGAATACATTGAAGAATAAAAATTGAAACATATCATGGATAATAAGACAAAGGATACCCACTAACAACACATACAACTCTACCTAGCTGTCAAAGTAGGGTAAATTCTTCACCAAGGTTAGTGGCTCACTAGGAGCCAAATTCAGTAGAAGTTTCACCATACAATGAGGGAAATTGATGAAATCGATACCATTTCTTCCTAGGGGGGACACATTATCTAGGTGGGTATTAGTGGCCACCCACCTCTACCACTGTCTCAATAGTTCCCTGTCTTCTTGGAAAATTTTCTATGATTTGTGGGTCCCAAACTTCCAAGACCATTTTGAGACCTTAAAACAAAGTTTTTGGGCACTTTTGGGGCATGGATTTCCATGGAATACCATGGACCCACTCACAAGTTTTATTCCTTGGATAGTTGTTTCCAATGAGCTATCGTGAACCCCAAACAAATATTGTATGCAAAAGTTTCACCCTCTAGAAGTTGATGTACCAAATAAACACCTTGAGGCCCACAAACCTTATGGTATTTCATCTTATAGGGTTATGTTTTTGGACCTCTAAGGTTCTTTATTTATGTTAAAAACACATTCTTTCAACCTATTGTAATAGATTTTTTGAATGTGCATAATTTCCATCTCTTTCTATTCATAGGTTGCTACAAACATTCTAGCCATTTTTATTTTTACAATATTTTGTTATTTCATTTATTAATATAAGTTGGGTTTGCACCACATTAATGTAACATATGCTATATTTATATGTGTGTATTCCATTTACTTTCTTACATTTAATTTCATTCCTTGTACACCCAGGATCATTCAGGAAACACAATTGTTGCTTCTTGTCCTCCGATGTATTTTTTTAAAATACCATTAAAAATAACATTTGTTGAACCTATTTACTACCACAAAAGTAATTTTTCCCTCATTTTTTCCTTTAAAATCCTCTAATAGGGTCCATGGATATGGTTTCCCATGCCTTTGTATGAACTAGAATTAGATTTTATAGTTCTGCTCCTTGCTACTAGGCTTGTTGGTGCAACATAAAATACAAGTTATTTCTCTTTGCATCTCAGGCCACTAAACATACCTTTCCAAGTTCACCAAAATATTATCAACAACCTTGGAGGTGTGAGTATCCCTTATATAATTTAATATTTTCTTCCTTTGGTACATGAAACTTCCCCATATTATAGATTGATTCATCTTGGAGATGGTAATCAACATTTATTTATTCTTGTTGTCTTTGCAACAATTGATACACCCCCTTGAATTCTTAATATTCCACATTCTCCCCTCTATGTTTCTCATGGGTGAATGGTTCCATGTGCATAATGGCTCATACAAATATGATTTTTGGAGTTGTTGATTTGGATAGAAAATAAAAAAAATTGTTGGTACTTGAATTCGTGAATGTATATCTTTTATTTATGAATGATTCACATGTTCATTTAATTCTCAGCCATGGTTTGTTAACTTGTGAGGAATTTGTGTTGTATGTACAAGTACTAGAGTTCCTAACAAGTATTATACCTATGCATGAAACCTACAAGTGGTGGCAGTCAAGATAGATAGGATAAATTACTTAAATTTGTGTAGATATATGTTTACCAAGATATTGGAGTTTAAATATTAAGAGAAACACCCAATTGTAGATAAGGTTTCCTATCAAGTTTTGATTCTGTAACACTTTATGCAATTTTGCAACAATCTATTGATTTCGTAGGGGGGACTAATGATTATGTAGGAACGATGCAACCACCTATACAAACACATTGAAGAAAAGAACATGTCCCAAGAAAGTACAAAACTGGATTTAACAACAATGATACTTAAACACACCACAAAAATCAATTTAGTTGATCTTAATCTATTGAAAAATAACCAAATCAAATACTGTAAGAAAGAAACATGTACATACATGAATAAATAGTTGGAAATAAAGATGTGTGCAGGGCCTTACCTGGAGCGGGCCGAATTGGAGGTTTGAACTGCGCCCAATAATCCAATTACATGGACAAGATCAGCAAATCAAAACATGCATCCACGAGAAATTTTATTATAAAAAAAATGATAACAGAGTCCTGACAATGACGCGTGTCATCACAAATTTATACATACATATTTATAGATAAATAAGGAATATTTGTCTCGACAAATAATTAAACTCAAGGGTCACATTATCCCAATAGTTCACCTTGAATTCCAAAGAAAGACCATAAACACTTGACATAAGTTACACATGAAATAGTCATTTGAGCCTCGGTAACGCAAAAACTATTGCGCACTGAGGCATTTCGAAATTTAAATCATTAGTCCATAGGACATAATACACCCCTTTTGGACTGGAAAGAGATACGAGAAACCAGTTGAAACATCTCATTGGCTCATGAACAACAACTTGAAAATAAGATGTCGACGTGCTCATATTAATTTGTAACTACAATGCCAATTTCTAAGGAAATATGCTCATTATTGTTCCTCTCTTATAACGTCCTATCGGTTTGAATATGCCAATTGTCCATGAATAGTAGGCGTATGATCAATTATCCATCTATGACCTTGAACCATGTAGGTTAGTTCCTATGATATATATATATATATATATATATATATATATATATATATATATATATATATATATATATACTCTTTCAACTAATTTCTAGTTCTATACTATAACATGAAATAGAAAGTCAATGAAACATGCATTATACCTTATTAGTCCTTGTTAAGCATAGGATTAAAAGAATTTGATAAAGGCAAGAAGAGGAGTTAGTAAAAATAAGAGGAATGATTTTTTAGCAAAAAGGGTCCATTTCTCAGCTCATTAGTAGTTCCATTATTATATTTAATCACTTAGAGAAGACATTGTTGTAGAAATCACATCTAATTATAGTGTCTTGCTAACTAGAGTATAGTTTGAGCTTACATGTATTATAGACACCAGTTATTAATATGAATAATGGTATTATTACCCTTGTTATATTTGGAGTAATTAAGTATTTCACCATGCAATAACATTGAATTATAACATATTTGTCTCTCCCCTTGCATTAAGTAAATTTCTCCCATTGTGTATTCACTATAATCAATGTCTACCTTGAAACACTTAAGTAATGTTAAGATCAAGTGTTAAATAATCTTAAGATTTAGCTCCTCAAAGGATAAACGTTGAGTCTTAAAGACTGGAAACTATTACCACACACTTCATGACGTGAAATGATACTGCCACCACTCAAACTTGATGTTATGAAATTTCTCAATAATTTGGTTGCTCAAAAAAAAACTCATAATTTATGTGAAATTAGTTGGGGCACCCTATATTTTTGTAGGATCAATCTTTAACACATCTCTACCAATCACATGTTCCACATATACAAAGGGTTTCTTAGTAGCACACATTTATATATGTTTGATAATGCATGATGTTTCCTTAGTGTATCTAGCAACTAATTACATTTTTAACAAGCTCATTCAAGTAGAACTAACAATAAAAATTATGTCCTCCAAGTAAACTATGGAAAAGAATTCTATGATCTGTTTCCATGGATATTCCACTGGAATATTTCATCACAACAAAGCTCACACTATTTTGAACTATGAAATTTATTACCTTATATATCAAATTTAAGATTATTAATGTAGCAATAAAAATTATGGAATAATTAAAACTAAAATTAACAACACAAGAAAATGAACGCACTATCTACACAAATAAATAGAACATGTGACTTCAAACAACCAATATGTGAGAAAATTTAGCTAGAAGGTGAGGCATATGGACTACTCTCTTTTTCTTAGTTATGCATTTGAGGTACAAAAAAGGGTCACTCATTATGGAATTTCCAAGGACATTGTGCCCTAAATTGTTGCTATAAAATGTTCTACCTCATTTTTTTTTTTCAATCTCACTTGTAGATGTTCCCCTCAAATATGGGACAATAAAAAAAAAGGAACTCCTTATCTTCATGGAATCCTAGTGTTTATCATATCATGATATTTGTTTAGGATTACAATTATATTTTTTTCAATGAATCAACCCTCAATTAATGTCACGGTTTTGGACCCTTTATAATATTCCTGAAATTCCACAAATAACTAGCCCTATGTGTGAGTAATTGGGGTTCATGTGGCATATACTTGATATTATGGTGGTCAACATGGTAGAGTAAATTGTGGGAAACATATCTTCCATGTGTGAAATTCAATTCAGGTGGTTTTCACACTATTAGAAAGCTTTTAGTATGTAGAACAATGACAAAGGGTTAGGAACTAAGCTCAATGTAACACCCTATACTCCTATATTGTGTAAATTTAAATATGTCAAAACTTAGCCATGAGTAGTGTCATATATGTTCTGTCAATTTTAAGTTGAAGTAGACCATAAATTGTGTAAATGATTCCATCTATTAATGAAAAAATTATCGAATAACTAACTAAAGTATCAAACACATGCACTAGAAATCATGTTATCACAAAATTTCACCTAATAAGCTGCTAATCAGGCAACTTCGTGTAACTATTTCAAACCATTATTATGACTGAAGCTTAGCCCCTTCAGTCTGAGAGGGTTCTCTCAAAGGGTTAATGATATTTGATAAAGATAGATTTAGATGGCTAACTATACTTGGAAAACAACTTGCTTGTGATTTGTATAGGTTGAAAATAGTATCAGTCTACAAACATTGGGTTTATGGAGTCAAAAATTTCAGTGATTCAGTAGTAAGTTCAATTGACATGGAAGCTGAGGTAGGTAAGAGATTTTAGTAGAAGTACACACACATGAAACAAGAAATCACACAGTCAATTCATCTATAAAGGAGGTCAGATAATTACATGAATGAATTATGAGTATTAAAGATGAAAACCAATGAAAATAGTACACATCAAAGATATATATAAGACAGACACTAAAAACTCAATGAAAAACTCAGGTTGGTCAAGAAACAAGTCTCTGTATTACTGAAAACAGTCAATTTACATAAAGTTGCAGTATTGCCATAAAATCTCCAACCTTTGACAAATTCGACTCTCCGTCCTTTAATAGACTTGCTACATGATGAGATGATCTGCCTCTTGGCTAGATTCATCAAATTTTCCCTAATGACACCTTGCATAACCATAAAACATCTATTTAATGAGAAAATGACAGCTATCCTACTTGACAGTACTTTTCCTAATAGGACTCAAACTGTTCATTATTTCATTAACAACCTTATTTCCTAAAAAAAATTACATATTTGAAAAATATGCCTTCACATGTTCGAATAGGGTTTGATGGGACTCATCACTACATGACCTCTTAATTGACCTCCTCTAAAACTAGAAACAAAACCCTATTTTTTAGGCAAATCGGTCCTTATCTTCAACGAGGGGTTTCGCTGATGAGTTGGCTTCGTCACGTGGTCTTTAAGTCTTGGATGACTGCTGGAAAGATCCCTTGAACCTTAGAAAGTGTCCATCTGTCCAAAATTTCACAAAAACCTGCTCATATAGCTTCAAAACAATACGCTACGAAAGTATGACAATTTCGTAGCATACTTTCGTAGCATTACAAAAATGCCTTTTTCCATCAACTTTTCTATCTCTTTCCTTTGGTATTGTCTTCATCATCCTTATACACCTCTAACATATCATTTTCACCCTTTAGAAGCTTCTCAAAATGGTTCAAAAAGAAAAGATAAAGCTACAGTAGTTTCATAGCGTTTTCCTAGTCTTCAAGCCTAGGAACGCTACGAAACTGCTGAAAACAGTGAAATTACCAGATTTTTGTCTAACTTGAAAAATGTGTCCTCCAACTGTAAAAACCTTGTTTCCAATATTAAATTGACCTTTAAAATCATAAACCATATCACACTATGATTCCTGAGGTGTTTCTTCCTCATTGATAAAGAGTTGAGCTATTTGCTCCTCAATTACTGTCATTTTTAGTCCTTTCTTCTCCAGCTCCTCATGGATTAGTTCTAGTTGTTCTTGGAGGTCTTTGACTTGGTATTCAAAATGCCATGAAACCATCTACACGTTATGGACCTCATCAAACTAATGATTAACACAATCCATCTCACCTTTCATATTTAAAACCACTTTGGAGATTTTTCCTGTTTTTTCTGAAAAATAGGTCTTAGAATAGAGCTTATAACTCCAAATCCATGACATATTTTTCAAAAATGGAGGATTTTTTTTATCAATAAGAATTTTATGAATAAAAATCTCTCTTTTTTTTTTGAAAACCATCTCCAGTTGTCCAAAACGTTCATTTGAAAAACATGTGTAAAACAGGAAAACTCCGTTTTCTGAAAATAGGGCTCAAAGAAATCCTTATATCTCCTAACTGATAGCACCTGTGAGAAAAGTGAGAGAGGTTATTTTTCCTTTTCTTGTGCTTGAAAATCTGTATTTTCAAATTCATCTCTATTCATTCACAATATTCTCTTTAAACTTACTGCTCAAATATTCCAAAAACATAGCCATTTCCTTGTTGTAGAAATTCAAACAACTTGAACTGATGCATGCTTCAGCAAAGATAGGGTCCTCCACGAATAGCTTAAGGTCCATGAGCTTATATCTTATCCACAGAGCTTCATTTTTTTTCTTTCTTGTGCATGACCATCTCCTTTTATAACCAATTTTCCCTCTTATAAAGGTGACACTTGGAAAGCCAAATTGGACAACAAGTTGCTTGGTGTAATGAAGCAGCTCTCAAAAAGTGACATTGAGATGTTTCACATGCAATAATCAATGTTGAGTGAAAAATAGAAGCTTAGGATAATTTTTTGTGTTTTAAATAACATCTCAGGCTTAAATCATGACACACACATGCCAAAATGGTAATGATGACCTCATACATGGTTGTGTACCTTTGAATTAAAATGACTCTTTTTTTTTTTGAAAACATAGGGTTCAAAGCCGAGCTCTTATATCCCTATCTTGGATAGATATTGCAAAAATAAAGGAGGTTTTTTTAGCTCAGTATGTTTTTAAGAAAAAACTCTTTTTTTTTTTTTTTAAACCATTTCCAGCTGTCCAGAATCTGCATTCTAAAAACATGTATAAAACAGGAAAATTTTGCACTCTGAAAATAGGGCTGAAAGACATCCATGTATCTCCCAAGATGTAGCACCTTTAAAAAAAGTGAAAGAGGTTATTCTTACTAGATATGTGCTTAAAAATAACCTCTCTCAGTTTCTTAAAATACTTCTTTGTGTGCCCAGAAACCGCCCTTGAAGTTGACTTCGAAAAGTCAGAAAATAGAGAAATGCTTCATATTCTCTACGAAACTAGCAACAGTTTCGTAGCGTTTTCTGCCTATTTTACACTGAATTCGATCCAAAAGTATGGGTTATTGGCTAAAATGAAAATTTTCGGAGTTTTAAGCTTGGGAAATCAAATATGTTAGCAAATGATGAGTAATGGAACATGATGTGACCTATATGGAGATGGTTTTGAAATGAAATGAGGGTGGTCTTGAAACTTAGGATAGGTTAAATAAGAAAAATTAAAAACTTTCCTTGACCAAGTAATGAAAAATGAATTCTATGACCCTACCTTTGACATATGAACCTCTAAGACTTTGTCAAATGATGTTTCAAAAATTATGAGTGATAACACATGATATCATGAGAAATTATCAATTAGGGGACTAGGGAATTACTTTGATTGTTGTGTTGATAACCCTCACTAAGATCCATGCTACCAATTAAATAAAATTTGAATTTACTTCCCTCTTTTCTCATTTCCCCAAAAATCAATTGTTGATAGATATTGGTAGTTGAAAGGCCATTATTGCAATAATAAAGGAATTGAGAAGTGGTTGAAGCAGTTGGGAATGTCCATCAAATATATGGGAAATTACCCCCCTCAACTTTCGCCTTGACTCATGAATTCCTCTACCAAGAATGGGAAAAATCAAGAGGATCTAAATGCATGAGTGTGTAATGCACATCTCGGTATAGAGATAATGATCTATGCACTGAGAGAAAAGTAACACGTGGGTGGTACCAAGAGGGAAGTTTTAATGAGAAGAGAGGAGAAAAAAATCACAACTAAAATTTCTTCCAATATTTTATGCAAATGGATCTCGAATGTGATGTAAAAAATTGTACCAAGAAGTTTCATTTGCAAGCTAAGACAATTTTTAATTAATTTGAGATGCAAAACTTGAATTTGAGAGTGCTAATTAGGTAGAGAAGCCCAAATCCATCCTATGCAAAGAGAAATATGATTTATATGTTGGTTGGGTGAGTAAGGAAGCATTGATATCAGACAATGCTAAGGGAGTACATAGGTAGTGAAGGTACTCCCTTGTGTTAATGCAAACCAACTCAAAAGGAATCTGTGAAATTGGTGGATGTCTTAAACTTGGTGGGTAGAGGGATCATTGCTATATGACTTCTTGTGAAATAAAGTGGCCTTCATTTCCATCATTTTCCTTGAGAGGATTGAAATTTGTTAATGGTATAAAAACTTTGGTAAGGGGTGGATAGCTATAGTAATACATAGGCACAACTAAGTGTATGGATGGGTGGAAAAAAAATCACCCTTCTTAAATTGAAAAAAATTGATCAAGGCTTTTCAATGTCCTCTCTTATGTTGTGTTGTTCTTAATTTATATGTTGGAATACTTTTTTTTGTTTGGATGAATAATTATTGGTTAATATTATTTTGTTGACTATGAATTGTAAATGATTTAATGATATCAAAAGGAAAATATTTTAAATATCCTATTTGATAGCCTTAATCGTTACACCTTAGAAAACACCTGGCGAGATTTTCCCTCCTAGTAGAGTAGGGATATTAGCCTCATTTTTTTTTTGAAACTATAATGAATGTTGGTTGGGAACCTGAACTTTAACCATTCTCTAAATAGTGGTAAAATCACTAATGACCATTTATGGATGCTCGAGATAAATTTTCATGGGAGCATGCTACCCTATATTTGGGTGACACAAGTTTCATGGGAGAGTTCTCTAATTTTGATGATGGAGACTCAAAATGGTAGTCATCACTAAACATCTAAAGCTTGGATTTGAAATATTCATTGTAAGGAAACTATTCTTCTAAAAGTCAACATGGGCGATGCTAGCCTAGAATTTTATGGTCAAGACTTCAAGCCCTTTGTTGAGGCTAAGGATTAGTAGTATAATATAGGAAAATTGATTTTTAATTCTCATGCCAATGCTCATCATGGGAAAATAATTGTCTTGCCTTCAGAGTGGAGTGGTAGGCTTAGTTAATCTTGGAGCTCTAAATTGCAAGAATTTCAAGAACTAATTCTTATATGGGGAAAGTAAGTCTGCAATTTGGCCTTCATACCAGTTCAAATTAGACTTTGAAATCCTTGTATTTTTATCCCTTGAATGTCGTGAGAGGGGAGTTTTATAGGTATAAAGTATATGATGGATCTTAAACCTAATGTACAGTGAAATTTGGGTCTTGATAACCATAAAAATAATCGTTATAAGCTATTTCCAAGATTATATATTTCTAGTATTACTTTTATAGCAAAAAATACCACCTCTTATTACTTTGGGAATAATTGTCGTAGAAACATTCAAACAATATTCATGATTTGGCCTTCAAAGAGCATATAGAATTTGAAAGAAAAGATATTTTATGTACCTTTTAACCTTCAAAGACTAAGGCTAAAAAGATAGCCTTGGGTTATCAACCTTTTATATTAGAGTCTCATACTTTTAAGTATCATAT
Organism: Pinus albicaulis; assembly: GCA_034641835.2. NCBI lineage: Eukaryota > Viridiplantae > Streptophyta > Pinopsida > Pinales > Pinaceae > Pinus > Pinus albicaulis. The sequence goes on from CM076577.1 coordinate 907,113,913, forward strand.
ATTGACACTTTTTTGGCCAAGTACTATAAGGATACAAGAATCTTATTTGGAGTAGCAAGGAAATTAGTAGGGTCTAATAGTATAAATCCCATTGCTACATATATGGACAAGTATGTTGTGACCTAGTTTATCATTTTGACTAGTAGTATTTGATTGAATTTCTTAAAATGCTAGATCAACTTGATAACCATGAAGTTTATTTGATTATTTTTCAATACTGGGCTCTTTTGTATGGATTCATACACAATGATAATTTATATCATGGGTTTTATATCAACTAAGTAAAGTGATCTACTATAAATCCCTCTAAAGTGAATCTACGTATCTTGAATATGTAACTACGTTAGTTTAATATTTTGTGAGACAGAACTTATAAAATTGTTTACGATATATGCTGCAAAAGGTATAATGGTTGGTTATGTGAATCCCGTGGAATTAATAAATCTCGCAAGTTATTTCATCATTACTCTACTCTATAGTTAAGGCTTTGGATTTATATGCAAAAGGTTATTTACCTATTTAAAATAACTTCCTTCATCTTATGGGGTATGGATTCACCAACCATTCTTTTCCAAAATAAATATATTTTGTAATAGAGGACAATGATTTACCTTTGGAAGAATTTTTTTCTACCATGGGAAACACCTCACCCTTCTTGAAAATGTGGCACTACATTTGTGGGATTCTTTTTTCTTTTTTTTTTCACCTCAAGTGGGCATTTTTCCTCTGAAAATAATGGGCTTGCTAGGCCTCTACATTAAGCCTTTTATTCCCTTGGTTTTGGTAAGAAAGTAAAGGCTATCATGGTGTTTCATTAACCTAAAAAGAGGCCTTTCTCAAGCATGTAGTAATGGCATAGGTTACATCCATACATGGGCTCTCTTTACCAACTTAATTGGGCCCTAATAAGCCTTCAACCAATGCTAATATATAAATGGGAACAAAAATTTGAAAATCTCAAGGCACTAGCTATCGAGCTAGAGAATTGATTGGTTTAGACCTGTATTTGGTTGATGTTTTATCAGGGCCAATTGAAGAACAATGAATTATTCTGAAATAATAATAATTATTTAGGCTTTAAAATATTCTTTTCATTTATATTTCTTGTTAGGTCCCCATATTACTAGTACAGTCCCTGCCATTACAGTAACTCACATAAGTATTATTGTGTTATTGTACCCTCGTAACTCCCATTCTTATTACTTGCCCCAAAATTATTATTGTTAAAATGCATGAATAAGTAATGGCAATCAAATAATCATATATGCTGAGTGTTTTGTAATTTGTATCATCCAACACCATCATGTACTATTGAGGTTTCCTCTCCAGGTTGCCTTATTTCTACAATATATCTCTTTCTATTTTTCAGTCAAGCCATTAAACATTTGTATCATGTTTCGGAGTTTAGAATTGGGTTGGATTCTAGGGTTTCGCTGCTCCAAACAGGTCATCGTGGCATTTTCGCTATAACTATTTTTCTACGAAGTTTCACAAGCTGAAATTTTTAGGGTGCAAAGCCGAAATCCTGAGGAACATTGTCACAAAATTTCAGAGCTTGGTTCGCAAAATTTTCGGAGATATGATCTGTGGAAGTTAGGTCTTTTTGCAAGCTCCTCAATTTAATCTAAACATGTCATCATGGCATTTGCGCTATAAATTTTTTTCTACGAAGGTTCAAAATCTGAAATTTTTAGGGCATGAAGCGGAAATCCTGAGGAAATTCGTCGCAAAATTTCAGAGCTTGGTTTGCAATATTTTCGTAGATATGATCTATGGAAGGTAGTGCTTTTCCAGGTTCCTAAATTTCATCTCAAAGACGTGATCATGGGAAAAGCTTCATAACTATCTCTCTGAGCATCAAATTGGAGTTCTATAAAAAGTGGTCGCAATCACACGAACTGTAGTTTCTTTTCTATTAATTTTAGAGCTAAAAGACGACACAATGACACGTGGCAAGTCGTACAAGTTTTCTCTACTGAACTAGTCCATAATTAGGTCATTGTAGGAGATTGGACATAACTTTGTCTTGGAGAATCCAAATCAAGTCAGACCTATGGCATTTGAAATATAATTCAGAAGGCTACCTCAAAGCCAAATTTCAGATATTGAATAGCCACAATCACAGAGATATTCCAATTTCAATATCGAGCTCCTCAAAAGCAAGAAAAAGGTGTGTATTTTTTTTCCGAATTGCATAAGTCTTGTTTGAAGAATCAATTTGAATTGATTCCAAGGGCATATTGTAGAATAGATATCAGTATTGGGTTCTAAAAAATTCCCCATAAAAATAATTCAATACTCATTAAGCCCTCAAAAGGCTCTACTATGACTCATGAAGATGAAGAATTGCAAAATGAGCTATCAAAATTACAAGAGCAAGTGAACCAAATTTCTCTCTCGCAAAGAGCAACAAAAAATTAAATGGAAGTTTTGAAGAAAGGCGTGGAAGCAAAGGTGGATGGTTTGAAGAATAATATGGATGATTTGAAGGCATGGAATCTAAGATAGATGGCATGGATGCTAGCATGGAATATACGATGGATGACATGGAAGCTAAGATCGATAAAAAAATGAAAGACAACATGGAAAACATGAAGAATGATCTAAAAGCAAACATGGAAGGTTTGACAAAGTTGATACAAGAAATTTTTTCTAATGGTGAAATGATAGTAGAGGAAACTCATGATGAGGAAAAAATAAATGTGTAGAAATTTGAATAATAGATGAATTACTCACCGAGATTATCCTGATTACACACTCTTCGAGCTTCATGCATAATGCATAACCTCTTCTACCATTGATCATCAATTTGCGGAATTAAAAACAATCACATGCGCACATTGAAACATTAATCAATCACACATATCAACACAGTATGTAATGGGGAAATATTATAGCTGAAAACCCCCAAATATCTATATATTATAATGATAGAGAACATGTAACAATCATAGTACAAACTCCTCACAAGCTCTCAGCACTATCTCCGATTGTTACACACTACACAAGCTCAGATATGAACAAGTCACAAGTTCAAATCTCCTCCACCTATTAGCCTGCCTCTACTGCGCAATCCAAGATGGTTAATTGTGAGATCCAAGTTCGAATCCCCTTGGCTTGTCCTGCGCAATCCTCATTGGCAATCTCAATCAATGTGTGTGCAAATATCATGCACAACTATAGTCACAACTGATAGTAGACTCACCCTTTCACCCACCTCTAACACTGGTCTCCACTGAACTGTCCATGCACTGCAGTTAACTAATGTATTATTTAGTTGATTTATGAGTTAATAATTAGTGAATTAATTAATAATTAATTCACACCACTCATCACTAGTGTATTTATCAATTAGACTAAATACAACTAGTTCAACTAAGTTAAACCGAACACAACTCCATCAACTGTCTCATCAACTCCACCAAACTCTGCCACATGAGTTCTAACTGAAGTCAACCATGTAATAGCTCAACTAAACCCTAGGAATAGCGTAATTCCTTTTTCAGCTGCATGTGCCACATCCGTAGCTCGAACTGAAGTGCTGCAAGAGGATAAGATAATGTTTATAGTCCAAATATTATTAAGAGATAATAATATTTGACTGATCTATTTTTAGACTGGCAGTCTAAAAATAGAATCCGCCCAATATGTCTAAAAATAGAGGTCCATATATTTTTACCAACTTTACCAACCATCCATAAATAGCATCCTGCAACTCATAGACCATGATCCATATGTCTAAAAATAGACTTTGTGCCAAAAATAGCCTGCGTGCCCACTTAGTGAAGGCGACTTCTTTTCACTAAGCTCCATCATCTTGTTGCATTCTCAACACTCCCTCTCAACAAGATATGGATTATCTACAACCCCTATCCTGCCTCTATGGTATTCGAATTTGCTCCTGGTGAGCGCCTTTGTCAAGATATCAGCATCCTGATCCTCCGTGGGAATGTATGAAAGTAACATGATCCTCCGCTGCACACAATCTCTGATATGATGGTACCTGATGTCGATGTGTTTGGATCTATCATGAAATACTGGATTAGCTGAGAGTTTAATGCAACTCTAGTTATCACAATAAATCACTGTAGGCTCCAAATGCAACCCGAACAATCCAACGAGGATCTTCCTCATCCAAATAGCCTCGCATGCAGCCAAGCTAGCTGCCATGTACTCGGCCTCTGCTGAACTGAGTGCCACGGATCTCTGCTTCCTGCTGTACCAGGAAACTTCTATCGACCCAATGCTGAAAAATCCTCCAGATGTGCTCTTCCGGTCCGTTGGACTCCCTGCCCAATTTGCATCAGTGAAGCCAGAAAGCTTCGCTCCATCCTCCTGTCTGCACCATAGACCATATCCCGATGTGCCTCTAATATAGCACAATACATGCTTGCCCGCCTTCCAAAAGAGCTTGGTAGGCTTAAACATAGCTTGCGAAAGCTGGTTAACTACATAGCATATATCGGGTCGTGTATTGACCAGATACATAAGCGACCCCACCAACTGTCGATAGACAGTGGCATCCACTACCTCCGCTGAAGTAGCATCCTCCTTCCTCCAACCTCCAAGAAGAGGAGTATCAACAGGCTTGCAGCCATGCATGTTGAACTTCTCCAGTATCTCCCGGGCATACTTACCCTGAGAAACAAATAGTCCATCACTGCACTGCCAAATTTCCAATCCCAGGAAATAATGAAGGAGGCCCAAGTCCTTCATCTCAAACTCTTTTGCAAGATCCTCCTTACATGAGAGTATCAACAGCTCATCACCTGTCAAAATCAAATCATCTACATAAAGTACAATGATCAGCAACTTACCCTCCACCACAATCTGGTATAGGTTAGGATCCGCCTCACTCTTGGAGAATCCAAGTCCAGTGAAATAACTGTCTATCTGTGTGTACCAAGCACGAGGTGCTTGTTTCAACCCATACATCGCTCTCTTGAGCCTGCACACATGCGACTTACTGCTGAAGATCTCGAAGCCTTCGGGCTGCTCTATGTACACCTCCTCCTCAATGAATCCATTGAGGAACGCAGTCTTCACATCCATCTGATGTATGTGCCACCCCATCTGCGCTGAGAGAGCAAGAATCGTCTGTATGGAAGAATACCTTACGATAGGAGCAAAGGTCTCCTCATAATCGATCCCCTCTATCTGTGAGAAGCCTCGGGCAACAAATCTTGCCTTGTACTTCTCCACACTCCCGTCAGCTGCCTGCTTCACTTTGTAGATCCATCTTGAACCCACCACTGATTTCCCCTCCGGTCTCGGGACAATCTCCCATGCACTATTTCTAACAATCGAATCACACTCTTCCACCATGGCATCTACCCATGCGGGGTCCTCCACAACTTCCTCGAAAGAGGATGGCTCTGTCACAACACATTTTCTCACAAGAGCCATGTATCCAGTGTACCGGTCTGGTGAATGTCTCTGTCTATGCTATGCTGTAGGTGGTCCTACAACCTTCTCTGCATCTTGAGCCAGTCGCTCAGCTTTTGTAGTGCGCTTCCGCCCTCTGATGGTTGGCACTGCATGAGTGGTCTATTCCACTCCAAGAACTTCCTCTTGTGGCTGATCCACATCCTGAAGCTCCTCCTCTACATGCAAGTGTGGCTCCCTCTCAAGCGAACACTTCATGGCTTTCTCCTCTTGAAATTTGATATCCCGTCACACAACAGTCTTGCGACTGTCTGGAAAATACACACAATAGTTGTGGGGCGTATCAGTGTACCCCAAAAATATCCCAACCTCTGCAGTCGGCTCCAGCTTCTTCCTGGCATCCTTCGTCACATTAATGTAAACAAGTGAACCAAAAATCTTCAAATGGGAAATATCAGGCCTCTTACCAGAAAACGCCTCCTCGGGTGTACTCATGCCAAGTATCTTGTGAGGACAACGGTTCTGCACATATACTGCAGTATTGCATGCCTCCGCCCACAATTGAATGGGTAGGCCCTGATCATGCAACATCACCTGTGCAGCACCCACGATCGTTATGTTCTTCCACTCAGCAACCCCATTCTGCTGTGGGCTATGAGGTGCTATGAGCTCTCTTCGAATTCCTTCTACGCTACAAAAGTCCTTGAATTCGCCAGAGATTAATTCACCACCATTTTCGCTCGTAAGAGCCTTCACCTGCTTCCCTAATTCCTTCTCAACCAGCGCCTTGAACTCACAGAACTTTGAGTATGTCTCGCTCTTCTTCTGCATGAAGAAGATCCAGCACTTCCGAGAATAATCATCAACAAAGATCACATAGTACCTATGCTTTTCTATCGAAGCTACTGAGAAAGGTCCACACACGTCCGTGTGAATTCTCTCAAGGATATTCATGGCGCGACTATCCTTCTCGTGAAAGGTGGCTTTCACAAATTTTCCCAAGGTACATCCCTTGCACTGATCTGACTGCACAAGAGTACCCTTAGAAAGCCTAGTAGAAATCTATTGCAGTATCTTCAAGGCTCCATGGTGAAGGTGGCCCAATCTCCGGTGCCACAGCTCGCCATCATCCCGGCTCACCACTCCTTCTACCTTGCATGCCATTGCTGCGCAGCCATCTACCTACAATTTATAAAGGTTCTTGACTCGAACCCCTATCTTTCGGGTTTCTCCAGTTGTCTTACTGCGCAGGAAATCCTTTCCCTCACTGAAGACAACATCATATCCCTTGTCTTCTAACATCGCCACAGAGATAAGATTCTTCTTCAATCCTGGAACATGCATCACTTCCTTCAATACAAAGGGTTTACTAGACTCCCTCTCAAAGGAAATGGTACCGATACCAGTCGCACTGTATCTACCATCATTTCCCATCTCGATGTGCACTCCAAGATCTTTCTCATCCAGATCAGAAAATAAATCTCGATCTCCTGTCATGTGAAAAGACGCACCACTGTCCAAGAACCAAACTAAACCCATCACACTTGATACCAAGCATGCGATCAGCGAAAAATCCAGCTCGAACTGCGAGGCTAAGGCCTCTCCATTTGCAGATCCAGCAGCCTGCTTATTTTTCTTCTTCTGCGGACAATTTATGGCATAATTTCCGTGCTGGTGACAGTGAAAGCACTTCACCTTGGACATGTCCTGCTTCTTTCCTTTCGCACCAAATTGATAAGATTTCTTGCTCTTCCCCTTCTTTGCTTTGGTAGCCAAAGCGCAATTCTCTTTATCAGATGCCTTTGATAAAGATCCGTCCCTGGTACTCCGCCTTATCTCCTCTTGCACAAGATCCGACCAAAGTCGCTCCCATCCTGGCAATTTCTCCCGACCATTGACAGAGTCCTGATAGGAATGCCAACTATTTGGAAGCCCAAGGAGAGCCAAGCTCACCAATTCCTCATCATCTACAGTCACCCCCACACTTCCCAACTCATCCCTGCATTGGGTGAACTTCGTGAGGTACTTGGGCATACTATCGCCTTTGTCCATCTTTATGTTTATGAGTTTATCCTTGAGCGCCAACTTCCTCTAGTCGCTCTTGCTTTGGAATAAATCTGTCAACGCTTTCCACATCAAGTATGGAGAAGCTTTACCATGTAGTCTGGACACTATGTGATCCTTCACGCCCTCCAACAAAATCCTTCGACACTTTGCTATCTTCTTTTGCCAAGCCTCAATTACGGTAGCATCGCTAGAAGTAGGCTTTGGGTCTTCAGCATCTATGAACTTCTTCAGCCTATTGTCATCTAACACCACCTCCATCTTGTCCTTCCATTCAATATAATTCGAGCTTCCCTCAAGGGCATACTCCAATCACAATCCATTGAAAGACATCTCAACTTCAACACCAAGAAAACACTGCTGCAAATTCGAATTCCACCAGCTCAAAACTCAACCGCTTCTGATCTGAAATTGTGAGAACAAGGTATTTCTAGTATAGAGATAGACTGTAGGGGAATTTACTGGATATCTCACCTTTCAACGAAAGGATGAATCCAGAGGCTACCTGGCCCTCTTACAGACTCTGCCTAAAGAAATAAAATGTAATCACTGTAATAGATCCGATGATCAAATTTGATCTAATACCATGTAGAAATTTGAATAATAGATGAGTTATTCATCGAGATTATCCTGATTACACACTATTTGAGCTTCATTCTTAATACATAACCTCTTCTACCATTGATCATCAATTTGCAGAATTAAAAACAATCACATGCGCACATTGAAACATTAATCAATCACACATATCAACACAGTATGTAATGGGGAAATCTTACAGCTGAAAACCCCCAACTATCTGTATATTATAATGATAGAGAACATGTAACAATCATAGTACAACTCCTCACAAGCTCTCAGCACTATCTCTGATTGTTACACACTACACAAGCTCAGATATGAACAAGTCACAAGTTCAAATCTCCTCCACCTGTTAGCCTGCCTCTACTGCGCAATCCAAGATGGTTAATTGTGAGATCCAAGTTCGAATCCCCTTGGCTTGTCCCGCGCAATCCTTATTGGTAATCTCAATCAATGTGTGTGCAAATCTCATGCACAGCTATAGTCACAACTGATAGTAGACTCACCCTTTCACCCACCTCTAACACTGGTCTCCACTGAACTGTCCCTGCACTGCAGTTAACTGATGTATTCTTTAGTTGATTTATGAGTTAATAATTAGTGAATTAATTAATAATTAATTCACACCACTCATCACCAGCATTTAATAGACAGATCAACACACCCAGTACCCAACTGCTTAAACCGAACACAACTCCATCAACTGTCTCATCAACTCCACCAAACTCTACCACATGAGTTCTAACTGAAGTCAACCATGCAATAGCTCAACTAAACCCTAGGAATAACAAATTCCTTTTTTCAGCTGCATGTGCCACATCTGTAGCTCGAAATGAAGTGCTGCAAGAGGATAAGATAATGTTTATAATCCAAATATTATTAAGAGCTAATAATATTCGACTGATCTACTTTTAGACTGGAAGTCTAAAAATAGACTCCGCCCAATATGTATAAAAATATAGGTCCATATATTTTTACCAACTTTACCAACCATCCATAAATAGCATCCTGCAACTCATAGACCGTGATCCATATGTCTAAAAATAGACTTTGCGCCAAAAATATCTTGCGGGCCCACTTAGTGAAGGCAAATTCTTTTCACTAAGCTCCATCATCTTGTTGCATTCTCAACAAAATTTTAATCGTGACTTCATAAACTATAATGTTGGCAAGAAGAACCACCATATTCCAAAAATGGATATGAGGAATTTTGATGGAAAGGATCCTATAACATGGATACTACAGATGGAGCAATATTTTGATCTCCATAATGTGCAAAACACACAAAAGGTAGGCATTGCAACTTTACATTTAGAACAAAATACATTTGTATGGTATTGATGGCTTTTCTCCCGTAAAAAAATTGTCACTTGGTCAATTTTTACGAAGGAAATGATAGCACATTACGAGGATACAAAGAGAAACACCTTCTTTAGCCAATTGATAAACCTCAAACAAAAGGGTTTAGTCGGGGAGTACATTGAGGACTTCCAAAAATTGAATATAAGGGTGCCTGATATTCCAGAGGAACACAAGATTGATCTCTTCACAGGTACTTTAAAGGATAACATCCAACATGAAGTTCATGTTTTGGAACCTGATTCATTGGAGAAGGCATTCAGGTTGGTAAGAAAAATTGAATGTAAAATTATGGCGACAAGGAAGCCTACCACTCTCTTCTATAAAGAAGGAAGTGTTTCTATGCCTAGATTTCCACAACCTACAAGGTTGACACCACAAAAATTGGAAGAAAAAAGAGCAAAATGGCTTTTCTACAGTTGTGATAGCAAATACACTAAAGGTCATAAGTGTGTTGAAAAGAAGTTATTTTACATAGATTGTGAAAAGGAAGAAGAAAATGAACAAGAAGAGGATATACACCGGGAACCAGCTCTAGAAGAGGAAGAAATGAGTCTGGCCATATCGTGTAATGCATTGGTAGGAATTACCACTCCTCAAACTCTCAAGATATAAGGACATATCAAGAAGAAAACGGTAATAGTGTAGATTGATTCAGGTAGCACCCATAATTTTATTCATTGTAAGGTAGCCAAGGAATTGAATTGTTTCCTATACCTAGCACCAGAATGTCAAGTGATGGTTGCAAATGGAGAAACTATAAATTGCTCTTGAAAATGCCATAATATCAAGCTAACCATGGGGGAATATGTATTGAATAGTCCAATGCTTTCCTTTCCTATGGGAGGTGCTGATGTTGTACTAGGAGTACAATGGTTCCAATCTTTGGGGACGGTAGCTTTTAATTTTCAAGAACTTTTCTTGATTTTTTTTCAGAAGGAAAGGAAGTCGAATTACGAGGTATTGCAGGGAAGCCGGGAAAGATAATAAGCTCTAATGTCATGACAAATCTTCTAAAGAAATAACAATGAGGCGTAATTGCACAATTATGCTCACTAGAAGTTCCAACATCAAAATCATCTATTTCTGTAGATCTCCAAAAAGTCTTGGACAATCATTCCAAGGTGTTTGAAACTCCCAAAGGACTCCCACCTATTCGTTATCATGATCATGTTAGATTCATTTGATTCCAGGAAGTGTTCCTCCAAACATCAGGCCCTATAGATATCCTTATGTCCAAAAGAGTGAAATTGAACGTATGATTGCAGAAATGTTAGAGGCGGGTATAATTCAACCTAGTCAAAGTTCTTTCTCTTCTCCTGTAGTATTGGTACACAAGAATGATGGATTATGGCGCATGTGTTCGGATTATAGGGAGATCAATAAGCTCCCCATTAAAGATAAATTTCTCATTCCTGTGATTGATGAATTATTGGATGAATTACATGGAGCAATTTATTTTACCAAGTTGGATCTTCGTTCAGGATATCATCAAATTAGAATGAAGACTGAAGATATTCCAAAAACAAAATTTCGAACTCATGAGGATCATTATGAATTTTTGGTCATGCCTTTTGGCCTTACCAATGCACCTTCTACATTTCAAGGGTTGAATAATTCCATTTTCAAACCCTTCCTTAGAAAATTTGTGCTAGTATTTTTTTATGATATACTAATCTATAGCAAGTCTTGGAAGGATCATGTTGAACATGTTGATAGGGTGCTCAAACTATTGCAGGAGAAACAATTATATGAAAAACATCCAAATGTTTATTTGGAGTACAAGAGGTGGAATATCTAGGTCATATTGTATCTCACGAGGATGTTAAGGTAGACCATAACAAAATTAAAGCCATTAAGGAATGGAAAGTCCCCACAACCATAAAGCAGTTGCGAGGATTTCTCGGGTTAACAGGGTATTATCGCAAGTTTGTTAAGAATTATGGGAGAATAGCAGCACCTCTAACAACATTATTGAAGAAAGATGCATTTTCATGGAATCTTGAAGCAACTAAGGCCTTTCAAGATCTTAAAGAGGCAATGTGCCTAGCACCGATCTTAGCTACACCAGACTTCAAAAAAACCTTTATTGTGGAATGTGATGCCTCAGGAAATGGAATTGGTGCTATTTTAATGTAGGAAGGAAGACCCATTGCTTTTAAAAGTCATCCAATCAAAGGAAAGTATTTACAAAAACCTATTTATGAGAAGGAAATGTTAGCAATATTGCATGCACTAAAGAAATGGCGAACTTACCTAATGGGAAGACACTTCAAGGTAAAAACTGATCATGATAGTCTTAAACACTTTTTGGAACAAAGATTATCTTTAGAAGAACAACAAAAATGGGTCACAAAGATGTTGGGCTATGACTTTGAAATAATTTACAAAAAAGGGAAGCTTAATGTTGTTGCAGATGCACTCTCAAGAAAGAATGAAGAGGTGGAAGCATTGCTTTGTGCCATTTCTATTATCCAACCAAATTGGATAACTGAAGCAAGAGATGAATGGAAGAAGGACAAAGAAGTATGGACACTCATTCAAAATTTGCAGCAAGATCCTAGTACATCTGATACATTTAGTTGGAAAAATTATTCTTTATGGTACAAAGATCACTTATATCTTTGTCAGAATTCCCAACTAAAACAAAATATTCTTTTGAAAATTGCACTCTTCTCCTTTAGGAGGACACTCAGGATTTTTAAAAACTTACCACTGGGTGAAGAATTTTTTTTTTTGGGATGGCCTTAAATCTAATATTCAAAAGTTTGTGGCAGAATTTTTGGTTTTCCAGCAGAATAAATTTGATACAATTAAGACACCGAGACTTCTACAACCTTTATCCATTCCAAGTCAACATTGGGAGGAGATTTCAATGGATTTTATCACAGGTTTACCTAATTCCGAAGGAAAGAGTGTCATCATGGTGGTAGTTGATAGACTTACCAAGTATGCACACTTTTGTGCATTATCTCATCCACTTAAAGCAAGTACAGTTGCTACTACATTTATGGACACAATTCAAAAGCTACATGGAAACCCAAGGGTTATTATGAGTGACAGAGATCCCATTTTTACTAGAAATTTTTGGATAGAGTTATTTTCTTGTTTAGGTACTCAATTAGCTCATAACTCATCTTATCATCCTCAATCCGATGGTCAAAGTGAGATAGTAAATAAATGTTTGGAAGGATATATTTTTTGTTTTATATCTGATAAACAAACATAATGGGTCAAGTGGTTACCTCTCGCTGAATGGTGGTATAACACTTCCTTCCTACTGCAGAAAAAATGACCCCATTTATGGCACTTTATGGATATCATCCACCATCAATCACATCATCTTTAAGAGAAAATTCGAAGGTTCAAGCAGTGGAATATCACATCGAGCATCAACAAGAAGTTCTCCAACTCTTAAAGGATAACCTGAATTTGGTACAAAATCGAATGAAACAACAGGCAGATCAACATCGCAGTGAGAGAAGTTTTGATGTAGGAGACTGGGTATTTTTACGGCTACAATCATACAAACAAATTTCCCTCAAGCAAGCTAAGAAGGATAATAAATTATCCCCAAATTACTACGGTCCTTACAAGGTGTTGCAAAATATTGGTACTATGGCATACAAATTGGAGCTCCTTGCTTCTTCACAAGTGCATCCAGTTTTCCATGTTTCATGCTTAAAGAAGGTTATAGGTGAAAATCTTCTTGTTCAAACAATATTGCCAGAACTTGATGAGGAAGGAAAAATCATATTGGAACCTGAAGCGGTCACGGAAACAAGAACTCAACAGCTACGAAATTGATCAATTTCAGAGTATCTCATCAAGTGGAAGAACTTACCCACTGAAGATTCTACATGGGAGGATGAGAATTTTATACAGAAGCACCCAGAGCTACTCAAGTGTTGGGGACAACACTTTTTTGAAGGAGAGGGGCATGTTAGGTCCCTATATTACTAGTATAGTCCCTTATTGTTGTTAGTGTAACCCCCTTATTGTTATTATTATACCCTTGTAACCCCCATACTGTTATTATTGTGCCCTTAAATTATTATTGTTAGGTCAACTAGGATTACATTATGGCCCCATGGACTCCTATATATAGAAATGAGGTTTTGTACTTTGTATCATCCAAGAATTTTTCATTCATGTAATGTATTGGAGGTTGCCCCCTCGAAGTGACTTATTTCTAAGGTGTTGATATCTCTTTTCTTCTATTTTTGGAGTTGGCTTCACAACATTACATGGGCTCTCTTTAACAACTTAATTGGGCCCTAATAAGCCTTCAACCAATGCTAATATATAAATGGGAACAAACATTTGAAAATCTCAAGGCACTAGCTATCGAGCTAGAGAATTGATTGGTTTAAAATCTAAGATCCCTAGTTGATGTCATATCACTAGGCCAAATTGTATTGGTTCAATGATTTTAATTGAAATATTAACACATAATCATTATAGGTTTTAAATATTTTTCCTTCTCATTGGAGATTTTATATATGAATTGGACAAGGGATTAATACTTTTTCCTTGTTTCTAGGAGATAAACATCATAGCATGATAGAGTTAAGGATTTCTTCCTGATTAGTAGAGGAATTACAATTGAATGCAACACAATACAATTCTAGCACAGATGGTTTCAAGGAAGTTTTAATTAAATACCGATAAGGACCCAATCATATGGTTATCACTGAGATAACTCAATTTAATAGAAATAAGGACCCAATACAAACCTTATTGTTGAAAAATTGATATTATGGAGGGATATGGGAAGATAAAGAAGTTTTATCACTATGAAATTGATATCATGGAACAATACGGGAAGAGACCAAGCCCTATTGTTGAAAAATTGGGTTTACGGAGCAATATGCATAGAGAACTATCGTATTGCTAAAAAATTGATATTTTGGAGCCATATTAAAAGAGATAGAAGTTGTATCATTATGATATTGATATCATGGAGCCTGATGGGAAGAAACCAAACCCCATCACTAGAAAACTTGGTTTTTGGAGAAATATGAGTAGACATGGCCTATCGCTAAAGTATTGATATTGTATAGTGATATGGGAGGAAAATAAGGTCCTCTTCCAATTTTTTTATAAGGGAAGGAGAAACCTAGATTGACCTTACAGATTCATGCCATCTGCCCTGACTTTGAAAATTTGAATTCATTCTCACTAGAAAAGCAAATGGACAAATATTAGATGAGCTATATGTTGGTTAAAACCCATAAGAAAATATAAGATAAGAATTTTTGTAACCCAATATTATTGAGGGCACATAGGGGATTGGGTTTGTTATACTCACAAAGCTTCAACCTCAAAAAGTGACATATGCATCAAACCATCTTTGCAATTTCTAGATTAAAAATCACCAAACTAGGACTTGCCCCTCAAATGGGTTGTGCAAGCTAGTTCTTTCAAATTTTACACCCCAAAAGTACCAAATTATAGATAAAAAATCAAATAATTATCAACTCCAAATCATACTTCCCCATTTAGGGAGGATTTTGGTTCCCAAAATCCTTTAGTATGTGAGGTGAAGTTATTTTCCCTCTACCTTCTCCTTGAATTACTATTTGGCCTTGCCTAGAAGCATTCTTGTTTATCAAACCTACCAAAGTTCATTCTACCCCTGTTTGGTAGTTCTGGGATTCTTCTTCGAAATTGTATTTCCAACCGAATTTGCTTGATATTCTGGTGCTAAGTCCCCTATGGTTAGTAGACCTACTCATTATTTTCCTAAACCATCATGGAAATCTCATGGAATTTTATAAATTCGACATTCACCATTGAATGAATGTGCATATATGGGAATAGAATAAGTTTGTAGGAATTACTACTCACCTTCTCCAATAATTCAAATATACCACATCACAGAGGACTTTTCTTCTTACTAAGATCATGTAGTCTTTATTTGTTCATATGAAACTTAAATATGTCTCTCACCATGATTTTTTTCTCAATTATATGATATTCATGTCGAGACTTGGCACTTTTTTGTGGGTTATTCAATGTCTCATACAATTGTAAATGGATTTTCCTAATATTTTTAACATTTTCTTCTTCTTTTAATACCTCTCTTGGTTAATATTTCATTAATTCACCTCTCTATCCATATACAACATCCAAAAGCGATGGCATAAAATAGCAAAATAAATTTACGAAAGGGGAATTACCAGTAAAAGTGTGGACCACTTTGTTATGAGAGTGTTGAATATAAATCGAATTTCAGATTGGGATTTTGGATGCTTCTAACAGTAAACCCACAAATCTTGAATTGATTTCTTGTTGAATACTTCTATCTGAAAATCTATCTATAGATGGGAAATTATATATATCTTCATTTTGGAATCCAACTTCTTCCAAATTGTAGTCTAAAAGGAACTAAGAAAATTGGTATCCTTATCTCAAATGATTCTCCTTGGTATCCCAAAGTTCAGTCAAACCTTTTAAAAGAACATGTTTTTTGCTTCTTTCCCTTTTATGATAGAATCTACATCCTAATTATTATTTGAATTACCATAAATTGGAAGTCATATTCCTTCCTGGTTGTCATTAATCCATCCACAAAATCCAAGCATATGTTATCCCAAGGTCTAGAGGGTATAGGTAAGGGAATGGTATAAACCTTGTTCTATGTTATTAGGCTTGTTTACTAAGCAAATTTTGCATCCTATTGAGTCATGAAAATGACCATAGTTTCACATCCTTTTTATCATATTTTCATAATATTTCCCTCAACATTCCTCTTTTTATGCTCTTCCATAACCTCGTTTTACTCCATTTTTATGTTTAGATGTGGGATTAGGCTCTATATTTTCTAGTGCATTTATTTGAGTATTTTGAGTGATTTTATGATTAAATATTACAAAAATAATATTTTTTCACTTATATTTGAAATTTGCGTGAGTTTGGTGGTGGTTATAGGTATATTTGGAGATTCCAATAATGCAAAATTTTACCATTAAGGTAGAAATTCGAATTTACTCTTCAAACTTTGAAAACTTGATGAGGAATTGGAAGGATTAATTAAGTATTTTGGAAGGAAAAAAATCATGGAATATTTGTTATCAAATATCTTGGAAATATTCATGAGAAGATATTTATAAATATTTAGATATATTTATTTGTTAATTGGCAAATGGTTGTAACCACATGAGAAAAATGTTGATCTGAATTTATTATTGATCATCATAGTTTGAAATAAGGGTTTTATTTAAATAATAGTGCCTTATCCATTCCAAAGGGAGGACTCTTGGAGCATATGTCTAATTTATGATGGAATAAAATAAACTTCTTAATATTTCATTTGACATAGATTTGTATTCCCTAGTTTTAGATGTACAATGTTTTGATTTAGTATATGATGTTCTAAAATAGTTTGCCACTTTCTTCTTTGGAGAATTGAGCTCACTCCAAATAGATAATGGTGGCATTTTATTTTGTTTTATATTCTTTTATTTATTTCAAACAATCTCATTTCATGTACATTATTTCTTGGTAAATAGTTTTCTTTATTTATCTTTAAACTTTCTTCTTATAAGTCATAAATCACTTTGTTTATACACCAATTGTTGTATTTTTTTTTGTTCATAAAATATTTAATAAATTTATAGCCTTGTTACTCATTTATCGTAGTTTAAATGTTGTAGCGTTGATGGAAAAACCAATTTTTCTTTCTATACAATAGCTATTTCTTTTGTAAGACTAGTTTAGTATTGAAATATTAGGTAAAAGATTCAGGAATTCTATCTACTATAAAAGACCCTAATACATGCATAGTCGATCAATTTAAAATTGAATCAATCTTGTTTTTATTTCTGAATATTTCATTTCCTTTTGACACTTAAAATTGACCTTGATGATGAGAGTAAAGACCGACGAGTCATTGGAGTGATGTTGCAAGTCATTGAGCCACCTAAGCGAGTAGGCCAAAGACACTACAAACTAATTTTATACATGTGAGAAACTTTTGAATACTTGAAAAATCAAGTGATTTTAAGTGAGTTGTGTGCATTATTTTTACTTTCAGGAAGTGTGCTACAATTTCTTTTCCAAACAATAACATATGTTATTGAACAAAGTACCATTGTGTGGGCCTTCCACTATGAAAGGCACACTTCACCTCAAAACTCGATATTTTTCTATTTTAAGATCAAGTTGTCTAGGTTGGTAAGATTAGTTCATTTTTATCTTGAAATTGATTCTGAATGGTGAAGTGTGGTGTGTTTCATTTTATGAAATTGATTTCATAAATCAATATAAGCATGATTAATCTAGTTATATATTACTACAAAAAATATAATTATGCACATACATTGTTTGAATTTCACAATTTTAAAAACTTTGGATTAATAATAGTGTTACATAATTTATGCAAATAAATTTCCTTACACATCTTGTAATTGAGCTAGATATTCTTACATTTTTTTCCAATACACATACCTTTGTAAGTTGGAAATTGTCTTCCACAAAAAAATGTTTTACAACTTTTGAATGTGTAATAATCTCTAATAAGTTGCAATATTTCACCTTTAGGAACAAAAATATTATCTATCTTTTAAATTAACCATTTGAAAAATAATAGTCAACCTTAGCATCACTTAAAAATGTGAGCCTCTTTAGTAAGTTGCAATCTTTCACCTTTGGGAACAAAACAATTATCTATCTTGTAAAGAAACTTGAGTTGGGAGATGATAATAAACCTTACCTTCACCTTATTATACATTAATTTGGCCCATAATTGTTGAAATTCCACTTTAAAGTCCTCATATATGCCTCTTTTTATGTATCATGGATACAAGGATCCATGTGCATACAAGTTCCCAAAGTTGTAATCATGTATGTGGGAAGCCTTGAAGGCATCCATACCACCTTATTACTATTTACCTTCTTATATTTTATGACTACATTAAACTTCTATAAAAATCCCATCCAAGTGTTTTGTCTAGTTTTTTTAATCTTATTAGTGTGGATAATGGTTCCCTTTCCCATCATATAATGATTCACTTCTTAATAGCTTGAAAAAAGGCATATATTTCCTTATCATATGTAGGCTAATTCAGGACTCCACCATGAAACATTTCAAAATGATAACATAACAACTTACATACCAACATCACTACCATTCCCATAAAATATGCCCTTTCATCTATCTCAAATTTTAAATGATTATACAAGTCACTCAATGCAAGAACTAGTGATTGATTGATCTTCTGTTTTAACTCATTGAAATATTTCTATTGATTTTTACCCTCTAGAAACTATTGCCAATATTTTTTATGGCATCAAGTGGCACAAATAGAATTAGAAAAGATGTTATAAAATTATGTAGGTACTATGTTACCCTGAAATATATATTAACTTTAGTGACGTTAGTAGGGATTAGGGACTTGAGGATGGCCTCCATTTTCTTGAGATATATCTTGAGTTCCTCTCCACCAATAACATACCCCAAATACACCAATGACTATAGAGAAAGCTCACATTACTTAGGCTAACCAATTGTTTATCTTGTTTTAAAGTTTTTAACCTGCATGAGATGTGATATATGCTCTTCCCAGTTTGAGTTTTAAACAATGTTTCATTTATGTATACTATTGTAAATGAATTTAGAAAGGAACATAATACATCATTCATAAATCACATAAATGTAGCCATTGAATTACATAAACCAAAAGTCATACCAACCATTCAAATAGACCTTGACTTGTCTTGAGGTGGCATTCCAAGTGTATTCTTATTTAACTTGTACTTGTAGTATCCCAATTTGAGATCCAAATTGTTGAAATAATTGACATGCTACAATTTATATAACAATTCATTAATCATGAATATAGGGTATTAGTACTTGAGGGTGATTTTTTTTTTAAATATCTATATTCAATACACATTCACCAAGCTCCATCCTTCTTAGGTACTATGATGATAGGTGAACCATAAAGTGAGGTTATTGGTTGAATTAATCCTGTATTTATCGATTAATATAGTTATTTCCTCACTTATATACTTCTAGGATGGATTATATATATAGGCCAATATTTGGAAATGGATATTTAAGCAAAAATTGTATTTCATGATCCACTTCCCTTTTAGGTGGTAAAAATTTAGGACCAAAATAGCTTCTATATGTTTATATGAAAACTCCTCCTATTGATGTTTCTTATCCTTAGTACACACCCCATAGATATGTTTACTTTGACCTATTTAAGACCTAGTCAATCCTCTTTTTAGAAAAGTATTATAAACTTCCTATTAAAAGTTAATCATTTTATTGGCTTGGTTAGATCTTATGAGAGATATTGCATTTAATTTGTATGCATTGATGTTGAAAAACTTCCAATCCCTGATCATCAATATTGGTTTCCTCTTCTCATGAATATTGCATCCCTCATACACATGTAGTGGGTGACTACACCACATGCATCAAGTGAGACTACATCTACCTCCACTTCATCAATATATTTTGCACTTAAAGTAAATTTGTTATTACAATGTTTAGTAACCCTAAGTTTTGCATCCTTATTTACCTATCCCAATATATATGGGTTAGTATTATCATGAAATTCCAAACCAATATTGTTCACCAAATATTCTATACAATGAGTTTGGCTTGTAAACCATAATCAAGTAGAGCATCCACCTTGTCTTCTTGACCTAGATAATAATCTCAACACATTTAGTCATGTCCTTTTCTTCCTTCAGATGAATAATACTAAACTTCACCTCCTTTTTCACTATATAATAGAAATTATTTTCATCTATATCCTAGCTCATCTCTACCTAGTTTCCTCAATATATAGCCATTAGGTTTTTCCTATTAGCATCCTTCTTACAATTATTTTGGTTCATGTTATGATGTAGCTTCCAACACTTGTAATTAGTTTGAATATTGGTATTATTGGTTGTAGTGTTTGTTTTAATCCTTTTACTAATTTTTAGTGGCTATTATCTCCTTTTTTATTCCTTTCCGCTTCTTCTTCCCCTCAGAAATATCTTGGTGGCCTTTCTACTTGTAACTACTTGATAGTTATTTCTTATATCATATATTATCCAAGAAATATCAACTATACTAAGTTTAAATAGCTTCAATTACTTCCCTAAATAATTACATAGACCCAGTAGATACTGGAGGAGTGTGTATTGGTTATTTGGAGATATACCCAACATAATTTCCATTTTTCAAAACTCGGTGGTTTATTTTTTTACACTCTACCCTTACCTCTGCCTAAAGTGATTCCATCATATTCACTTATCCTTGATATATCCCACAAGGTATAAAAGGGACTTGATGAAGGTTTTAAACACCTCCAACTTAGTTACTTAGGGATCACCTTCCATTTTAAGTCTCTACATGTGGCTTTCCCATCAAGTTAGTGCAAGGCCCTCTAGCTTTTGATGGGAAAATGAAATATTTTGTTTTTCTCCCATATGGATGCTAGAATAATATTCTAATTGTTGAAATTAGTGATTCAACTTAACAAAAACAACATCACCTTCATATATTTTTATGTTCGCTTCACTTCCATTGTAAATATAGATTTTGAAGAAGTTATGACATTGGAACTTGGTTTCTCTTTCTCTACCTCGTTTTTCAACTTATTTTTTAAGACTTCATTATCTTTCTATTTCTCATCCAATCCAACTTCTTAGTTAGAGCCACCAACCTCCCAAAAATGTTGAAACTTGTTCCATAGAGCCACCAAAAAGATGAACATGTTTGGAGAGATATCAATGACTTCTCCTTCTAGATTTTAAAATCTCCCTTCAACCTAATCTAAAAGGTTGTTACCATTGAAAAAATCCCCCATGGCTAGAGTTCCAAGAAATCATTCTTAAGATAATTCTTGGATCCCATAACTAATTCCCAAAAAATACCATAAAGAATTAATTTAATACCAATATGATATACAAACTATCATGGGTATTCTACTAAAATAATTCATCACTGTATATCTTACAAAATAATGAAATTTTTTGTTATGCAAATTTTTTTGTAAGATCAAAGATACTATATCACTTCAAAAAATGCAAAATTACAATATATATATTCTCTATTGGTCTACCATTGGGGAAAAAACACTAGTAACATAAACTCAAAAATTGTAAATTATATCTATTATTCCTAATTTACTTATTATATAGTATAAAATAGAAATAAAGTACTACATAGACAACACTACATGGACTAGTAAACTTGGTCGTGTCAAAAAACATCATATTGGTTGGAATTTGGGCCCTGTATTCTCTCATGATGTAGGGTTATTTGCTTAATCAGGTGGTTGAGGACTGCCACCAATGTTCAACGATGAGGGGTCAGTGCCAGTAATTTGATTGATCAATAGATTGAACTTCCCATTTATCTTTTCCATTTTATCCATGAGTTCTACCATGCAGATGTTGAGCTCCTGTTGAGTGTTTGCTTTGTCGGTGAGAAACCTCCCCATGAGAGTTTTAACATGGAAATACAA
Source organism: Pinus albicaulis (assembly GCA_034641835.2). Lineage (NCBI taxonomy): Eukaryota > Viridiplantae > Streptophyta > Pinopsida > Pinales > Pinaceae > Pinus > Pinus albicaulis. The sequence goes on from CM076577.1 coordinate 907,135,779, forward strand.
GTTAATCATCTACATGTAAGAAAATTATCTAACCATAGTGGAATTTCCAACATCAATGATCTAGCCTCTAGTCTCTCGCTTCATGTGAGCATCTTGAACACATTTTCAAGGCTTCCTAACTTGGTATTTAATGTCTAATATTTCTCTCTAGAAAAAATCAGGTATTATGCTTCTATACCACTCCATAGTGGTTCTCGTAAAGGTTTGTACGCAGGTTCCATGTAGGCAAAGGGGGATAAAAATAGGAGGGGGGAAACAAGTCTACCTTGGCACCTTCGCTTCGAGGAATCGACTAGCTAACAATGAACCATGATGAAGGAGGGAGAAAGGGCAGGTAATGTTAGGGAGGAAAGGATAAGGCTAGAAGATGGGGTACACTCCAGAGAAAATCGGAAGAGGTTCTAGAAATAGGAGGGGATAATAATAGATAAAATATGACAACCAATGAGTAAGGTGAGGAAATATCATAGAGAATATGGTCAGAGAAATCTCCCCATGAACACAAGTCTGAGGAGGCGGGTTAAAACTAGAACCCAAAATAACATGCAAGAGAAATAAAATAAAATATAAAGTGATGGGACTCTCAAAAGGAGTTGTAGGTAATAATAAAGAAGAGGTTGAACCCAAGTAGTGAAGGTCCATGAAGAGGAGATACCATGTCTATCCTCGTGGCCTCAAGCTGTAATTCCTATGGAATTGCTGCAATATTTTATGGGTTATTATCGAATCCAGACTCCTTTGGTCAACTTATTTATGAATTTTATTCCACTTCTTTGCATTATAGAATTTCCCCCGCCTATTTATAGTCATAATTGTATCTTTGAGTGTTCAAGCTTATGAACCCTACACTATTGTTCTTCCCATGTGCTCGCACGCTTACAGAATGTGCTGGAGAAAAATTTGTAAGTTTGAGTCAATCGTCATGGTGGTGAGGTGGCCATGTAGGCTGTTAGGTGGGGGTAGCCTTCTGCCCCTCATTAATCTTGATTTCTTTCATTGTTTTCACTTCACCTAGTTGATGAGCACCCTCCATGGGGATTTTTACGCAATTTATTATCTTATATCTTAGAATTAATAATTACTATCATAGTGCTTAAAATTACCTAAATAATTACAAATAAACTAAAATTAAAAAGAAAATGAACACACCATCCAAAAAAATGAACATAATATATTGCCTATAAAAACAAATACAAGATAAAACTCAACTAGAAAGTGACGTATATGTTTTGGTCCTTTTTTCTCAGTTAAGAAATGCAAGCACAAAGAAATGGGAACTCATTATGGAGTTTACATGGACATTGTGGGATGAGTGGTTGTTACTAAAATATTCTACCTCCTCTATGTTTCAGTATTTCACATCTAGATGTTTTAATCAACCATGGAACAATAACAATACCAAAATAATGAAACCCATTCCCTTCCTATTGGATTGGTATTTAACATATCATGATAACCATCTAGGATTAGGTTTATGGTTTTCTACATGGCTCAATCCTCAATTATTATTAAGATTTTTGTCCTGTTGTGCTATACAACAACCCCCCATTTCATAAAACTTTTACTTTAGAAAATTATAATATGAAATGGGTCCCTTTTAGATTAAATTGGTATTAACTCATCATTCCTCTAAAAATACGAAAACAAACAAAAATCATTATAAAACCTTTTGAGTTCATAAATCATCGGCAATCGGAAAATAAAACAATCACCATTGAAGGCCCCTCTCCTAGCTCCGATGCGATATCACTATCGGCAATCGGGGAATGCGATATCAATGCAATAGAACTTTGCCTTAAAAGCTCCCGATGCGAGTTAAGCGATATCGCTATCGGCGATCGGGGATTCTACGAAAACTCAAATAAAACTGCTCAAGTCTTCCTCCGATCGCCGATCGCGATAAAGCCAAGCGCGACTTTCAAAAAGGATTGATACGGTTCGGCATATTATGTTAATTATTATTAAAAAAGCCTTTCCACTATCCAATGGTAATTGAATTAAGCCCAACTGCCAAATAAAAATCAAATCCACGTTTAAATAGGCTATTCGGCAAACAAAAGATATAATGAGCATTTAATTGATTGACAGGTTCAAACGGCCAATTAATGGAGCAGTTACGCCTAAATCCCTTCAGAGATTACATACGCGAGAGTCTTATGATTATTTTCCATTATTTATTGATTGACATAAGTCTTCTGTACCAGTTTTCGCCGTCTATTCTCCGCATTACGTTCATTTTATCTTTTGTGCAGAGCTTCTCCGCAGTAACAAGTTTAGACCAAATGGGGAAGAAATCTAAGAAACCGGGAATAGCTTCAGCTTCTGTAGTAACAGAACAACATGCTGCCGATCCAGGACCAAGAAAAAAAGGATTAATCTCAGATACCACATGTCTTGGTCTCGGTAATACTACTTGGCAGAGCATTTACAACCTGGTTGAAGCCAAGGAACCTCAACAAACAACGGTAGAAGCTTCAGCAGACGCGAGCCAAAAATCTGACGCTACTCTGAAAGATTTGGCTGATTCCTACCTGCACAGAATAGCGGCTCGGGAGAAAATTCTTCCATATACAGATGTAGTAAGATGGGCCATTGAAGAAATTCCAATTACCAACAGAATATTCTGCACTATTGATGGGAGAGTTTTTGGTTCATTTCAGCCTGATGATTTGAGACAAATGTACCATTTGCCCGAACCAGAGAAGAAGTATAATAAAGCATTCCTGGAGAAGTTTAGAGAGGAAAATGAAATTGATTCAGAACCTATACAAGAATGGAGACAAAACCCAGCAAAACACAAACATGATTCTTCGGGTAAGTACTCCATCAGTTCCTTATGTTCTCCTTATTGTTATGCTGGAGCTATGATGTGTCGAATGTGGGGATTGCATGATTCTTCAAAATTTTCCATAGAGATGGTACCTTTGATGGAAGCAGCATGTAATAGTGAAATCATGGATTGGGGGAATATATTATCAGATAAGTTAGCAAATGCTATTCTCGACCTTCAGAAACAAATCCCGTGTTACTGATAGAATCATCCCTCCATTTTACTTTAGTGCCTACATTTTAGATACCCTCTGTTTTAATTACGAGTTTCCAGTGTTAGGGTGGAGATGGACTCCATAAGACCCCATGCCCATTCATATATATCACCAAAAATTATGGAAAGCCCATTATAAACACCACCTATATCAACTCTGCAATGGACTCATGCTATCTATTTACTATGCAATTTTTGCTAGAACCGCTCCTAAGATCTCCTCTCAAGCAGAAATTGACTTGACAGTCCTAGGAACCTGGTTTGGAGATGAAAAATTCTCTTATGTAAGAGTTTTCGGCAGCCAGGCCAGACCTCATGTCCTCCCCTTGTATATGCCAGACAAAATTTTAGCTCGAGAGATAACATATCAGCTTACATCTGCATCAGCTACAAAAACTCTTAGGAATTCAAAGAAGAAAGGCTGGCCTCCTTTACCTCTAAGGTGTGGCGTCTATACTTTTCATGATTATAAACACGCAGAGAAAGAGGCGGAAAAGATTAATATATTAAATCTCGCCACTCTGCCTAACAGACGCTATGATCCAAAAAAGATCGTCTATAATGTTCTAGACCAAGCCAAACTCACTAAATTTGAACATAAGGAAGATGAGTTTGATGACCTGTTCTCCTCAGCCGAGTCGATATTTCAGGTTCAAGAGATAGCTAAAATAAGATACCATGATGATGGGTTAGTTGAATTTAACAAACTTAGAAAGCAGAGGTTGCAAACTCTGCCTCTAGATTTGTTAGCCACTGCCCCGATGATACAATCAAGCGAGCCTGAGCAGCAGCTTACCAGCAAAACTCCTGCTACATCCAAAATCTCTAAAGAAGTCCAAAGAAGAGAGCAGGAGGGACTCCAGAGGCAAGAACAGGAAGAGGCACAGAGGAAAGAACAGGAGAGAGTACATGATCAGGAACAGGAAAGACAGCAGAAGCAGAGCAGCAAGGAGGTGAATGTCAACACTCAGATTGATCCAAGATTGCTCCAGGAATGGCAGCAATTTGATTCAATTATAAGCAATCTTGAGAGCTCAAAGGATTTCGATACATCCAAAATGGCCAATACACAGGATACAACATCAAAAAAGGTTCCAAGCAAAGAAACCAGCGGTCTACCCCCGACTACAGAATTAGAAATAATTCCCAAGGATCCTTTCGATCAAATTATTTTGCAGGTGGAAGATATTCCTCCATTGGATGTTTTCTATAGCCCAAAACATAAGGTTGTAATAAAGCGACAATGGAAAAGGAGAAGGATTGATCAACCTTCCCTGTTCCCTGAACAAACAATAACAGCCAATGTAGTGTGGAAGGAAGAATGCAACCCCTCCGACGACCTGACAAAGTTATCCCAATATGCTGGTGCCTATTCAACAGCCACCATGGATAAGGCATCAGAGGTGAGAAATTTGTTGAAAGAAAAGGATCAAGCGATCGCTTCACTACAAACACAGCTATTAGAGGCACAGCAGAAAGCAGACTCAGAAGCGATTTAGAAACAGAAAGAATCATCAGAGGCATTAGCAAAATTGAAAGCAATAAATGAATAGATGGTAAAAACAAAAGATGAGCAAATTGCTCAATTAACAGCTCAAGTAGATAATTTCAAGAGTCTTCCCCAGCCTGCCAATTTCAGAGAAGAGGCAATACAGATTAATCAGGCACTAATAACACAAATAAGATTGTTGTGTCATGAAATTTCCCAAGTTGAACCTCTGTGTGACATAACAACATCTATAATAAACAAATCAGTTGATGCCAGACAGGACTTAGAGCAAGCTGATGAGACTTTAACGGATTTTCACACGTGGCAGAACACTAATGAGGGACAAGCAGCAAACTTGCCTAAAATCTTAGAATCCCATAAAGAAATTCTGTTCATGGAGTGGAAGTCCCAATTGATGAAAGCAGAGAGAGAGGTTTCTAGATGCAATTTATCTACGAACAATTTGATTGACTTGATTAACAATACTCTCTATTTATCTAACATGATCTCTCAATGTACACCGGGTAAATTATTATCAGCCAAGACATTGGAACAATCATGTTGCCAAGAGCTAGAAAAGAATGGGAAATTGATCACAGGAATTAAAAGTTTAACTTGGGACACCTATTGGTTGTTCCTAGTAAAACCATACAGCCAGAAAGCCGCCCTCAAATGCTTAACGGATGCAATCGGGTGTATCATTCCCGATATACATGATGCCACCTATGCTGCTCAAATCAATTCTCGTCTCAGCCGCCCTCAAGAAGTGGAACCAATGCTAGCAATATGCCAACTCAGAACAAAAGGCAAACAGTCAGAGTGATGAATCATACTGCCGATTACCAGATTACTGTAGAGGAGATATTCAAGATCGAATTATACCAATTTAGTAGCATTTTAATTTTGTAGTTTGTTAGTTTAATTTAGTATTTATAGACCCTTTCATGTATTTAGAAAGGGTCATAAGTTTTTGTATATGACTGAAATCTGAAGTTGCAATACTGTACTTCAGGCATATTTTTTTTATGAAAACTGGACCAATTTTTCCAAATTTTGATAACGAAGCTTTTATGTGGATGTGCACTACTACCTTTATTTAAAATTATTTCTGAGTCGGAAGAAGGAATTCAAATTGCGATTGACATTGGGAAAGATTTTCAGCTCATATGGTACTATTATCTATGTCTGAATTTATTCTTTTTATGTAAATTGTTGTTTGATTACTCTTGCTATTATTGAATATATGAATGTGTTTTAACAACAGTCTTTATACTTTCCACTACTGGATGTTTACGATTTGCTATTCTTCTAATCATTCATGTATCAGTAATATAAAAAGATAAGTGTAACAATGTTTTATCAATTACTTTGTTCAACTAATTGAACGAAGTAATTATTATTTAAATAAATGTCTTTGTTTATTGAATAGTGTCATCTATATGCCTATCAACGAACACAGATCATCAAACGTTGCACTTAAGAATAGAAGCTTCCCGGGATAAAATAGTCATTGCCACTTATAGATTAAGTATTCCATTCACATCACTTATTAGAAAACCAATCATTCATCCATCCCTTTTATTCATTACTGGGAAACTGGTCCCATTATATCCAGTCGAAGCCACCATCCCAAACGTAAAAGGAGCTGTCTTAAGGTCCAGACCGGGTGGTTATCCCCCAATGTTGATGAAACGATTTTCGGGGCATCAACATTTTTGGCGCTAGAAGGAGGCCTTGTCAACTATGAATGGCGAGTAAATCAAAACCTACAGACCATTCTCAGAGTAAATCACCCTCCACCTCACCTTAGACCTCCCGTTTGCATTCTGAATTACCATTGTCCAAACAAGAAGAAGAGGGATCAACTATCACTGATCAATCACACCATACTTCAGAACATTTAAGTCCGGAGTCCCCTGAAGTTCAGTCTATCATCCAGAAACTTCAAGGCTTCTCCATATCACCTCAGAGATCTGAAGTATCACATGGCAGTCAGACTTCGCAATTCCACCTACCTCATCATCTCACCAGACTTCAAAGCGAAAAACTTGGCATTGAACCAACTAAGTTACCTTTACCCCGAAGGAAAAGGGCAAAAAAGAACACTGAAGGTTCTGATAGTGAGACCTTTTCTCCATCATCTTCCATCTCATCATCTCCAGTGCGAAGTCAAACACCCACTTCCCCATTACATATTATTGTTCATCAGGGGTCACCACCTTCAACATCACAACCTCTTCAGTCTTTATTACTACCTCCTCCCAAATCATCTGGAACACCACAGTCAAACGTTGGTACTCCCAAGATGGCTCAAAACCCATGGAACAGTCCTGGTGCAGTCACTATGCCTTCACCATTACATCCATTACCTGATTATCCTGAGAAGTGGTTACCAAAGTTTAATCCAGATGCTGGAACATGAGCTGAGGAACACATAAATAATTTCATGTTGTCAGTTAATCTAAAAGGAGTAACACAAGAAGAGGCTGTGAGATTCTTCTGCTATACGACAAGGATCACTGGTCTTGTATTTTACCTTACCCTCTCGGATCCATTACCAAGAAATATCTTTGAGGAACAGCTTTCTACTAAATAATATGACGATAGATCCTTGGCCACGCTCATTAATCATCTTTCAAATCTAAGAATTGAGTCAAGAGAACCAATTAAGGAGTTCAACTCCTGATTCAATAAGCTCTTGAATAAAATTCCCACCGATTCCAAGCCAAGTGAACAAGTTAGAAGCGAATGGTATATCATGCCACTTACCTTCAAATATAGCCATTTTTGTAGATAGGGCCGCGAAACCAACTCGCCCGAAAAATATGAAAGTTAGCCATCACAGAAAACGTATAATTTGGAAAAGAAAGCCGCTTCTCAAGATAGGAAATCCAAGAAAGTGTCTTTCAAGGACGATTCAAAGAAGAAAAACACCAAAGATTCATACGATATGGAGGGTCTTCAAAAGGTCCTCAAAACAATGTCAAATTAAATGGTTGAAATTAAAAAGCAAGTAGTAGAAACTTCAACAAAGAAACCATATAGGAATTTTAAGAAAACTAAGTCAAAACCACCAAATATTATATCCAATGCAAATTCAGACCTTGAGGAAGAAGAAGAAGATGAAACAATCACATCATCCGATGAAATTGAGGAAGAGGAAGTCATTGAATGCCATGGAATGTGGGACTTCATATTGCCTAACGCCGACACCGAAACTGAACAAGAAGCTTTCCCTGTGACTACTAGGAGAAAAAGTACCCCTGAACCTGTCCAAGCAAGTTCCAAGTAAAGGAGTGCAGGTACTAATACTGCAAAAGAAAAGGCACCCACAAGGAAGCCGGCTGCAACAGTCCCCCAAAACCAACCATCATCCTCAAATATACCTTCAACATCAAAGACGTTGGTAGTTTCGGATTCAATGGATTACAATATTATTGATGACATGAAGAAGACTGAGGCAAACATCACCATGTTTGAACTCAAGAATTAAAATATCACCGTAAATTGCTTGTCTACTGCAAATGCAGCTTCCTTCCTCAACTCATCTTCCTAGTGCTAAAGCCGCAAATGATTCAGGACAACCACCTTCTAGTAGAATTGAGGCTACTGATACGATTCTAATCGGAGACAGATCAAATTTCCATACCCCACCTTTCCTCTTAACCTTTGAAATTTACAATCGAAACCTACACAACTGTTTAATTGACTCAGGGGCATCATCTAATATAATGCCAGCTTCAGTTTGTTCTAAATTGAACATAGAACCCCAAAAGTCTTCAAGTCACATTGTGCAGTTAGATAGAACCAAAGTCCAAGTCTTAGGGGAAATAAATCTCCGTTACTATCAGGTTAGCATCTGATCCACGAGTAGTTCAAAGAATTGATATCCTAATCGCTGATATACCTGAGTTTGATGGTTTAATCTTGAGTAGGGATTGGTCTGAGAAGCTCCATGGATATATTTCTACCGATTGGTCTCATATGTGGCTTCCCTACAGGGGAAAGCCAAATCAAATAAAGATCAATCGGGAGAAACACATGACCCATACTGTCACAGAGTTCGAACAAGAGAATCAACCAATGGCATTTAATAATAACATATTGGGAAATTATTCTTCTGAATCATTCTTCGGCAATTATATTGCCCAACCATCTCCATTCTCAGTAAACAATTTCACATCCCAAATTGAAATTTTTTCACAAACTGACAGTTCAAGATGTGTTAATGTTACTGATAATTCTGTAAATAAAATTGTTGATAATTCTTTATTTTGGTCTTTATATTTTGACGGTTCTAAATCCAGTGAAGGATCAGGAGCAGGGTGTATTCTAGTCAGCCCTGATGGAGAAAAAACAATGCTTTCTTGTAGGTTAGAATTTAAATGCACGAATAATACAGCTGAGTATGAGGCCTTGGTGCAAGGACTATATAAAGCTATTGGCCTGAAAGTCCAATATTTGAAAGTGTGTGGCGATTCATAGATTGTTATAAAACAAGTTCGAAATACAATCCATTGTCTCTCTAATCACCTCAAACACTATCAGTCTTTAGTCCAGCAACTTATATCTCATTTCTTAGCATTTAATATTTCACCTATTCCCAGATCCCAGAATGCAGTAGCTGACTTGTTAGCCAATGTTGCTTCTAAACTCCTACCTTCCGAAGATTATAGCCCAGATAGATTTTCAGTAGAGTTGATTTTTAGGCCATCAATTCCTGACAATGTCACCAATTGGCGAGTGTTTAATCACGATGAAGACATCTTACATTTCTTAACTTCCGACGAGTCCTACAATGATCATATCATTGATGAAAACGATCATGATCTTCATATGAAATAAAATCATGAAGAGAACACAATACCAAAACCTGTGGTTAAACTGGAAGATCTCTATGATATTAAAGACAGGTTCAAATAGGTAACCAATTCAAAACTCCAAAGTTCTACCTTAATATTTGAATTGATAAATCTCGGTACTGAGCACAACCCTCAAAATGTCAATTTAGAACTAGGGCTTTCTGTGGAAGAAAGGATAGCATTTATTAGATTATTAAGAAAAAATAAATATGTCTTCGCTTGGAAGTATGATGACTGAAAAACATATGATACATCAATCATCCAAGATAATTATCTCCAATGCTTTCAACAAAACCAGCTCAACAAAATTGAGGAAAATACATCCAAACTATAGAGAGTCGATAAAATCGAACTCAATAAACTATTGAAAGCAAAGAGATACTTTTCCAAATTCCATTCAAACTGGTCTCCAATATGGTGCCTCGTTAGGAAGAAAAATGGTGACATCAGGTTTTGTATAGATTTCAGAAATCTGAATAGGGCAAGCCAAAGAGATAATTTTCCATTACCTACCAGGGAGTAGATACTCCATTCAGTAGCAGGTTCTGAGCTAATGTCCTTTCTAGACGGTTTTTCAGGATACAACCAAATTCTGGTCCATCCTGATGACAGACTCAAAACTACTTTCATAACAAAATGGGGAACTTACGCCTATCAGAAAATGCCTTTTGGACTTATTAACGCATGAGCTACATTCCAAAGAGCAATGGATATAGCCTTCAAAGGATTGATCAACAAAACTGTGGTCGTCTATTTGGATGAGATTACTGTGTTTTCTAAAAAGAGATCCAACCATTTACATGATTTGAATCAAATCTTTGAACGCTGGAGAAGGTATGGTATTTCACTCAATCCCAAAAAATCCTTCTTTGATCTAAATCAAGGAAAGCTCTTGGGCTTTATCGTTTCCAAAGATGGTATTTATATTGATCCTGACAGGATTAAAGAAATTTATGAAATCCCATTTCCTCATAACAAAAAATCCATGCAGCCATTTTTAGGTCAGATCAACTTTGTCGAAAGATTTGTTCCCGATTTTTCTCACATCATTTTACCATTACAAACCATGATTAAGAAAAATTCAGTGTTTAGATGGGGATCTGTGGAAAAGGAAGCATTTGATTTAGTCAAACAATCAATAATCAATGCCCCCGCTTTAAACACTCCCAATTTTTCTAATCAATTCACATTGTATACTATCGCATCCGATTCATCTTATGCAACGGTACTCACTCAGATTAATGATCATGACCTGGAAGCACCGATTTCATTTTTTAGTTCAAATTTCCAGGGTGCAGAACTAAATTACTCCGAAGTTGAAAAACAAGCCTTTGTTGTGTATAAAGCCACTAAACACTACATGCCCTTCCTTTTAAATCCCATACAAAAGTTATAGTTCCTTTTTCTGTAGTAAGGCAATTACTGATCCAAAGGGAATTAGGTGAGAAAAGGGAAAATTGGGTTACAGCACTTCAAGAGTATGACTTGGAAATCAAACCGGCAAAGATTGTTAGAGGCCAAGGTTTTTGCAGGTTATTAGCAGGAGCATCCAACATTCCAGAATCAGATGATACAGTACATATTGAAGAAATCAACCAGATAAGTATTACCAATTCTGAATCTCAATACGCAAATTTAATCTTTTATTTGAAAAATGGATATGCACCTCCTAATATTTCTTATAAAAACAAACGGGCCATCAGATTAAAAGAAAAAAACTTCATAATCATTGATGATGTACTTTTTAGGCAAAATTATGATTCAGTTTTATTACGATGCCTAGAAAAACCTGAAGCACAAAAGGTTTTGCAGGAGTTACACGATGGACCAGCCGGAGGAAATTTTGGAGCTGACACAACAGCTCACAAAATCATTCATGCTTGGTATTATTGGCCCACTTTATTCAGAGATACTCACGAATATGTAAGGAAATGCCAAAGTTGTCAAACCTCCAGTCGAAGACAAAGAAAATCAGCTTTCCCTTTGCAACCAGTCAATATTGAGCAACCTTTTGAACAATGGGGATTGGATATCGTTGGGGAAATTTCTCCACAGTCTTCTAAACAACATAAGTATATCCTTACTGCTACTGATTACTTTACCAAGTGGGTTGAAGCAATTCCGTTAAAAACAACAAACTCAGAAGGAATTATAGAATTTATAGATCAATTCATCATTACCCGGTTTGGTGTCCCGAATGCTCTTGTTTTTGATAATGCATCTTATTTCTCTGGTAATGCCATGTTTGAGTTTGCTATTAAAAGAGGATTTAAATTGAAATAGTCTGCAAATTACTATCCCCAGGGTATTGGTCTAGCAGAGTCTACCAATAAAAATCTACTTAAAATCATTAAGCGAACTATTGAACAGATTCATAAAAACTGGCACAAATCTTTAATATTCGCACTATGGGCTGATAGAATAACGCAGAAGGCCTCTATAGGTACTTCTCCATTCAATCTTGTATATGGGAAAGAAGCAATACTACCAACCAATCTAGCACTTCCTTCTCTAGCCCTCGTGCAGTTTATTGAAGAAAGCCCCTCTTCTTCTATCCAACTTAGACATGATCAAAATTTAAAATTAGAAGAAGAAAGAGAAAAGGCTAAAATTACTCATGCAAAACATCAGCAGATAATCAAAAAATCATTTGATTCAGCTTCACCTAGTTCTAAACAGTTGCAGGTTAGTGATCTAGTTCTGAAATGGGATAAAGCCCATGAGGATAAAGGTAAACACACCAAGTTCCAAAAGATGTGGCTTGGACCATTTCAGATCAGCGAGAAGATAGGCCATTCGACATTCATATTACAAGATCTATCAGGAAAAAGGGACTCTCTTCCTGTTAATGGCCTCGTCCTAAAGAAATTCTTCAATTGAGAAGGTAATCCCTTCTCTTTTAGTTTTAGTAGGATTTATAGTTTTTAGAACCATTAGGAAATAAAGTTGTAAAATAGCTTCTATTGGCCTTTGCTATATTGAAAAGTTGCTCTAAAAGAAGTACTTTCAATATTTACTTTTGAAAAAAGAAGCCTTTAAAGAAAAAAAGGGAAGACAATTTCTTTGGAATTAGTTATATTCACATTTCTGAAAAACTCATTTTATTTTTGTGAAATCTCCTCAAGATTTAGAAGTACTATAAATCATTTTAATGTTTTTAAACTGGTCACAAAAAGGTTATCAATATCAAAACAGAAACTGATTCAATCTTAGTATCTTCAACTCTTTCCTTGTCATCCATTTTCTCTTAAGGAGAAAATTGTCCATCCCATTCATCCAAGTTTATGATTACTCACAGTGTAATTCTAAAAAATACCTGATATAAAGATAAGGGGTCTTATCACAAGCCTGCTTACCATGATCATTGGAAAATAGTCTAATTGACAGTACCAACACTGCATACCAAAACAGGGTAATGGCTTATAAGCATAAGACAAGGGGTCTCATCACGAGCCAGCTTGTTCGATTAGATCACAACCAGTGAATGGCATTGTCAAACAGCTGGCAACCAAACCAGGACAATGGCTTTTTATCTTACAAAATAATGTAAAAGAAAAACAAATACAAAATATGAAAACATATTTTGAATTCATTCTTTTAATCATACTCTGAGATGGGAGGGATCATGGACAATCAAATGGTTAAAAGGTATCCCTGTCGAAACTATGAACGTTTGCTGGCAGCGGAGGCTCTACCTATGACAAAGGAGTCAAGCAGAAAAGGCTAAGTTGGAAAGGTGTTTTGTTTTATCATTATCAACCAATAGAGGCCAATTTAAAACTTAGAATGTATTTAATTTTAACAAGAGGAGAAATTAGCAAATTGTCCTTTATTATATTCAGGATGTATGTATACTTAGTTATATTAGAATATTCCTTTCTTTTTTATCAAAGTTTCTATATAAAGAAAGTTTAAATATTCCAATATTTCTTAGAGATAACTGTTTCTCCCAGCGAATCGCCAATTGTTGTGCTATACAACAACCCCCCATTTCATAAAATTTTACTTTAGAAAACTATAATATGAAATGGGTCCCTTTTAGATTAAATTGGTATTAACTCATCATTCTTCTAAAAAATCCGAAAACAAACAAAACATTATAAAACCTTTTGAGTTAATAAATCATCGGCAATCGGGAAAATAAAACAATCACAACACAAGGCCCCCTCCTGGCTCCGATGCGATATCACTATCGGCGATCGGGGAATGCGATCTGAATACAGCGAGACTTTTCCTTAAAAGCTCCCGATGCGAGTTAAGCGATATCGCTATCGGCGATCGGGGATTCTATGATAACTCAAATAAAACTGCCCAAGTTTTCCTCCGATCGCCGATCACGATAAAGCCAAGCGCGACTTTCAAAAAGGATTGATATGGCTTCGGCATATTATGTTAATTATTATTAAAAATCCTTTCCACTTTCCAATAGTAATTCACTTACGCCCAACCGCCAAATAAAAATCAAATCCGCGCTTAAATATATTCGGGAAAATGAAAGATATAATGAGCATTTAATTGATTGACAGGTTTAAACGGCCAATTAATGGAGCAGTTACGCTTAAATCCCTTCAGAGATTACATTCGCGGGAGTCTTATGATTATTTTCCATTATTTATTGATTGGCATAAGTCTTCTGTACTTAGTTTTCGCCGTCTATTCTCCGCATTACGTTCATTTTATCTCTTGTGAAGAGCTTCTCTGCAGTAGCAAGTTTAGACCAAATGGGGAAGAAATCTAAGAAACCTGGAACAGCTTCAGCTTCTGTGGTAACAGAACAACATGCTGCCGATCTGGGATCAAACAAGAAAGGATTAATCTTAGATACCACATGTCTTGGTCTTGGTAATACTACTTGGCAGAGCATTTACAACCTGGTTGAAGCCGAGGAACCTCAGAAAACAACGGTAGAAGCTTCAGCAGACGCAAGCCAGAAATCTGACGCTACTTTGAAAGATTTGGCTGATTCCTACCTGCACAGAATAGCGGCTCGAGAGAAAATTCTTCCATATACAGATGTAGTAAGATGGGCCATTGAAGAAATTCCAATTACGAACAGAGTATTCTGCACTATTGATGGGAGAGTTTTTGGTTCATTTCAGCCTGATGATTTGAGGAAAATGTACCATTTGCCCGAACCAGAGAATAAGTATAATAAAGCATTCCTGGAGAAGTTTAGAGATGAAAATGAAATTGATTCAGAACCTATACGAGAATGGAAACAAAACTCGGCAAAACACAAACATGAATCTTCGGGTAAGTACTCCGTCAGTTCCTTATGTTTTCCTTATTGTTATGCAGGAGCTATGATGTGTCGAATGTGGGGATTGCATGATTCTTCAAAATTTTCCATAGAGATGGTACCTTTAATGGAAGCAGCATGTAATAGTGAAATTATGGACTGGGGAAATATATTATCGGATAAGTTAGCAAATGCTATTCTTGACTTCAGAGGCAAATCTCGTGCTACTGATAGAATTATCCCTCCATTTTACTATAGTGCCTACATTTTAGATACCCTCTGTTTTAATTCCGAGTTTCCTGTGTGAGGTTGGAGATGGACTCCACAAGACCCCATGCCCATTCATATATACCATCAGAAATTATGGAAAGCCCATTATAAACACCACCTATATCAACTCTGCAATGGACTCATGCTACCTATTTACTATGCAATTTTTGCTAGACCTACTCCAAAGATCTCCTCTCAAGCAGAAATTGACTTGACAGCCCTAGGAACTTGGTTCGGAGAACAAAAATTCACTTACATAAGGGTTTTCGACAGCCATGCTAGACCTCATGTCCTCCCCTTGTATATACCAGACAAACTTTTAGCTCGAGAGATAGCATATCAGCTTACATGCGCATCAGCTACAAAGACTCTCAGGAATTCAAAGAAGCAAGTCTGGCCTCCTTTCCCTCTAGGGTGCGGCATCTATACTCTGCGTGATTATAAACACGCAGAGAAAGAAGAAGAAAAGATTAATATGTTAAAACTCACCACTCTACCTAACAGATGCTTTGATCCAAAAAAGATCGTCTATAATGTTCTAGACCAGGCCAAACTCACTAAATTTGAACATAAGGAAGACAATTTTGATGACCTTTTCTCCTCAGCCGAGTCGATATTTTAGGTTCAAGAGATAGCTAAAATAAGATACCATGACGACGGGTTAGTTGAATTTAACAAACTTAGAAAGCAGAGGTTGCAAAATTTGCCTCTAGATTTGTTAGACACTACCCCGATGATACAATCAAGAAAGCCTGAGCAGCAGCTTATCAACAAACCTCCTGCTACATCCGAAATATTTGAAGAAGTCCAAAGAAGACAGCAGGAGGAACTCAGGAGGTCAGAACAGGAAGAGGCAAAGAGGTTAGAACAGGAAGAGGCAAAGAGGAAAGAACAAGAGGAAGCACAGAGAAAAGAACATGAGAGAATACATGATCAGGAACAGGAAAGGCAGCAGGAGCAGAGCAGCAAGGAGGTGAATTTCGACACTCAGATTGACCCAAGATTGCTCTAGGAATGGCAGCAATTTGATTCAATTATAGGCAATCTTGAGAGCTCAAGGGATGCCGATACATCCAAAGCAGCCAATACACAGGATACAGCATCAAAAAAAGTTCCAAGCAAAGAAACTAGCGGTCTACCCCCTACTACAGAATTAGAAATAATTCCCAAGGATCCTTCGGATCAAATTATTTTGCAGGTGGAGGATATTCCTCCATTGGATGTTTTTTATAGCTCAAAACACAGGGCTGTAATAAAGTGACAACGGAAAAGGAGAAGGATTGATCAACCTTCCATGTTCCCTGAACAAACAATAAGAGCCAATGTAGTGTGGAAGGAAGAATTAAACCCCTCCGATGACCTAACAAAGTTGTCCCAATATGCTGGTGCCTATTCGGCAGCCACCATGGATAAGGCGTCAGAGGTGAGCAATTTGTTGAAAGAAAAGGATCAAGCGATCGCTTCACTACAAACACAGCTATTGGAGGCACAACACAAAGTAGATTCGGAAGCAATTCAGAAACAGAAAGAATTATCGGAGGCATTAGCAAAATTGAAGGCAATGAATGAACAGATGGTAAAAACAAAAGATGAGCAAATTGCTCAATTAACAACTCAATTAGAGAAGTTCAAGAGTCTTCCCCAGCCTACCAATTTTAGAACAGAGGCAATACAGATTAATAAGGCACTAATAACACAAATAAGATTGTTGTGTCATGAAATTGCCCAAGTTGAACCTCTGTGTGACATAACAACATCTATAATAAACAAATCAGTTGATGCCAGGCAAGAATTTGAGAAAGCCGATGAGACTTTAACAGATTTTCTTACTTGGCAGAACACTAATGAGGGACAGGAAGCAAACTTGCCTAAAATCTTAGAATCCCATAAAGAAATTCTATTCTTGGAGTGGCAGTCCCAATTGATGAAAGCAGAGAGAGAGGTTTCTAGATGCAAATTATCTACGAACAATTTGATTGACCTGATTAATAATACTCTCTATTTATCTAACATTATCTCTCAATGTACACCAGGTAAATTATTATCAGCCAAGACATTAGAACAATCATGTTGTCAAGAGCTAGAAAAGAATGGGAAATTGATCACAGGAATTAAAAGTTTAACTTGGGACGCCTATTGGTTGTTCCTAGTAAAACCATACAGCCAGAAAGCCGCCCTCAAATGCTTAATGGATGCAATCGGGTGTATCATTCCTGATATACATGATGCCACCTATGCTGCTCAAATCAATTCTCGTCTTAGCTGCCCTCAAGAAGTGGAACCAATGTTGGCAATATGCAAACTCAGGACAAAAGACAAACAACCAGAATGATGAATCATGCTGCTGATTACCAGATTGTTGTGGGGGAGATATTCAAGATTGGGTTATACCAATTTAGTAGCATTTTAGTTTTGTAGTTTGTTAGCTTAATTTAGTATTTATAGGCCCTTTCATGTATTTAGAAAGGGTCGTAAGTTTTTGTATATGACTGAAACCTGAAGTTGCACTACTGTACTTCAGGCATATTTTTTTATGAAAATCGACCAATTTTTTCCAAATTTCGTAACGAAGCTTTTATGTGGATGTGCACTACCTTTCTTTATTTAAAAGTATTTCGAGTCGGAAGAAGGAATTCAAATTGCGATTGACGTTGAGAAAGATTTGCAGCTCATATGGTACTATTATCTATGTCCGAATTCATTCTTTTTATGTAAATTGTTGTTTGATTACTCTTGCTATTATTGAATATATGAATGTGTTTTAACAGCAATCTTTATACTTTCCACTACTGGATGTTTACAGTTTTCTATTCTTTTAATCATTTATGTATCAGTAATATAAAAAAAGATAAGTGTAACAATGTTTTATCAATTACTTCGTTCAACTAATTGAACGAAGTAATTATTATTTAAATGAATATCTTTTTTTATTGAATAGTGTCATCTATATGCCTATTGACAGACACAGATCATCAAACGTTGCACTTAAGAATAGAAGCTTCCCGGGATAAAATAGTCATTTACGTTTTCACTTATAGATTAAGTATTCCATTCATTATCACTTATTAGAAAACCAATCATTCATTTACCCCTTTTTATTCTTTATCGGGAAACTGGTCCCATTATATCCAGTCGGAGCCACCATCCCAAACGGAAAAGGAGTTGTTTAAGGTCCGGACCGGGTGGTTATCCCCCAATGTTGATGTAACGATTTTCGGGGCATCAACATGTCCCTAAATAATTTTTTTGAAAGTCAAATTGTGACTAACCCACATGTATAAGTAATGGGTTTTGACCTAGAATCCACTCAATACCATGTTTTTCAATATGGTAGGTCAAATAATGGGAGGCATAATTTCTATATATAAACTCTAATTTAGATTATTTTCACACTATTAGAAATCTTTTGGTGTGTAGAATAACATTAATAGGCTAGGATCTAAGTTCAAAAAATTTTACCCTAAATCGTTCCATTTTCTTCTTTAAATCAAATTTGGAGTTTTTCCAATCCTAAATAACCAAACTATGACTTACCCCTAAAATGGGCCTTGCAAGACAATTCATCAAAATTTTCCAATGCATGAAAAATTGTACAATGATCCATTCCAAAAAAATATAGCAATGGATGTAACATCATTTGTTGAAAACATAAATGTAGTCCCAATAGAAATATAAAACCAAACATACTAAGAAAAAACATCTTTCCAACGACAAGCAAAACAAGGGCCTCAAACCCTATTAACTATCTTCTACTCCCAATGGTGACAACGGACAAACTTAAAAAGGGAAGAAGACCAACACACATTGAAATTTTTGCGGGTGATTTAATCATATAGAGTCTAAATGTTCTAAAAATTTGGAGACATTAGAAGCAACAATGAAGAAGCACAACATCAATCTTTAGTCGTAATTTTTAACTATTTCTCTCATGGACATGATTTTTATACTTATGGTTTCTCCTTCAATGCAGCATCTTCTTCTTCTTCTTATGGGTGACTTATTGATTCTAGAAAATGTTATAATATTATATGAATAAATCTATTTGTTTTCTCTTAATCATTCTTACACAAAACAAATGTTGGTGATGATAGACCACTTAATATTGTACATTGTAGAACAATTCAAGTAGGAAATGGTCATTTCAATGATGTATTATGTGTTCCAAGTATTTATAACAACTTTATATCAGCATATTAGATCAATCATTCTTGAGTGAAGGTAAAACATTAAATATTTCACCTCACCAAGTTGTAATCAAGGACTTAAAAAATATTAAACGTGTCCTCACCACAATAATTGTTGATGGTATTACTAGTATTTATAGCTTTAAAAAAAATTGGTCATTGTCATTTCTGTCAATTTTTATTTCTAACAACAATGGCTTGAGTAAAATTTCAAATGAGGGGTCTTCCTCTCATTTCTTGCAGAGATGGTGTTGTTTTCCAACTGTGATCTTGAAAAAAATCATTGGAAGAGTTTTGACAAATGTGCCTCTTTGCATGCCTTGAATCCATTGCAACTTATCCATAGTGATTTTTGTGGTTTGCTTCCTTATTTTTTCTATCTGTTCAATTAATTATTAAATTTCATTGATCACTTCTCCAATAACATTTTGATTTATTTCTTAAAAGTTAATAGTGAAGTATTTTACAATTTTCTGACCTGCGGGGCCTTTCAAGATAAACAATCTACACATCAAGTCTAAGAATAGATAATGGAAGCGAATAAATTAATAAAAAACACACAACTTAATACTTTGAACATGGCATTAAAATGCAACATATTGTTCCATATATATCACAATGAAATGGTGTTGTTGAGAGAAACAATCAAATATTAGAGGAAATGACAAATTGTATGATCCAGTCTAGGGAACTTAGTCTTCATTATGGGCCTAAATCCATAAATTGTTACAATTACATAGTAATTTCAATCCCATGAAGGCTTTAAAGCATATAAAATTGGAATAAACATGGGCTAAAATTAAGCAAAATGTAAGGCTCCACTTCTATGTAATTGGTAGTGAAGCATGGGCCTACATTTTCGATGAGAAAAGGAAATCATTACACCCCAACACACACATAAACACACACACACATTAGGATATTCTAAATACACACATTAGGATATTCTAAATAGTTCAAAGTTTATATATTTATTCAACTTCATTCTATTGAAATAATTATAAAAAATGATGTTAAATTTGATGAAAATATCTTTCCTTATAAGCCTAATCTAATATTTGTGCCATCTTCGTCCATGAACTATCTTCAGCATTTGTGCCATATTTTGGTCTTATTATGATTATATTTATATGGTGAAAGTGAAGCTGAAAATCTACCTCTACTTGCTCACCTTTCTCTAGATGAGTCCATCAAACATGAGCCTGTACCAATACCTTCCCCAATGGACCCATTCAACAATATGAGAAATTAGTGATCTTTCTAGTGATCCAATATATTGTCATTACATACATTTCCAGTTCCATCAAACCTCCTTTATCTTGGATAAAGTTTTAGAAACTCATAATATATATACATTTGTATAATATTGTATCCATCTAGATTGGGCATGATTATGAATGAAGAATATTGTTGTTCAATGGTGAACAATACCTGAGATCTTTTACCTCTTCCGAAAGAAATAAAACTTCTCAAATGTAAATGGGTGTATAGAACTAAGTACACATCAAATGGAAGTGTTGAAATATGTAAGGTCTAATTAGTTTCCAAAGGATTATGTCAAGTTGAAGTAATTGACTATAATAAAACATTTCCCCCTATATCCAAAATGAATTCCATTCACCTTGTCCTATCCCTTGCTAATTCACATAGACGGAATATCCATCAATTTGATGTTAAATCCACCTTATTGCATGGATATATACAAGAAAAAAATCTTCATGAAAAAACCTCTTGGTTGTATCTATATTGAAACCAACCTTGACTATCACCTTAAGAAATATATTTATGGTCTTCAACAAGCTCCTCAAGCTTGGTATGTTAAAATTGATAGTTTTCTTCTTGACACTGAACTTTCTAGATGCGATTCTGACACCAGTGTCCACACTGAGAAATTAGGAAGCCATCTGATAGTCATTTTCCTTTATGTTGATGACCTTATCCTCACTGATAATGGCCCTAAAATATTAACCCATGTGAAATCCAACCTTAAGATTTGAAATAAAAGAATTAGGCTAGTTATATTATTTCACTAGCCTCCAAGTATTACAAAACAAGGATGGAATTTATTTTCCCAGTCTAAGAATGCATGTGACCTTCTTTGTTGCTTTCACATGGAAGATTGTAAACCAGCTGCTTCCCCCTTCTGATCTGGAGTCAAACTTCCACTTGTACTACAATTAAGGTTGATATCACTTTATACAATTAGTTAGTTGGTATCCTCTTATATTTGAATCATAACCATTTTAATATTTCCTTTTCTATTAGTCTTATTTCTTAGCATATTCAAATACCCCATTAAAGTTATTAGAAGTTTGAAAAAATGATATTTTTGCATATCTAAGGTATAGCTTAGGTTGGGATACATCACAATATAGGGGGGGATCCTTTGTATGTTGGTTTCACTAATTTAAATTTGGATAATCACCCTAATGATATAAATCATATTATGGATCATGTTTTCAATATTCGCTCTAGACTTATCACTTGGGATTGTAAGACACAACTAGTTATTGCTCTTTCTTTTCCAAAAGAAAACTATTGAGAAATGGTTAATACAATTCTATAAGAACAATGGCTTCTACATACCCTTTCAGAATTTGGATTCCAATAACAACATTAGAACATCCTTTGGTGTGGAAATTAGAGTTTATCAAGCTTAACAAAAAATTAATTCAACATAAAATCAAAAGACACATTGAGCTACAAATGCACTTCATCAAAAATCACATTCATGATCATGTTATTAAAGTGATTTTTTTCCCAAGAAATAATTAATTTGCATACATTTTCACAAAGTATCTTATAGAAGTGAAGTTTTGTATATTTCAATATATGTTAGGAATTCAAGAAGTTGGCATTAAATGGGTGGTAGGCTCTAATTCCTCATTTGTACTCCTATTGTGTTACCTTTGTAAATCCTTTAATACTATCCCAAGTTGATATTAAGGGAGAATGTTAAGATATTTAAGCACTTAGGAGTAAGTTAAAATCAACTTGGTCTAATGTGTCTTTAAGTAAAAGTGTATTTCTTTTTTATGCAACCAACTCACAAAATATAAGAAAATATAGATCAACAACTTAAAATTTATAATGTTCGACGGGGAAACCTCCTTTACATTACACAAATGAATAATTATTGGACGATTCAAATGAAAAAACCTCCTTTATATATATAGGAGTCTAAAGGGTCACAATATAATTAGAGCCAACATAACAATAATAATGTAAGGGCACAAAAATAGAAATAGTGGGTGTCTATGTGGCACAATAATAACAATATGGGGACTACATGGGCACAACCATAAAAATAAGGGGGCTACACTAACAATAAAAACAAGAGGATACACTAGTATTGTAGGGACCTAACATGCCCCTCTCCTTCAAAAAAGGGTTGTCCTCAACGCCTGAGTAGTTTTGGATGCTTCTATATAAAATTCTCATCCTCCCATATGGAATCTTCAGCGAGTAAGTTCTTCCACTTGATGAGAAACTCTAAAATTGATCGATTTCATAGATGTAGAATTATTTTTTCCATGAATTCTTCAAGTTCCAATATGATTTTTCCTTCCTCGTCAATTTCTAGCAATATTTTTTGAACTAGGAGGTTGTCACCTATAACCTTCTTTAAGCATGAAACATGGAAAAATGGGTGCACTTAGGAAGATGCAGGAAGATGTTATGAAACCAGCTCCAAAAATAGAATAAAAGAGAGATCAACGCCTTAGAAATAAGCCACTTCGATGGGGCAACCTCCTTTACATTACATAAATGAACAATTCTTGGATGACACAAATAAAAAAACCTTCTTCTATATATAGGAGTCCATGGGGTCATAATATAATCCTAGAAAACCTAACACTAATAATGTATGGCACAATAATAAAAATATTGGGGTTACAGGGGTACAACAATAACAATAAGGGGGCTACACTAACAACAATAAGGGACTACACTAGTAATCTAGGGACCTAACATGCCCCTCTCCTTCAAAAAAGTATTGTCCTCAATGCTTGAGTAGCTCTAGGTGATTTTGTATAAAATTATCATCCTCCCATGTAGAATATTCAGTGGGTAAGTTCTTCCACTTGATGAGATACTTTGAAATTGATAGATTTCTTAGTTTTCGATTTCATGCTTCCATGACTACTTCAAGTTCCAATATGATTTTTCCTTCCTCATCAAGTTCTAGAAATATTGTTTGAGCTGGAATTTTTTCACCTATAACCTTCTTTATGCATGAAACATGGAAAACTAGATGCACTCACGAATAAGCAGGAAGATCCAATTTATATGCCATAGTACCAATCTTTTGCAACACCTTGTAAGGACCATATTACTTTGGTGATAATTTATTATCCTTCTTAGCTTGCTTGAGCGACATTTGTTTGTATGGTTGTAGCCGTAAAAATACCCAGTCTCCTACATCAAAAATTCTCTCACTGCGATGTTGATCTGCCTGTTGTTTCACTTGATTTTGTGCCAAATTTAGGTTATCATTTAAGAGTTGGAAAATTTCTTTTTGATGCTCGATGTGATATTCCACTGCTTGAACCTTATAATTTTATCTTAAAGATTATGTGATGGATGGTGGATGATATCCATAAAATTATATAAATGGGGTCATTTTTGCTACATTATGGAAGGTAGTGTTATCCCACCATTTAGTGAGAGGTAACCACTTGAACCATTGTGTTTTTTTATCAGATACAAAACAACGAATATATCCTTCCAAACATTTATTCATTGTCTCAGTTTAACCATCATATTGAGGATGATAAGATGAGCTATGAGCTAGTTGAGTAGCCAAACAAGAAAATGATTATGTCCGAAAAATTCCAGTAAAAATGGGATCTTTGTTGCTTACAATAATCTTTTGGTATCCATGTAGATTTTGAATTGTTTTCATAAATTTAGTAGCAACTGTACTTGCTTTAAATGGATGAGATAATGCAAAAAAGTGTGCATACTTGGTAAGTATATCAACTACCACCATCATGACACTCTTTCCTTCGGACTTAGGTAAAACTGTGATAAAATCCATTGAAATCTCCTCATAACATTGACTTGGAATGGATAAAGGATGTAGAAGATCCGGGGTCTTAATTGCCTCAAATTTATTTTGCTGGCAAACCAAACATTCTGCCACAAAATTTTGAATATCAGATTTAAGGCCATCATAAAAAAATTCTTTCTTCACCCTGTGGTAAGTTTTTAAATATCTTGAGTGTCCTCCCAAAGGAGAAGTGTGAAATTCCAAAAGAAAATTTTGCTTTAGTTGGTAATTCTTACAAATATATAAGCGATCTTTGTACCATAAGGAATCATTTTTCCAAATAAATGTATCATATGTACTGGGATCTTGCTTCAACTTTTGAATGAGTGTTCACACTTCTTCTTCCTTCTTCCATTCATCCCTTGCTTCAGTTATCCAATCTGGTTGGATAATAGAAATGGCACAAAGAAATGCTTCCACCTCTTCATTCTTTCTTGAGAGTGCATCTGCAACAACATTTAGCTTCCCTTTTTCGTACATGATTTCAAAGTCATAACCCAACATCTTTGTGATCCATTTTTGTTGCTCTTCTGAAGATAGTATTTGTTCCAAAAAGTGTTTAAGGCTATCATGATAAGTTTTTACCTTGAAGTGTCTTCCCATTAGGTAAGGTCATCATTTCTTTAGTGCATGTAGTATTGCTAACATTTCCTTCTCATAAATAGATTTCTGTAAATACTTTCCTTTTATTGGATGACTTTAAAAAGAAATGGGTCTTCCTTCTTGCATTAAAACTACACCAATTCCATTTCCTAAGGCTTCAAATTCCATAAAAAAGGTTTTTGTGAGGTTTGGCGTAGCTAAGACCGGTGGTAGGCACATTGCCTCTTAAGATGTTCAAAGGCCTTAGTTGCTTCAAGAGTCCATGAAAATGCATCTTTCTTAAATAATGTTGTTAGAGGTGCTTCTATTCTCCCATAATTCTTAAAAAACTTGCAATAATACCCCGTTAACCCAAGAAATCCTTGCAACTTATTTATGGTTGTGGGGACTTTCCATTCCTTAATTGCTTTAATTTTGTTAGGGTCTACCTTAACACCCTCGTGAGATACAATATGACCAAGATATTCCACCTCTTGTACTCCAAAGAAACATTTGGATTTTTTTGCATATAATTGTTTCTCCTCCAATAGTTTGAGCACCCTATCATCATGTTGAACATGATCGTTCCAAGACATGATGTAGATTAGTAAATCATCAAAGAATACTAGCACAAATTTTCTAAGGAAGGGTTTGAAAATGGAATTCATCAACCCTTGTAAAAGTAGAAGGTGCATTGGTAAGGCTAAAAGGCATGTTAAAAAATTCATAATTACCCTCATTAGTTCTAAATGTTGTTTTCGGAATATCTTTAGTCTTCATTCTAATTTGATGATATCTTGAACAAATATCCAACTTGATAAAATAATTTTCCATGTAATTCATCCAATAATTCATCAATCACAGGAATGGGAAAATTACCTTTAATAGTGATCTTATTGAGCTCCCTATAATCCAGACACATGCGCCATGATCCATCCTTCTTGTGTACCAATACTGATCGAGCAAAGAAATAAATTTGAATAGGTTGAATTATACCAGCCTCTAACATTTCTGCAATCATACGTTCAATTTCATTCTTTTGGACATAAGGATATCTATAAGGCCTGATGTTTTGAGGAAAACTTCCTGGAATCAAATGAATAGCATGATCATGATCATGAATAGGTGGGAGTCCTTTGGGAGTTTCAAACACCTTGGAATGATTGTCCAAGACTTTTTGGAGATCTCGAGAAATAGATGATTTTGATGTTGGAAATTCTAGTGATAATAATTGTGCAATTACGCCTCATTGCTATTTATTCAAAATATTTTTCATGAAATTAGAGCTTATTATCTTTCCCAGCTTCCCTGTGATACCCTGTAATTTGACTTTCTTTCCTTCTGAAAAAAAATTCAAAACAAAATTCTTGAAAATTAAAAGCTATCATCCCCAACGATTGTAACCATTGTAATCCTAGCACAACATCAACAACTCCCATGGGAATGGAAGGAATTGGACTATTCAGTACATATTCCCCCATGGTTAGCTTGATATTATGGCATTTTCTAGAGAAATTTATAGTTCCTCCATTTGCAACCATCACTTGACATTCTGGTGCTATGTGTAGGAAACAATTCAATTCCTTGGCTACCTTATAATGAATAAAATTATGGGTACTACCCAAATCAATCAACACTATTAAATTTTTCTTCTTGATATGTCCTTCTATCTTGAGAGTTTGAGGAGTGGTAATTCCTGCTAATTCATTACATGATATGGTCAGACTCATTTCTTATTCTTCTAGGGTTGGTTCCTGGCACATATCCTCTTCTTTTGAAGTTTCTTGTTCATTTTCTTCCTCCTCTTCACAATCTATGTAAAATAATTTCTTCTCAGCACACTTGTGACCTTTAGTATATTTGCTATCACAACTATATAAAATCCCTTTTGCTATTTTTTCTTCCAATTGTTGTGGTGTCAACCTTGTAGGTTGTGGAATTCTAGGAGTAGCAAAACTTCCATCTTTATAGATGTGAGTGGTAGGCTTCCTTGTCACCATAATTTTACATTCAATCTTTCTTTCCAACCTGAATGCCTTCTCCAATGATTCAGGTTCCCAAACATGAACCTCATGTTGGATGTTATCCTTTAAATTCCATATGAAGACATTAATCATGTGTTCCTTTGGAATATCAATTACCTTTATATTCAATTTTTGGAAGTCCTCAATGTGCTCCATCACTAAACCCTTTTGTTTGAGAATTTATCAATTGGGTAAAAAATGTGTTGCTCTTTGTATCCTCATAATGTGCTATCATTTTCTTAGTAAAAATTGACAAAGTGATAATTTTTTTACGAGAGAAAAGCCATCCATACCATACAAATGTATTTTGTTCTAAATATAAAGTTGCAATGCATACCTTTTGTGTGTTTTGCACATTATTGAGATCAAAATATGGCTCCATCTGTAGTATCCATGTTATGAGATCCTTGCCATAAAACTTCCTCATATCGATCTTTGGAATATGGTGGGTATTCCATCCAACATTAGAGCTTATGAAATCATGATTAACGTTTATTTTGTTCTCATCATGAGTTTCCTCTACTATGTTTTCACAATTAGGAAACATTTCTTATATCGACTTTGTCAAATCTTCCATGTATGATTTTATATCATTCTTCATGTGTAATGTTCCAAAATGGAAAATATAGGAATATAGAACATACGCAACATTCCAAATAAATCAAAATAGGAACATAGCACTAAAATCTAGAAAATGTTGGAAATATGCTGAAACTGGAAATTACATTAAGACATCATAATATATGAGCATAAAACAACATATCCATATCATTATATATAACATAAAATGAAATTACATGGTGCTCCAAAAGGAATTCACTCAACCCACAAGATGGCTGAAATACACTAAAGAATCCAAGCAATGGAAATGTTGTGATGCTACTGCTACTGCTGTTGGAAACCACTACTACTGAGGAGAAGAACCATGTGTGGAAGGTTTTTAGTGTGCTCATAATGATCCATGCTTTCAACCATGGATTCTACTCAAACAACCCAGAAAAACCCAGAAATGGTTTGGCCAGATTTTAAGTTTGGATTTTCGGCCTTTTTTGAGTTACCCACTGCAATTCTGTTGCCTGACTTACGTACTCCCTAGGAATGAATGCTGATATGGGGATGAAGGAGTGATATATCAGCTGAAACAACACCCAATAAACTCAATAGGTGAAGGATTGGTCCCCTCACTGGAAAACAAGCTCAAAAATTGGAGATTTCTCTCATCCACTGCTACACCCTTGCAAAACAACACAACTCTAAACAGATCTGCATTGTACATGAGACTAAAGCTTGGCCAAATGCCTGATTGTGGACGTATAGTGAAAACTCCTCCAAGAGCTTCTCAATGGAAGAGGTGGGATTCCCGATCAGGAACACCCTGTGCTAAACAACCCATGCAATCTTAGCTAAACAGCTGAAGAAAGCTATATGTCTAAACCGACCATATATCAAAATATCAAATACATCAAGATGAATAATATGGCTGCCATCCTCTTCCTTTTATAATATATGAGCTTCCAAACCCTAGGCCCCATTCATTAATGGCAATAATTCCTTGCAATGTGTCTCCATCTAAAACTGCGTTGTCCCTCGATTAATGTCCACTCCTCCATGACAACGCTATTGATTTGGTCAAATTTTACCCAATCCACATGTTTTAGCCCCTGTTCACACCTTAGAGTGATTTATTAATCTGAAAATATGATCCACTTTCACATGAGAATTATTTTTATTCTTCATAAAGAGATTTATGGGTCTCCCTACCCATTTATTCACCTATCTAAGTGACAAAAAAAAACTTTAATATTCCCATTAGCTGCAAGTTGATTTAGGAATATTACAGTCCTCCCCTCCAAGATATTTCTTGTCCTCAAGCAACTGCAAGGATACTACAAAATCTCTAATGGATATGTCTCCTCCCAATAATACAAGTTTGCCTTTGGTGGATAAACCAAATAGCCCTCATCATGAAAAAGTTGGAGATATATGGAAAGAGTTATATGTTTTCCATTGGCCTCCTCAAGGCATGAGAGATGATAAATGTTAGGTGTCTCAACCCCAATGATAAACTCCAATCTCCATGCTATCATCCAAACAAAGTGAGTCATCCTTGGTAGCTCATAGAAATAATCACCAATCCCCTACTTATGGAATGTGTAGGGGCTGCATGGCTGAAAGTGAGAGATAATATTATTCAACTTAAGTTGTCTCTCTCTCCATTTATGATAAATTTGGAGCTACTGATCTTGGGTTGCAATAATATAGTCCTCATGAAACCAAAAGATACTTGGAATATCATGATCCCACTCATTGATTCTAGGTGGCCTTCTTGCCCAATCCTTCATACATATAGTGAATAGATTGTATCACCATATGGGCCCCAAAAGAAACATGGACTAAGTGTCATATGACATATTGGATGGTGACAATAGTCCCTCAAGTGAGACTAGCTTTGTTCTTCCTCCTGCTGTCTCAAAATATGATATTATAAGTGGCCACCCAACCACTTGTTTGCTGCCATAAGCTTCTCAAAAGCTTGAAAATAGTGAAGGACATTAGGTGTTGACTGAATAGGAGCCAAACAAAACATGTTTTTCACAAAGTCCTCCATGAAGTGGTCATTCCCAACACTAAATTTAACCTCAATAGGACCATGAAATCCAAAGAGAGGTTTGCTCTCTTGTGGAGAAATGTGCTGCAATTTCATGGTAAAGGAATGCACATACATTGTTAGTTGATAAATAAGCATCAAAACACAATATTTACCATATATTGTAGACAAGTTGGTGAAGAGGTCCATAGATGAATCTTCCCATCTCTCCATCAAAAGGGGAAGTGATTGAAACAACCTTGCAAGGTGGTTTCTCTCCTCCTCATACATCAAACAAGCTACATATCTCTTGATATGTTGGTGCACATCTTCTTTGAGATCCTCCCAATATAATCCTTCCATGATGGTGTGACAAGACTCAATGAAGTCTACATGTCCTGAAGAGAGTGTCTCATATGATGCATGTAGAATCTCCCTTTTGAGCTTGGAGCCTCTAGTCAGGTAGATCTGATCATGGAATTAAATGACTCCATCAACCACTCTATACTTCCCATCTATCACTTTCCATCAATAACCTTACATGTGAAGAGCTTCTTGGAATATTCCACCAATAGTTTGGATCCCCAATATGGATCTAGGCTTCCCAACAATGACAACACTGTTAAAATCTGAAATGAAGAACTTGTCACATCACAACTCTCCTCTTTGACATGCTCAATGCCAAAGCCACATGTTGGAGTATTGTTACCCCACTTTTGCTACCTCCCTTGCAGTTGATCTTGCCCAAGACAAGATTGAAGCACATGGAGGTCAACCTCCTCTTGGAAGGAATTTCCCATCCAACACTTCCATAGTTTTTCCAATGCATGCAAGAGTGTTAATAACCTCTTGTCATATTCAGAAATCTTCCTCATGTGTGAAAGTATCATTTTCTTCTCCAAGGCTATGTAGTAGCCCTTTGACACCATGCTCATGTCATCATATATTTCTGAATCACCATCTTTCAGCGTAGATAGCTGAGTGGGAGATGGCAATGTCCATATCATAAAATTTCTCACCTCTCCTTTGAACCCATCAAAGGTTCTCTGCATTGTGATAGCTCCTCCCAAGGCTCCTTCCTTAGCCAAATATATCAATGTTACACCATTTTGAGAGAACTCTTTGTTCATCTTCCAATCAAGGGGTCTCCTGGGTGGAATGCCTCCATGTAATGAAACACCAAGGCCTAGAGCAGGTTGTATATGTGAGTGGACTGATTTTTCCTTGTCCTCACTACACAAATCCTCCTACCTCTTATCTTCATCAATATTCTAAATAGAGAGGGGTGTGTGCTCCTCATCATATGATGCTTGTCCTCCCCTTTATCTCCTTCTATCTTCAAGATCTCGAAATCTATCAATTATGGCACATGTTGCACATGGAATGTGCCCTGAACTCCATATGTGAGATTCTTTGGAACTCCTTGCAAGAGTGCAAGAGTTTCTTCCTTTGGAGAAAATTATCCATCTTCCTCTTCATGAGTTACTAGATCTGCTACTACTGTGATAGTGCTATTACCTCTTCTCTTCCCTTCCCCTTCATTATGAATGGAGGTTGCCTCATCATCATTAAGAGGTTCTTTGTTTAGTTCCTCCATGTCTTCCCTTTGAGAAGATAGCTCTTTTTGAAATGGGGATCTTGCCTCTAGCAAGGTATTATGCAAGTTTTTAATCCCCTCAATAGTTTTCTGAAATGGAGTTGGATTTATAGATCCTTACATCTCATGCAAAGGTTTTGTTTGTGTATTCTTGGTTAACTCAACCAAGGAAGTTTCAAAATGTTTTTCATTAAATCTCTCTACTAACTTCCTAGTGAACCTTGCAGAAGTAGACATATTTGCATCTTTTAATGAAGAAGATTCATAAAACCACCAGGCATAATCCTTACCTTCAAGGTGTATCTCTGCTACCCTAATGGCTTCATCTTCTGAAACTTGGTGTTGCTACAAATAGGTGTCTACCTCCTCCAGCCAAGCCCTAGTTGAACATTTAGGTGACCCATCAAAAGTAGTTAGGAAGAATCTACCCATATCATGCTGCTTGCACCTTGTACTTCTATCATGGTTGCTAGGTCTTCTATCCTCCTTGATCTTGCAAAACCCTTGGAAGTTTAGATGATCTCTAAATCTCTGAGTTTTAGATTCATACTCTTGAAGATAATCACCAAGAGTCTCTTCCTTTGGTACATCTCCTTCCTCCATCTCTCTTGTTATGACCCTAGGCATGGTACCACGTTGTAGATCTAATGGTGTAGCTGAATGCTCACACCCATAATGTAAAAATATGGAACTTTCTTCATGTACAAGCCCTCTTGGAGAATCTTTACATCTCTCCATTCTCATCTCTTTGATGTCTCTACTAATGCACTACATAGTTTGAAGAATTTTTTAGAACTCCTTCCCTCCTAAAAATGAGGTTTTGCCTTCATCTCTTCTGAAAATCTTCTCCTTCCTATGAGAAGCCTCCTTAGATGACATAATGGTTGAATTACATAGGCTGAGCCAAGATTATGCTCTGATACCACTATAATATTCCCAAATGGGAAAGACAGGAATATAGAACATATGCAGCATTCCAAATAAATCAAAACAGGAACATAGCACTAAAACATGGAAAATGTCAGAAATATGTTACAACTGGAAATTAAATTAAGACATCATAATCTATGAGCAGAAAAAAACATAGCCATATCATTATATAATAGCAAATGAAATTACACAGTGCTCCAAAACGAATGCCCTCAAGCCACAATATGGCTGAAATAAACTAAAGAAACCAAGCACTGGAAATGTTGTGTTGCTACTGCTACTACTATTGGAAACTTCTGCTACTGAGGAGAAGAACCATGTGTGGAAGGCTGTTAGAGTGCTCAGAATGATTTGCTCTTTTAACCACATATTCTACTAAAAAAACTCAGAAATGGTTTGGCCAGATTTTAAGTTTGGAGTTTCGGCCTTTTTTGAGTTACCCACTGCATTTCTGCTGCCTAACTTACACAATCCCTAGGAATTATTGCTGATAGGGGGCTAAAGGAATGATCTATCAGCTGCAAAAATACCCAATAAACTCAATAGGTGAAGGGTTGGACCCCTCACTGGAAAATAATCTTAGAAATTGGAGATTTCTCTCCTCCATTGCTACACCCCTGCAACACAACCCAACTCTAAACAGATCTGCATTGTACATGAGACTGAAGCTTAGCCAAATGCTTGATTATGGAATTATAGTGCAAAATCCTCCAAGAGATTCTCAATGGAAGAGGTGGGATTCCTGATCAAGAACACCCTATGCTAAACAACACATGCAATCTCAGCTAGACAATTGAAGAAAGTATATGTCTAAACAGACCATATATCAAAATATAGAATACATCAAGATGAATAATATGGCTACCATCCTCTTCCTTTTAGAAGATATGAGCTTCCAAATCCTAAGCCCCATCCATTAATGACACTACTTCCTTGCAATGTGTCTCCATCTAAAACTATGTTGTCCCTCCATTAATTTCCACTCCTCCATGACAACGTTGTTGATTTGGTCAAAGTTGACCTAGTCCACATGTTTTAACCCCTGTTCACACCTTAGGGTGCTTTATTAAGCTGAAAAGATGATCCACTTTCACATGAGAAGTGGTTTTATTATTCATAAAGATATTTATGGGTCTCCCTACCCATTTATTCACCTATCTAAGTGACAAAAAAAAACTTTAATATTCCCATTAGCTGCAAGCTAATTTAGGAATATTACATCATGTTTTCCATTTTTTCATCGATCTTAGCTTCCATGTATTCCATGCCAGATTCCATGCCATCCATGCCATTCTTCAAACCATCCATCTTAGCTTCCAAGCCTTTCTTCAAACCATCCATATTAGCTTCCACGCCTTTCTTCAAAACTTTCATTTCATTTTTTTTTGCTCTTTGCGAGAGAAAAATTTGGTGCACTTGCTCTTGTAAATTTTATATGTCATGTTGCATTTATTCATCTTCATGAGTCATAGTAGAGCCTTCTGAAGGCTTAATGGGTGTTGAATTATTTTTAGGGGGAATTTTAGAACCCAATACTGATATCTATTCTACAATATTCCTTTGGAATCAATTCAAACCGATTCTTCAACAAGACTTATGCAATTTGGAAAAAACAAATACACACATTTTTCTTTCTTTTTAAGAGTTCAATATTGAAACTAGATTATCTCTATGATTTAGGATCTTCAATATCTTAAATTTTGTCCTGTAGTAGCCCTCTGAATCTTCTTTCAAAAACCACAGGTCTGACCTGATTTGGATTCTTCAAGAAAAATTTATGTCCAATCTCCCACAATGACCTAATTATGGACTGGTTCAGTAGATCGAACTTGTACGACGTGCCACATGTCACTATTACCTCCTTTGGATATGAAATTGATATAAAGGAAACTATCCGTGTACTTGTGGAAACCTTTTACAAAATTCCAATCTGACACTCAGAGAGATAGTTATGACGATTTTCCCCAGGTCACCTCTTTTAGATGAAATTTGGGATCCTGCAAAAACCCTAACTTACACAGAT
Source organism: Pinus albicaulis (assembly GCA_034641835.2). Taxonomy (NCBI): domain Eukaryota; kingdom Viridiplantae; phylum Streptophyta; class Pinopsida; order Pinales; family Pinaceae; genus Pinus; species Pinus albicaulis. The sequence goes on from CM076577.1 coordinate 907,169,662, forward strand.
CATATCTCCAAAAATATTGCGAACCAAGATCTGAAAATTTTACACGAAGTTCCTAAGAATTTAGGCTTTGTGTGATAAAAATTTAGTCTTCTACACCTTCATAGAAAAGAAATTATAGTGGAAATTCCACGATGACCTTTTTTAGATGAAATTCAGGAGCCTAACAAAAACCCTAACTTCCACAGATCATATATCCTCAAATATTGTAAAAGAAGATCTAAAAATTTTACACGAAGTTCCTCATGATTTGGGTTTCTTGTGCTAAACATTTGAGCTTCTGAATATTCGTATAAAAAATGTTCACGACAACGTATTTGGAGCAGTGAAACCCTAGAATCCAAAGCTCTGATACCAAATGTTATGAAACCAACTCCAAAAATAGAAGAAAAGAGAGATCAACAAATTATAAATAAGCCACTTCGAGGGGGAAGCCTCCTTTACATTACATAAATTAAAAATTCTTGGATGATACAAATGAAAAAACCTCCTTCTATATATAGGAGTCCATGGGGTCGCAATATAATCCTAGCTAACCTAACAATAATAATGTAAGGGCACAATAATAACAATATTGGGGTTACAGGCATACAACAATAACAATAAGGGGGCTACACTAACAACAATAAGGGACCACAATAGTAATATAGGGACCTAACAGAAGATCCAATTTGTATTCCATAGTACCAATATTTTGCAACACCTTGTAAGAAACATAATACTTTGGTGATAATTTATTATCCTTCTTAGATTTCTTGAGGGAAACTTTTTTGTATGGTTTTAGCCGTAAAAATACCCAGTAGCCTACATCAAAACTTATTTCACTGCGATGTTGATCTATATTTTGTTTCATTTGATTCTATGCCAAAGTGATTTTATCCTTGAAGTGTTGGAGAACTTGTTGTTGATGCTCGATGTGATCTTCAACTTCTTGAACCTTAGAATTTTCTCTTAAAGATGATGTAATGGATGGTGTATGATATCCATAAAGTTCCATAAATGGGGTCATTTTTTTTGTAGTATGGAAGCCTTAGTGTTATACCACCATTCAACTAGAGGTAACCACTTGACCGATTGTTTCTATTTATTAGATATAAAGAAACAAAGATATAATTCCAAACATTGTTCACTATATTATTTTTCCCATTAGATTAAGGATCTAAGATGAGATATGAGATAATTGAGTACACAGACAATAAAATAATTCCATCCAAAAATTTCCAGTGAAAATGGGATCTCTGTCGCTTACAATAATCTTTGAGTTTCCATGTAGCTTTTGAATTGTTTCATAAATGTAGTAACGATTGTACTAGTTTTAAATGGATGAGACAATGCACAAAATTGTGCATACTTGGCAAGTCTATCAACTACCACAATGATGACACCCTTTCCTTAAGACTTGGGTAAACCTATGGTAAAATACATTGAAACCTCCTCCAAATGTTGACTTGGAATGTATAAGGGTTGTAGAAAACTTGGAGGTCTTAGTTGTCTTAACTTTATTTTGTTGGCAAAAAAAACATTCCACCACAAACTTTTGAATATCATATTTAAGGTCATGCAAAAAAAATTCCTTCTTAATCCTGTGGTAACTTTTTAAAAATATCAAGTGCCTTCGTAAGGGAGAGTTGTATAATTCCATAAGAATATTTTGTTTAATTTGGGAATTCTTGAAAAGATATAAGCAATTTTTGTACTATAATGAATCATTTTTCCAACTAAATGTATTAGATGTACTAGGATCTTGCTGCAACTTTTGAATGAGTGCCCACACTTCTTCTTCCTTCTTCCATTCATCCCTTGCTTCGGTTATCCAATTTGGTTGGATAATAGAATTGGCACAAAGAAACACTTCCACATCCTCGTCATTTCTTGAGAGTGCATATGCAACAACAAATTTCTTCCCTTTTTGTAGATGATTTCAAAGTCATAACCCAACATTTTTGTGACCCATTTTGCTGCTCTTTTGATTTAAGACTATCATGATCCTTTTTTACCTTGAAGTGTATTCCCATTAGGTACGGTCACCATTGCTTAATTGCATGTATTATTTCCAACATTTCCTTCTCATAAATAGGTTTGTGTAAATAATTTCCTTTGATTGGACAACTTTCAAAAGAAATGGGTCTTCCTTCTTGCATTAAAACATCACCAATTCCATTTCTTGAGGCATCACATTCTAGAATAAAGGTTTTTGTGAAGTCTGGAATAGCTAAGACCAGTGCTTGGAACATTTACTCTTTAAGATGTTCAAAGGCCTTAGTTACTTCTGGAGTTCAATAAAATGCACCTTTCTTCATTAATTTTGTTAGAGGTGTTGTTATTCTCCCATAATTCTTAACAAAATTGTGATAATACCCTGTCAACCCAAGAAATCCTCGCATGTGCTTTATGGTTGTGAGGATTTTCCATTCCATTAATTTTTTTAGGGTCTACCTTGACACCCTCATTAGATATAATATCACCCAGATAGTCCACCTCCTGTACTCCAAAGAAAATTTTGGAGGTTTTTGCATTTAATTATTTCTCCTCCAATAGTTTGAGCACCCTATCAACATGTTGAACAAGATATTTCCAAGACTTGTTGCAGATTAGTATATAATAAAAAATACTAACACAAATTTTATAATTAAGGGTTTGAAAATGGAATTCATCAAACCTTGAAATGTAGAAGATGCATTGGTAAGGCCAAAAGACATCACTAAAAATTCATAATGACCCTCATGAGTTCTAAATTGTTTTTTCAGAATGTCTTTAGTCTTAATTCTTATTTGATGGTATCTTGAATGAATATCCAACTTAGTGAAGTAAATTTCTCCATGTAATTCATCCAATAATTCATCAATGACAGGAATGAGAAATTTATCTTTAACAGTGTTTTTTTGAGCCCCCTATAATTTAGAAACATGCACCATGATCCATCCTTCTTGTGAACCAATACTAATGGAGCAGAGAAAGAACTTTGATTAGGTTGAATTATATCAGGCTCTAGCCTTTCTGCAACCATATGTTCAATTTCACTCTTTTAGGCATAGGGATATCTGTAAGGCTTGGTATTTGGGGAAAAAATTCATGGAATCAAATGAATAGAATGATCATGATCATGGATAGGTGTGAGGCATTTTGGAGTCTCAAATTCCTTGGAATGATTTTTGAAGACTTTTTAGAGATTTGGAGAAACAGATGATTTTGATGTTTGAACCTCTAGTGAAAATAATTGTGCAATTACACCCCATTTTTATTTCTTTAGAAGCTTTTTAATTCCATTAGAGCTGATTATCTTTCATGTTTTCCCTCTCATACCCCTTAATTCAACTTCCTTTCCTTCCCAAAAAAATTTCAATAAAATTTCTTGAAACTTAAAAGCTATTGTACCTAAAGGTTGTAACCATTAGACTCTTAGTACAACATCAACACCAACCATTGGAATTTAAAGAATTGGACTATTCAATACATACTCTCCCATTGATAGCTTGATATTATGGAACTTTCCAGAGAAATTTATAGTTCCTTCATTTGCAACCATCACTTGACACTCTAGTGCTGGATATAGGAAGAAATTCAATTCCTTGGCTATCTTATGATGAATAAAATTATGGATAATACCCAAATAAATAAACATTATACCCTTTTTCTTCTTGATATTTCATTCTATCTTGAGAGTTTGAGGAGTGATAGTTCCTGCCAATGCATTATAAGATATGGTCGATTCATTTCTTCTTTCTTTAGGGTTGGTTCCCAGTGTATATCCTCTTCTTTGGAAATTTATTGTTCCTTTTCTTAATCCTCTTCACAATATATGTAAAACAATTTCTTCTCAGCACACTTATTACTTCTAGAGTATTTTCTATCAAAACTATAACATAGCCCTTTTTCTCCCTTTTCCTCCAATTTTTATGTTGTCAACCTTGTAGGTTGTGGAAGTTTAGGAGTAAAAACACTTCCATCTTTATAGTTGTAAGTGGTAGACTTCCTTGTTTCCATAATTTTTATTTCAACTTTTCTTGCCACCATGAATTCCTTATCCAACGAATCAAGCTCCCAAAGGCGAACCTCATTTTGGATGTTATCACTTAAGGTCCCTATGAAGACTTCAATCCTATTCTCCTTTGGAATATTATTTACCTTCATATTCAATTTTATATGTCCTCAATGTTCTCTGCCATTGACCCCTTTTATTTGAGATTTATCAACTAGCTAAAGAAGGTGTTTCTGTTTGTATCCTCCTAATGTGTTATCACTTCCTCCATAAAAATTGACCAAGTGACAAGAATTTTAGAAAGAAAAAAACCATCAATACCATACAATTGATTGGGTTCTCAATACAAAGTTTCAATGCGTACCTTTTTTATGTGTTACACATTTTGGAGACCAAAATATTTCTTCATCTGTAGTATTCATGTTACCAGATCCTTGCCATCAAAATTCCTCATATAAATATTTTGAAAATGGTGGGTATTCAATCCAATGTTAGAGTCTATGAAATAATGATTAAGATGTATTTTTTTCTCATCATCAGTTTCATCTAATACCTTTTCTTAATTAGGAATAATTTCTTGTAGCAAATTTGTCAAACCTTCCTTCAAACCTTCCATGTATTCTTTTAAGCCATTCTTCAGATCTTCCATGTTGCCTGTCATTTTTAATTCTATTCCATTATTTAAATATTCCCTTTTTCCTTTCATTTTTTATTATATACCATCTATCTTAGCTTCCATACTATTCTTCAAACCATCTATCTTAGCTTCCATTTCATTTTTGGTTACTCTTTGCGAGAGCGAAATTTTTTGCACTTGGTCTCATAATTTAGATATATATTGTTGCATTTATTCCTCTTCATGTGTCATAGTAGATACTTTTGAGGACTTAATGGGTGTAGAAGTATTTTTTTCTGGAGACATCTTAGAACCAAATACTGATATCTATTCTTATGTCCTTTAAATCACTTCAAAATTATTTTTAAATCAAAATTTATGCAAAATTTAAAAAATACACACATTTTTCTTGATTTTAAGGAGCTCGATATTGAAATTTTTGTATCTCTATGATTTTTTATCTCCAAGATATGAACTTTGGTCCTATGGTATCCCTCTGATTATTATTTCCAATTCCATAAGACACACCAAATTTTGATTCTTCAAGATAAATTAATGCCAAATATCCCACGATGACTTGATTATGGACAAGTTCAATAGAGCTAAGTTGTAATGGATGCCATGTGTCACTGTTTAAAAATTCAACACTGAAATTGATACAGGAAAAAAAAAAATTCGTGCAATTTTAACCACTTTTTACATAATTCAAATTAGATACCTGAAACGAAAGCTATGATGATTTTCCCTCGGTCACCTGTTTGAGATGAAATTATGGATCCTGCAAAAATCCTAACTTCCTGAGATCACATCTCCGAAAATATAGTGAACCAATATTGGAAATTATTACACAAGGTTCACTAGTATTTCGACTCCACGTGGCTTCAATTTCATATTCTGAAGTTCTGTAGAAAAAATAGTATAGATAAAATTACAATATGACCTTTTTGAATAAGTGAAACCCTAGAATCCAAAGCTCTGATACCAAATTTTATGCAACCAACTCACAAAATAGAAGAAAATATAGATCAATGACTAAAATATTATCCTCTTCGATAGGAAAACCTCATTTACATTACATAAATGAACCATTCTAGGATGATTCAAATGAAAAAACCTCCTTTCTATATATAGGAGTCTAAGGGGTCATAATATAATCAAAGCCAACATAAAAATAATAATGTAACGACCCAACAATAACAATAGTGGGAATAAATAGTTAACAATAATAAAAATATGGGGATAACAATTTAATCTTGACTTGTCACTTTTTAATTTAAAATGTTGTAGATAGAGAATAAAGAATTTTCATACAGTTTAATCATGACAATTCAGTAATTAGATAGAGAATAAGTGAATCCAACAGTTTAATCTGGATTCCTGGATGAAATAAGTGTAGAATTAGATAGCTTATTTTCTTTCAAGAAAAATAAATGTTGTAAAGGTTGCTAGCACAAATGCACCTAATAAAAATGGAAGAAAAAATTTTAGCAGTAAAATTGGGTAAGTAGAAGAAGGTGAGAAGCATCATTGTAAATATTATTCACCAGGGCTGAAAATAACTAACTTCCCCTTCCCATAGTCATTAAACATTCTAAGCTATCAGTCAGAAAGGCTCAAGGAATTTCCTTGACTTCTGTTGGGACCGGACACAAGGCTCTATGGTTGGTAAGTGGAAAATGTTAAATGTCTATATTAATCCCTCAAAATCACATCATTACTCCATTTCATGCATTCATTCCCCTAAATAATCTTAATTAAAACCTCTTTTTTACTTAAGGTACTATAATTCCCATTTAACTAATTTCCTTCATCACATGAGAACATTAAACCCTCAAATTTACATTTTATCATAAGTTAAAGTGATAAAGTTAGTATGATGCAAATTTTCCTTTTAAACATCACTTTACTTGGTTATTTTTATGTATTTTGAGTATACCTTGTCCCCTTTTCATATTAATTTTAACTTATATATTAACTCCCTATAGAAAAAACCTTTTTCTATATTATATAACTCCCTTTTATATAATAACCCCAAAAACCCATTAATAAAATTTTAGCCAAAGTTATTAATTCCCACATGTTTAAATTAAATACCCACCTTATAACCCCTTTGGCTAAATATATATTTATATAAAAAAATCCTGCCCCCTATGGTAGTTAAATCATTTTGATTTAATTAATATATTATAAAAATATATAAAAAATATTTAAACACGTTTAATTATATGTTTAAAACAAAAATATTGAAGTTTTGTTTAATCTAAACTTCAAAACACATCCCTTTGTTTATTTCCCGAAATCCTTTTACCCATGGTTAAAATTATAACTCAACCCTTTCCCCTGATAGATATCCCCTTATCACAGTATTAACCATGGGTCAAGCCCTTTTAAAACCCTCCCCTACCACTTTATCCCATGAAAAAGTCTGTTTTTTGTACATAAACTCCCAAAATCCCTTTCATTATCGGGGTTAATTTCAACCCTCCGATCTCCAATACCCATTTAATCCAATGGTTCCAAACAAACGTGATACTCTTACCCCATATCCCTTCATTCCTTATCGCGCAGCATAAGAGCCGTCTGATCATCCCTTCCCAATCCAATGGTTCCCTTCGCATTACTTATCAACCGTTGGATCCACGTTTACTTCTAAGATTGGACGATCTGTGTTGTACTCGATAGCCCAAAGATCCTGTCCCCACCACTGCTCATCGCGCTCAATATATACCATTGATCTTCCATATGTCGGATCAATGATCAATAACCAAAGCCCTGGTCCCACCGCATTTTCCCCGCACCTTTCCTTTAAATCTTGACCATTCACTTTTGAAAGCCCGATCTGACGGCGGATATCTTATATCGTGCAACTTAAGTGCTCGACCGAAGTTTTGTAAAATTTGCATGATATGGGTGGTTTTCCCAAACCACCCATGTCAACGTGTCCCAATATAACTGGATCGCGTGCAAAAAGCTAAATTCAGCTTACCGCCATTGAGTCGCGTGAAAACCACCTAAGCTAAATCCAAAACCACTCCCACCCAACCTGCAATAAATGTGATTGAACTATGATTTACTTATGTTTAATACATTAAAACTTAATGTTTTTTCATCACATTTCACCTATTTTCCAGTAAACCATTGATAAACCTCCGCAGAGCCATATTTTCATCACATTTCACCTGCTTTCACCATTTTCAAAGCTGATTTTGAACCAATTACCATTTGAGAAACAATTTCAATCTAAAATTCACTCACAGAGAGCCTCCATAACCTCTGACAGTCC